>OU612060.1:82280100-82880100 GCA_914767635.1 Melanostoma mellinum
TCGATGGGTGTGGGACTTGACCCCCATGACCCGTATACAAAAAAATCATGCCAGTCTTTGTTGCCAGTTAGGTGTTATTTTAGCATACGCGAGAAATCTCCTCAACCCACCCTACCATGTCACTCTACTCGCCTAAGTGACCCTTTATTAGCCATCTCCTATATCCTTCCGTCCATCTATAATCTTCCACTCACCCCCTTATGCCTAACACAACCTAGCAACTCATCCTAACAATCAAACCACAATTTTTCATATCATAAACATACAATAATTCATTTAATTATTCAAAAAAGATGTTAAATTACATTCTTCACCTCAGTGGGTGCTTTTATAAGTTTTAATTATTTAACTTTACTTATTAATACTTTTCCAAGTCTATTTATCTTTATATATTAAAAATTACTCGTCGGAATATACCGCGCCTAATCTACTTATATGCAATGGTCCCCCAAGAACTCAACCGGCTAACAAAGTTTTATGGGATTTATATTTGAATCCAAATAAAACAATCCTTTAAAAATATTAGTTGTTTATTGTTCAAGAGCTAAATAGAGAATAATATAATAAAACATTCAATTCATATTGAAAACTAAAAACATGAATTTGATATTAAATACTTCATTGATATAAGTACAGTAGATTGTACTACAGTGTGAGTTGCTGGTTTGCTTATTTTCAACACTTCCCCTCAAACTGCCACTCGAATAATTATACTAAACACATACCAAGGTTTTTGATACAATTAGTGTGCTTGGGTGCTGATAAGGATTTTGTTAAAACATCAGCTAGCATTTCATCTGAAGGCATGTATTCAATCTTGATGTCCTCTCGTTCTATAGCTTCTCTTACGAAATGGTGGCGTAGATCAACGTGTTTTGTACGATTGTGAAATACTGTGTTCTTGCTTAGTTGTCCAGCACCTTGGTTGTCATTGAAAATGGTTGTTGCTTGTGGTTGATTTAAAATTTCGTCCAAAAATCGTCTGAGGTAAATTGCTTCCTTAGTTGCTTCGGATACAGCCATGTACTCGGCTTCTGTAGTTGACATAGCAACTGTACGTTGCTTCCGGGATTCCCAACTAACTGCTGCATTTGCCAAGTTAAAGTTGTATCCTGTATATGATCGTCTGTCATCAACACATGAACCCCAATCTGCATCAGCATATCCTATTAGGCTTTTTCCGGTTTTGGTAAATTTCAGTCCAAGATTATCTGTGCGTTTTAAATAGCGTAGCACTCTTTTTGTTGCAATCCAGTGTTGTTTGCCGAAGTTTGTGTTGAATTGACTTAGGATACTTACTGCATGTGCAATATCTGGTCGTGTTGAAACGGCCAAATACATCAAAGATCCAATCAAATTTTGGTAGGGTATATTTTCCATTTCTTCTATTTCGTTATCAGTTTTGGGACACATTTCTTTAGTAAGTTTTTCGTTAGGATTCATAGGGCTACTTACTGGCTTACAATCTTTCATGTTGAAACGACAAAGGATGTCCTGTACATATTTTGATGGTGACATTGTGATTTCGTTTTTATCTTTATCTTGTTTGAATTGAATGCCTAGACAAAAATTCAACATTCCCAAATCTTTCATTTCAAAAGATTCTGATAAATCTTCTTTAAGTTGTTGCAGTTTCTTCGGGTTATTTGATGCTACGATCAAGTCATCAACGTAGATTAAAACAATGGTAATTTCATCTTTCTGTGTTCGAGTATCGACGCAAGGATCAGCACATGAAGGTTTTAAATTGAGTCGCTTCAGCTTCTGATCTAATTTCTTGTACCATTGTCGTCCAGACTGTTTCAATCCGTATAGGGCCTTCTTGACTTGACAGACTTTATCATCTTTAAATTCTTCGAGCTCCTCTTTGGGTAAAATTTCCTCAAATGCTTCAGGGATTTCCATAAAAATTTCTTCTTCTATTTCGCCGTTTAAATATGCACTTACGAAATCCAATTGGTGAAGTTCAAGATTAAGTTCCACAGCCAGTGCCATTATCATTCGAATAGATCCAATTCTAGCTACGGGTGCAAAGGTTTCATTGTAGTCAACGCCTTGTGTTTGTGTGAATCCTTTGGCAACTAGTCTGGCCTTGCGACGCTCTAATGATCCAGTTGCGGCGTATTTTGTTCGTAGTATCCATCTAGATTTGATAATTTTCTTACCTTTTGGGCGTTGAACAACGCACCAGGTCTTGCTTTTCTTCAAGGCTTCGTATTCATCCTTCATAGCTTTCTTCCACTGCATGGCTTCTGGACTCGAGAGAGCTTCTTCGATTGATTGCGGATCGCCAAATTGAATGAGATTTGCAACGCTTGATGGTTCTTCATTTTCTGATGTTTCTTCGATATCAACGTTGTTGCTCTGAACTTGAATCATGTTGAGCAATTTTCGAGGTCTACCACGGTTTCCGATTAGAACTTTCTGTGGACGTCCTGGTCCTCTTCTTCAGGTTGTAGGTGTTTCGATATTGTCATCAGTAAACTGTTCTGGTTCTTTTATAGCTTCTGAATGAATTTGTACATTACATTCTAGTTTCTTGTCTTGAGGTATTTCGTCATTGATGAAATCTTCGAAATTGTTTTCTGGCTGATAGGCTTCGTTAAAAGTGACGTCTCTACTACAGATAACTTTTCTTGCTTCTGGGTCCCAAAGTCTGTACGCTTTTGACTGCTCTGAATATCCGATAAAAATACATCTTTTGGATTTTGGATCGAACTTGCCTCTTCCGGGTGTTTTGTCGAGCACGAATACGGTTGATCCAAACTTTCTAAAATAGCTTACAACGGGGATTCTTCCAGTCCACAATTGAAATGGAATTTCACCATCTAAGCTCTTTGAAGGGCATCTATTTCTGATGTGGTTAGATGTGAGAATTGCTTCTGCCCAGAAACCTGCTGAGAGTCCTGATTGTATCATCATGCAACGCGCCATCTCGACTAACGTTCGATTTTTTCTTTCAGACACACCGTTTTGTTGCGGTGTATACTCAACAGTTAGTTCATGCTTGATTCCTTCATCTTTCAAAAACGTTTCAAATTGATGGCTTGTGTATTCAGACCCGTTGTCAGATCGCAAGGTTTTGATTTTATAGCCAGTTTTCTTCTCTACCATATTCTTGTACTCCTTAAACTTGTCGATGACTTCGCTCTTCTTCTTCAGGAAATAAACTTCGGTCCATTTAGATCTGTCATCGATGAATGTAAGGAAGTATCTTGAACCACCGATAGAACTTACGCGCATTGGTCCACAAACGTCAGTGTGCACAAGATCTAAAATGTTTTCGCTTCTAGATTCCGACCTTGAAAACGGTTTTTGAGATTGCTTCCCCTTGATGCACGTTTCACAAACTGGCAGTTCCTCTTCAACTCGGGCGGTTATCCCCATAACTTTCTTCTGGCGTATGATGTTCTTCAAGTCAGCTCCATTCAGATGTCCAAATCTTTCATGCCATTCTTGAAGTGACGACGAAGTCTTCTGTGCAATTCTGCTATCTTCTGAGTATTCTCTTACATAATACAGGTCATGGATTCTATGAGCCTTCATAACTTCTTCACCAGTTTCAGGGCGATAAATCACGGCTTCCATCTTTCCAAATGTGACTTTAAAACCGTGCTCTGTTATTTTTGACACTGATAACAGATTTGATCGAAGGTCTGGTACAAAAAGAGTTTCTTCTAAATTGACGGTCAGGTCTTCGTTAAGAGTCAACAAAACATCTCCCTTTCCTTCAATTTTCGTTGATTCATTGTTGGCCAAACTAAGCATTCTTGTGTTTGAAGGATTGATTGAAGTGAATTTATATTTTTCGAAGCACATATGTGACGATGCGCCTGAATCCAAGCACCAACTTTCTTTTTCATTGCTGGCTTTCATTGCAACTGCTGCATTTCGGTTGACTTCTTCACGTTGTTCACTTCGATTGGCTGAGATCTTTTTGAAGTTCTTCGATCTGCAGTCCCTTGCTTTGTGGCCAGTTTTGCCGCATGTATGACAAGCAAACTTAAAGCGTTCTTCGGCTGGTTTTTCACACTTCTTCGTTCGGTTCGATGTGCCATTATTCTTTTTCACAAACATGGCACCTGAAGCACTATTCGATGTATTTCGTTTTCTTGCTTCATATTCCTCGAGAAGTTTAATTTTCAGAGATTCAGGATTCAATAATTTCTCTTGGGTTTCAATTGCGATTCGGAAGGATTCGTATTCGTCTGGAATGCTGTAGAGCAACAGAATTGTTAATAGGTCATCAACGATTTCCAAATCCATTTCTTGAATTTTGTCCACAATATCAAAAAAATTTCGAATGTGGTCTCTCATGTCTTCTCCATTCTTCATTCTGAGCAGGATTAAATTTTTCAATAGCGTTGCCTTTCGCGCTGGTCTTTTTGATTGATACAGATTCTGCAGCTTTTCCCATATATCCTTAGATGTTGTGCAATTTTTGATTTGCCTCAATTCAGTTGGAGAGATGGTTAAAATCAAATCAGCTTTTGCTTTCGCATCATTATTTACCCACTCAGCTATTGCTGATTCCGGCGTAGACGGCTTCTCGCATGTTCCATTCACATACTTCCAGGCATCGTTCTTTATGAGAAGAGCTTCAACTTGAATCTTCCATGTGTCGAAATTGTCCTTTCCCAACGTCTCAATCTTCACATTGGTATAGCCCATGGTATGGTCCTCTTCGATTGACTTGATTCTCTATAGTTTCACAAAAATTAATTGCTCTTCAATTGTTCTTGAACTTTTTCTTCGTTTTCAATGTTCGTATGTATTCGTTTAGCCTTTTTAGCGAGCTAATTTCTTTTCTTCAGCGCAGTGGAAGCGTGCTGGGCCCATAACCTATGGGATTTATATTTGAATCCAAATAAAACAATCCTTTAAAAATATTAGTTGTTTATTGTTCAAGAGCTAAATAGAGAATAATATAATAAAACATTCAATTCATATTGAAAACTAAAAACATGAATTTGATATTAAATACTTCATTGATATAAGTACAGTAGATTGTACTACAGTGTGAGTTGCTGGTTTGCTTATTTTCAACAAGTTTATATATATATAATCAAATAATTTGAATCAAACAATAATGACTCACCGTTTTTCTATTTTATATCCGCTGTCGATGATGTGGCCACAGCATACGGGCAGGATTCTGGTGGTGTGCTTGATTCTGCTGCTTACTATTATGCACTGTTGGCTTATTATTTTTTTAAAGGAAAATTATTTGATTATCTATTACGTACTTTAAAAAGTTGGTGAGCTCGCGCCTCGCCCACTTGCGCACTTTATGGGTATATCCCGGTATCGGTATATATAGATAGATATACCTGTACTCAAAGGAAATCTTATTCACTATTTTATGCCTTATGGGCCAAATCAAAAAAAATAAATGAAAATCACCAAAGTGGTGCAATAAATTAAAAATAAAAAAAATAGAAATTCACACTGCCGGGAGGTGAACCCGGGACTGCTGCCGCAGCTCCCTTCTTGGGTGAGCGCTCAGCCTACTCAGCCAAAAGTTAGTTTGGGATTTCCTGGATCTTAGCTGGTTTAAACTCGGTTTAGAAATCCAATTCTCCACAAATAAAGAATTTTCACGAAATCACAGCTCACAGTCTTTTTTTCGTAGGCAGCTTCGGTATACCGTGAGGCGACTACCAGATTTGGTAATTACAACCAAAACCCACTGGTTCCCTCTGCCTTTTTCCTTTTTTAAAATAACTTAAATTAGTTTCACTCTCCAATCATTCACAACTAACAACATTTCAACATACCTTTCAATAAATCTCACACTGTGAAAAAAATCCCACAGAATAAATTCGCAATTCACACTCAAAACTCGAAATCAGTCGTAAGCTTACTTATCAAATAAGAAAATAATTAAATTAAAATTAATTTCTCAAGCAACCGAACAAAGGCACTACCAATTAATGCAACACAGCGATCCTCACTTCTCGACAGTTTTCAAACCTTTGTTCAGCTAAAGCGGTTCAAAAAGATTTCAAACCGTCAACTTCTCCTCTACGGGTTTCCGTTGACGAAAATATTTAACGGAGGTGGGACTTACTCCCGTTTCCTGAGCTTTCTCTCACTGAACCGATTTACACGTCAACTCAAAACAAACATCTTGGGATCAAAGTAGTGTGGGGTGCGCATCTGTAGAACACTTTTAAATATACCTACCAATCTTAGTTTTCATAATGAATTGCTCTATTTGTTCAAATAAAATTGATCGCAATTGCAATACAAAAATAAACTGCGATTGTAAACATTTTTTTCATTTTAATTGTGTTAACATCACTGAAACCGATGCTAATTATTTTAAATCAAGTGACCAACCTTTTCGTTGTGATAAATGTTCAGTGCTAAGAAGACGCTCTCTTCATAACTTGCCAGTGCCACCGGTATTAGCACAGCATCATAAAAACAATGCAGCGAATAAGACCAAAACACTTGCAACAGCCCAAGAGACCACTGTAAACATGGATAGTGAAAGCCAATGCACTCTTCAAATGGTGTATGCTAAAATTTCAACTTTAGAGGAAACCAACAAACAATTCCTCTCACAAATGAAAATATTAATAAGTGAAAACAATGAACTAAAATCGAGAATAAATGTGCTAGAAAGTAGGTTGAACTGGCAACAACAACAGCTGCTTAGTAATGAAATTGAAATTTCGGGTGTATCGATTGCAAATGAATCAAATTGCATTGGAATTGCACAACAAATCTTTTCTAATGCACTTTTAGTTGATGTACCTGATACTGACATTGAGAAGTGCTTTGTGAAGAAAATAAAAACAAAGTCATCTTTGTCTGCTCTAAAATCAATCATCTGTTTAAGATTCTCTAGTCTGACAACGAAAGATCGAATTATGTGCGCAAAGAGGAAACAAAAACACACCTTAAAATCTCTCAGTATCGATGGTGTTGACCAGGGTTACCTTTGGGACTCTTTTGCGTCCTTTTGACTCTTTTTTAAGGTCTGGACTCCAGGACGCCACTATTTAAAAATCATTGAATTCGGACTCCTTTTACAAATCGAGGACTCTTTAAGAACTGAAATATTTTTTTTTAATACAACATTTCCGTCGAATACATTTGTTCTGCTTTTGTTTACATCCTTTTTTGAGTTCAGCCATAAAAGTTAATGTCAATAAGGTAAAAGCATGTTTTCTTTGCTTGTAATAGATATGACACATGAGAAATGAGATACCTACAAACAAATTCTTTTAATTGAAAAATAACTGAATTTGTTTATGTTTGGTAGGCAATAATTTATATTTGTTTTCCTTTCTATAATTAATTAAAAAATGATTGATTATAACAAATGTTCAGTCGTATTTATAATCCCATTCCAAAGTATGTTTAACTTTGGACAGCTCTTAGAACAGTGTCCAAGTCCCAATCGTATTTATAAACACTTTCATCGCTGTCTAAGAAATGTCTAACTTTAGACACCGAAATTGGTTGTCTAAACTATGGCTAAAGTGACCATTGATACAACAAAAAACAATTTTGATGAACATGTTATAAAACACTGTTAAGATTGTTAAGATTGAAAGAAATAAGTAATTTGAGGTGCAAAAACACTACTTTCAACAATTTCATTTATAAATTGCACAAATTTCTTCATTTTATGAGACTTGGAAAAGCTGTAACACAAAGTCAAATCAGCTGTTTTTTTTTGGTCTTGTTCAAATCATACGCCACACTGCTTCAGAGCCTTTTAGTTGTTGTACTCGTATACTAAAACACAAACAATGGTACTGAACGGATACATCATGAACCATTTAGTTTTTCGTTCAAAGTTGACAGTTTGAGAGGTTGTTTAGACAACTGTTGGAATGCATTTATAAATACGAAATTGGCTAAGACTTGTCCAACTGTTTACACACCGTCTAGTTGGACAGCTGTCTAAGGATGTTCTTAGCAAATTTTATAAATACGACTGGTTATTTCTTATAGTTTGTATGGGACTCTTTTTTTTACCCAGGACTCTTTTTTCTGACTCCTTCCAAAAATTTTCAGAGGTAACCCTGGTGTTGACAATAACGGAGGGAGTCGGAGTAGCAGTAACAACAACAGCGGCAGCAACAGTAATAATAATAAGAGTACCTAAAGGAAGCGGAATCTTTATCAACCATGCTCTCACTAAACTTACTCAAGCGCTCTTGATGGAGACAAAAGAAGCTATGATGAAGGCAGGCGGAAAATATGTATGGTACAATAATAATCAAATTTTAATAAGAAAGGTTGAGGGAGGAAAAGTTATTTCTGTTAAATCGTTCAATGATCTTGCACTTATTTAGTGCCTTTAATATTTAATATTATTTTTTTATTATTAAAACATGAATTCTGATATAGAATTAAGTGATGACTTTTCTCTCCCTTATATTCGTAATGCCAACTGTGATAATGTGTTAACTAATGGTTCTTTCTGTAATGAGAAATTTTTTATTGTTCACCAAAACATAAGAAGTAGGTATGAGGGAAAATTTTGCATCTCTTGTTACGCATATAAATTCTTTTGCTTGCGTTCCTGATATAGTTTTCTTATCTGAAATTTGGATTTATGGATTTGAGGAGAATGATTATGTTATTCCTGGGTTTAACTTTTATTCTAAAACGAATGAAAACTATGCTGCAGGTGGTGTTGGTTGCTTTATCAAGGATAATATCGTTATCATTGAATTCTTGTGTGTTAATTTAAATAGTGCTGACGTTCTAAAGGTTTCTGTAGAAATTGATCATGTTGTGTATATTTTTGTATGTGTATATAGACTGCATATGTTTAGCGTTGCGAGTTTTATAAATGAATTCTCGAATTTCTTGGCTAAAGAAAAATCCAAGAACTTAATCATTGTAGGTGATTTCAATATAAATATTTTGGATGAGAATGATAGCATTTCTAGCTTCCTAACATTACTTGCTTCTCAAGGGCTTACGTGCTTTATTAATGAGACTACTAGACCCATCTCTGTAAGTTGTTAAGATCACGTTTATGGTCGTTTCAGTAATCTAGAAATAATTGAATGTGAGAAATGTGTTTTCGACTTTAAAATCACTGATCATTGCATGATAGGACTTGTTTTTACCATCAATAACAAAAGACGTTGTAAACAGTCTGATTCTGATCAGAGAAAAGTGAAGATTGATTTTGCTAAACTTAAAAATAAATTGTGTTACGAGTTTTGGGAAGATGTCTTTGCTTCAAGTGATTCATCGTCTGCTTTCTCAATTTTCATTGACTCTCTAAAAAAACATATAGCATCCTGTTCCTATTTTCTAAATACAAAAAAATCACCAAAACAACTTAAGCCCTGGATATCTACATCAATTGTAAATAAAGTTACGAAGAAAAATATAATACGATTAAGATGCAAAAAGAATCCCGCAAACCAACGTTTAAAAAAGAAATATAAAAACCTGTGTATTGAATTAAAAAAGGAAATTCCTATTTGTCGTGATACCTATTACCGAGATAAGCTCAACTCCGCACAGGGAAATCTAAAAAACGAATGGCGTGTAGTTAATAGTTTACTGAATAAATCTTCTGCTACTAAGAAACCTGTTTTTTTGCATGTGAATAGTGCAATAGTGCGTAATAAGATCGATATTGCTAATGTATTTAATAATTATTTCGCAAATGTTGGTTGTGATCTTTTGCCGAGTAACTTTCACGCCTCATGTTCTTGTTCTTCTTCTATCTGTCGGAGTACTGAGCATATTCAAAGTAGCAGTTTTGTTTTTCAGCCTATTACTTCTTTTGAAATACTGAAAGTTATTAGGAATCTACGTAATTCGTCTTAGTGTGGAGCCGATGGTATTTCAAGTGATGTAGTAAAAAAAATTGTCTTTTACTTAGTTGATGTCTTAGCGTATGTTTTCAATAGTTGCGTATATAATGGTGTGTTTCCTGAAGAACTCAAATGTGCAGATGTCTTGCCATTATTTAAAAAAGGATCTGCTACTGAAATTAGCAACTACAGGCCTATTTCTCTTCTTTCTGTTTTTAGCAAAATTTTTGAAAAACTCTTGAAAAATAGGATTATGTGTTTTTTAGATAAAACTAAGTTTTTTAATCCAGCTCAATTTGGTTTCTTAAAAGGCAAATCAACGGAAGATGCACTGTTAAAATTTTGTTCCTTAACAATGTCTCAATTAGATGAGAAAAAATACGTAGCTGGCCTTTTTGTTGATATAACCAAAGCCTTTGATATGGTCAACCACAATATTTTGTTAAGAAAGTTGGAGAAAGCTGGTTTTAGAGGATTTATTCTTAACTGGTTTAGGTCTTACCTTAAAAATCGATCGCAGAGAGTAAAGTTAGATGGTACTAGGAGTGATGCAAGGTCTCTTAAATTGGGCGTTCCACAAGGTTCTGTCTTGGGTCCAATTTTATTTTTGGTATACATCAATTCGCTTTTCGCCTTGAGTTTCAAAGGCTCGCCGACAGCTTTTGCCGATGATATTGCGCTTTCCTACGGTGCTAATAGTCCTTTAGATCTTATTTCAGATATTAATTTTGATCTTGACTTATTGCGAGTGTGGTTTTTTGAACACAATTTGTTAGTAAGCTCCAAAACCAAGGTAATGTTTTATAGTTTATCTTCATGTAGATGTTGGATGCAAATGTTAGCTTTCACGCACCTGAGTGTCGTAGTTTTAAACTGTCAACTTGCCGCTGTTCGTCAGGCTTCTCCTCACCTACATTTCAATGTGATTTCACTTGTAGTGATAAATGTTTCGTAGTTGAGAGAGTTGACGAGTTCAAATATTTGGGACTGACCTTAGACTCTCGGATGTCTTTTGCAAATCATGCTGAATCCCTCAAAAAATATTTCCGTTGTACCCTCAGACATTTTTACTACTTACGAAACGTGTGCTCCACTAAGCTATTGAAGGTAATTTACTATGGTATTTTCCATTCCAAGTTACAATATGGAATTGCTTGCTGGGGTGGTATTTATCAAAATAAAATACAACCAATATTGATTTTACAAAAATACGTCGTAAGAAAAATTTGTCGTAAGCCTTGTAGACATTTTAGCTTTCCTTTGTTTTGTGCTCTCAAAATTCTCCCAGTTCGTCATTTATATTGTTTTAAGACATTAAAATTATTTTTTATGAAATCTGGTAACCTAAATTTTCGCTTAATTTCGAGATACAATCTTCGAGGAAACCTTTCGAACGTTTTAGATGTACCTTTTTTTCGCACCACTGCCTACCGAAATTTTTTTTCTATCATGTCTTATCGGTTATTTAATATTCTTCCTCAATCAATAAGGACAATCACTATACCTGGAGCGTTTCTTAAAAATGTTAAAACTTGGCTCTTTACATTAAACTATATTGCTCTGGAATCTTGTATTTCTAATGTTTTGGTATAAAATTTAAAATTCTTGCTTAAATGTAATTGGTTTTCAACAACCATTTATTATAATTTGTTTAATTCTTTCTTTTGTAAAATTTATTTTTGTATTACTAATTAACTTTGATTTTACTATCTTGAATTTCTTGAAAATTTTACGGTCACCCCACCCATAAACTTTGTAATCTTTTAATTATTTGAAGTGGCATTCAAATCTATTTTCTTAATTGTTTTGAAAATAATGAATGTCACCAACCTTTCTTATTTTTTTTTTAAATGTTATTAATTTATTTTACTTTATATGAAAATTGTCATGAAATTATAAGAAATAAACATTCTAATTCTAAAAATAAAAAATTCTAGTTCTATCCCACACTCAAAACAAAAACTTTAGCAGTCAACTCTTCAGAAAAGATCCATAAATCGTTACAGAGGGGAGCTTACAATGAACGGTGCGATCACACCTCATTCGAAGGTTTTAAAGAGACAAGAGACCGGATACACTTCTCTTTGTCCATTTGGTGAGGCTGACTTACTTAATGCACCACAAAAACTAAAGAAGAAAAAAGATAATCATAGAGAAATATCGAAAATTGAACGAGTTCCAGACGCATTTCAGTTAAATGTTTCTTAATATATTCTATTGAAAGAAGAATATATATATATAATCTTAAATTTGATTGTGTTTTCTATTAGTTAACGCTTAACCATTGAACAGAAAACATCTTGCTCTTGAAAAATGTTGCTTTGCTCAGCAGTGTTATGTGTGTTTTTGATTTATCCTTCATTAGTTACTTCTTTACCATTACCTCTGGATATCAATTTACAGCAGCCAGTCATAACTGACAATCTTTCTTTTTCACTGAATTTACCTAATAACGATACGGTACAAATAGGATTATCGTTTCGTTTGCTAACATTTACAAATGCTTAAAATTTACATAATGCCACAAGGACGGGAATAACATCAATTCAAAATGATGACTCATCAATAGCAGATACAGCAATGACGTCAACAGCAACATCAAGACCGATAAATCAAATCATAGATGAGAAAATAGTTACAGTAGAGGAAGCTATAGAGAGTTTTAGACAAAACTTGATTAAAAAAGAAATTGAAATATCTGGAATTATACAAAGTAAAGAGCCTTGTTATAGACATTTCAAACTCGAGTTTGATGACGACAAGGCATTAACAATTCGATGCTCATATGATAGCAATTATAGCTTGCGTACACTCAGTATTAAATATTATGAGTATCAAGAATATGAAACTGAAAGAGTTCTAAGCAATGGAGAAGTTGAAGTCTTCATGAAGGAGGATCTCGAATTTGAATCTGATGTTGAATTGCTGAATTTCAAATCATTAAAGCAATCATACCATATGAATATTTCTTCCTCTCCTATTTTCCTAAATGCTCGCAATGTGTTCTATAACATTATAAGGGTAGTCATAACCCCTTGATGTGTGCGCAAATTATAAAAAAAAAAAAAAAATGTTTAGTTTAACAAAACTTTTTATTCAAAAAAATTTGTGTTAATTATTTGGTGGTTGAGAACGGTTGTGCATAACGAAGTTCTCTCTGATGGACTTAAGCCGGGTAATCCGATCTGAACGGCGCGTTGGGTAGATCTCAGCGTCGTTCTTAGGTATTAGATCAGGTAATGGCTGCCTGACTTCTCTAGCCTGTGAGTCTCCTTCTGCGCGATCTTGGGCATCTGGGTATCGCTCGGGGTATGAAATTTTTAACTGTTGACGTGTCTGACTCATAATTATTTATTTTATTTTCCTCCGTTTATTAAAAAAAAAAAGTACTGTTCACTATCCTTTTGCTGGTAGACCTTTTATACCCAGATTTTGATGTAAAGCGAACATAAAACTTGACGTCTGAGGAAGGAAAAATAAATCAAATAACCATTAATCAAAATAATTTGAAATTAAGTCTCCGCTCGAAATACCTACCTATTAAGAGATAAGATTGGAAAATTTTGTTTTTCGGCTATGTACACCATCTTATTGCTGGCATACCTTTCAAACCCAGATTTTGATGTAAAACGAACATAAATCTTGCTCCGCTCGAAATACCATATTTAGAGATAATATTGGAAAATTTTGTTTTTCGGCTATGTGCTTACGCTATCCTACTGCTGGCAGGTCTTTCAAACTCAGATTTTGATGTAAAACGAACATAAATCTTGACGTCCAAGGAAGGAAAAATAATCAAATAACCATTAATCAAAATAATATGAAATTAAGTCTCCGCTCGAAATACCATATTTAGAGATAATTTTGAAAAATTTTGTTTTCCGACTATGTGCTTACGCTTTCTAAGACGTCAAGAAAAATAATCAAATAACATTTAACCTAATAATTTAAAACTATGTTACAACTTAAAATACCATTTATTGAGATAAGGTTGAAAAAATACGTATTATGGTTATTTATTAGAAAGCGTCTGACCTTATCACAAATGTTGAGATTAAATGTTTATATTGTAGAGGCCGTGGGAAGACAGGGTCATAGAAGTCAAACCATTTCAAAAATATTTGCCCAGTTTAGAGATAATGCTGAATGTCGATAGATTTTTAGCAAGTATAAAAACCTGCTGATTCCTAACTTCCGAATTCAGTCTTCAGTTAAAAGTGAAAATATGTCTTCGATCCTCAAAAAAATTAAAGCTAACGCCAATAAAATTTCAAAAGCAAAGGATCTCATAAAAATGAAAGATCTTAGTTTAAAACAAAAGTATAATATTCAAAGTGCTAGGAGAATCAAAACAGTGTTCGGGGAGCAAATATTGCTCGAACTGGATGACTATTCGGTTTTTCTGCCGAAAAGGTGCGCAAAAGATTTCGACGATGAGGTAGTTATGGAACTACCCAATCTCTGTATGGAAGTTGTGGCGCCAGAAGGAGCGAGTTTTCTTCTGGACTTCCACCCTAAAGAAGAAGAAGGCCAGCAGCAACAACAGCAACAGCAACAACAACAACGACAACAACAACAACAACAGCAACAACAACAGCTAAGATCCCAGCAACAGCAACGGCGGAAAATGGAGAGGGAGAGGATGAAGAGGAGGTAATAAACAGCCCTAGGTTTTGCTTTCTCAAAAGCGTGCTTTTTATAATTCTTTTAATTAAAAATTATTTGATTGGAAATAAAAGTATATCGACCTACATATATCTTGTGTGACTTTTTAAAAACTTGAGAGATGTTATAGTTTTTGAACTTCTTAGCTTTGATTTCAAAAGTTTTTTCAAAACATTGATCTGTTTCTTGAGAGGTTGTTGTATTTATTTCGGTTTTCTTTTTCATTTTTCAATTTAGCCGTTACAGCGTATAATAATTTTAGGTGAAGTGGTGTCGGGTAGCAAAAGATTTGGTTTGAACGGGCGAAAAATAGAGTTCAGGCTAAAATCGATACCTGAGAATGAAGAACCCACTTCATGGATAAAAGAAGGTTTAAGAGATATGTTCAAGTATGCCTTGAAAAACGTAGAACCTCATGATAAGGTGGGGGTTACTTTCGGTGGAAAGAGTTTCTCCACTGAACGGGGAAATGGATGGATCAGTTTCAGAGATTGTTCTGAATTAAATTTTTCTGACGTTTGGGAGATGATCTCTAAAATCTTCCAGAGTAGTTCCAATGGGTTGAGTACTGACGATTTTACTCTTGCTATTACGTCGGTAAAACTCCCTCAGGTAGAGGTAAAATAATCCCTAGAATGTTCAATACATTTAAAGAGAATGTAACAATAGACGAGGGATAGTATCCATAATCAATAAAGATAATTTATGTTTACCCAGAGGGTGCCAGCATAATAGTAAAGTCCAGTAATATTCGCCGAACAACAGAACACCAGGTTGTTACCCTGGAACCTGCAAGAATACAAAACTTACAAACCAAGGGTTGAAAAGAGCCAATTTTGAAGACCACAGTTCTCTCCCGTATGGTTACAAAAGAAAAACCGTTTCACAAACAGAACAAATATCATCATCATTATCATCATCAAAGCTATGAAATAAAATTAATTTGAAACATTAAAATGAAAAATGCTTTGTTTTATTTAAAAATATTTATTATAACTATTTTTGGCTCAAATTTTCGGTAATGTATCTTTTTAAAACATAGACATTCTGAAGTGCACACAATTTCCCATGATACCAACATTTCAAGGTTATATCAAAATAAATTTTTTTTAATTCTTTAAAACTAGGGCGTTTGTAAGAGAGATCTTCAATGTTTATTATTTCCACATCTCCGTTGTTCAATAGTTTTTGTAGCCACTGTTTCTTTTCTTCCCCCTTTACGTAAACAGTAATATTTTTTTAATTTTTCTTCGAAGAAATGTCTTAACTTTTTTTAAATCTGTATTTCCTCCATCCCAAGAAAGGCCATGATGTTGTTCATACAACCAGTGAGCTTGTCTTTTCAGGGGCATCGGAAGAAAGTCCGAGTGAAATGGAGGCTTGAGAATAAAATGTTTGTGATAACTGTTAAAAAGCACGGCCATTTCCTTCAGAATTGTTTATTCTATTATTGTTTATTCCTCTGAAACCTTGAAAATCTACAACACACGCAGTATTCATGATGAGATCCGTTCTTGTTAACACCTCCTTTTCTACTGAACAAATATATCCGTAACGTTGAATTTAAGTAAGTTTGCTTACTTCACCAGTCAGTGGATTGTAATCAATTACAAGATCGTGAAGCACTAAACAATACATAGTTGTTGAAGCAGGGATCGGGGTTATTGTCTTAAGTTCAATTTTTACATCCACAGGTCCTGTTTTAATCGTTTCATTTTGACGAGAACAATCAATAACCATAATTGGAGCGATATCTTTAAAATCTTGTCGTGAGAAAAGAGGATTTGTTTGCCTGGTGGTGATAATATGATTCTTGAAAACTAGTATACATTTCATAGAGAACAGCATATCGATCCAGTTTATATTTAAGATTTAAATCTTCCCGAGGAATTTAAATGTACTTTTACATTACTCACATCACAGTGATCGAATATGCTAGCATCTTTATTTCGCTGATTTTTTCTATCGGTTTGTAGAGCAACGATAATATATCTTGGTTTTTCAAGTTGATTTGAAGTTTTGACAGTCCATACATGATCGGTGGTGGTTGGTAGTGTTGGGTATTCATACATTTCCCAATTTCGAAAATGAATTTTAACTGATTTTGTCTGTATTTGTTTCAATAATGTAAGTTTATTCGAATCAGATAAGGTTATATGTGGAACTCTCCATTGTAGTTTAAAAATTGAAAGTCTTAATTCTGCGCTGTCCTTACAAAAATAAGCGTTTTCGTTAGATCTAGTGCGAATTAGAACCAATTCATGTCTTGCATTTGGTATGATCTTTTTATAGTCTTCAGTGAATCCTAAAAGGCCCCGTTTTCTAAACTTTTATTTTCATTCTCGTTTAGAGATATATAATTTTTTAGGGTTGAAGTGATTCCCACATTTTTATTACTTTCAATGTTCACTCCGTTCAGTTCGTATTGTATTTCTTCAAAAAGGAAAACCATAGCATTATTTGTCAATTTTCCTGTAGAAAGAGTTCCATCCGCTTTCGTTAGACTTCCCTCTATATAAATATAGCTTTCGCACGGTAGTACACATAAGTCCTGCTGTTGTATGGCAATACGTATCTCATCACTAGGATTGAAGGATTGAAGAAATGGTGAGTAGCTATGGTACTCAAACTTAGATATGCTGTTATCATAGCTGGGGCCTTGAGTAATATTCAATATATCGTTCATTCTGCTGAGTTTATTTTAATTTGAATCCTAATGAAAGAAGATAGTCTTTATTTTCGGACGATAACCTAGGTGTTGACAGTACTGATGCTCGGCTAGAACTACTTAATTGTTTATCCTTGATATCTTTTAAGTAATTATTGTAAATTAACATTATTCCAATTTCGGGGTTAAATGTAATCGAACAGTTATTAATTCTCCGTTCTGGTCTACAAGTTTTAATGTCACCGTACTTATACGTTTGACATTCACAGGTAAATAGATGACATTTTTAGGAACTTCAATGATTTTATAGCCTGCTCCTGTTTCTGGTGAAAATTCATGTATTGTGTGTGTCGGAGTGTTGGTGTATTGTTAAAATAAGACCCTGAAATGATATTACACTCGAGTCGTACTACATTTACTCTATTTATGTCAACGGGTAAATCCGAGAAATGAATTCTATTCTCCTCGAGAACACGTTTACTTAATCCCAATAATTTTCCGATGGTTCTGTCTTTGTTGAAATATATTTTCTCGCTGCTATGTATTTCGCATTCCAATGTATTGTTATTTGCTTCTAATCTAACAATAATTGTGGAATTTCGCAACAATAATTCCTCGGATATATGCGCTGCAATAGCGTCAATTTCGTACGACCCTATTGGGATTTCAATTTGATATTTACCCACATGGAATAAATTATTACTTTCGTCTACATTCGGTGTTGAGTTGTATGTCTGAAAATCAATCAAACCACAAACATAGTCTTTGTCCAGGTTTAGAGGTGGAAAATATTCAGCTGATAGGAGAGAAGTTCTCCCACTTAATGTTACTGTCATTGCCATGATGATGATAAAAAATACAATGAAATCATTTCTACATAAACTCTTTATTTATTGAAAATATCAATCGCGTATAAAAATCTTAAACATAAATGGCCACAGTTATATGTGTCATAACCTTGGTATCTTGTATAATTAAAGCTAATTTTCCTACCCAAATAGTCAATAATTTCTTTAGGAGGTTGAAGATTTCCAAAACTGTCAAAATATTCAACTTAATTACCTTTTTTACTATACGCTACCCAATGTGTTCCAGGTCCATTTGATGAGTCTAGATTTACAATTCCACTTTTGTTTTTCCAAGGTTTACTTTTTGGTAAAGAATCTCTCATAAAAACACCTCGAAAATTCGGAATTAATTTCTGTGCGAAATTTCTCAAATCTATTTCATTTAATGCACGATTGGGTAGTAGGCTTAGAAGTTTTTTGCTTGCGGACTTAAATAAAGCCCCAGCCCCTTTCTATATGGTTTAAGATATAAGCCCTGACCTACAGCAATAGATTCCAATTGTGGATTATGACGCTTTTTCTCCTCTAAATCCTTTTTAGCAATGCTAATATCATTGACAGCTTTTGCTGCTCCAGCAGCTCCTCCCGTCAAAGCTCCAAGAGCTGAAAGTTCAGCAAACAATGGTACTAGAAACGGAATTACACCACCAATTTTCGGTACAGAAATAACTCTGGGTGTCGTAATGTTATTAGCATTTTTTTTACAGTTTTCTTAGCAGATGATATGGCTATTTCTACTGCCTTTTCCAGATTCAAGGGTTTTTTATTTTTGATCTTATTACTGATAACTTTCATTACTTTTTTGAAAGAGATCTTTTTAGAATTTTTCACTTTATTCTTAGGCATTTTGTCTTTTTTCTTAAAGCAGCCCATACCGAATTTTGTTTTCGCTTTCATAAGATTCGTAACCAATAGAGAGTTTGCCTTCTCTGGTAAACTAGCGTCTCTGGAATTAACTCTTTGCCAGGCTTTCTCCGTTAAAATTCTGTCGGCTATACGTCTATCAGATTTATTTTTAAATTTATAGTAAGATATATCGTGTTCTTTCTTGGTCAAGCAAATTAATTCCCTTATCCCCACGAGCTAAGCATTTTTGTAGTTTTGTTCCAAGTTCACAGTACTGATAACCAGGTAAATGCAGCTCTAAAGGTAGTTTGTTTATTAAGCTATTTAATTAACCTTTGCCTTTCACAATGTTTCGCTGACTGATGGGTTTTTTCGAATAGTCAATCATTTTAAGAGATTATCCTTGCAGTAGAATGGATAAATGTAGTATGAAGCTTTTATAATATAAACCAAATATTTAAAGGAAATCATTTTAGTTTGAATAACTATGCGTTTCGTTCAACAGCAATGTCAGTTACCGGTAAAAAATATGGAACTGATGACTAATAATACCGAAAGAAAAAAACATGGTAAACTATTTATTAATTATTTATGAGGATTTAAAAAATTATAAGATCACTAGCTGACCCGCCCGGCGTTGCTCAGGCCCTTCGCTCATCAAATTGAAAGTTAAGTAAAGTAGTTTTAATGTTTCTATTCTAGTGGGAGAGTGAGGATGAAATATAGTTTATGTTACTCAGGGACAATTAAGCACTCTAACGATGACAGAATATGTGGGATCGGTATAGCATTTTCCAAGTTCCCGGATATGTCCCAGTTCCCGTTCCATTCCCATATGGGGATGAAATATAGTCTATGTAGCACCGTATTGTAATGGCGAAAACCGTACTGAAATCAGTACAGTGGTTTTGCATTCCGGTTCCCGTTCCTGTGGGTAAATGTTGATGAACTATAGTCTATATTACTGAGGGATATTGAAGCACTCTTACCATGAAAGAATTTTTGGAATTAGTTAAGTACTTTCCAGGTTCTTGATTATGTCACCATTCCCGCTTCCGTTCCAGAAAGAATATGTAAAGAAAATAATTATTGTCTTTGTTACTCAGGAGCACTTTACACTCTAACGTTGAAAATTGTTTGGAATTGGTCCAGTATTTTCCAAGTTCTCGCTTATGTTCTTGTTCCCGTCTCATTCTCGTGGGAATATGGGGATGACATCGTACTGTAATAGCGACAAAAATTACATTTCGTTCCAATGGTTTTTGAATTTCCGATCCCGTTCCCATTACCGTTCCTGGGAGAATTTGAGGATGAATCTTAATATTCCCCCATTACCATTATCCATGAATGGTACCTGCATCCAAGAAACCAAAAAGCTGTCAGTACCTGGTATGTGTGTAAACGATGATCTTCGTTAGAATGACCACATATTTGAAGTCGCCAAAGACGCTGCTAAATGCTTAGGTTTCTTATGACAATGCAGGAAGTTCTTCACCCCTTCTGATCTGGCTACAATTTATAAGGCCTTCATCCGCCTTAAACTGAAGTATAACTCCCATATCTGGTCAGGTGCTTCTCAAACGTCATTGCGCCTACTTGAAAGGGTACAAAATATAGCGTTAAAACTGATCGGTGATAGTTCAATCGTAGAATCGATTGATTCTCTTGAACATCGTCAAAACGTTACTTGTCTTACTCTTTATTATTTTTTTTTTCACAAACAGTGCTCTAGTGAAATAGTCAGTTGCATTCTGAAACAATTTAGCCGCAACACCCACCTTGCTAAGAATGCCCATCAGTTTTACCTTGAGCCCAACTTCGGGCGTACAGTCAAGTATAGAGGTTCTTATTTTAGTCGCACCACCCGTATGTGGAATGCTTTACCTGGCTCTGTATTTCAACTACATTACGATTTACAAAGGTTCAAAAGCAAGGTGTACCGGTGTATCCTATTAAATCCTCTCCTACTTTCCTAAATGCTCGCACTGTACTCTATAACATTATAAGGGTAGTCATAACCCATTGATGTGTGGCTTATTATAAAAGAAACAAAAATTTGTTTATGGTACTCAGGTGCAATAAATTAAAAAAATTTAAATCTTTATTCTTATCACATCAGTCTCAAAACAAAACTTATTATTTGTTATTTATTATTTTAATTTTTTGTTGTCAAAAAAAAAAAATAAATAAAATCATTGTTTGAATTAAATTTTTAATTCATTACAGTTAAGAATAATGAAATCGTCAATTTTACTATATTCCAATTCCATCTGTCGGGCTGATTTGTGAATCTAAACCATCCAGGGCGTCACTCAAACGCATACAGAAAAATTCATTTAAATCGGTCAAGCCGTTTAGGAGGAGTTCAATTACATACACACGTACAGCAGAATTATAAATATAAAGAAGATATTACAAAACACTAATGCATATCGAATTGATCATAGTTCACGAAAATAAATACATGGTAATCGAGGACATAAGTATACAAAAATAAGCTATTTGGGTTATCAACATGTGATTCTAATACTCCATCACCAGTATCTTCACCGCTACAAAAAACTTTAGGCAGCGGAATAATGCAATTATCAAATTTAAAAAAAGACTATATATTTTGGGATAACCCCAACGAACTCGTAGATCGTATGAGACTTCTTATTGCTTCACAACAAGCCGGACATAATAATCACTCTAACAAAATTGAGGAACTTAAAGAAGCTAATATTATCGAATAAAAATTTTAAAATGTGTGTTGATAAATTTGGTCGTTGCTCTAATAGAGCAACACCCCGTGGACCTAGAGGAGAACAGGGGGTAGCAGGTGCACAAGGAGAAAAGGGTTTGCCTGGGCTTCCTGGTGAAGGATTTATCAAAACTGATAGCGGTTACAAAATGTTCAAGAACCAATAGAGCCATCAGACGCTGTTACCAATAAATATGTCGATAAGATGTATGAGGATCTTAGGGAATACATTCAACATAAAGTTGATGAAAAACTCTTGTATGATGAGAAATTTAATAAACTTTACTATGATGTCAGCAATAACAAAGACAATAATAATACTACTGATAATAATATCGAAACAATAATTTTAAAAAAATAAAAAAGCTAAGGTTTAAAAGGAGTAAAGCCTTCTATTTAGAACAATTGTAACTTAACTTTAGTGTTTAACGTATCATGTACAGTGTGACATCAGTAGCAGCGAATCAATATGTCTTGCATAAATACGTCAATAACTTTTGATGAAATTCTGCAATTTTTGAAAACTTATCGATACAATTTACTGGGAGAACATCATGTGGAGCTTTTGGACTGTGTAATATTCTTGAAAAGTTTTAGAAATGTATCTAACACAACAGCAATAACATCAAAACATGGAAAACATGGATGTTATTTTGAAAGCCAGTCATCATCTTCAAACATATGTAAAAAGGGTCCTAATACTTGTGCATGTTACATACTTGAAAACAGACTATTAAGAATAAAAAAGTTAATGACCTTGTATAAAAGACTTTCGTAGCATGACTATAGCTTATCAATTTAATGAAAAAATAATTAATAAAAATACATGTACATAAAAAGAATAAACACTTGTTTCTTTTATATCATTCAATCCAAATATGAGCAAGAGAAACGTTGTTGAAGAACTACATAAACCTGCTCGGAGGAATTTCCCTAAGAGACGAGTAATAATAAAGGGTTTAGATGATTTATGGCAGGCAGACCTTGTCAAAATGGTTGTTTATTCACTCGAAAACGAAAGCTATAGATATCTCACAGTAATTGACACATTTTCTAAATTTGCTTGGACAGCCCCTATTAAAACAAAAAAGGAACAAGTATCACTCAGGCGATGGAAGATATATTCAATAAAGTTCGCCGTCCAAAAAACTTACAAACAGATGATGGAAAAGAATTTTTCAATACATCTTTTCAAAAAGTAATGAAAAAATATCAAGTTAATCATTACTCTACATTTAGCGTTCTCAAAGCATCGATTGTTGAAAGATTTAATCGTACTATAAAAGCCTGGATGTGGAAAGAATTCAGTTTGAATGGTTCACATCGTTGGATTGAAACGATAGGCCAGATAACAGAAAAGTACAATAATTCTATTCATCGTACGATAAAGATGAAACCATCTGAAGTCAATACTACAAATGAAAATGGTGGCTTGGCTTTTCATCGGAGCATAACTCTTGGATACCCCTCACCAAATAAATAACACACATTTTTTTTTTAAATAAAAAGTTTTATTGACCCAGACATTTACGTGTATACTTTTACTTATTCATATGGTATGATCGTTTTAATGATTTGAAATTCAACAGTTCAATATCAGATTTATATTCGAGATCCTCCTGCATGAAGACCTCAACTTCTTAATACCTTGTCGTCTACAACAAATTATTACTCGCTAATTAATATAATTGCTATGCTTCATAACCTCGATGTCAAACCAATTAGCCATGAACTCAATTGCTAAACCAATTAGCCTAGAATTACACTACATAATACTAATAACCCATATACACCACGCGCCATAACGTCATACAACGTATCATGAAATAGTACCACAGTCGACAACCAAGATAAGAAAATCTCAAAAAACAAAGCCTCAGCCAGCGGCCAGTTCAAATTTCATCACCACTTACACCAGATGACGAAATCCCTATTGCCAAGAGCTGCGCGCCGTAAACAACATTTCTCAAAAATCTAAAAATAAAACAACAACCTTCAAAACTAACAAAACCATAACAACCATCTGACCTTCTAACAAAACAACACACACCATCTGGCCAAATTACTGATAAGACCCCAAACTTGACCTTCTAACAAAACAACATACACCATCAGGCCAAATTACTGATAAAACCCCAACGAACCACTGATAAGACCCCAAACGGCACGCGACAAAATTCCCATCCCCAAGTATCCCCATACCTACTATAGTAGTTGTGTTACCCAAGGGATGTAGATGATTTAAAGTTGGCACCGTAAATCCCTCCACCTACACTGTTGTTTGTTTTTGAACCGTCAGTAAAACAGATGTATTGGAAGTTATTTGTAAGAATTACAGGGTTCTTCCATGCTGAGCGGTTTGGAAAGATTACTTCAAAGGGGTGGTGTAACAGTATGCGTTTAGGCATAAGGTCCGAGGAGTGGGCTGCAGGCGATTCCAGTATTGGGAGCACCGGCAGAATACTCATATGTTCTTGTAAGTTTTCCTTTCTCGAGTAGTTAGTGAGATGAAGCTTTAGTCCGCTTAGTGCAGCAGTCTTCTTTACTCTTTGATGATGAGAGAGAGACAGACATAACAAGACGCCGAACTACATGCTCCTTCTAGAAACTGGTCTTTCACCAACTTTTCTATACACTCTAAGAATGCACTTCCAATATGTCTTAAAAATACTCACATACCCTGACGCCCGACTACCAAAGATACTTGCAAAGCATAGCATACGCAAGAACATAAGCTGGTTCAGGAAATGGGAAGGGCTATCTCTGCTCTGTGGAACTACACTGCCAAGCTTAGACACACAAGACGTTTATCTAAGAAATAAACTAATGAGCTATCTAGAAGTTTTGGATATAAAAATAAGATCAGATCTTATTGAGGAAGCTAAAGGCTCATCACGGAGATCATTGTATCCAAAGCTCCAGTATAATTTAAACAGTATGAATTATTTTACTGATGAAAAAAGCGTGATTGAAATTTCCAATATTTTTCGAGTGAGGGGAGAACTGCTAGCTCTAAATTACAGACCATACCACAAAGACCGAAACACGTACTGTTCTTTATGCAATATGCAAGAGCAAGAAACTTCGTTTCACTTTTTATCTATCTGCCCCATTTTAAAAGAACTGCGATTCGTATACTTTCAGAAGACAGTTTTAAGTGAAGAAGATTCTATAAAAATCTTAAATGGTGAAAATTGGAAAAATCTGGCTCATTATTGCATAGAAACACTCAAATACCGACAAGAATTTATTAATGATTAATAGTAGATTTCAACCCAATCAAGTGCACCCTCATCTTTCGTATACGAAAACTCCATTTTTATTAAGCAAATAATCAATACTTTGTATATTATTATAATTTCAAAATGTTTAAAAAAAAAAAAAAAAGTTGTGAAACATTTTCAATAACATTTTATTCATGAAAATTAAAACATTATTATTTTAAAGATAAAACAAAAAAATCTCATATGTTTAAAACAAAATTTAATGAAAAAGTTGGCATCTGGCAGACGGTTTCAAACCAAGGCCAAAAGATATTTATATCATGAAAATTGTACACTTAATTATATGGAATTCAAAATAAACTAAACTAAAACTAACTAAACATAACAAGAAAGCCGTGTATTTGGTGTGCTCCTCAAAAGCATACTAAAACTTTATAATCAAAATTGTTTTTAAAGAAAAAGTTTACGAATTACGAAATTAAGTTCAACCGCGAAGTTTTTATTATTTTAAATGTGAGAAATCATGGAGATCGAGTGTTTTAAATGCAAAAATAAAATTACGCGGAACGATAAGACGGTTAAATGTAGCGGAACATGTGAATGTGTATTCCATCAGAAGTGCGTTGGTGGGGAATATGTTATGAGTTTACTGAGAGACAATGAGTTTGTACATCTGATGTGTGGTAAATGTAAGAAGAGTGTAGAAACAGTGATCAACAACACAAAAGCAATTGAGAAAAGTGTAAGAGAAATAAAAGATTGTCTTGAAAAGCAAAATAGCAAATTAGAAGAAATTGGTGAAAAATGCAATGTAAACAAAGATGAGCAACATGTTGCAAAAGAAGCAAAAAAAAAATGTTAACAAAAAGTTTTCTTATGCTGATGTTACAAGAGAAATAAAAAATTCGTGTCCTATAGTCATTCTTAAACCAAAAGCAAAACAGAATTCTAGTGAAACTGAAAGTGAAATAATAAAAAAAAATAGACCCAACTGGTATACAAGTGTCCGATATTAAAAAGCAAGGTAATGGTGGTTTAGTTGTATCGTGTCAGGATGAGCAGTCCACTTTAAAGTTGAAAAAAGCCATTGAAGAGAATATCGGTAATAAGTATGAAATAAAGTTGCAAAAATTTAAGAAAGCTGAGAGTAAAGATTATTGGTTTATCTAAGAAGTGGTCTGAAAGTGAAATTTTAAATCAAGTAAAAGATAAAAATGAGTTTTTGAAATTCGAAGATATTAAGTTTTAAGCTATGATAGAATATAATTTCAAAGGTGTTAAGAAATATAGTGCCATTATCGAAGTGAAGTATGAAGCCTATAAGAAAATTATGGAAAACTGTGTTTTGCGTGTTGGCTGGGAAAAATGTAGAGTCATTGATGCTATATTTGTGAAAAGATGTTATAAGTGCCTGGGATTTAATCACACAAAAAGTGAATGCAGAAATAAATTGTCGTGTGTTTATTGTGCTGAAGAGCATTGTTCAAGTGTATGTGAAGCAAAAAAAAGTGGTTCAAGCCCAAAATGTGTAAACTGCTTAACTGCCAATAATAAGTATGGATTAAATCTTAGTGTTGACCATAGTGCTTTTAATTCAAACTGTCAACTTTATATTAAAAAATTAAGTCGAGAAAGAAATAAATTTTACTAGCAATCAAAGAATGAATACAACTTTTTATATATTAATGCTCAAAGTGTTCTAAGCAATTTTTTAGAAATCGAGGAGATTGTTCTCAGAGAAAAGCCTGAAGTACTAGTCTTCTTAAGTGAAATGCGCTTGACGAAAGACATAGAACCGAGTGAATATTATTTAAAAAACTATAACATCATTCAAAGTGAGTCGAACTTGAGACATACACCGAAAGAAAAAACCTTGGTTGATTTAAACATGTTTCATTGTTAATCAACAATTCGTCTAAAATTGTGAAATTAACCAAGTTTCGTGATGAATTCAAATAAGAACGCATGTTCAAATCAAGTATGCTGCCGTGATCAATTTTTTTTCAGGTAAGTATCATAAAAATGTTTAAATTAAGTATGTTCGTAGTTGATTTGAATATGTTATAATTTTTAACCAACAACGTGATTGTTGATTTCATACTTGATCAACAACAAACATACTTAACTAACAATTAAGGCTGAAATTACAAAAACCATCACGTTTGTGATTGAAATACCAAATTCACTGTTGAACTATCACCAATATGTTTGATCAACAATGTTCATACTTCTTTAATCAATAAAGAATAGTTAAAGTATCAGTAACATTTTGAATTTCAATATTTTTCATACGTAAGCCCACAGAAAACGTGAAGTCGCATTACGGAACTTCAATTCAATATGATAAGTTTCGTGACCATTTTATATTAAGGGATAATTAATTATTCTTTATTGTTGATCAAGTATGTTTTACGTGAGAATTCAGCCACGTTTTTATTTGCTCAACAGATTTAATGTAAAATTTCTATGATAAATGCCTGAATTTAAGTTTGACCTATCAAATGTATAGGTCAAATTTCAATTCAGGCATTTATCATAGAAATTTTGCATTAAATCTGTTGAGCAAATAAAAACGTGGCTGAATTCTCACGAACATACTTGATCAACAATGTTCATATTTTACCAACAATTCAGAATTGTTGACGAAACACAAACGTTGTTAAAGTATCATGGACATGTATGTTTCTAGTATCACAACCGTTGTTGTTTAACAATGTTTTTGCTCAATGTTTAAACACGAAATTGAAAATGGCGTTGTTGATTTAACCAATGAAAATTGTAGCATTTCAGTAAATAAAATGACAATGCCAGCTTGTTTAATTTAACTATGTTCCTGCTTGACGCAAAAACAAACAAGTTTCCTGTTTGATTTTACCAAGGTTTTTCTTTCGGTGTACAGGAGGTGCTTGCATATACATCAGTAAAGGGGTTCAATATGAATTTGTGGGAGATATAAGATGTGATTATAAAATGTGGCTTGTAGCAGTTAAAACGTGGCTAAATGGGGTTCTTTGGAAAATAATAGCTGTATATAGATCACCGAATTCATCGGTAAATGAATTTATTTCCACCCTAAACAGCTGGTTTGAGGGTAATATGTATATCTGAATGTGATAATGTTCTTTTTGTTGGTGATGTAAATAAAGATTTTTAATGGATTCGTGTGATAAAGCAAAAATATGTAAACTGTTTAGTGATCGACTTTTTTAACAATTAGTAACTGAACCTACAAGAAACACAATCAACTCGAATACACTAATTGACTATGTTGTTACGAATGAAATAAATAATAATGTGAAAGTAAAAGTGGATAAAACAATAAATATTGCGGATCATGAAGGAATAAGAGTTGTTATACAGTGTGAAAATAAAAAAACAAGTTCCATGAAAGTTATTAAAAAATTCAGGTACTCAGAAGAGGCTTTCAGACACTCGTGGTTAGTTAGTAATCGTCCCTATCTACAAACAAGTTTGGCTAACGTAAATAATAATGCAGAAATTATACATAATAGGGTGTTACATAAAATGAATGAGTTAACATTCCTAAAAACTATACCTACGATACAAAAATCAAAATCCGTGGTTTACCCCAATGTTGACAGAAATGAAAAAAGAAAAAGTGATATTATACCAAAGAGCTGTGATAAGTGAGAATATTGAAGACTGGAATAGCTATAAGACTTTACGTAATATTTATAAGACTGAGGTTAATAGAGCCAAAAATCAATACGTGCAATATACGATATCGTCAAGGAGCGGTGATCAAAAGGGACTATGGCGTGCAATAAAAGAGTTAGTATTAAGATCTAACAAAGGGGAAATAAATGAAAAAATGATAAACAGAGTGATAGAACGAAATTTTAGTGCAATAGCTAACCACCTTAATATTTTCTTTGTTAACAGTATAGTCGAGATCAACCAGTCCATACCATGTGTTCCATTCGTGTTAAATGTTCAATCAATTGAGTCAGTTTTTAATTTTAGAAGTTTAAATATATTCGATCTTGAAAATATTATTAAGGCAATGAACAGTAAAAAAGACAGTTTCGGGTTAAATTCGAAAATTATCCTAGAAAACTTTAACCTAGTAGCCACAGAAATATTGAATGTAGTAAATGGATCGTTGATTAATGGAATATTTCCGGATGTATGGAAAGTGTCAACTGTTGTGCCTATAAAGATAGTTAGTAATTCTGTTCAACCAAAAGACTTAAGGCCGATAAACACTCTTCCAATTTTAGAAAAAATAATTGAAAAAGTTGTAAGTCAACAATTAGTGCAATATTTAAGTGAAAATAATCTTATTATTAAAGAACAATCCGGATTCAGAAAAGACCACTCTTGTGAAACAGCATTAGTTTGGACTATTAATGAATGGAAAAAATATGCTGATGAAGGAAAATTAATAGTTGCAGTGTTTCTAGACTTCAAGAGAGCTTTCGAAACTATTTGTAGAGACATATTAATAACAAAATTGGAAGCATACGGAGCAACTGGAAGAGAGCTGATGTGGTTTATAGTAGGGGAGCCCAAGAGGGGATTTCGCGCGTTACTCGAGCGCGTCAGAAAATCATATGGGGAGAAACCTTGCACCATGTAATGTACTCCTACCATATATTAAACCTAAATGTTGGGGCGTTCGCTGAGAGCAGCCCGTCAGATTAGTAAAAAAAAGTCGATCATCGGAAATACTCGAGCGCGTCAGATTAAAAGATGGTAGGTTGATTACATCGAGAAGAGTGTATATTTCAATAATCTGACAATTTCAGCGGGGCCTTCGTAAGTAGGCGAGTCACAAAGATGTAAAAAAAAATCGATGTTTCGAAATACTCGAGCGCGATTAATTTTTTTTTTATTTTGAAGGTAATTTTATCAGGATTACAGAAAATATATAATCTGACATTTTGGTTGGGGCGATTGAGGTAAAATCGTCAGTGAAATGTATAATATATGATGGTTAATATCTCGGTTAATATTGATATTAGCAATTGGTCCAGAAGACTTTTTTTGTAGAAAACTAAATTCTCTACAAGTTTGTAATTTACAATTTTTCTGTAGCTTTTGTTATTTACGAGATAACTGCGACAAAACGTGAATTTTATGCAAAAATCTGGTTAAGTGGCCCGTACCACCTTCCCGGTATGAGTAACGACTTTGCCAAAAAGAACATTTTTGTAGAGCTTTCAATTTTGAGAAAAAAACATCTTCGGTTAAAGCGATCCCATGAAATGCCGCTGAGTTATAGAAATTTAAAAATAAAAAATCAGAGTTTCCGTGTATTTTCAATGGATAATCTTCACACCTCTTGATCGAGCACTTAAAATTAATATTAAGGGCTCAAACTTTCAGGATTTTTTTTAAAAGTATTTTCAACAAAATTTCGATACAAAATTTTTAAATACATAATATGTGTACATATTTTTTGATTGCATCCAGTAACAAAAAATAGAAACAACAAAGAATTGTTACTTTAAAATTGTCAGACTAGGAGTACGCCCCCATATAATTGTCAGATTATCATCCTGGAGGACGAAGACATCAAGTTGATCACTCTGTATAAAAATCTGACGCGCTCGAGTATTTCAAGGTCACGTGTTTTTTTTACATTTTTAAAAATCCGCCATGACTGATCGCCCCACTCAAATTGTCAGATTATTGAAATATACACTTTTTAGAGTACACTTAACATTCACTTTGAAAATCTGACACACTCGAATAACTTTTTATTTTTTGTTTTTTTAACCTCTCTTTACGCCCATTTGCCCCCAGTAAATCGTCAGATTAATATATATCCGTTATAAGAAAGACAAAGCGCGTATACTCTATGAAAATCTGACGCGCTCGAGTATTTCAATTTAACTGTTTTTTTTTACATTTTTAAAAGCTCATACACGCCCATCGCCCCACTAAAATGAAAAACTGCCATACACTTTTTTTCGTTTTAGAACGTAAACTTCACAATCCAATAAGTCCCCATGACGCTTTAGTAACTGCAAATTTAGCGGCTCGGGCTCCCCTACTATTAGGTCATATCTTCTTAACAGAACTCAAAAAACAAGAATTAAAGAATCGGAATCTACAGCGGCGAATATCGACCTTGGTGTACCCCAAGGCTCTAATTTGGGTGTTGATCTGTTTTTAATATATATTAATGACATTGTCAGTGCTTTAAAGTGGTGTAAAATTGGACTATTTGCAGATGATACTTTAATATATATTGAGGGAAAAAATTTAACAGATATGCAAATACAGTTCCAAGAAGATCTGGATAGTTTATTTGAGTGGTTGTGCATGAATAAATTAAAGATAAACATTGAAAAAACTAAATGCCTAGTAATAAAATCTTCTGAAGAAATAGACCTTTAAATGGGAAGTGAAAGAATAGAACAAGTGGTTGTAATTAAATATCTTGGTGTAATAATTGATAATAAACTGAACTTTAAAGAACATGCGAACTATATAACGTCGAAAATGAGTAAAAAAAATTGGATTCTTTGGTCGGATAAGAAAGAACTTGAATTTTCAGAATGCTATAATGATTTATAATACAATAATTCTTCCCCATTTTGATTATTGTGCATCTATTTTGTTTATGTGTACCTAATGAAGAGACAAAATCAAGACTTCAAGTGCTACAAAACAGAGCGCAATGCGCTCATTGCTTAAGTGTAATGTGTATACTAGAACAACGTTTATGTTAGAAGCTCTACAGTGGTTAAATGTAAGACAACGCCTTTGCTTGAAAGTACTGATTTTCATTTTTAAAATCAAATACAATCGCTTTCATGTATACCTGTCTGAAAATCTACAGTATGTACATGAAGCGCAGCCGTACAACCTTCGATCAGCATCTGACTTTAGACTACAGAGATATAATCTAAGCAGCACACACAACTCAGTGATGTACCGTGAATTACAACTGTTTAATATAACGAAATTTTGAGAAATGAATTAAATATAAATTCTTACGAAGATGAAATTGATCGTGACCTACAAACAACATTATGACAAAATTGAATCAATAATAAAAAATGCAGCTATGATCTCAATTATGACCGCAAAAACCGAAAAAACTGATAAAATTTCAGATGGTACGAAGCAACTAATTCTACGTAGAGAACAATTAAGAAACAAGAAAATAACAACATTTGAAGAAAAAATTGAACTGAAACACATCAGAAAAGAAATAAAAGAAAAATCAAAAATGGACATTCAAATATTCAATGATAAAGCGATCAAAGACATTCTTACTTCCACGAAATCAATTAAAAAGACAAAACAATTCTTAAACAAAGGGACAGACTGGATTCTAACAATGAAAAACAACAATAAAAGCATATCAGACCGAAAAAACATTAATGAAACAGCCACACAATTTTTTGAACAACTGTTTAAATCCAGCATAGATAACACAGACGCAAATATTAATACAACACAAATTATAAACAATAACATAAATAACAACCCACTCCTAACCAAAAAGGATATAGAGCAAGCAATTGACGATCTAAAGAAAGAGAAATGTGTTGGAAACGATGGTATAATGGCTGAGATGCTTATATACGGAAAACAATCACTATCACCTATTTTGACGTTGCTATTCAACAATATATTGAAAACGCAAAATATACCGAAAAAATGGACTCAGACCACCATAACACTGATTCATAAAAAGGGACAAAAGGATGATATAAACAACTACAGACCCATAAGCAATATATCGACCATTTACAAACTCTTCTAAAAAATAATATACAGAACCATCAAGGAAAAACTTAACATGAACCAACCAATAGAACAAGCAGGATTTCGTGAAGGATATTCAACAACTGACCACCTACAAACGACGAACCAACTGATAGAAAAATTCAATGAATTCAAGAAACCACTATACTTTTTATTTATTGACTTCAGCAAAGCGTTCGACTCCATTGAACATGACACTATTTGGGAAGCCTTGATGAATCAAGACATAAACCCTATCATAATCCAGACATACAAAAACATTTATGACAACAGTTGGGCAAAAATAAAAACCGAAATAACAGGACGAGAATTTAAAATAAATAGAGGAGTAAGACAAGGAGATCCGATGTCCCCACCAATGTTCTCAGCTGTGCTGGAGGAAATTTTCAAGAACCTAAAATGGAAGACACGGTATGGAATTAACATAGGAGGAAAAAATCTAAACAACTTGAGATTCGCTGATGACATCGTACTAATTTCAATGAACGCCAAACAAATTGAATCGATGCTAAAAGAATTGACTACTGCCTGTAAGCCCTATGGACTCAACATAAACCAAACAAAAACAAAAGCAATGACCAATCACACAAAAATAGATATCACATTAGACGGAGTAAAGATAGAGTATGTAGAAGATTACATTTACCTTGGACAATTAAAATCATTCAAAGACCAAGAAAGCAAGGAGATAAACAGACGAATCACAAATAGTTGGAAACAATTCTGGAATCTACATCAAATAATGGAATCAAATTTAAGTAACAACACAAGAAAATATATAATGGACTCAGCAATACTGCCCGTTATGACTTATGGACTACAAGCACTTGGATTGACCTCAAATTTAACAGAAAAACTAAGGATATGCCAAACTAAAATGGAAAGAAAAATTCTAAAAATAAGACAAATTCAAAAAATACGAAACCAGAATATAAATCATTGATGTAGTTGAAAGAACAAGAGGACTAAAATGGAGCTGGGCAGGACACATATCAAGACTTCAAGAACAAAGATGGACTAAAATAATTACAAAATGGACTCCAGCTGACAAAAGACGACCTGGAAGACCTAAGAAAAGATGGGCTGATGATTTGGTGGACTACAGACAAAATTGGTATAATGAAGCTAAGGACAGAGAATTATGAGCAACATTGGGGGAGGCTTATACCAGAAATATATATCCATGAAAAGAACAATTAAAGATTTATGTTTATATTTATTAAATTTTCAATATAATTAATAAGTTAATACCAGACTTTGTTTGTAATTTAAATTTATTAAAAAAAAAAAAAAAACATTGTAAAAACGAAAATTGTATATGTATATAAACTTTTTAAATTCAAAAGGTAAATAAAAGCTTATAATAATAATAATAATAATAATACCCCAGTCAAATTAGGTAAAAATAAGGGTCAACCTCGGAATGAAAGATAATAAGCTGAAAATTGGCATAGACCTTTGTTTTGTCGTTCTTAATGTTGTCTCAAAAGTCACAAGTTCTATCGTGTCCGCGTCTTAAGATATTGAAGGTCAAAGGTCACAAAAAACGGTTTTTCGTAAATATCTCCATTTCTATTGCTCGAATGAGATTTGCACCTTAATAAAAGTTGTAGAATATAAAATTTCCTACATTTTTTGCCTTTACTGTTTTTTCATACGATCAACCGTTATTGCGGTAAACCGCGAAGAGTGCGCCGCGTACAGTCATATATGGCCTAATTCAAGGTCAAGCGTGAGTTACGGTTATTAGTACGTTGTATAAAGTCTATTATTTATTAAATTATTATAATTATTAAACAATGGCCAATATTTATGTACTAATTATTAATTGTTGATATTTTATTAAAATCAGTAACATAATTATTTATATTTAACAACTAACAACCTCCAAATAAAATGCTAGATGGTATTAATGAAGAAATACCAAAAACATTATTACATTTTTTAGAAGAAATTATATTAAAGAATAGAAAAGGACAATCAGCCATAGCTCTTAAAACCGTACGTCCGTCGCGTCGTTGCGAAGATACAATTTCAAACTAACGAATAATCTTGACGAATACAAAGTGGTCCGTTAAAAGAGAAAGTGGCCTTGAATACAATAGAACATCTGTCCCGGCTATAAGTAAAAAGAAAATATATATTCCAAAATTAATAATATACTATAGTTGTTAAATATAAATAATTATGTTACTGATTTTAATAAAATATCAACAATTAATAATTAGTACATAAATATTGGCCATTGTTTAATAATTATAATAATTTAATAAATAATAGACTTTATACAACGTACTGATAACCGTAACTCACGCTTGACCTTGAATTAGGCCATATATGACTGTACGCGGCGCACTCTTCGCGGTTTACCGCAATAACGGTTGATCGTATGAAAAAACAGTAAAGGCAAAAAATGTAGGAAATTTTATATTCTACAACTTTTATTAAGGTGCAAATCTCATTCGAGCAATAGAAATGGAGATATTTACGAAAAACCGTTTTTTGTGACCTTTGACCTTCAATATCTTAAGACGCGGACACGATAGAACTTGTGACTTTTGAGACAACATTTAGAACGACAAAACAAAGGTCTATGCCAATTTTCAGCTTATTATCTTTCATTCCGAGGTGAAACCCTAATTTGACTGGGCTATAATACTTTGCCAGCTAACATAAAAAACGAGACAAATTTTTATTGCTTCAAAAAACTTGTAACTCAATTTGTAAAATCTCAGTAACTAATGTTATAAAGTAATCGATTTTTCTATAAAAATTAAAAAAAAAAAAAAAAATTAAGTTCACTATGTAGTAATTATTTTGTAAATTTAAAGTTATTTTATAACTAATAAAGATAATAATAAAAAAAAATAAACTTTCTAACGCTAAAGTTGGGCAGGTGCGCATTGTCTTTGTAACTTTGGCAAGGATTTGCGGGCATAAACTTTTTCCTTTTTTGGCCACCAGTTCAGCGAAGCATAGGTTATGATGGGTGTGATAATAGTGAGGTATGTCCAGTAAATAATTTTTGGCCTAAGTCTCCACTTTTTACCAAAGAGTCTAAAACAGGCCCAGAAAGCATTAGTTGCTTTTGCTATGGTTTTGTCTAGATGTGGTTTCCAATTGAGTTTATTGTCCATGGTTACTCCTAGACCTCTTTGGAAAAATTGATTTGAACACTATTTAGGGATAGTGTTTGAAGATCGATTTTACGTCTCCTGGTGAATGGAATGATGACTGTTTTGGTGGGGTTGACCTTAAGCCCTTCTTTATTGCACCAGTTATTAACTTTGTTCAGGGCACTTTGCATACGATTTGTGACCTGTGCTTCTTGATTGCCTTGAATAGAGATGACTAGGTCATCAGCGTAGCCTTGTGTATCAAGGCCCAGCTAATTGAGGTCGTCCAAGAGCTGATCTATTACAATTGACCAGAGTAGGGGTGATAAAACACCCCCTTGGGGACAGCCTTTGACAGCATTAATTGTTATTGATGTTTGACCTAGTGTGGTGGAGATGATTCTGCCACTTAACATAGAGTCAATCCATTTAATGGTTGGTGTGTCAATTCCTTTGACAGTTGCAGCGGTTTAAATTGACAAGTACGTAGTATTATCAAAGGCGCCAGAAATATCAAGAAAAGAGCAGAGTATGATGTCTTCCTTAGCAAACGCATTCTCAATTTTGCTGACCAGCTGATGGAGAGCTGTAACTGTGGATTTACCAGTTTGGTAAGCGAATTGGTTAGCATTGAGAGGATTTGCTATTAAGGCCTTACTACGAATGTGTAAATCAATTACTTATTCCATCACCCTTAGAAAGAAGGATGTGAGACTGATTGGTCTGAAGGATTTTGGGTCTGAGTTTGATCTATTGCCAGCTTTTGGTATGAATACTACTCTCACGTTTCTCCAAGTTTGAGGGATGTAGCTTGTAGCTTCATCTATAGATAAGTGTGAGTGAGCAGATAATGGTATCAATTCCATGCTGCAAAAGAGCAGAAAAGAAACCATCTTCCCCGGGCGCCTTGAAAGGCTGTTGGGAGGATATTGCCCATTTGATGGAGTCTTCGTTAAAAATTTTTCTTGCTAGACTTCTTGTTATACTAAATTAAATAGACGAACAGATTTTCTTTTTAAAAAAATAACTATATACTTTATTTCACTATTAACTGTTGACTATTTCGGGGTTGAAATCGGACTGCCGAGTCCTGTCTTCTGCTCGCATTTTGTCGGCTCGGGATGCTGGTGGTTGTCCTTGTGTGTGTCTTTATCTATTTCGGTTCCTGTTAACTCATTACTGCTTACGACCATCTGTTTGTCGTAAACTAGAGAACCCTTGATGGGTGTTCTCGGTATTTTTGGTGGCGTGGGATCGCCATGTGTTATTTGGTGTTTTCTGGATTTTCGTGGCGTGGGATCGCCATGTGTTAACTCTCCGCTTAGTCGGAAGAAGATTGTCCCAATCTTTCGCTTAACATCTCTTGTACCTACCTTTGATTTTGAGGTTTCCACGAATTCTTCCATTTCTATTGTGTCTTGCTCGATCTTGTTTGGGCAAGGGACCTGTTCGATCTTGCTTGTGCGATTAACTTGGATTATTTTGATTATTTTGTAAGCAGAGTAAATCAATATTACAAGGAACAACTTAATACATATTCCCCACAATACGGGATGTTCTTTGAGATCTGATATAAATGGTTCTATATGATCAAGATTTGTATACATAAGTTTCTCGTCTTGTGAAGCAATGTATTCGAGAATTTTGACTTGAGTTGGCTTGCTTAACTTAATATGTTCTAGTATTTGGTTCTCTGAGTTCAAATAAATTTTTCCATCGATAGAGACATTCCTTTCAAATTGGATCAAATAGATTTCCTGATAATTCTATTTCATTTACAATGTGGTTTCCTGTTAAAACAATGTTTCCTTCATTAATTATTGCTATTGGCTGATTTCGTTCCTTGATTTTGGTACAGTTTGCTTTGTATTTATTTAAAAGGTTTGTTAAACAACTAGTTTCTTTATCGATTTTACAATAGTGGTGGTTGAGTTCTTTTTTGCATTCTCATTTATAAATTTTTGAAGTTAAAACTTCTTTAGGCGCGTTTGGCACTTTTGCGATGGGGGTAAAGCAATGAATTCGCGACCGACACCATTTTTTGGCTCATTGTATTTCGTATGTAAATTCGTCATAGCCCAGCGTCTCAGGTTCGATTCCCAGCAATGACTTCCATTTTTTTATTTATTTAAAGTGAAAACATAAACAAAAATTGTGGCCACGGCTGGGATACGAACCTGAGACCCTTAGTCTAATAGCCATCGACTCTACCATTGAGCCAAGAAACACATTAATTTTGAGCTGCTAAATGACTTAAAAGAAAGGAATAGCAACATTACCTAGTATACTTACCGACTCGGAGAAATACAGAGAAGAAAGAAAGGAATTGAATTGAAGGACAGAGAAAAATTTATGCAACGCAAAAAAAAATAAAAAACACCAAATATTTTACTACCATTTCAATGAAGTGGATGAGTGAAGCTGGAATCATGGCAGAGTAGGAGACGCACTGGTCGATGATTCGAACTTTACAACGAATTAAAAGAGATCAACAACTCATCGCGATGATTTATCGATGGAATTGAAATGGTTGCATGAAAATAGTTTGAAAAACCATTACTCAAATATTCACTAATTTCGTTTCTAAACTTAATGCATTGTCCTTTCATTTTATTGTCAAAGTTTCCGAGCGCAGTTACAAAATCTGTAGACACTATCGACTATCGTTAAAAAATTGAATGTATTGATTTTAACAGAATTTCACAAGGGTGACAAAGAAATATAGATATGATATTCCAGATTTGAATTTAGTTGCTAGTTTCAGAAGGCACGATCGTCCAGCAGCAGGAGCAGCTATCTGTTAAAGATTGTCTGATACAACTGCCATATTTTGCTCAAATCATATGGACTTGCATACGAGGTACCTACACTAGTATATGTATGTATGTTTAGTAGTAATGTTTTTGATATCGGCGATTTGTGTGTTTATCGTTGCCTTTCTGGAAATGGACAGCAAGTTATAACAGTAGGGGTTTATAATTCACCGACTACGTCTTCAAGTGCAAAAAGACAGTTTTTATATAAACATTTATTTATTTTTTCTGAAGACGCTTCTGCATACCTTCACGATAAAATTGGGGAGAGATTTGATGATTTCCCAATGATTTTGAGTGGTGATTTTAACATCAACTTCGGCGATGCTACAAATTTGCCACTTTTTCAATTTTTAAAAGAAGAATACTATTTTACAATGACGAATGACCGCAGCCTTAGTACAACGAAATATAAAGCGACAATTGATGCAGTCTTTGCGATATATTTAAATAGATTTGAGACAAAATTGTTCGTTTCCTATTTAAGTTACCATAGACCTATTATTTCAGTATTAGAATACGATGATTGTAGAGATGTAATTGTGAATGAAAACTCATAAGTTTCATTGATGTTCCTCTATATGTACATCTACATAAGTATATTATAAAAGATTTTCCTGTACCTAGGTACATTAAAATATTTACTGAAAATTCAATTCTGTTTTCACTTCCGTCGGCACTCCCGGAGTGCTTCTTTTTCTTCTTATACTTACCTATTTCTCTTAATATTACAATTTTCCCACCATTTACATTATTACTTCTGGTCAGATAGTGGTTACAATGATAATATTATTTTTTTTGAACAATTTTAAAAGTGGAAGCATCAAGTACATCAATTATGGATGTATTCACTTTTTCTTGCTCCATAATGATTTTTATTTCACTTAAATCTAACAGTAGAGTATTGAGTATATTTGATTTACTTAAATTAATAGTATTTATTATTTCTCTAAGTTCTATAATTATATATTTTATTATTTTCGTTTCTGTAGTTCCTTTACTATTAGTTTCTCTATACATATTGTCTAACTTGTCGAATAATTGTTTATTGATACTTTTTTGTCTGTTGTTTGACCTTATTAATTCCTGCAATTTTAAACTTATTCTTACGGCGTCATCATGATCTGGACTAATTCGTCTTTGGTGTAATCAGTGATTTGGTGCGCCAAAGTTGAAGCGAATAGCGTTAGGCCGCGTTTCCATTTGCAAGTAAACTCACGGAAGTCTTGCAGAAGTTTCTTGCAGTAGCGTTTACATTGCTGTATGAATTCTTGCAATTTCTTCTGCAATAAATGTCTTGCAAGAAGCTCGCGCATCATACTGTCGCAATTTATTGCAGAAGTATCTACACTGGGGAGTCATTAATGTCGCAAGAAATTGGGTTATTTACTTAAAATTCAAATCATGGCGAGAAGACGTAAACGTTTAGCAGCTGCAATTACAATTTTATTGATGTAAAAGAAAAAGAGATCAACTTGGGTGCGCGACTGGATTTTAAGAAGATGGAAAGCTCGTGCCTTCTTTAATTTATTTAACGAACTAAATATAGAAGACGCTCAACAATACTTCAATTTCACTCGGCTGACCGCAGTTGATTTGGAAGTTTTTTTATTGAAAGTGGGACCTACTATAAAAAAGCAGGACAATCGATTCCGTGATTCAATTTCAATTCTTTTTTTTTCAATTCATTTTGCCATTGGCTCCTTAAATTATGAAGCTTCCGATACACTTCATTCTCATTTGTGAGGAACTCTTCCGCGATCTTATTCAAGTATTGAATTTTTCTTCGATTGATTATATTGAATTTTTCTCAATTCGATTTTTATAATTTTCGTGCCGGTTATTCCATAAACACGTATTGCATTTGTAACTTTTAATTAACCGTATTGTTTCTTCGCCAGATCATTCACATTTTCCCTTTGGGCTCATTTTTTATTGTAAACAAAAACCAATCCAGCCGCGAGTGCAATATATACGAAACTATTCCGGTAAGCTGCAAGAACTGTCGCGAGTCAATGCAAACCTGCAATTTATTGCACTCGCAAATACTCGCAAGAACTTATGCAAGAACTGTCGCGATCGAACTTGCTTCTCAGTTTCCACTTGCAAGTCACTGTCGGACAGACTATCAGACATTTCTTGCAGAAGTTTTCTTACAAATGAAAACGCGGCCTTAGTATAAGAAGCATCATCTGTAAATTTAATTTCTAATATTATCTTTATGAATCTTTCGGTTATTTGAGTCTATAACTATATTCCCTATGTCTTCCTTAACTTTCTTTTTTTGGAATAAAGGTTTATTCTTACTTCTTCTCTGTCCATTGTTTACAAAAATTGTTTCGCCAACTTTATATGTTTTATTTTTCCTATTTTTAATGCAGTATCCTAACGTTTTTTGTTGGTGTGTTTGTAGTCTCTTTTTTGTGTCCCTATCATTTATATAATTGTGAAATATGTCTGTTGGTCGTTTGTCTGTTACTGTGTGAATAGTTTCGTTGTATTTCTTTGTAGCTAGAGTCATTATATCCTTGATATCTGTTATATGTGTAGTCTCTTTAACTATTCTTATGAGTTCTGTTAACGTGGAGTGAATTTTTTCTGTTGTTCCATTGCTCTTTGAGTGAGCTGGTGGTGTTGTTTTATGGGTAATGTTTAGAAGGTTGTATGCACATCGTGCAGAAGGTGAGCAAAATGCTGCCTCGTTGTCGGTTATCAAAGTTTTGACATTACCGAAAACCGGTAGTAGTTCGATCATTCTCTCTTTTGCTTGGGTTTTTGAACTGACTTGGGTTGTGATTAAGTATTTTGAGAATGGGTCTGTCATTGTTAAAAATGTTGCATTTTCACAGTAATATATATCTGCGTGGATGCGTTCTCCCCCTTCTTCTGGAATTGGAGTCTCTCCGATTGGTTGCTTATTAGGGTGTCTTTCATACTTGTTCTTTTTGCAAATTTCACATGCAGCGTTTATTGAAAGAATTTGCTTGAAAGCGCTTGGCCAGTAGTATTTATTAATAACCTGCTTATACACTTCTTTAGCTTGCCTATGAGCTCGATTGTGTTCGGCAGTAGCAATTCCTAATTGTTCTTCTTTGTCTGTAATATCTTTGACTATTTGGTTGCACAACAAAAATTTTACTGTAGGAAATTCTTCCAAAAGTTTATTTTTAACTTTGAAAAATATCTCCTCGGTACTGTGGATTCCTACGGTAAGACCTGCTTTTATTAGGTATACCCTTAATTCTATCTAGAATACCTAAGTTTTTGAAAAGCACTGTATGTCTTTAGTAACCTGTGTGGATTTCTTTTGAAACTACATCGTTGTTTAGTGATTCATTTAAAATCAGTTGGGTTCTAAAATTATTAACTCTCTGGTTTACTCTCTTTATTTCGGGAATGGGACTACTCTCTGCACTATGTACAGTTCCTTCTGTTGACTCGTCGTCATTTATCATATTCAATTCCTGTCTGCTGAGAGCGTCAGCTACGACATTTGCCTTACCTGGTTTATATATGATTTCTGGAGCGTATTCTTCTATGAAGGCGCGCCAGCGTTTTATTTTTGAGTTTGGGTTCTTATCACCAATGGCAAACGTTAATGGTTGGTGATCTGTATATATGCAGATACCACTCACACCGTAAAGATAATTTCGGAGGTTTTTCAATGCCCAAATTATGGCAAGAAGTTCCTTCTCGTTTGTCGCGTAGGTTTCTTTGGTTTTACTTAAAGTTCGACTTATAAAAGTTATTGGTTTATTATTTTGGCTAAGCACTGCACCTATGGCTGAGTTGCTAGCATCCGTAGTAAGCTCGAATACCTTATTAAAATCAGGTTGGTTGAGCGTAACTTGTTCACAGAGTTTGTCTTTCAATGTCTTAAACGCTTTTGTAGCCTCTTTATCGAATTCGATTGCTATCTTTTTGCTATTATTTTGGCCAGTTCTGCCGTTCTCTCCACTAAGATACTTAGTAATGGGCTTGGAAATCATCGCGTAGTTTCTTATGAATTTACGGTAGTAGCCTGCTAACCCCAAAGAAGATCGTAGTTGACGTAAAGTCTCCGGTTGAGGGAACTCCTCTATGCATTGTGTTTTCTTTAGGTCCATTTTGATGCAATTTTTTCATTTTTAACTTCATTTTTATTAATTTGTATCTTATAACTACTTAAGGCTAACAAAAATGATTAAATCTAGCTTATTTAACGACTTAACTAGCTTACTGACCCCAAGCGGGTGCTCTAAACTAAACATAAACTTAAGCGTACTTATGCATAATGCCTTTCGGCCTACATCTACCTAATATATATACTTAAGGATCTCTATATTATTACTAAGGAAAAATATTGTTTACGAAAAACCTTGTTTCTTATTATTTTATTTTGAATTTTATTTAAAACTTAAAAATAACTTAACTAACTTAAAACTAATTAAGACTAGAACAGTCACAGGGTTTTCTTTTATTTCTTTATTTCCCCTTTTCCTTCCTGTCGTTTTTCATTACCTTTGCAGAGCAAAGGCCAAAAAAGAAAAGAAAATACTAAAATAACGTTTTTTTTTTTTCATTATAACATGCACCTTTTTCCTTTCATTTAATAAAGGAGAATACATGTGTTCACCCCTGCGACCACCCAACTACACCTATACTTAAAAACTATGAAAGCCGGCCATTGGAGTGGATCACCAATTTCACGCTTTTGAATGATTATATTGTTTTTCTGTCTTTCTTTTCTTATCTTATTCATGCTGATTTTGATCAGACAGCCACCAAAACTGAAGATTTAATCGCTCTGCGTCTCGTTTGTCTCGATTTGATACTGCCCTACTATACGGCAGAATCTCTGTTTCGCCCCGCGAGGCAACGTCTCGATCGTAGAGGAGCCGCCGCTCCGAAGCCTTTCGGCTGACATGATATATCAGAGGCATTGCCAACGTGTCTTGGATTAACCCTAAACTATCTAAATAGAGAAATGCATCTGGTGGTATGAATCCACTTCGACGCGTTCTTTCGTAGTAGGAATTATTAGGGAAAAAAGCACCGGATATCAGGCTATCTGTTGAAGTCATTGCTCTTGCAACGTGACCGCGGATCATCTTCATAATGAAATTATCAACTCTGTTTATATTGGCCCCGTTGTATAGGGCCTCGTTGGGATAGTATTTCTTGTACTCCGACTCTGGTGTTCTGTGCATTCCAAGGCATGCCCTCAGACATTGTCTCTCAAACACCCGAATCTTTTCCATTTGAGATGGGGCAACGTTGAACCATTTTGATGCAATTAAATGATACGATGTACCCAAGAAATTCTACTTCTTCCATAAAGTATTTTGATTTCTCGCTCGATATTCTCACGTTTTCTGTGCTTAAGGCTTTTGTAATTGTCTCGATATGTTCGAGGTGTTGTGCTTCCGTTTCTGAAAACATAATAACGTCATCGATATAAACGTGGCAAAATTTGCCTATGTGCTCACGGAGGCTATCATCCATAGTTCTCTGAAAAATTGAGGGTGCGTTTTTAAGTCCAAATGGCATTCGAAGGAACTCGTATTTACCATTGTTAACGCTAAAAGCTGTTTTCTCCCTATCGCTCTCTTTCATTTTAATCTGATGGAAACCACTCTGTAAATCGAGAGTGGTGAAATATCTAGCTTTGCCTAAGTTAGCTAAGATGACGGACGTTTCTGCCATCGGATATTTTTCAGTTTTAGTAAAAGAATTAAGCTTTTTTTAGTCTATGACCAGTCTATGCTTCTTCGTACTGTCGTCACTTAACCCTTTTTTGTCTACAACCCATACAGGAGAGTTATATGCACTTCTGCTAGGTTGTATTATATTGTTGTTGAGTAGATTCTCGATTTCATTATTAACGAAAGTTGCCACTGACTGTGGGTACGGGTAACCTTTCGTCCAAACCGCTGTGTCGATAGTAGTATTTATGATACATTGCACACGAGTGTTGTATGGAAGGTAATTTGGATTTTCAGTAAAGACACCCTGGTATTTTTTGAAAATCAGAGTTAGTTTTTCTTTTGTAGTAATTTCTTTGTTAATATTTAGGTTATTTATTAAATGATCGTTGAACATTAAGGGTATCGTGCCCTGATCGTATTCTAACGTTGAGTCCCTGATATTAATATTACCTTGAACCTTTCTAAGTAGCTTGATGCATATAATAGCATCGAAATCCTGAAGTTCGTTAAGCTCGTAGAATTTGTCTTTTACCCCCAAGATATTTATGTCTTGGTAAGAATTGATGATAGTCGTCCCATGGACACTTTTGACCCTCGATGGGGTTTGTAGCACCAAACTTGGGAATAACCCTGGTTTAACATAGTTATGAGTAGCTCCTTTGTCTATCAGAATATTGAACATGCGTCCCGACTTACCATCCGTTCTTTTTATGTACGGTAAGTCGTGCCTTACTCTAAAAACTTACCGCTCTCGTTTAAGTTATTGATGCGCGGCACTTTGTTTGTAGCTATCTGGTCGCTGTTTGTCCGCTCTCTTTTAAACAGGTTGTTACTAAATGTGTTATTAGACCATTGGGGTCTATTATTATTAAAGTTATTAGGCGTGGCTTGTCTCGAGAGCACTAAATTCCCACTTGTGGTGTCCATCCTTTCAGGGTAATTGTAATTACTACTGAAATTGCTATGATGGTGATTTTGTTGGAAAGGTCTATTCCGTTGTTGGAATGATTCATTAGAATAATACCCTATTCTGCCGAAAAGGCCTGATTGCGGGCTGGTTATGTGACTGACTTGTACCCTGTTGTCTAGGTGGGTATCTGTCGTTGACGTGACCAAAATTTCTAACCCTAGCCTGGTTAGATTCTACCTCTTGTGCTCTCGCTAAACCATTGGGAAGGTCCCCAGGGTTGAGAGAAAATACGATGTTACTCGTGGGTTGATTAAGCCCGGTAACAAACACCCGAATAGCTTTTTGTCTTGCCCTCTCGGTAAGACATTCTGTTTCGGAAGTTCTTGGACCGTAACTCATTATCGTTTTGTTAATAATGAGCGTTAGAACTTTCGTAACATCGTCATAGAACTCTTGTAGGCTTCTTCTGTCTTGCCTCATATCGCTTAGTTCTGACTTCAGCATATGAACAGGTCTTTTGTCGCTATACGTAAGATCTAAACGACCTATAATCGCGTCTACATTCAATGGTGTTCCGTGACTAGTGAGAACATCATTGGCTTTCCCTATGATTTTATTCCTAGCTATGTTAACTACTGAGAAGTATCTTGCTCCTCCTTTGCAAGGCTCGTATACCTTCATGGCATTTAACAGTGCTGTTCGCCAAGAAACATAATTTTCCCCATCAAATATTGGTAAGCATTTCGCCACTTCTAATCCCTCTCCACCTATTATCGTTGGGTCAATTGTTATGTCTTTATAGGGTTCTATGTTGTCATTTGTCGTTAACGTAGAAAGCTGGCTACTAAGTCTTCCTACCTCCTCGGTTAACTTTTGGTTGGCATCTGCCACTAACCTACTTACTATCATCGAGAGTTCTTCTTGCGTCATTGTCATCTTTTTTGTTTCCAATTATTTTCTAAATCTTAACACAAAAACCTTTCAGATTGCTTCCTATAATTGTTTTTTATCTTAACACTTTGTTTTACTGTTTTCAAACTACAACCACTTCTTATTTTACGATTCAAAAAAAATTCAATACAACTTAAATTATTCGCCAAATTAAAATATATATATTAGGGTGCTTTTTTATTGGACAATTTTTTTTTTTCACTCCCATCCCGAAATTTTGTGGAAAATGCCTTAAAAAAAATTCCCTAAAAATTTGAGCCCTTAATATTAACATTTAGTACTCGACCAAGGCATGCAAAGAATTCCCATATAAAATACACGTAAACTTAAACTATTTTTCTTAAAAATTCTACAGTTCAGAGGCATTTTATGGTATAGTCTAAGACATTAGTGGGTTTTCTTTAGAATTGAATGTTCTACAAAAGTGCTCATTGCGATGAAGTCCTAACTCACACCGGCGAGGTAGTACGGGTCACCAAACCCAATTTTTTCGTAAATTTTTTGTTTTTTTGCCCCTATCTCGTAAATGATAATAGCTACAAAAGAAATGTTTTGGACAAACTTATGGGAAATTTAATTTTCTACAAAAAAGTCTCGACAATCAATATGCTAACATCGTTATTTATTGAGATATTGAGCTTTTAAGTTGGGGAAGTTCGGAATTTTAATTAATAAAAATAATAAAAATAATTTATTAAAATTCCATACTTCCTCAACTTAAAAGCTCAATATCTCAATAAATAACGATGTTAGCATATTGATTGTCGAGATTTTATGTAGAAAATTAAATTTCCCATAAGTTTGTCCAAAACATTTCTTTTGTAGCTATTATCATTTACGAGATAGGGGCAAAAAAACAAAAAATCTACGAAAAAATTGGGTTTGGTGACCCGTACTACCTCGCCGGTGTGAGCTAGGACTTCATCGCAATGAGCACTTTTGTAGAACATTCAATTCTAAAGAAAACCCACTAATGTCTTAGACTGTACCATAAAATGCCTCTGAACTGTAGAATTTTTAAGAAAAATAGTTTAAGTTTACGTGTATTTTATATGGGAAGTCTTTGCATGCCTTGGTCGAGTACTAAATGTTAATATTAAGGGCTCAAATTTTTAGAGAATTTTTTTTAGGTATTTTCCACAAAATTTCGGGATGGGAGTAAAAAAAAAAATTTGTCCAAAAAAAAAAGCACCCTAATATATATCGTCGCTTTTTTGGCAGAGTGGCACAAGTCAAAATTTGTCGTTTTGGAGTAAAGAACACAGAACTGATTAAAAAAAAATAACGAATTTTTCTGTCTAATCGGCATTAACCTACCTCTTCTAGTTAGCGCGTTGTGAAAAAGTGCCCCTGTCAATTTTCACAAAAATCCCTATCATTTTGTATGCAGTAATGGCATTTTTTTAGTTCTGCTGTTTAACTAAGAAAATGCCAAATAATAAAGCAGCAACCGGAAAATATTTTTTCATTATTTGGACACTTTTTAGATTGGTACATTTTTCAGCAAAAAAAGCTGTGAGATTCTTCAAACTAAATTTTGAGAAAAGTGACACCTTTTGCCTTATGCCATTAAGCTTAAAAATAATTAAATGGTGATATATACATTTTATCAGGCTAATATGACATTTGTTGTCTTATGTCAAAATTTTAAATGAATTTATGTGAATTCAAACGGGTTTTTTTCGAATTATGCCAATTTTCTGGATAAGATAATGTCTTATTTCGTCTGTTCTTTTTGCCAAGAGAGCACAAAAATGCCAGTTCTACTAAATAATTATTAATTTTTTTTTTATATTTTTAAGTATTGCGTTATCTGCAAATCTTAGTAAGCCATTTCATAGCAAAAGAAAAATGCAATTTTTTCATGTATTCAACTTAATAGTTTTATTTTTTATTAACATCAATTTTTTTGTTTTTAATATGACAAAAACTTTAAAGGGCTCTCCTGAAAAATTACTAATTTCGACTTATGCCACTCTGCCGGAAAAGCGACGATATGTTAAATTATAAAATTCCTTACTTTCTCGTAGGTTTGAGTTGATATTTCGGCTTCTGATGCGCCTACTTCCCTGCTCCTTTGGGTTCAGATGTCCCCGTTGTTGCTCCAGGTGTTTTAAATTTGAAGTTTTCTTGAGCCGTTCCCCCGGTGTTCAGATTCTAAGTCTGAATTTTTTTGGTCCACAAAAATTGCTGACGGATTAATTTTAAATTTTTTCTTCCTTCTTGGAGTGTTCCTGGTGTTCAGATTCTAAGTCTGAGTTTTTTGGTTTACAAAAGTCGCTGAAGGATTAATTTAAAATTTTGTTCTCCTTTTTTGTGTCCCTGCTCGGGCGCCAATTAAATAGACAAACAGATTTTCTTTTTTAAAAAATAAATATATACTTTATTTCACTATTAACTGTTGACTATTTCGGGGTTGAAATCGGACTGCCGAGTCCTGTCCTCTGCTCGCATTTTGTCGGCTCGGGATGCTGGTGGTTGTCCTTGTGTGTGTCTTTATCTATTTCGGTTCCTGTTAACTCATTACTGCTTACGACCATCTGTTTGTCGTAAACTAGAGAACCCTTGATGGGTGTTCTCGGCATTTTTGGTGGCGTGGGATCGCCATGTGTTATTTGGTGTTTTCTGGATTTTCGTGGCGTGGGATCGCCATGTGTTAACTTACTATTAGGTGTAGTGTAACTCACATTTGTGGTTAGAGGTTGATCAGTGGTATGTATACAGTCAGGAAAATGAGTGGCCAAAAGTAGGCTCAGAGTTTCACTGTAACTTTGGGTAAAACTACCATCCGATTTTTTTATGAGACCAATACCGTTGTTATGATCTTTAGCTAAGGCTTTTTGAACTCTAATTGAAGAAAGCAAATTATCGATACTTTCACAGAAGTTTTTCCAGGTAAGTCGTTTTTGCCTTCTTATCATCGAGTTGTAAGTCGTTAGAATTGTTCGATATTCGCTCCACGAATTCGTTCGTTTAGCTTTGTTGAACATCTTTCGAAGCTTTCTTTTTAGCTTCTCCAACTCACTGTTCCACCAGGGAACATCGCGATTTGAGTAGGTCTGTCTAATGTGACAGCTGGACTCGTATGCGCTTGTGATTTGTGAGCTTAAGCGTGTTGCTTCCCTTTCAAGTTGATAAGGAGAGTCAATGTTTGAATAGGATGGTTCAAATTTACAACGAAGTGTCTCTGTGTAGAGATTCCAGTCCGTGTGTCTTACTACCCTATTGTTTTCTAGATTGTTGTAATTCGGCCTTGACAGATCAAATCTGATGTGCCGGTGGTCCGAGAATGATATCTCTTTCGAGACATGCCAATTGAGAATGTGGGTCTATGAAATAACTCCCACGAAATAAGTCCCACTTTTAAAAACGAAATAAGTCCCACCAAAAATTGCTATTTTGAAAGTGGGAGTTATTTCGTTTTTAAAAGTGGGACTTATTTCGTCAATTGGTGGGACTTATTTCGTTACGCGTTTTTATTTTAAGTAGGACTTATTTCGTTTTGAGTGGGAATAAATTCGTTTTGTAAAGTGGGAGTTATTTCATACCCCTAAATTTATATTTTTTCTTATGCAAAAAGTTATGGTTGCCCCTTTTACGAAATTTCCAATATTTCGTAAAAGGGACAACCATTTATTATTCCTCTGCTTTGATTATTCATATTATTCGACGTGTGTTTTTTTCGAAGAGCCAAATACTTCTTATTTGAAATCGCATTAAACAATGAAAAAGTGGGACTTATTTCGTTCATGAAAGTGGGACTTAATTCATTTAAGAAATATATTATTCAAGGGGGAGTTATTTCATTTTGAGTGGGAGTTATTTCATTTCAAGTAAATTTTTAAATCATTTCATTTTGGTGGGACTTATTTCGATTTCAAAAGTGGGACTTTTTTCGTGGGAGTTATTTCATTTTTTTAAGCAATTTTTGGTGGGACTTATTTCGTTTTTAAAAGTGGGACTTATTTCGTGGGAGTTATTTCATAGACCCACAAAATATAGCTGCCCATGAGAAAAACATTGATTTTCCAAATCTAAGCCACAAATGGACTTTGCTTGGCCTTGAGACTTATTTATAGTCATGGCAAAAGCTAAACAAATTGGAAACTGGAACCTTCTGAAGGGGATGGTAGAATCTGACGGTATCATTGGAATACGTGGAAACAGGACCACTTTTTCTTTAAACTTTCCAGTCAAAATGATTCCTTCAAGGTTATTTCCGGTTATGTTTTTAATGATCAAACGTGTACCGTTGCATAATTGAGAATAATAGTTGAACCAATCTTTATTCAATTTACACTTAGCCGGCTATACTTACTCCAAAAATAAAAAAGTTAAATTCACTGTATTTCGTTTACTTTAAAATAAATTTATATTATACTTTTGTCTCAACAACATTTGGTGGTCGATCATAAATTGAGATGCAAGCAATCCTATCTTTCAAGTTGGTTAAGTAGTTTAGGAGTCCATCGGGGACAAACATTGTGACGCGTGATTTATATATATTAAGATTTCCTTTGCGGTGTGATTCTTGGTCACATTTTCAGAAAACAATTTTTCTACAGTTAAGGCCCCGACCCGTAGGATCCGTTGCGTCCGTTCGCTGCCGGATAAAACTGACAGCTCGATTTAATACACACGATCTTATGAGAGGTGATGCATAAGCATCGGATGCAACGGACGCAACGGGAAAAATAGCACAACTTTCAACTTTTTGGGTCCGGCAGAGCTAATGACATTAGCTGTCAAACCCAATTTGAAGTTTTCTCTTTTGCTAGGGATGGAATAAGTAAAACCGATACCTCAGAGATGTGGCTCAGTTTTTGTTTTTACTGTTACTGTTTTTACAATTTTCGATCGGATCTTAATATAAAAATGGTTTTAATAGCCGAAAGATAAACTCATTATCCATTTTTATTTTTTTCAACCAATGGACCGCAAATCAATAACGATCCGACAAATTTTTTTAGCAAGAAGAAAATCGCTTTATTCGCACGAGATTTCAATAAACCGACCAATACGTTGATATTTTCCTATTGGGACTCATCCACAGCAACACAGGGCTATTCAAAGAAGCTCTCTAAGAACTTTCAAAACATTTGCATTTTGTATTTGTTTGATGAAAAATATTTCAACTTAAGTTATCGTTTCTTTTCAGGAAGCTGTTTGGAAAATTGAAGCAGATAATTAATTGGTTTTTTCTTAAAAAAAAAAAATAATCTAATTGAAGCTGGCCATTAAACTATGTAGACAACTTTCGATAAACTTATCTTAATGAAAATTTTATAATGGAACATTCTTGAGGCAAAATTTTGACAAATTATCTAATTGGTTTGATGTCCAACTTATTGTATTTACAAAAGGTGAAGAACAATTCACATATAACTGCATACGAAACTAAGAACCCGATTCTGGCAAAAATATCACAAGTCACAACGTTGTGACTTGCTGAAAACCAAATCAAAATTTGAGTGTTGAACGGAAAACTGTGACTTTTCTGGAAAGATTTGATTCGTGAGTCATCAGTGACTTTGGACAGAATCGGGCTGTAAATATAAATACAAATATAAATTTACAAGTGTATTAATTTACATTTATATTCGTATTCGCTTTCATCTTATCTTGTTTTTATTAATAAATGTTATTTTCTCAAAAACTCGTTATGATCTAAGGGAGAATGTACAATAGATCTACTATATCGACCAAAGTGTTTCATTCTGACGATATGGAAGTAGTTCAAGCGATTCACCTGAATACTTCCTTGTAGATTTTCTTGTTGTTGAATAATAGTTATGCCTCTTGCCTCGGGTGGGAGAAAGCTCTAACTTCAATTAGAACACTCAACTCGATTTGGCCTTAATGAATGTACATTACTTTATTTCTTACAATTATATTTATATAAAATTAAAACTTACTTAGCTATTACTTAAAGTGTGCCAGAAGGGCTGAACAATTAATTGGATCAACACATAATGCTGACTGGCCCATTTGACACAACAATAAATGAATACGAACTGTGTCAATGAAAATGAATATGATATCTGTGTCATAATACGTAATAATAAAAGTGTATTCGCTGTGAATCATGTTTTGAAGTCAAATGGGCATATAGTGCAGCTTTATGTTGATTGCTTGATATAATATTATTAGTGCAGTCAATGAAGCATTTTAGGTCCGAATTTTTTTACTGTGAACCGATTTGCATGAAATTTTGGAATTAGGCTCATCTTATCCTTAACTTCAAAAGTGAAAATGAATTAAACCCCGCAACCGCCCTGGGGGTGGTTGCCACCCCTTCTCGGGGGTGAATTTTTTTTTTCTTAAAATAACCTTGGATATGGATAAAAGGCCTAATTTTAAGCAAAAAAACAAATATAAAGTTTCTCATTAAGTCCAATACTTTTCGAGTTATTGGCAATTGAAAATTCGCAATTTTTTCACGTTTTTCATCTATTTATTGCAAATATCTCCAAAACTATACGTTTTATCGAAAATTTTATAAAGAACAAAATTGTAGCAAATAAATCAATTAACAATTTGTTTTTTTTTAATGTATTCTAAGTGCAATATTAAGCTAGATATTAAAGATCAAAGTAATTTTTTGTTTTGTCTGAAATTTAATCGATATGTTCAATGCCATCTAGCGGCGAGCAGATGCATTTTATGCATTCTAATATAGAGAGATAATTTGTAGTGCTTGAAATAAGCTTTAAAATGAGCACTATTTAAAGTCTTTTGCATGTAAAATAAGTGAGCTGTAGTGCAAATAAGGGGAGCATCTAATATTTTTTCTTTTAAATCAATGGGTTCCATAAGTGCCATTTCCACCAAAATTAAATTTAATCGTATTCCGCCTAAAATTAAGTTTGTTATGAAGAGTTTGATAGATAGTATCAGTTTGGCTGCTTCAGAACACATATTTTTCAAAAAAGTCACGATTTAAAAAAAAACAAAAAATTTTCAAATTTAAAAAAAACCACTTTTTTTCATAATATCTCAAAAATGACGACAGATACGTATAAAAGTGTAAAAAGGAAAAATTTAGGTATTTTTTTGACAAACAATTTGGTTTTTTTAGTTTCTTCTGTCAGACAAAAATTGACGGAGATATGATTGTTTAAAGAGCGCGTGGCAGCGCAATCGCCGCCTCTCTTAAGTCCTTTAACCCTTCACCGTTTTAGCAAAAGGTTGTTTACTACATATTGCAATATAGGATGTTGTAGCTCTTTCAATTACCTTTACAATGGTTTTTTATAAGTTGTGATAGCATGAAAATTGAAGGAGTTATGGTCCAAAAACTAATTGATTTAAAAGAAAAAAACATTAAATGCTCCCCTTATTTGCACTACAGCTCGCTTATTTAATTGTCAATAACTCGAAAAGTATTGGACTTAATGAAAAACTTTATATTTGATTTTTTGCTTAAAATTAGGCCTTCTATCGATATCCGAGGTTATTTTGAAAAAAAAAATTCACCCCCGAGAAGGCGTGGCAACCACCCCCAGGGTGGTTGCGGTGTTCAAATCATTTTCACTTTTGAAGTTAAGGGTAAGATGAGCCTAATTCCAAAATTTCATGCAAATCGGTTCACAGTAAAAAAATTCGGAGGTAAGGCCCTATTTTTCGCTTCATTGACTGCACTATATGTGTCATACAATTCTATGCGTAGCTAGAGTGTTAACATTCTGCCCGCGTGGAAACGTGTTTCAAAATTACGGCAGCATCTCAAAGGTGATGGTTCCTGGATCTTCAGTACCAGTGTTCTCAGATGTCTTGATTGGTTTCGTATTTTGTTTGAAGCCTTTGGTGTATAACCATCGAAGCAGGAATATCACAATGATGATGGAAAATAGTAAACCCAGGTAGCCCACCGCAAATTGTTGTACATCATTCGTTGAAAGATCGTTAGAAGGCAAGGCCATCGGGAAAAAATAAAAGATGTTATTTGTAACATTTATAGGCTCCATATTTTCAAATTTCATTAAGGGACGGAAAAATATAGCTTGAGCAAGACAAAAAAATAAAGCAGAAGTAATATTATTTTTTCAAAAATTCAAGAATTTTATTGATTTATTACTACATTACATAAAAAACTGGAGAAGGCTATCTTAAACACTTGTAAATTTTCGAGGTTTTTTGAAAAATTCCGCTAAAATTTCGCCCTCGGTAGGTTCAATATGGGAATGGATATTTAATGAAGCAAGACCATTTAGTCGTTCCTGTCCCATCGTATTTCTCAGGTAAGTTTTGATCCTCCTCAACGTCGAAAATGTTCGTTCTGGAGTTGCTGTAGTTACAGGTAGTACTGCCAAGACTCGCAAAATATAGTCCACATTCTTAAACGACTGCCTATTGCTAAACTGAAAAATGTCGTCAGATTGATGTTTGCATAGTGTGACTCGATCCGATAAAAGGGACTTACTAGGCAAAAAATCGTTTGTTGGATCATGATTGATTATACAAGTTCTTTTACTCAGAGAAACGATTTCTTACATGGGTTTGAATAGTACATCAGCGCCTTTTAGAGCGTGCCGTGTAAACTTTCACTTTTGCCTAGAAGGTGCCTTTTCTCGGGTCGCTTCACATATAAACTTTCTTACATGTAAAGTTTTGATCAAAAGAAACTAACTAGTAAAGCATCAAGCGCATTTTGGATGTTTTGGCCGTGGATTCGTTGTCTCCACATCTTGACTTCTGACTGAAAATTTTTTTTTCGAACAATCCAATACATCTTCGTAAAATGTGAAGAGGTCAGCGCATTTCTTTTCGTTAAATTCTTGTTTAAGAAACAGTTGCCCGAAACTTTGGAAAATTGATTTGTGTTCCGAGAACCGACTTTTTAGTTGAGCAATGAACGTATCAAGAAACGGAATGTAGAAAGAAATTCTGTAGTAGTCTTCAATACTTTCTGCTTGAACGTTGCAACGATTTTTTTGTTGATTGCAACGGCGCGGCAATTTCATTGTGATTTCGTATTGAGAACAAATTGTAGCAATATGTTCATAATTAACGTGGAAAGTAAAATCTGCATTTTCGCGTTTGAACGTAAATTCTTTCAAAGCGTCATCTGCCAGCCTAGTAGCTTCACCCAGATCTTGGTTTTTAGATTGCAATTCCCGACTCAAAGGCAAAACGATCGAGTTAACTGATTCCATAATGTGACAGGCGATTTGGAATTCAACCGTCGAAATCGCTGTCAAAAGAAGCAATGCCTTTTGCGAAGTATCTCGATCTCTCCACGTTTTGATTTCTTCCAAAGATTCAATTGCAATTCAACGTACGTTCCAACTGCTTCATGAGACTGAGCCCACCTGGTAGGACAAACAGACTTCAACTTTTGTGTTTTTTTCTTACTTTTGTTTTTCATTTTTGAAATTTCTTGGCGTAGAACGTCTTGTCTTTTAGGCCAGTGATCGCTCCGATAGTTCCTAACGCATTTTTGATTCCTGACACTTCGCATGCTGCATTGACTGCCAAACTAAAGCTATGTGCAGCGCAATGTACATTAATTACCAGGGGGAAATACGATCTCAGATTAGCCTGTGCACCATTGAATTGGCCACTCATTGCCGGAGCTCCCTCGTATCCTTGGCCATACATATATGAGCAATCGACGCCAACGTCATGTAAATAATTTCTGATTGAATCTGCTAAGCCTCATCCAGTCACGTTGGTAACTGGCACAAATCCAAGAAAATCTTCACAGATATTCGATTTTGTGTCCAAGTATCGGATGCAAATAGAAAATTTTTCTATGCTTGATATATCAGTCGTTTCATCTGCTAAGACTGAGAATCCTTTGGCTCTATTAACTCTATCAACAATTTTTCCTCTTATCATTTTGTGACAGATCTCGATTATTTCGTTTTGTGTAGTTTTGCTCAAATATGTTGCATTTCTTGGCATCGACAAAAGATTTTCCTTCAAAAGTTGATCACTCTCAGCTCGATATCTCAGAATAGCCCGAAAATTTCCTTCGTTCAACTTTTCTCTTTCATCAGCTTCGTTGTTAGTGTTCGGCCATTCTTGAAACAAAGGTTCGTCGTCTCTATGACCACGAAGAGCGATTCCTTGTTTCCCACACAATACAAGAGTTCTAGCTATTCAGTCTCTCATAATTTTCTTTTCTCGTTTTTTCTTTCTGCTGGTCAAGTTGCAGATCAATTGCTTTACGTTTTCCAAGCACAACGTCGCGAAAGTTTTCAATTCCCAAAATTGATCTTCTATGATAATCATTGCTCTCGTGACTTCGAAAGGTTTCTTTTGCGTGCTTCCAAGCATTGAAAGGCTTGGTAACGAGCTTTCCCAGATGTACATCACCTACTCCACCGATTTTCACATCAAAAGCTACGCAGTATTTGCAATATCCGCCATCATTCTTGGCAGAATAGGATAGCCAGCTGAACTCTTCTAACCATTTTTTTGGAAAGACAAATTCTTTACCCCGGATTTTGGAAATTTGAATGTGGCCGGTGGTATCCATGAATCTGTGGTGTAATGTTTGATCTATGTTGCATACACGTTTCATGTAATTGAAACCATGTACACGCGCAATAGTCCAGACACAGGTGAGCCAATTCTCTTAACGCATAATGCAGGTTGCATATTTCACTTCATGTAATATGCAAGCCATGCATTTTCCCACGTTGTGTGAATTGGTGTTCACCTTGTCAAAGCGATCGCCACATAGACTCTTCCCTACTTTTTAAGAATAGAGTTTTAACCAGAACCACGAAACAAAAGATACATACGTTTTTTCCTTCACAAATTGGCGCAGCCGGTGAAAAGAAAAAATAAATCGCTTCCGATTGTGTGTGCAAGAACGTAGCCATTTGCGCGCAACCCAAAATACTTGTTAAAATTCAACAAAAATATTTATTTCAACCAATCAGTTTTCTTTCTTTAATATAATAAAACTCCAACGAACTTTTAACAAATAATTTGCGAAAAAAAAAACAAAAAATCGTAAACGTATTCGATTCGATTTGCAGTCAAGCTGAAGTAAAAAAAAAAAAATCAACAGAATAAAAAAGTTTCTCCGCGCCTTCGAACGAAAAAAAACGCTATTCGTTTGTGCAAAATATATCCAAAGTGTTATTAATTAAAGATTGAAAGCAGAAACACTCTCAATTACAAATTTTTAACTACAAAGTGTACCGTACGTGTATTCTGCGTTAAATGTCAAGTGAGGAGGACCTTAACAGTACGATAGTAGAGGCAGAGGCAGACATCCATCAACAAAACCAAGACAACACTCTTCAAATAAGAAGACCAAGATCTGGACTGGAGACAACAAGGTCAGCAAAGGAAAACAGTAAGCTTAAGAATTTAATAATAGATAATAAGATATTAGATAAGACATTAGTAAATTTATTAGATAAGTTCGAAAAACAAAACTGTCCGTCGACAAGTTCGAATTTGGCAAGCAAAACTGAATTGTTCCGATCGAATTTGAAAAATTTTAAAGAGTCTGGTCCGCGTAGTTTAAATAATCTCGAATCAATAATGACCGAATTTGGACAAGTGCCAAAGTCACAAGGCAATGGAGAGCCAAGTAAACATTACAGTCACGATGACTCTTTTGTAGCTAGCTCGCAACATAGTACTATGATACAATTGATATCAAATTTGATACCAATTTTCAACGGTGACTCCACACCGTATTTAGTTTCCGATCTGCAGGCATTTTTGAGTTGCTGCAGACAAGTAAAATCTTGTCTTGGGCTAGACCAAGAAATAACTTTCTGTCAGTTAATTCTGACAAAATTAAGAGGCAATGCATACTTAGCTATGCAAAATTGCACTTTTGCCTGCTATGACGAGTTTGAAAAGTTACTCCGAGGTCATTTTCTTCCTCGGAAAACCTATATCCAGGTATCGAATGATCTTCGACAAACTCGGCAGTATCCAACGGAAACTCTTAATTCATTTCTTTTAAGAGTTAAGAATTTGGTTGCGGAGTGCAAGAGTGCCGTACAGGAACAATTTCCTGCGGATGCTAAGGCATTAATAACTGATTCGGAGCTAGCAGCATTGTATGCAATTAAATCGGGGGTATGTAATCCCGTAATAAAGCAATTCGTTATAATGTTGTCTAAAGAAACGTCGGTAAATAAACTTTGTGAGACACTTATAAGAATAGAATTGGAAACGAACAATTTGGTTCAGTATCCCATAGGTTTGCCTTTTCAAAATTCAAACAATTATGGAATGTGGCCTCAAACAGGCATGACTCAATCGTTTGATCAACCGTTCATGCAAAACAATATGCATTCCAACCAAAATTTTATTCCAAATCCTCCTAACAATGTTCAAGTCAAATGCAATTTCTGCAACAAGTATAATCACACATATCAAGAGTGCAGAATAAGAAACAATACACCGTTTTGTTCAATTTGTCGGGCATACGGACATGATAGTACTAATTGTAGTAAAAACCAAAATAAACCAAAGCAGAGGTATGGAAATACAAACTTTAGGCCCTCGGTTATGCCAACAAATTCAACGCAAAAACAAACAAGAGAAACTAAGTGTGATTTCTGTTTAAGGGTAGGCCATTCAATATCGAATTGTTTTACTAAAAAGCGTTGGGATGAGAAAAATAATATTTCGAACCCAAAAAACTAGATGACTGTCGGGTGATAAGAAATACCGTTCAATCATTCGACTACGCATCTAAAGAACGCAAGGAATTTAACAAGAACGGTATAGTTGAAATTCCAATTGATATATTTTTAAGAAAAAAATTAAAATTTTTAGCGGATACGGGATCTGACATTAGTCTATTTAATGAAGATTCACTACACCCAGATTTTATATTTAATCAGAACGATGCCATAGACATAAATGGAATATATGCTAAAGGCACTACACTTGGCTCTATTGAAGCCAAGTTACTTTTAGAACCTCCGATTAAATGTAAGTTTTATGTCACAGAAAAAATTTTCAATTTTGATTGTGATGGTATACTTGGTCAAGATATTTTGTTTAAATATGCAAACATTGAAGGTCCGAATAAACTTTTGAAATTTCTTCACGAACCTAATAGAAAAAATCAGTTGCATATTCAAAAGTCTTCACAGCATCCCTTTCAGGATGGTCCTACAGTTAATAGAATCGAAGACTTGACCAGTAAGCCTTCTTATTCATCTTCGCACGATGACGGTTCTATCACCAAACCGGAGGAGAGACATAATAAGCTGATTGACTGCCTCACAACGTCGCCGGGTGGAGAATCTCGAAGCATTACGCCATGTAATTTGGTTTCGGTAACAGAATCATCTTCGCAAGATGATCTATTAGACCCGATGGAAAATAAAGTTATTCCTAAGCTCAATGTGAACTTAAGCTTAAAAGTGAGACAAAATAGGCTGATTGACTGCTTCATAACCTCGCAGGGTGAAAAATTTCGAAGCAGTACGCCATGTAATTTGTTTCCGGTTATAGAATCATCTTCGCAAGATGAACTATTAGAAACGAAGGAGAATAAAGTTATTCCTCAACTCAATGTGACCTTAAGCTTAAAAGTGAGACAAAACAGGCTGATTGACTGCTTCATAACCTCGCAGGGTGAAAAATTTCGAAGCAGTACGCCATGTAATTTGTTTCCGGTTATAGAATCATCTTCGCAAGATGATCTATTAGAAACGAAGAAGAATAAAGTTATTACTAAACTCAATGTGACCTTGACCAATTAAATTTTTTCCCCTTGACGACTACGATCTTAAGATATTATCGAAAGAAAAATCAGAAACCCTAGGAAAATCGGTATACCCCATTTGTGAAAATTCGAGCAAGCAAAATACAGATGAAGAACGAAATAAGAAACTACTTAAAGAACTTAATTTCCGTGAGGATCTTAATCCTGAAGAAAGATCTACAATTCAAGAAATATGTCAAAGATTTGCCAATACATTTCATCTAGAAGGCGAAAGGCCAAAAGTAGTAGTAGTAGTAGTAGTATTATTTATTTTCCACTATTATCAGTTACAAGAAAATTATGAACTTCATATACAGTAACATTTCAAAAGATAACATTAAATTAGATAGAAGCTAGAAGTGTTGTTCATTTAAAATCAATAATAATGAAAAATAATTTTAGGTACATTCTTTAGTTAGAACTAGTAGCGAATGCACCGGATAAGAGTATTTTAATAAATTCAAAATATATTGCAGAAGAGTTTAAGTATATGCTGGGTTAAGTTTAGAATTGTCACGTCATTGAGATTCTATACAACCAATCTAAGAATGTTGTTAGCTTGATCAAAATCAAAATTAAACAGCCACTTTTTTATTTCTCGGTTAAAGCAAAAAGAATTTTGGATATTTCGAATATTAAAAGGTAACTTGTTAAAAAGCCTAGGTGCTACTGAAGTGAAAAAGTTTAGGAACTTGTGAGTATAGTAGTTAGGAATAATAGCCAGACGTCTTTCATTACTCCGAAGGCTGTAAATTGATGAGCCCTGATTCAACAGATTACCACTCCTAGAAAAAAATACTTTTAAGACTTTGTAAAAGTAAAGATGCTTTACGGGAAGTATATTTGAAGCGAAGAAAATTGGAAAACTATGCTCTCGTCTTCTCTTTTTGTAGATAATTCGTAAGATATGTTTTTGGGACACAAGCAAAGGTTGAATGTTACAGTTAAATGTGCCACCCCAACAAACTATTCCATACTGCAGTTTGGATTGAACAAGACCATGATAAAATATATTTAAAAGGTTTTCCGTACAAAATTTCCTTAGATGGTAGAACATATAAGTAGATTTTAACATATAATTTTTAAGAATTTTCGTATGTGAATACCAACTCATTTTACTGTCAACTAAAAGGCCAAGATATTTGAATTCATCGACAACTTGAATAACAAAGCATTTTGTGGAACAACTAGAATTTTCATAAAAAGACGTACTGCATAGTCTTGAATAGCATGTTCTCGAGCTTATAAATATGCTATTACATTCACAACTATGAAATATAAGCTTTGGTAGGTGAAGATTAAGATGGTTGAAGATCATAATTTTAGTCTTTTCACTGAGCACAAGTTTATGAGCAACAAACCAGTGTCTTAAGATTTCCAAATCATGGTTGATATCAGCTATTAAATCTAACAAGGATGAAGCGGAGTAAACGCAAGCTGTGTCATCTGCAAACCCAATAGTACAACCTTTTAGGGGTTGAATAAAAAGAGAGTTAATGTAAATTAAAAACAAAATCGGCCCAAGGACAGAGCCTTGAGGCACACCAGTGTCTATGTCAAGCCATTCGCTAAAAACACCTTCAACTCTAACTCTTTGTTTTCTATTTTCAAGATATGAACCAAACCACTTAAGAATGAAACCCCTGAAACCAACCTTTTTTAACTTCAGTAGTAGAATACTGTGATTAACAGTATCGAAAGCCTTGGTTACATCAACGAACAGAGAAGCAGTAAATTTCTTTTTATTAAGACTATCATAGACTTCAGAACAAAAGCTCAGAAGAGCATCCTCTGTAGATTTATTTGCCCTGAAGCCATATTGACTTTAGAAGTAAAAACTTTTGGTCTTTTGTTAAGAATATTAAGAACTCGACCACGTCATCGGTCCCAACGCTCGTCTTCAATGACTCTCCGTATGTCAGCTCCATCGACAAAGCCAATTTGCTGGCAGCTCAATTTGCTGCCAACTCGACACTTCCTCATAGCATAGTGGCTCCACCTGAGCTCGAGTCTGCAAATTCTTTGATGCAGCAGATATTTTTTCGAACTCGCTCGGTTGCGAGAGTCCTTAAAGATCTCAACATACATAAATCCGCTGGTCCAGATGGTATCCCCGCCGTTGTTCTGAAGAGGTGTTCTTCTACGCTGGCAAAACCACTGCGTAAACTTTTCCATCTTTCCTATTCTGCTGGGATTTTTCCGAGCAGATGGAAAACAGCATTTGTCCAGCCGGTCCCTAAAAAAGGCGAATCTTCCTCCCCTTCCAATTACCGTCCAATTGCACTAACGTCCCTTCTTTCCAAGGTCATGGAAACGTTGATAAACCGTCAACTTATGAAATATCTTGAAGAACGAAAGCTTCTTAATGACCGTCAGTACGGCTTTCGTAGCAAACGGTCCACTGGTGATTTGATGGCTTATCTCACCGAAAAGTGGAACCAATCTTTACATTGTTTTGGAGAAAGTAAGATTATTGCACTTGATATTTCTAAAGCATTTGATAGAGTTTGGCATCAGGCTCTTTTATCGAAAATGCGTGCTTTTGGTATCGATGAGTCTCTTCTTCGTTGGATTAGAAATTACCTTTCCGACCGTTAAATACAAGTTGTGTTGGATGGCTTCAAGTCTGATACCCACTTCATAAATGCTGGTGTGCCCCAGGGCTCCGTTTTGTCTCCGACTCTCTTCCTCATTTTTATTAATGATCTACTGTCTGAAACTTCTAATCCGCTTAACTGTTTTGCTGACGACTCAACCCTCAGCTTTTCATATTCGTTTCCAAATTCACGTCCCTGCTCTTCGGACGTGGATATGGAACGGTTGCGTATGATAAGCTCATTGAATTCTGACCTTGACAGCATTGTTGCATGGGGAATTATGAACCGAGTAGAATTCAATGCTTCGAAAACTCAATGCTGTCTCTTGTCGTTGAAGCTTAACATTCCCCCATTGCCATTATCCGTGAATGGTACCTGCATCGAAGAAACCGAAAAGCTGTCAGTTCTTGGTATGTGTGTCAACGATGATCTTCGTTGGAATGACCACATATTTGAAGTCGCCAAAAATGCTGCTAAATGCTTAGGTTTCCTTAAAAGATGCAGGAAATTTTTCACCCCTTCTGATCTGGCTACTATTTATAAAGCCTACATCCGTCCAAAGTTAGAGTACAATTCACATATCTGGTCAGGTGCTCCTAAAACATCATTGTGCCTACTCGATAAAGTTCAAAACAGAGCATTAAGAATGATAGGTGATAGTTCAATTGTTGAATCAATTGATTGTCTTGATCATCGTCGTAATGTTTCATGTCTCTCTCTTTTCTATAGGTTTTTTTACAAACAATGCTCGGACGAAATAGCCAGTTGCATTCCTCCCCTTAAGCAATTTAACCGCAATTCACGCCTCGCAAGGAATGCAAATCAGTTTTACCTTCAGCCCAATTTCGGTCGTACAGTGAAATATAGAGATTCATTCTTTAGCCGTACTACTCGGATGTGGAATGCTTTACCCGACTCTGTTTTCCCCTCTCATTGTAATACACAGAAGTTTAAAAATAATGTGCATCGGCACCTCCTTTCTAATCCTTTCCTTCCTTCTTATCCGCTCGCACTGTGTTAATAACATTATAAGGGTATTAATAACCCCTTGATGTGCGCGTATATTATAAAAAAAAAAAAAAAACTGAAGAAGGAATATTTATCCAGAAAACAAATAATGATTCTTTTTTTCAACAGCTTTTCAAATATTTTGGAAAAGACGGAGAGCAAGGAGATTGGTCTATAATTATTCAACTCTTTCCGATCACCTTTCTTAAATATGGGAATAACCTCTGCCATTTTAAGACAGTCAGGAAAGACTCCATTGAAAATGCTTTTGTTAAAGATATGAGCCAGAACGAAAGCAATATTATTAGCAATTTGTTTCAAAAAGTAATTTGAAAAACTGGAGCTAGTAGACGAGTTTGAATTGTCTAATGTCATAATTTGCTGATAAAGTTCAAAGGACGAAATCGGATCATAAAAAAATTTCCTGTCTACACGCTCGCTTTCCAAGTAGATGCATTTATCAATAAATTGAAACATCCGGTATTAGACCAGAATCGCTTAAAGTTTTGGAGGAAACATTCGTAAAAAAGCTATTAAAAGTATTAGCAACATTTGCCGAACCTACAATAACTTTATTGTTTAAATTTAAACATGACGGAGACGACGAGGACACATCTTTGTTAAAAAGTTCATTTATAACTGCCCATTCTTTTTTTAAGTCCCCTTTAGCTCTGTTAAATTTATTAATATAAAATCTGTCTTTGCACACAAGTACCTCTTTCTCAACTTCAATGCATAACTTTTCATACCTATTTCTTAAGACAATATTGTGTGGTTGTTTTTTGGATTTTACGCGCAGTTTATTCTTCTCCTCAATTCTTCTAACGAGATCTAGTGTAATCCAAGGTTTAAGTCTTTTTAATTTCGAATGTCTACTGATTGACGGTTCTGAGCACATATCAATATAAAAATTCAAAATATTGAGAAACTTATTAAAGGCGTCGGAGGGGTTATCCTCATAATACACTTCAAACCAGTTTTCTAGACTAGAAGTAGGAGCTCATTCAACCTCATAAAGTTGATTTTACCCTCGGGCGCTGAAGGGATATCCTTATGAGACGGCTGATCTACTTTTTCATGGAAGGAGAGACATGTCATACAGTGATCAGAGATTTTTAAATCCGCTATAGAGCTGACTAATGATAACTCATTTGTTCGATCCAGTCTGACACAGATATGATCAATACAAGTTTTGGATGATCCAGTAATTCGAGTTGGTTTGTTAATGCAGGATTCTAACCCATTGGAAGACATAACAGATTTATAATTGTCTGTATCACAACATTCACTTAGCAAGTCAATGTTCATATCACCCAAGATGAACAAATTACCACAATTTTCATCGAGAAGAAGAGAAGATAATTCCTGAGTAAATGCATCCTTACTTTTAAAATGAAATCTATAAAAACACCAAAAGACAAGTTTCTTTGAATTAACTGAACAAGCTATTTTAAGAAAATCGGAGCACACAAGAGAAATAGAACAATACTCACAAGTCAAATTTTCACTAACAAATACAGCAACCCCACCAGAAGCATAAGAATTGTTACAGTTAGCATAAAATTTATAGCCAGGTATAGAGAAGAAATCTTTTTCATAGTCGAATATCCAAATTTCAGTGAGAAAAATTAAATTGGGTCTGTTTTTAAATGATTCTAACTGCGCAACAAGCAAATCAAAATTTGATCGTAGGCTTTGTATGTTTTGATGGATAACAGAGAAGTTATTTTTTAGAGAATTACAATGAAAAACACTTTTACAAAAATCTATTTCAAAATTGCAAAACGGGGAATTTAAGTAGTTAAAATGAGGATCTTCAAAATTATTGTTAATAACGTTAACCATTGATTACAAATAAAAATGTTAGGATAAATTATCAAAATCCTCAAAGCATAAAATTTTAACGATCTTTTCTCCTTCGCTCTTTTTCATAAAAATTTCTCCATTTCTGGTCCACAAAAACGAAAATTTTTTTTCCATCTTTACCTGCCTGGCTCTTTTGAACAGGCTCCTATTGAACATCGAAAGGCTTTCATTGATATAAATAGGGCACTCTTTATGCTGATCACCGCATATGGCTGATGATATTTTTGTTGTTCGCTTTTTTACCATAACTCTACGCTTACACTCCATAGTTTTGAATTTAACACACAAGATATTAAGAGTCTTGGATGCTTCATTGTTTGGTGGATTGGGACGAATTGTTTTAACGAAACAAGATTCAATATCCTCTGAAGAAACATTTTCATTCAAACCATCTGTTAAAATCTTCACCGTCGAGCTCATAGCATTCTGCTTATCAACATTTGGAACCCCCACAATGTCAATGCATTTGCTTAAAGTTGTTTGTTGCAGAGTGTTGACGATGTGTTGCAGTTTATTAACTTTGCGAGACAATACAGCATTATCAACCTTCAAACTACTAACCAGAGAAAGAGCATTGGAATTCATTTCTCTTAAAGAAACTAATTCGCTGCTTATGACGTTGTTCGTTTGCCTCAGCGCAATTATTTCCTTGTATAATATATCCAAAGTGATGATAGTGGTAGCGGCATCGGTGGTGGATGTAGTGGAATGATTGATAAGGTTGGCATTTTCATTTACCCCAGTCAAATTAGGTAAAAATAAAGGTCAACCTCGGAATGAAAGATAATAAGCTGAAAATTGGCATAGACCTTTGTTTTGTCGTTCTAAATGTTGTCTCAAAAGTCACAAGTTCTATCGTGTCCGCGTCTTAAGATATTGAAGGTCAAAGGTCACAAAAAACGGTTTTTCGTAAATATCTCCATTTCTATTGCTCGAATGAGATTTGCACCTTAATAAAAGTTGTAGAATATAAAATTTCCTACATTTTTTGCCTTTACTGTTTTTTCATACGATCAACCGTTATTGCGGTAAACTGCGAAGAGTGCGCCGCGTACAGTCATATATGGCCTAATTCAAGGTCAAGCGTGAGTTACGGTTATCAGTACGTTGTATAAAGTCTATTATTTATTAAATTATTATAATTATTAAACAATGGCCAATATTTATGTACTAATTATTAATTGTTGATATTTTATTAAAATCAGTAACATAATTATTTATATTTAACAACTATAGTATATTATTAATTTTGGAATATATATTTTCTTTTTACTTATAGCCGGGACAGATGTTCTATTGTATTCAAGGCCACTTTCTCTTTTAACGGACCACTTTGTATTCGTCAAGATTATTCGTTAGTTTGAAATAGTATCTTCGCAACGACGCGACGGACGTACGGTTTTAAGAGCTATGGCTGATTGTCCTTTTCTATTCTTTAATATAATTTCTTCTAAAAAATGTAATAATGTTTTTGGTATTTCTTCATTAATACCATCTAGCATTTTATTTGGAGGTGGATACGTCTTAGTTTCGACTACAGATGATCTAATATCTTCCCTAATAATTGGCGCAGCAGCTTTACGTAAAAGAGCACAAGATGGGCAACGATATCTAACATTATTTTTTTCCATAAATGAAACATCACTTTGTTTAAGTTCTACACATTTTTTATTTTCGTACCAAGCTTTTGATAGTACACTAACCTGTGTATAACGGAAAGATATAATTGTAAATGCTCCTATTTTTTTTTTGTAATTATTATGTCAGTTAAATACTTTTGTTGTATTTTTGTAATAATCGTCTTATCTTCGGGTATGTACTCCGTAAGAACATCTTTAAGTTCTTTCAGCGTAAATTGAGAATCTTCATTATTTTCTATATTACAAAAAATCTCCTTCATTGCTTGAGTGACGTGATCATCTTGGTGCGGCTTCTTATCAGCAGATGGTACTCGAGTTAAAAAGTTGGTATAGCAAATAGTATGATACTTTACTTCAGCAGCGATCAAATCATTCTCGTAAAGTATACGTTCCTTTACTAATTTTCCTAAGGAATCGTTGCGTTCTTCTGCTTTTTTAATTACGTTCTCTTTAAACGCTAGAGTGCTTACATTACTTATTGTCCGTCTATACTTCTCCTTTTTTTTCCGCTACTTCATTAGCTTCTTGGCCACAAAATAAGCACAATTTTTTAAAACTTCGTTTCTTTTTTTACAAGGTGCACTTGACGTTGAAGGTTCACCCTCTTCTGTGCGTCGTTTCGATGCAACAATAGCATTTTTACTAGTGTACACTTTTCGACACTCGGAATGAACATTCACAGAACTTAAAGTATTTAAATAGTATATATGTCCATCATTTCTTTCAATACTTGCAGTTTTTAAAGTTTGTAAACCACGTACAACATTCACAGAAACACCTTCTGAAAGTGACTTATCACATATAAAACACAAATCAGCCATAGCTCTTAAAACCGTACGTCCGTCGCGAAGATACAATTTCAAACTAACGAATAATCTTGACGAATGCAAAGTGGTCCGTTAAAAGAGAAAGTGGCCTTGAATACAATAGAACATCTGTCCCGGCTATAAGTAAAAAGAAAATATATATTCCAAAATTAATAATATACTATAGTTGTTAAATATAAATAATTATGTTACTGATTTTAATAAAATATCAACAATTAATAATTAGTACATAAATATTGGCCATTGTTTAATAATTATAATAATTTAATAAATAATAGACTTTATACAACGTACTGATAACCGTAACTCACGCTTGACCTTGAATTAGGCCATATATGACTGTACGCGGCGCACTCTTCGCGGTTTACCGCAATAACGGTTGATCGTATGAAAAAACAGTAAAGGCAAAAAATGTAGGAAATTTTATATTCTACAACTTTTATTAAGGTGCAAATCTCATTTGAGCAATAGAAATGGAGATATTTACGAAAAACCGTTTTTTGTGACCTTTGACCTTCAATATCTTAAGACGCGGACACGATAGAACTTGTGACTTTTGAGACAACATTTAGAACGACAAAACAAAGGTCTATGCCAATTTTCAGCTTATTATCTTTCATTCCGAGGTGAAACCCTAATTTGACTGGGCTAATTAGGCAGCAGTGAAGAAGGAGGTGAGGAGAAGTGCATTTCTGATCCGGCTGATAAGTGGTTGTTGAGATCGGCTGATGTTTTTGGTGGTGTTGTTTGTAATAACTGATCAGATGATGATGATGGAGGAATTCTCTTTGATGACGTTGGCTGTTTGTGTTGGTAAAGATTCAACTTAGCAGCAAGCTGAGTAGTCGGAGGAGAGCGAAGAGAATTTCGCCTGTGTTGAAGAGCACAAGATGGGCAACGATATCTAACATTATTTTTTTCCATAAATGAAACATCACTTTGTTTAAGTTCTACACATTTTAAATGGAAAAATTCATTGCAAGAAGTGCAGCTAATTTTAGGTTGATTACGATCAATTCTTTTGTTACACTGACACGGCATTTTTAATGTTCAAATCGCGAAGTGACAACGTAAAGACTTATTTCAGATTAAATTATGAATAATCAGAGCAAAAAAAGACTGTGACTAGACGTGACTGTGACTAGACTTGAAAGTGTGAAAATGCAACTCCTATGAATACAAAACAGTATCGTCTTCCTGAGGCACAGAGGCATATAATAAAAGAACAAGTTGATAAAATGTATAACGATAAAATTATTTCTGATAGCAAAAGTCCTTGGAATAGTCCATTGCTAGTGGTTCCCAAAAGAGCTGACGAAAACGGTTTACGAAAGTATCGGGTGGTAGTTGATTTCAGGAAGATCAATGAAATTACCATTGGTGACGCTTTTCCGTTACCAAGAATTGATGATATCCTCGATCAACTGGGAAATAGTAGATATTTTTCAACACTAGACCTGGCAAAAGGATATCACCAAGTACTAATAGATAAAGCTGACTAGTGACTACCCAAAAACAGCTTTTAGCACAAACACAGGTCACTACAAATTCAATAGGATGCCTTTTGGCTTAAAAGGTGCGCCAGCAACTTTTCAGCGCCTTATGAATCATATTCTAAGTGGCCTTCAAGGTATTAAATGTTTCGTCTACCTAGATGACATTGTGGTGTATGGTCGTAACTTGTCTGATCACAATAAAAAATTAATTTCAGTTCTTGAGCGGTTAGAGAAATTTAATCTACGACTTCAGCCACGGAAATGTTATTTCCTTCGGCGGGAAATAGTTTTTCTGGGTTACAGGATTACTGAGAAGGGAGTAATGCCGGACGAACAGAAAATAAAAAGCATTCTTCAAATACCTCCCCCAAGTAATACTAAAGAAGTTCAATCATTTTTGGGAATGATAAATTTTTATAGGAAGAGCATTCCAAACTTCTCCAAGTTTGAAAAACCTTTACGAGACATTACTCACAAGGAACAAAAATTTTGCTGGGACGAATAGTGTGAAAAAGCTTTTACTGCATTGAAACAAATAATAACAACACGACTGGAGATCACCGGTGTAGTAAAAGGGAAATCAAACTCATTTAATGGAGCGTGCATGTGTCGAAAAGGATGAAAGGAAAATTTTTGAAAAATTTTGAGCATTATGGAAGTACTTGCGAACATAAGAAGCACTACCCCGCCAGGCAGTTCCATTGCTATGCATGGAGCTGATCCTGGACCGAGCAGCAATGTTCGGGTCAGAGCTATACGGATTCCGGGGGCTAGCAAAGTAATGCGACGAGTTGGACGAAAATTTAGAGTCGCGAGTTGGAACGTTGGAAGTATGACTGGTAGAAGTCTCGAACTCGAGCGAAACACAGCAAACAAAGCCCGTTTCCTGGATGCAAAGACCAAGGCTTACAAGATGTTCTACTATGGAACAGAACAAAGTAGGAACGGAGTCGGTATCATCCTTGACCAAAGTTTATGTAACAGCGTGTTGACCATTTTGAAGTCCAGTGACCGTTTGATGTCTCTTAAATTGGTGATGGAAGGAAAGGTTTGGAATATAATCAGTGCATATGCTCCCCAAATAGGGTGTGAGCAGGAGTAAAAAGATGCATTCTGGCTTGATTTTCATAACCTACTTAAGAACATCCCAAAAGAAGAGTATTTGTTTGTTGGAGGAGATTTGAATGGACATGTCGGGAAGACAAACGAGGATTATGAAGACTGCCATGGAGGTTTGGGATTCGGCACCAGGAACACTCCTGGTGAAGATATTCTAAATATGTGCAAGTCATACGGTCTAATCGTACTAAATACCATGTTCATCAAACAAGACCGACACCTTATCACTTACAGCAGTGGAGGAAATGAAACCCAGATTGATTACCATTTGGTAACCAATTACATGAAATCTCGGGTGAAAGACTGCAAAGTGATACTAGGAGAAGCTGCCGTTCAACAACACCGTCTTCTTTTAACAGAATTTTTTACGGATGCGGTGAAGGAAGTCAAACAAACAAAGGCTCCTAGGAGAATCAAGTGGTACAATCTGGAGAAAACCAAAGGACAGCAATTCATTTCGTATATGCAAAGTCAGCTGTGTAATACCATCGACGCAGTTTCAAATGCAATCACGGCACAAAATATGTGGGATCGCCTACAACGAACCTGCTTAGAGAGAGCCAAATCACTGTTAGGAGTCTCAAAAGGACACCACCAACAAGCTAAAGAAACCTGGTGGTGGGATGATGAAGCTAAAGCAGTGATTAGAAAGAAGAAAGCAGCTTTCCAAGCTTGGTCGAAGTGCCCCTCAAGAAATACAAATGAAAAAGCGCGTTTCAAAATGGAATACAAGAGCTGCAGAAAAGAAGCGAAGAAAAAGTGCGCCCAACTTCAAGCAAAAAGCACGGAGGGCCTGTATCGTGAGCTGGAAGAGATTTCTGCCCCAGCTGCTGAAGCAAATCAGGCAATCCAAGAGCTAAGACAAAGCAACTTGAATAAGGGAGCAACCATTTTCAAAATAGCCGCTCAGAGAAGGAGAAATGCGCAGGAGATTCGTTCGCCGAAGTTCATCAATGATGCACAAGGACTGCTACTTGTGGATGACGACAAAATTCTTCACAGGTGGCGACAGTATTGTGATGATCTTTTGAATGAACAGTTTCCTTGGCGCCACTTTCCAACAGCTGCACCTAACTTTACGGAAGTATCCGACGTTACAGTCGAAGAAGTTAGGGAGGCAGTTAAGAACTCCAAAAAAGGCAAAGCGATTGGGCCAGACGAGGTACCATATGAGTTTTGGAAAAATATGGGAGACATCGGGCTGAGATGGCTCACGATTCTCATCTCCAAACTTATGAGAGGTGACAGTTTGCCTAATCAATGGAGGGAAAGTTTTCTTCTTCCAATGTACAAGGGAAAGGGAGATACCAGAAGCTGTGACAACTATCGTTCGATAAAGTTGATGTCCCACACTATGAAGATCGTTGAGCGGGTTTTGGATAGCCGACTGCGGAAAATAATAAGGCTGTCTGATGACCAATGCGGGTTTGTCGCGGGTAAGTCAACTACAGACGCAATCCAAAGTATAAGGATCATTATGGAAAAACACCGAGATGCCTTAGAGGATTTGCATATTGTGTTGGTTGACTTCGTAAAGGCATTCGATCGACAACCACGAGATCTGATATGGGTGGCCCTCAGACACCGAGGAGTTCCTGAAGCCTATGTGCGAATAATTATGGACATGTATGAAGGAGCAGTTACAAAAGTGAGATGACCAGCTGGAGTCACCGAAGAATTCCAAATAACAGTAGGTGTACATCAGGGAAGTGTCTTGAGTCCACTGCTCTTTATTGCTGTTCTGGATTATTTGCTCGAAGGAAAAGTAACGGACAATAAAGTACAACAATTATTCTTTGCTGACGATGGAGCCATCATAAGCGAGGATCCTACATTCCTGCAACGAGCAATTGACGTTTGGATTGATGTTCTGGAAGGAAATGGGTATCGTATTAGCGCTAAAAAGACTGAATACCTGTGCTGCCCTTTTTCTGATCCAGACAAGCCTATTCCAGACATTTATTTGAATGGAAATGTGCTTCCCAAGTGTGAAAAGTTTAAATATCTGGGATCTATGATCAATAGTGAAGCATCTTGTGATGACGACATCAATCATCGAGTAAGCGTAGGGTGGATGAAGTGGCGAGAAAACTCCGCTATCTTTTGTGATCGAAAAATGCCCCCTAAGCTGAAGGGAAGACTCTACACAGCAGTTGTCCGTCCAGCTCTGACATACGTTTCAACAAATTCGCGACGAAAAAGAAAAGGCAGGCCAAAACACTCCTGGTACAAGCAAATGCAAAAGCAGCAGCATTTGGTTGGCCTCAGACATGGAACAATCCAAAACCGGGAGGCTTGCCGACTATTTCTGAGGTCAACGCGGCGTACCCCACAGGCGGATCACTAGTGTGAAGCAGAAAAGTGGGAGAGTTGTGATCGCTTCAAGATCACTACTCGTAACGCCGAAAATGAAAAAGAAGAAGAAGAAGAAACAAATAATAACAAAACCCGCATTCCCATATACCCAGACTTTTCAAAAGAATTTGATCTTTCTACTGATGCTAGTGGAACAACTATTGGGGCAGTATTGTCTCAAAAACGAGACGGATTAGATTTGCCTATTGCTTTTGCTAGTAGAATTTTAAGCCCTGTAGAGCGGCGTTACTCAACAATAGAAAGAGAAGCCCTGGCTATGGTCTGGGCAGTAAAAAATTTTCGATGTTACCTTTTGGGTCGAAATTTCACCCTCTATACCGATCACAAGCCCTTAGTTCATTTTTTCAAAATAACGAATGAATCAACAAGAATATCGAATTTCAAATTTAAACTAGCTGAATACGAATTTTCTATTAAACATAAGCCAGGAAAAGATAACGTAGTGGCTGATGCTCTAAGCCGTATAGTATCCCATGACAAAAGAAATGCAGACGTTCAGGTTTTAACGAGAGCACAGGTACATAAAGCACAAACCCAAGATATAGACAGTAACGACAAGAATCCAAGTATGGATCTTACAGAATCAGGGAACATATGTATTACTAACAGAAGAAGAGTTTCTCAAGGTAATGAAAGCCTAACTGATGAGGATGAAGATGCTAGTCCTATTTCAGGTGAATACCAAAATAAGGCATTCATTGAAAAGGAGGAGGATATTATTAAAACAATACAAAGATATCACGATTCTCCACTAGGAGGTCACCTTGGAGTTCTTAAGACATATCTTCGCATCGGACCAAGTTTTAGATGGAAAAATATGTTTAACACTATCAAGAAATACGTTAAAGGTTGCAAAAAGTGTCAAATAAATAAAAAAGCTAGACGTACAATTATGCCCATGGTGATTTCAGCCACTTCAAAGAAACCATTTGATAAGGTCTTTATGGATATTGTTGGTCCACTCCCAACAACTACGAATGGTAACAAATATATTTTGACCTTCGCAGATGATCTTACCCGTTTCATGGACTGTTACCCATTTCCTAACGCGGAAGCAGAAACGGTCGCCAAGGTTTTTTTTGAGGAGATTATATGTCGCTATAGAATACCCAAACAGCAACTAACCGATCGAGGGGCAAATTTTTGCAGCGATCTTTTCAAGAAAGTGTGTAAGTTTCTCAAAATAAATAAACTTGAAACAACGGCATATCACCCACAAACTAATGGAGCTCTGGAAAGGAATCACGGTCCTCTGATAGAGAACTTACGATCCTTTTCCAGTGCGATACTGGGATACATGGCTTCGACAAGCGATGTATGCTCACAACAACACTCCTCGTGCTAGTACGAAACTATCACCGATGGACGTGTTGTTCGGTTTTACTTCCGAGATGCCAACTAATATCAAGAAAATTCCTTCTCCAATTTACGATGATGAAAACTATTTTTATCTACTAAGAAATTAATTGCAAAAAGCGTATCAAATAGCTAGAGCAAATATAGAGGTGAGTAAGTTCAAATCGAAAGAACATTACGATAAAAACATTCACCCATTTGCCTTTAAGGTAGGAGATAGAGTTCTACTACAAGATATGGCCAGAAAAAACAAGCTTTATTCATTGTACAAGGGTCCTTTTGAAGTTAAAGAAATTAACAATAGTTAGTTTTGGGAATCAAACAAAAAGGGTTTTGCAACAGCACAATGTGCCATCGCTATTCGATATTGTTGCTTTTCTTAGTAACGCTTAGGTTACCTTTTATTACCGCCCAAGAAAACATCACTATACAACAATTGGAAGGTGCAGTGGGTATTTACTTTGACAAAATAGGACAAGTTGAAGTAATAAATAGTCATTGGAGCCTCTTCGTTTATTGCAACTTAACCACTTATTGGTTTGAACTGATCGAAATCAAGGCATATATTGATCGTGTGGAGGAATTCTGTAAAAATGAAGTTTTCCATCAACGACATTGCATGCCAACGGTTGAAGCCGTTCGCCACCGTTTCGAAGTCATCGAAGAAAACAAAAAACTTTTGTACTCATTCAATGCAGCAAAATACGGTAAAACAAGGCCAAAACGTTCCCTTTTTGAAATTGTTGGAAATCTAGCACATGGGTTGTTCGGAATCCTGGACAACGAATATGCTGAACACATCAAAAATGAAATAAGTATTCTAAAGACAAACGAAAATCATTTGGCCGAACTTATAAAAAAACAAAGTTCAATAGCTGATTCTACTGCTAACATTCTCAAACGCACCACTGTGCAAATAAACAATCAGTTTAAAGCTTTAAGTGACTATTTAGTAATAGCTCATAATTCGATCAAGGATTCGTTAAGAGATAACGATCAGTACCGAGATGTCTGCTTTGGTTTCATATCTTATACTAATAATAACTAATTTTGAAAGACAACAGGGAATTTTGTTAGATGTCCTACTAGATTTGAAACATGCTAAAATAGACCCTCAAATAGTGACTCCAAAACAACTTACAGAACAATTACAATTAATACGGAGCAACATTCCAAGTTTGCTTAAGCTACCAAGAGTTTCGGCAATAGATTACTATAAATAAGCTTCAATCCGAGGACGAGTCATGCAAGATAGTATAATTTTCGAAATGCGGCTACCATTACTTGAACTTGATGACAATGAATTGTTTTCATTAATTCCACTTTCTATTTTTCATAACAATGTTGTTTATTTGGTCGACACATCTTCTCCTTATTTAGTGATTTCTTTGATGAGAGACAAATATTTTCCGATATCAGAACTAGAACTCAATTTCTGTAAGACCCTTAAAGATCAATACTATTGCACTAATAACTATCCAACATTCAGCAAGCATTCAAATACAAACAATTGCGAGTTTTCACTGCTTAATCATAAATCTAATAATCTACAGGAATGTAAATTGAGTAAAGTATCAAATACAACATATAATTTTTGGAAAAGACTTAGGAACCCTAATACGTGGGTTTTCTCAGTCACTGGTAATGTAACAGGGCACCTCACATGCAACCAGACATCCTCAAGTCTGACTGTGTCCGGGTGTGGCGTATTAACATTCAAGACACCCTGTACTTTTAAACTGCCAACAATGCAAATAAAAGGCCATCTCAGTTTTTATAAAACAATTTATAATGCATTCATTCCCAGTACAAACATAAGCGCATGCGTTCTAGGAGGTACGGACACGGTAATTCAAGCTCCTCCCAAGGTTTTCGAGATAAACCATACGGAGTTTAACAGACTCAAATCCAATATAAGTGAGGTTATTAAGAAGTCTGAGGAATATTCGGTCATGGCTAATCTTCACGATTACAACCACTATTTTCTAAATTTTTTGCTCCTAGCAGGCATTGTTTTTCTTTTCATTATGAACTTTCGAGTGCAACAGAGAAATAAAAATTTGCAAAGACCGAAACCAAGACAGAGAAAAAAAACAAAGCTTGCGAACTCAAATGCTATTGTTGCGGCTTCAGACACTTGCTAAATCGATTGATTCATTTTAATAAAATAAAATTCGTTTAATACCAGTCCCATTTCAAATTCTATTTCTATTTGCTAAACAATGAAGTTTTTTTTTGCCAAAAATGTATACTTTTTAAACAAAACATGAAAAAACAAAAACAGAAATCCAATTGCAATTAACAAGAAGAAAAATAATATTTTTGTATTTAACTAAGAAAAAAGAATTTTCATTGAGAAAGTTAAGTTTTATTTTGTGATTTTTTTTTTTATTAAATAGCAAAAAAAAAAAAGAAAAAAAATAATAATTTTATTTACACGTACTGTTTTTGATAAGTGACTTTTTTTTGTAATATTTAACCAAATGAACAATTTAAATAATGAAAAACACAGAGACGAATCAAACTAACCAATTTGTAATCTTGCAAAGAGAAAAAAAATTGAGAATTAAAAGAAAAAAATTTTGTACTTTAACGAGAACGAATGATGAAACATTTTTATTTTAGACTAACTAAAAAGCAAAATTATACTTACTAAAATTTTTAAACTCAAAAGAAATAAAAAAAAAAAATTTAATATCAATAGTACCAATAATTTTAGGTAAATATATACAAATGTACGCTTTCAATAGCCAAATCATTTAAATTTATCTTTAAGAATCATGAAAAATTAATCAAGGTAAATACATAATATGTACTAGCATAAAAATAAGTCGAAAAAAAATACAAAAAAAAAAAATAATAATAATATTAATATAAAATTTTTTATTTGTACTTATAATCTAAGAAATGTAAAAAAAAAACAAAAAAGAAACAATTATGAACAAAATGTAAATTTTCTTTTTTGAACTTATTTTGTATAACTGTATTTTGTTTTTATGTTTGTAATAAATTTCAGAGCTCTCTTTTTAAAGAGGGGGAGGAATATGTGGTGTAATGTTTAATCTATGTTGCATACACGTTTCATGTGATTGGAACCATGTACACGCGCAATAGTCCAGACACAGGTGAGCCAATTCTCTTAACGCATAATGCAGGTTGCATATTTCACTTCATGTAATATGCAAGCCATGCATTTTCCCACGTTGTGTGAATTGGTGTTCACCTTGTCAAAGCGATCGCCACATAGACTCTTCCCTACATTTTAAGAATTGAGTTTTAACCAGAACCACGAAACAATAGAAACAACATACCTGTTTTCCTTCAGAAATCTTCAATTACTTTAAGTATTTCATCTGTACTTTTTGGGCTACGAAGTGTTTCAGCAATAATTCCTGTGTCATTCTTGGGAAAAAGCAGAATATCGTTTTGAAGAAGAATCGATGAATTTTTCAGGATCTGTTGATTATCGGGAATCGTTGCAGCATGGAAGTAGAAGCGGAATCGGAGGCCAACTTTTCCAATGTCGAATCCTCAATCTGAATCAAAGAAATATTAAAAAAATTATACTATGTTTGAACATAAAATCCAAAATTCATGCAGTTTCTTAATTGCTTTAAAATCAAAATTTTAAGTTAGTTTGAAGGTTCAAAAGGAATTGTTGTAAATCGAAATATTTGTAACACAAATACAAATTTTACTTGAAATTTTTGAACTCACCGATTTTTCATTCCTTTTTTTCTCTGGTTCAGAAGCTGGATCAATTCGAGTGAAATATGAAAATAGAGTCCTCTTCATGTTTTGTTTTTTATATTCTCAAATTACAGTTTTTCTCACGCACTACAAACTTCAATAATTTTTTTAACAACTTTTTACCACACGTCTTTCTTCCTCAATACTTGGCGTTTTAGTGACGAAAGAAAGGATTATTAGCCACAGCTCTGAAAAATTTGCACCACATACATAAGTAAAGGCGATCCTTTACGTCGAACTTGTTGGTGTTTGGAACCATTAAAACTTGAAAGAGTCAAATACTCACTTCGCAAGAGTGAAGGAAACCATGTATTCGAAAAATGTAATTAACAGAAGTGTGCTGTGTAGTGTAGTGGGAAGGGAAGTATTGTACCGGCCATAAGACTAGAGCAATAAAAAATGGTCACTTGAAAAAGGACACATATCATAAAAGCTTCCCAAAATATATAAGAACAAAGAACAAGATAGGTCACAACAGAAATACAAATTAGGTAGTTTGAAAATATCTCTTCGGTAATTTGTTTTCATTGACCAAAAAGAAAATTAGGAAGCAATTCGTCGCATGCTGAAGTGTATTCATTGAGTCTGTAGTGGGTGTATTAGGTCATAAAAGTAGGGCAACAAAAAAATATAACTTGAAAAAAGATTAGAACAAAGAGTTTTTAAAAATGGTTTTTAGCAGTAGTGAGGAGTAGCTCATCATAGAAAACAATGAACGGTCATAAAGTTTTTTTTTTTTTTTCATGTTTTGTTTAAAAATGTATACTTTTTAAACAAAACATGAAAAAACAAAAACAGATATCCAATTGCAATTAACAAGAAGAAAAATAATATTTTTGTATTTAACTAAGAAAAAAGAATTTTCATTGAGAAAGTTAAGTTTTATTTTGGGATTTTTTTTTTATTAAATAGCAAAAAAAAAAAAGAAAAAAAATAATAATTTTATTTACACGTACTGTTTTTGATAAGTGACTTTTTTTTGTAATATTTAACCAAATGAACAATTTAAATAATGAAAAACACAGAGACGAATCAAACTAACCAATTTGTAATCTTGCAAAGAGAAAAAAAATTGAGAATTAAAAGAAAAAAAATTTGTACTTTAACGAGAACGAATGATGAAACATTTTTATTTTAGACTAACTAAAAAGCAAAATTATACTTACTAAAATTTTTAAACTCAAAAGAAATAAAAAAAAAAAATTTAATATCAATAGTACCAATAATTTTAGGTAAATATATACAAATGTACGCTTTCAATAGCCAAATCATTTAAATTTATCTTTAAGAATCATGAAAAATTAATCAAGGTAAATACATAATATGTACTAGCATAAAAATAAGTCGAAAAAAAATACAAAAAAAAAAATAATAATAATATTAATATAAAATTTTTTATTTGTACTTATAATCTAAGAAATGTAAAAAAAAAACAAAAAAGAAACAATTATGAACAAAATGTAAATTTTCTTTTTTGAACTTATTTTGTATAACTGTATTTTGTTTTTATGTTTGTAATAAATTTCAGAGCTCTCTTTTTAAAGAGGGGGAGGAATATGTGGTGTAATGTTTAATCTATGTTGCATACACGTTTCATGTGATTGGAACCATGTACACGCGCAATAGTCCAGACACAGGTGAGCCAATTCTCTTAACGCATAATGCAGGTTGCATATTTCACTTCATGTAATATGCAAGCCATGCATTTTCCCACGTTGTGTGAATTGGTGTTCACCTTGTCAAAGCGATCGCCACATAGACTCTTCCCTACATTTTAAGAATTGAGTTTTAACCAGAACCACGAAACAATAGATACATACCTGTTTTCCTTCAGAAATCTTCAATTACTTTAAGTATTTCATCTGTACTTTTTGGGCTACGAAGTGTTTCAGCAATAATTCCTGTGTCATTCTTGGGAAAAAACAGAATATCGTTTTGAAGAAGAATCGATGAATTTTTCAGGATCTGTTGATTATCGGGAATCGTTGCAGCATTGGAAGTAGAAGCGGAATCGGAGGCCAACTTTTCCAATGTCGAATCCTCAATCTGAATCAAAGAAATATTAAAAAAATTATACTATGTTTGAACATAAAATCCAAAATTCATGCAGTTTCTTAATTGCTTTAAAATCAAAATTTTAAGTTAGTTTGAAGGTTCAAAAGGAATTGTTGTAAATCGAAATATTTGTAACACAAATACAAATTTTACTTGAAATTTTTGAACTCACCGATTTTTCATTCCTTTTTTTCTCTGGTTCAGAAGCTGGATCAATTCGAGTGAAATATGAAAATAGAGTCCTCTTCATGTTTTGTTTTTTATATTCTCAAATTACAGTTTTTCTCACGCACTACAAACTTCAATAATTTTTTTAACAACTTTTTACCACACGTCTTTCTTCCTCAATACTTGGCGTTTTAGTGACGAAAGAAAGGATTATTAGCCACAGCTCTGAAAAATTTGCACCACATACATAAGTAAAGGCGATCCTTTACGTCGAACTTGTTGGTGTTTGGAACCATTAAAACTTGAAAGAGTCAAATACTCACTTCGCAAGAGTGAAGGGTTTTGTCGAAAACCATGTATTCGAAAAATGTAATTAACAGAAGTGTGCTGTGTAGTGTAGTGGTAAGGGAAGTATTGTACCGGCCATAAGACTAGAGCAATAAAAAATGGTCACTTGAAAAAGGACACATATCATAAAAGCTTCCCAAAATATATAAGAACAAAGAACAAGATAGGTCACAACAGAAATACAAATTAGGTAGTTTGAAAATATCTCTTCGGTAATTTGTTTTCATTGACCAAAAAGAAAATTAGGAAGCAATTCGTCGCATGCTGAAGTGTATTCATTGAGTCTGTAGTGGGTGTATTAGGTCATAAAAGTAGGGCAACAAAAAAATATAACTTGAAAAAAGATTAGAACAAAGAGTTTTTAAAAATGGTTTTTAGCAGTAGTGAGGAGTAGCTCATCATAGAAAACAATGAACGGTCATAAAGTTTTTAGCATTTAGCAGTAGTGAGGAGTAGCTCATCATAGAAAACAATGAACTGTCATAAAATAAATCTTAAAAAAAAAAAATACTCTAAAAATAAATTGCAACAGCTACCAAGATATTGTGGTAAAAGTAATAAAAAGGAACAATACTTACCAGTAGTAGTAGTGTGCGATTTTATTTTACAAAATTAAAGGTTTTTTTTTTTGTTGATTTTTACAATTTCACAATTATGGCAATTATGGAAAAAAAGAGTATAATCTAATCAAATAAATAGTATAACATTATGTATTTTTAACATTTTCAAGTTATGTTTAAGTTGAATTAATGAATATGCAAAAAAGTCTTTGATTCGTTCATAATCTTAAGGAGATGTTTTGATACAAAGGGTAGGATTAAAATGCTTCATTCAGGATTTGGTAACGGTATCTCAGCGCTATTCGTACGTAACTGCTTAAAATGTTCCAATCCGGTCCATTTAGGATTTCCTTGGCCTCATCTATAGTTAATAGATTTTTTCCCCAGTGTTGTCTTCTGATTGCAGCAAGAATTGGGCACGTTCCTAGGAAGTGGAACACATCTTCTCTAACTCGGTGGTTACAGGAGTACAGTCCGTGTTTTCCTCTGAGCTATATGGTCTATAATTAAGGTGCAGTAACTCTCCTCTCGTTTTGAATACAGTGGAGATAGTCTCTAGGTTGTAGCAGTCATCAAAATAATTGTTTGATCCAAGATTGTGCTGTAGGCACTTGTACATTATTCGAGTCTCGCTCCGGTTCGCCAAAACCAAAAAAGAGAAGGTGTCGTCCTGTTCGATTTTAGCAAGCAGCACCTCAAAGCTATGTTTCCAAGTCTCCGTCCCGGTTTCCAGCAATTGTACATTGTGAGTCCGCTCCCAAGTGGACCACTCAGTAAAGAACTGAGAATTATGGTTGAGTAGATGCCTTGCAATGGTTCCAGGAACCTGATGAGGGGGAAGCTCAGTAACTTTTAGAATATAATTGAGGTGCATCTTGAGTGAGAATATATACAACGGCGAAACACCAGTTTCCAGATGTAACATATACGTGGGCGTGTTTTCCGGGAGCCAGAACATTTTTTTTACAAAGAACTTCAACAACTTTTCTACTTCTTCATATTGGAGGAACCCCCATACCTGACAAGCATAACACATTATCGACCTCATTACAGCTTCGAAAAGTTTATATTTGGCACTCGGAGCTACATATTTTTACCAAGTACACCCCTCCAACCGCAATTTATGGCCTTTTTTGATTCCATCAATTTAGTACTTTTTTAAAAGACAGCTGCGGTGTTAAGATGACTCCAAGGTACTTGTACTCTTTTACAACCTCCAGGTCCACATGTTCCCACTTCCACTTCTCATTTACTGCGTATCTGCCTGTTCCACTTCGGAAAATCATAACTTTTGATTTATTGGTGTTCAGCGTTAGGCTCCACAAGTGACTGTAAGATTGAAGCTTGTTGATCATCATTTGTAACATTTCTGCAGATTCTGATAGTATGACGATATCATCAGCGTACATCAAAGCCTTCACGTTGGTGCCAGCAATATTGATACCACCTGGTAGAACTGATGTCAAATCATATAGGAACAGGGAAAACAAAAGCGGACTTAATAGACAGCCTTGCCTAGCCCCAGACGTTGTTTGAAACCAAGTAGACCCTTCGTTGCCGTCCCATACCGCCGTCTTGTTGTTTTTGAAGAGTCATTTTATTGCTTTTAGCATTTTGGAGGATATTCCTATATTCCTAGGCAACTGAGCTTGTAGAAAAGTGCTTCCCTGTTGATTGAGTCAAATGCCGCTTTGAAGTCGACGAAAAAAGCATATAATTTCTTTCTCTTATCCAAATATGATTTACCGATGCATGCAAGTGAAAAAATATTGTCAACAGTTGAGTATCCTTTCCTAAAACCCGCTTGGAACTCGCTCAGTAAAACATTATTTTCTACCCAATTTGTGAGCCTGTGCAGGAGTACACCAGTGAATATTTTCATAACAGAGTTCAGAAATGAAATTCCTCGGTAGTTGTTTGGGTCTTCGACATCGCCCTTTTTGAAGATTGGAAGGTGATATTTTTTTGAAAGCTTTCTGGAACTTCTCCTTTATCAAATATGTAATTGAAAGCATCTGTAATTTTTCTGATAAAGTTCACTGCAGCATATTTGAAAAACTCATAAGGCACACGGTCTTCGCCTGGAGCTTTGTTGAGATTGCATCGGTCTATTGCGTCCATGACTTCTTGAACGGTGAGAGTCTGATAAAGATTTTCGATTTCCAGATGCTGTGAAGCATAGAGCATTAATTGATTGGAGTTTATCGGTGTGTTTAGTAGATTTTTGAAGTGTTCTGCTAAAATGTTTATGTCGTTTTTTATGTTTTGAACAAAGGGTATGCCATTAAGAGAGCGAGCTAACTTCCAGAAGGTACTGCTGTCATTTACTTGAGATAATTTGCGCATTAAGTCAATTGAGTTTTGTTTTTCGCGGCAATTAATTTTGAAAGCCTTATTAGCGTCTTGGTACAGGTTTTTTGCTAGGTTAGAATTTGTTGCTCTAAGCAGTCTTAGAAATCCAAAAGATCTTTTCCTTGCTGTTTCGCAGTCTCTATCAAACCATGGTTCTCTCCATTTCCGATTTTGAGCATATTGAAAGGACTGAGCTGCTTGTGTTATGCAAGAAATCAGGATATCTATGTTGCGTAGTGAGTTAATCTCATTGCCGCGAACGGATGACAACAGTCTGTCGAGATTGTTTTGATATCTTTCTATATGTGTGTCTCTCCATTTAAGTTTTGGCAGTAACTTCATATTCGAGATATTGCTAGCTGGGTCTTCATTACAAATAATGCAGTTGACGAGCAGTGGTAAGTGATCCGAGAACACCATCGCTTCAACTTTTAAGTCTTCAACGTACTGAATCCATCTACCTCGAACGAGACAAAAATCAATAACTGAACATGACGTTCCTCTTATAAAGGTAAAATGTCCATCCGGGTCACTTCTAGTTCTTCCATTCAACAATGTAAGATCAGTCGTTTCGCACATTTCAATAAATTTTCTCCCGTTGGCGTCAATTTTTGTGTCTCTTGTTGATCACGTAATGCTTACATTGTCGGGGAGACATTCTGACTTCTGAGTTCATCCGTAGCAGCTGTGAGTTTCCTACCCTTGCGTTACAGTCAGAGATGGCAGAGTAAAATACCTGAGGTAATCTACTCAAATAACTACGCGTAGTTAATCGGGTAAACTACATCCCAAATTTGTTACATTTTGTTACCTACGTTTACTACCACCCTAACTGGCTGAACACAATGCATACGCATACGCATACGGAGCCGGAGCCGCAAGAGTTAAAATCAAGTTAACTTGTTCAGCTCCGTCTTGCGTTGTTGTTGTATTCGCTTGTATTTATTGTTTTGACATCTCTTGCGGCTGCGTCTCTGCAGCCATTGTGTTCACGCAGTAAAACGGTTGAATGTTCTGTACATGATAATTAGAATAAATATATTTAATCAAAATTAAAATTTTAAGATGTTAAAAAGAGAAACACAATGAAATATTGAGCAGAACTAAACTTCTGCATTCAAATAAAAAAAATTATCTCTAAACAAATCCATTTGAAAAGTAAACTGGAAAAAGAAGTGAATCTTCATCTGCACTACAGAACAATTTGCCAATATGGCCGATGAAATAAAAATAAAAAAAAACATTTTGACAGTTGACGCTCCGTCTACTACATTTAATTACGTAAACTACATTTAACTACATACATAAACTACTCCATTTGTGTAGCAAACGTTAGAAATGTAGTTAATCGAAAACAGTTGAATTTCTGCCATCTCTGGTTACAGTCTCCAATAACCATAATATTTTCTTTGTGGAATTCAAAAAGAAAGTTCTGCAAACCAGCAAAGTCATCCATCCATTTATTACAGTTAATATAAACAGGAACTATAAATAATTTCTCATTCGAACAAGTCATTTCAACAATAGTTCTGTTCATTTCATTTATAAAGTTGCACCTTAGTAATTTATTTAACTTTTTTTTTCAATCCAAATAAGCATCCACCGCTTGCTCTTCCGCGTGTATGTGTTCTTGTTGCAGGTATTCACTTCAGCAAAAATTCTTGAAAGTACGTTTCATAATGAGACGTGTTTTGTTAAATAAAGGTTTCGAATAATAAAAAAATATTACTATCTCTAATTTTTTGTAATAAGGTATTAAAAATCAGCTTATTTCCTAAACCTGATATATTATAAGAAATAATTTTAAAAGGAATATTATATAAATTATTATTATGATTTCTGGTGAAAATATGGCTGACGGCATCTCTATTAAATATAATTTGGCAGCACTGCTCTGCTAGCAGTTTGAGAGCTGCATAAGTGGTTTTCAACTGCTGTCACTTCATTGCTGTCATCGATCAGTTGTTGTAAAAACGTCAGTCCTCCTTCTTCATCACATGTCAAAATATTATTGGAGTTGAAGTAACATGTTTTTCCTTCAATTTTGATGCCGTTTCCCCGAATGAATGTTTTGATATTGTGGTTTTTGGCAGTGACTTGAGTTTTAATTTTAATTAGTTTTCTTCTTCTTTCCCTTGCCGCGGCGGGATAGTCTCTGTGAAAAAATATTCCAGTGCCTCTGAACCTCGTCGTGTTTTGGAGGATTCGACCTTCATCTTCCTTGTTTTTCAATTCCACAATCACGCTTTCGGTGTTTGTGTTGCGCGACCGTATCAAACGTGTTCCTAGTATTGCTCCTTGATTCTGCGTTTGGAGTAAATCTAGACACAGTGATTTAGCCTTTTCCGCTGCCGGAACACCTGTTTGGGCTGGGAAATGCATAACAACGTTTTTTTCGTTCGCCCTCATTGACAAGAATTCGACTTGACGTTCGAGAGCCACACATCGTGACTCCATTTTCTCCAGCTTACTTTGCAGCGAGAGATTATTTTGTTGCAGTATGTTTATCTCTGTGCCGATTTTTCAATATCGCATTTGGTGGGCATTTCCTTAAGTTTGTCGTCAAGAAGCGAAGTCATTGTGCTTTCAATAAGGGTTTTCAAATCCCCAATTAGCATTGTACCTACGGACATGTTGGCGTTTTTCCTATTTGAAGCTAATTTTTGTGGCTGAAATTGTTTAGGGGATGTTTCCGCTAGGTCTCTCTTGGCGGATGAACTCAGAGCAGTCGTGTTGTTACCGTTTTCAATTATTTTTTTTGGTGTCCGTTGCATAGTACCGTCGCGATGGCAGATAGTTTTCAAATTTTATTTTGCGTTTCTTGCTTTCAAATGCAGTCAGCTCGGGTTAAATTTATCAAAACTCACCTTTATTTACATAGGCGGAGGGTTATAATACCCTTTAAATGATAATTTCTACTTAAAACCACTTGAATAAAGACAATTTACTGGAGCTTACAAAATGTTGACTTGATAGTTCTCACTCACTCTCTCCAATACTTACCATAAATTTCACTTCACTTCACTCGTTTACAGAACTTGACTCTTTTATTACTAATACGCGAATGGCGCTTTACAGATTTGAACAAAGAAAAGTGTTTTCGTTTGCTTCAAATGTGTTTTTACTTTAATTCTAAATTATTCTAATAACGAAAATGCAAATGCAGTTTTTTTTTCAAAAATTGAAGCGTATTCTCGTTTATTTTTAACACATTTTCTTTTGATCTAAATTTGAAAAAGTAAGATTTAGAATAAATGAAGTGAACTATTCATATACAATACATATAACAATTTTGAGTAATGGACCCCCCCATGCCCAAATCCTGGATCCGCCACTGGGTGATAGTAATTCGTTTCCTCTTTCTAGATCTTCATTAAGTGACATGATTTGTGGGATAGTTGCCTTACATGTCTCATTTTGGTTCGGCAGCAGCTGACAGATCTTTATCAGGTTGTTTTAGTATTGATCTATTGCCTGGTATTGTGCCCAATATGTTTTGAATGAATGATCTTTATTTAGCTTCATGATAAGCCATTTAGTATACAGTTTTTACAATTTTAAATAATAAGTCTTATATCTCGATCACAGTTAATTGTTTTGACATTTTTGGATTAATTAAATAACATTCTCTTTTACATAGTTGGTAATTCTTCTTTTAAATTCTAAAAAATTATTTACATTTTTGATTTCACTTGGTAGATTATTGAAACCATGGAAGCCCATGTAAAATATAGTTCTTTGACCTCTCACTGTCCTTGACCTTTCTATTCTTAGGTCATTGTTGTTTCTAAGGTTGTATTCACGGTCTGCATTTGTTCGTACGTTTTCACATAGATAGTCAGGATACATATTATTTTTAATTTTATACACAAATATCATACACAACATAAACAGTCTTTGGTTAATATTTAGCCATTTAATCGAATTTAACATCGTTCTTATTGAGGTGTATCGACTACATTTTAAAATACAACGCATAATTTTGTTTTGTTGTAATTGAAGTCTATCTTTGTGACTCTGTGGACACATAAACAACAAACTAGCACAAAAATCAAAATGTGGTTTAATTAACACATTACATAAATTTACAGCAGTTGTCTTGGATATATTTTTCCTTATTTTTCTTAACACTCCAACTTTTTTTGATATTTTTTTACAAAGGTAATTTATGTGTTCGTTAAAGTTTAGTTTTTCGTCTAATAAAATTCCAAGATATTTTAATTGTTTGACTTGCTCAATTTGTTCATTATTTATATACATATTTACATTTTCAGACGAACTTACAGGACAACATTTGAAAATCATACATTTAGTTTTTGCAACATTTAATATCAGTCTATTCATTTTTAGCCATGTGCTTATTCTCTCCAAGTCTTGGTTGATTTCTTCTATGCAGCCTGCGACATTTTTTCCAGAAGCGTATAGCAAACCATCATCAGCAAACAAAATTAGTTTCGAAGACCTAACTACTTTAGTCATGTCATTTATGAACAATAGGAACAACCACACTCCCAGTATTGTGCCTTGTGGTATTCCTACATTGACACTAATTGGTGACGATATTTTGCCATTTACGTTAGTGCGTTGTGTCCTACCTGTTATGAATGACTTAAACCACTTAAACTCCACTCCCTTTATACCGTAATACTTCAACTTTTTAAGCATTATTTCGTGGTTTACTGTTTCGAAAGCTCGTTTTAAGTCCAGAAATACAGCAACTACCACATTTTTATCATCTATTTCCCTCCTCCAATCATTAATGACAAAGTTCAAAGTCGTTTCACATGAGTGATTTGCACGGAATCCCGATTGATAAGTGTCTATAAGCTCTTGGCTTTCTAAGTGATTTTGGAGTTGTATTACTACACATTTTTCTATTACTTTTTCATAAAGGGGCATCATGTTTATTGGCCTAAAATCACACATAGTTTTTGCATTGGGGATCTTTTTTATGGGTACTATCAACGATTCTTTCCAAGATTGTGGAAAAACACCGGCACTAAGGGACATATTAATTATTTTTTCAATTATTGGGCCAACAACACATAGGGAGTCTTTTAACATTTTAACATTCATAAAATTAAAGTCTCTTTTCTTGCTAAGCAGATCTATTGCACTTCGTATACTAATTATGTTGACTAGACTGAACTTAAAATCTATATTGCACTGCTCAAGTAAATTTGAATAATCGCAAAATATCACAGATCGGGTTATTTCATGTATAGACTGAACGAAAAAGTTGTTGAATTTGTCACACATTATTGCACTATTATTTATCACAGAACCATCTTCTATTTCTATTTCCAATATAGTTTCGTCACTTTTCTTAAGAACGTATTTCTTTAACTTTTTCCACATGTCCTTTTGATTATTTGCACTTTCAATTTGGTTTTTTATAAACAAAGATTTAGCTAGCCGAATTTTCCTTTTGAATTGGTTTCTACATTGCTGATACGCGTGCCATATATTTTCATCATTTGTAAGAACAGCCCTTCTATAAAGATTGACTTTTCGCATTTTTTCCACTTCTAGTTCAGAATTAAACCACTCAGCGTTACTATAAGGAACTTTTTTTTCTACAATCATGGAGTCGACAACACTTTTTAGATTATACACAAAATGATCACATAGGACGTTCAAGTTAAGTGATTGCTCAGAATCAATAACAAAAAAGGGAATTTCCAGGAGTTTTGACACAAAAACATTTTGATTATAAGAACAGTATCTAACTGTTTTTTTATGTTTGCTCTTGTGTTGGTTTATTATAAATATGTCAATGGATTCGTGGTCACTTATTTTGTTATTATTATTCACTCTTGCAGTAACTACGTCAGTGCAGTTTGTGATCACATAGTCAATCAATGTTTTTGAGTTACTTGTTATTCGCGTAGGCTCATTTACAATCATGTTTAGACCGTTATCATTAAAAATGTTTGAAATTTTTCGCGTGTACGTGTCCGTTTCCTCAAACCAGTCAATATTGACGTCACCTACCATTATAAATCTACCACATTGGGATAGATATTCTAACCATGTCATTTTCATGTCATAATAGGCTATGTGGGGAACAGCATAAGACCCAGCACAGCACAGATAACTTATAACACATAACATATCTAATTTATAACCATATAAACAATAACACACATAATACTTACCCCCTATAATACGAAAATTATCATAATAATTACCTGTACACATTAGGGTGGTCCTTAGGAAAAAAAATTGGGGATGCCCCCCAGATTGGTTTTAAATCAAGAAAAAAAAAATACTAATTTTTTTTTAAATTTTTATTCCTATCCCTTCCTGACCCTATTTCATTAAGAGGTTTCAGCTTTTAAAGGAAAAAATAACAGTTTATAGCCTCTAAAAAAACAGTGGTGCCCTCTTTGCTTTTATACTTTCATACGGTATCATACTGATAATACTATTGTACCAATTATACGTATGAATGATCAAATATCTGCCATTTACCCAACACTGGACACAGAATATCGCCCTTGCTCTGGTAACAACCAGTATCAAAATAGGGCCAGGAAGGGTTAGAGATAAAAATATGAAAAAATTAGAGAATTTTTAAAAATTTTTTTAGAATCGATTTAGGGGGCGTCGCACTCTAGTACACATTCAGCTATAACTTACCTTGCATAATACTTACCTTCATAATCTAACTAAACCTAATAATAATACTTACCTATGATCAACACCAAACCTATAAAACTCCTCTATAATACACTTGAAAATTACAATAATAAAAAAAACATAATCATATTGACCCTTATAATACTTACCATACGATAATACCGCTCGAATCTGAATAAAACATATGTTTGGCTGATAAGCCTTTATTAATATTTAGATTAATTTAATTTTTAAAAAAACTTTGAATAAAAAAAAAAATGAAAATGAAACACACGTAAAATTTGATTTTGCAAGTGACGTTTATTTGTTGTGCAAAAAGGTTGTTATTTTATGACATTTGATATTTGACAATTGCAAGTTTGCCAATGTTAGCGTTCCAGGCTAGTTTTATTTAAGGTGGAACCAACATTCTCCCCGGGCGCAAAGTGAAGCATTTTTTTTTTCGAGTGATGTATATTTCGGTGTTGTGGATGTCGGTTACGATGCAATCATACATGAAATGATACAAAATTATTGATAAATTGTACTTTTACAAGTTAAAGCATTAATCAAAATAAATTTTAAAATATTGTGAATTGACTTCTTTTATATTTATTATTTGGATGCGTATTTCCATGGAAATGAGCAACTTTGATTTCGTTTGCGTGTTTTTCGTTAAAAAAATGAGCTACGTGTGTCTATTTTCGACGATAGAATTCATTATTTCAATAATACTGATTTGATAAAATCGATAATTCGTTAGCATATTTGAAATTGAATTTGGTTTGTGTGTTTATGCGAATTATGAAGTTATGTGTGTGTGTGTGTGTATGTGTGAATGATTACGTTTTGTGTGTTTGTTTACGGGTGATGAAATTGTGTGTGTGTGTGTTTATGAATGATGAAGTTATGTCATATATGTGAATAGACATTATGCTGCTTGACTTGTGGAATGTTGATTGTTGTTGATTGGAAAAGGAAATAGCTTCGTTACTGGTCGTTTAAATTCACCTTGCTCCGTTTTCAGCTTTACAACTCTTTTCCTGGGAACGTTTCTAGGATTCGTCCTAAATTCCATTTTGTCGGGGGGAGTTTCTCATCATTTATTAAGACTAGATCTCCGATTTGCAGTTGAGGCTGAGGTTTTAGCTTTTTGGGTCGTTGTTGCAATCGGGCCAAATATTTGGATTGCCAGTGGTGCCAAAAGGTTTGTAAGCTGAACTGGATTGCTTTCCATCGATCGACATAGTTCGTCTTACCGATGGTGAGATTAGGTTCTGGTACGGAGAACATTTCGGTTCCTTTAAGTGCGCTGGAGTCAAAGCATGGAAGTCTTCAGGATTCTCTGTTAAGGGACATAGAGGCCTCGAATTTAAACACGCTTCAATTTGCGTTAAAAGCGTGGTGAGTTCCTCGAAAGTTCATACCCCATTTCCAACAACTCTTTTAAAGTGGTGCTTAACACTCTTCACTCCGGCTTCCCATAATCCTCCGAGATGGGGAGAAGAAGGAGGAATGAAATTCCACTTTGTTCCCTGTGACGACAAAACTTCATCGACCTTTTTCCAATCATGGGAAGCATCCTTCAAAAGTCCGCACAACTCCGTTTCAGCCCATTTAAAATTTGTACCGCAATCACTGTATATTTAACTACATACTCCTCGCCGTGATGTGAATCGCCGGAACGCTGCTAAAAAAGCTTGAGTGGTGAGATCACTAACCGCCTCAAGATGAATCGCCTTTGTTGCTAGACAAAAAAAGATGGCTAAATAGTCTTTGTAACTTTTCGCTCCGCGGCCTTTCCAAGCCCGGATACTTATCGGTCAAGCATAGTCAACACCAGTAAGTGAGAACGGTCTGGATGCAGTCACTCTGGGTGCAGGTAACTTTCCCGTAAGTTGGTAAGCTGGTTTAGTCCGATACCGATAACATATGATGTATTTGTGTATGTATTGTTTTACTGCTCGTTTCGTCTGAAAAATCCAATATTTTTTTCGAAGATAACCCATCATTAACTGAATGCCTCCGTTAAGTGTTTTTTCATGTGCTTCGTGTAGAATCAATTTGGTGAAATAATGATTTGGAACTAGGCTCATTGGATGCTGCTGATCGTATGGCAAATTTGCATTCTTCAGTCTTCCGCCAACTCGAATGATTCCATCAGGATCAAGAAAGGGATTAAGAGATGCCATGCCTCTCGACTTCAAAATACCATCAGGGAACATCTCCAGCTGAGCTAATTTTACCAACACCTTTGCTGCATCGCCGAGCTCCTTTGGTAAAATCGACCGAAATTCCGTTTGGGTAGGCATATTTTTTAATTGTTGGTGAAACGTAAAATCATGGCGACAATACGTATTAATTTGTTTATTTCAGATGATCGATGAAGAGGTTCTGTAATTGGAAGTAAAACTTTTCCGATGTGATGCACTTGCGTCACTGGCTGCGTCGGATACTGAAATTCTCATCCATCGCGCAAAAATTCAGATCCGGTCCACCATAACGGATTATCAACCAACGCCGATGACAGAACACCTCTGGAAACCAAGTCTGCTGGATTGTGCTGAGTTGGAATATGATTCCAGATTTTGACGGGAGTCAATCGGTGTATTTCTCCAACCCTGTTTCGCACAAATGTTTCCCATTTATTTGGAGAAGCTCGAATCCACAAAAGCGTAATAGTGGAATCCGTCCATGCGAACCGTTTGATATTTTCATTTCCAAAAACTTTAATGACATGGTCCAGAAGTTTGGCTAGTGTAACAGCACCGCAAAGTTCCAAGCGAGGAAGACTCACTGGCTGAAGAGGAGCAACTTTAGATTTAGCAAAGAGAAGATGCATATGTGACTGGCCTGTCTCATCTTCGACGCGCAAATACACTGCTGCTCCATAGGCCTTTTCTGATGCGTCACTGAAACCATGAAGTTCAACTCGAGTGAAATCGCCGATGGTTTGAACCCAACTTGGAAATTGAATTTTGTTGATGGCTTGCAGATCTTCGTAGAAAACATTCCACTGCTCCAAAAGTGATGGTTCAATTGGTTTTTTTGTTTTTTTTTTTTTTTTTTTTTTTTTATAATTTACGCGCACATAAAGGGGTTATTAATTCCCTTATAATGTTATAAAACACAGTGCGAGCATTTAGGAAAATAGGAGAGGATACCTGTAAAGTGATAAGTGATACACACGACGACCGACCTTCGTCACAGAGGTTATGCGAAAAAAATGAACGAACACTTGATGGGCGCGGGTTCATCCCATGACATCTTTTTAACCCACAGTTGCTGCATGAACCTCTTCGCCTTCACAATACATGGCGCAATCCAACCCATCGGATCAAAAAAAGGTGCTATTGTGGATAAAATAAATCGTTTTGTCGGTTGTGCATCAGGGATTGCATTGTAGCAGAAAGAGAATTTGTCAACAGAAGGAAGCCAGCTGCCTCTAAGGTTGATTTAACTTGTTGCATTTTCTCTTTAGCCTCTGCAATGGTAGATATTTCCTCCAGATATTAAATCGTCTACATACATCTCTTCACGGATCATGGTTGAAATAGTTTGATTTTCCGAACGGTCGTCTGCGAACCTTTGTAAAGTTCGGATAGCGAGATATGGAGCGGCTGTGGCTCCAAAGGTAACCGTATTAAGTTTGTAGACTTTAACAGGATCTTCAGAATTTTTTTCCACAGAATCAGCTGATAATTTCTGTCTTTCTCCGCTATCCGAATTTGTCGGTACATTTTCTCGATGTCAGCAGTGAAGGTGTATTTATACAACCTCCAACGAAGAATAATGTCGCAGATATTTTGTTGAAGTGCTAGACCTACCAACATAGCATCGTTCAAAGACACGCCATTTGATGTTTTGAAGGAAGCGTCAAAGACCACCCTCAATTTAGTGGTTGAACTGGTTTCTTTTATGACAGCATGATGTGGCAGGAAGTAATGCTGATTTTTAGGCAACGTATTCTTATCGACTTTACTGATATGCCCAAGTTGGATATAATCATCGATACAAGCCGAATTCTGGAATCGAAGTTCCTGGTTTGCATCAAAACGTCGCTCTAAACTATGGAACCGTCTCAAAGCACCTTGATACGACTCTCCAAAAAAACGGAGGAACGTTTCCTTTGAACGGCAATGCTACTTGATAGCGCCCATCAAGTGTTCGTTCAGTGTTTGTGATGAAATAATTCTCACAATCAACATCTTCAACTTTGTGGAATGGTTTGAAAGGCGTCTCTTCCAGTTCCCAAAATTTTCGAAGTTGCGATTCCACATCTACTGTTTGCATGAAACTTCTTACTTGATGGTTGGATTCGGATACAATTGGGGCCTTTCCGAATAAAATCCATCCTAATGTTGTCTTTTGCATGACTCGCATGGAGTTCAGGAAGGACATCACTTCCAAGCAAAATATCAATTTTTGATGATTTGAAAAATTCAGGATCGGCGAGGGCATAATCGTTGAGATGTTTCCAGTTCTCAACGTGAAGGGTCCGGGCCGGCAAATGCCCAGACAGTGACTTTAAGATGAAGGTTTGCGCAATTGTTGCAAAACTAGAATGCTGTGACGCAAAAGTGATGTCTATCACTCTTAAACATGTGCCACTGCTGACCAACCCTAGCCGGGATACACCCGTATGAGTTGCTCGAGATTTAAGTTGAAGCAATTGGGCAGCAAACTCGGTGATAAATGATGCTTCAGAACCAGAATCCAACAATGCTCGCAGCGTCAACCACTCCCCCAACGACGACTTAACGTTGACAAGCGCTGTTGCCAATAAAACTTGTGAGTTTTTTTCCGTAGACTGTAATGCGAGTGGTGAGATGCAACATTATTGTTTGACGGCTGTTGTCTGCTAGAAGACTGGAATGAAGGAGCTTCGGCGTTCAAAATTGCACATTGAGAGCTTGGGTTGAAAGTATTTTGTTGTTGCTGCGATTGAAAAGAATTAGCATTTTGGTGGGAACGTGATGGTTGTTGGCTTGGCTGAAAAGAAGGACTATTTGCATGCAATAAAGTGTAATGTGGTTGCTGACAATGGTAACACCTACGACTACTTGGACAGTCATCCGTGGCATGATTATATCCTAAACAGTTTCGACACAAACCTATCTTATTTATAACCTGACAACGCTCGGTAACATTCATTTTCAAAAATTTAATGTACCTTCTTACAGCATGTTTGTTTTTCATACAAATTTTGAAGGTGAAGGTGAATTTGTCCGGCAGATTATAAGCAATGAACGAATTTTTGTGAGAAGAGTTGCGAGATGAGTTGGATGTACTCTGAATGTGCTACTGGTCCACTGCTTCAAGAGTCCGGAACCTTGTCTCCAAGAAGGATGTGAACTCTTTGAATGTTGGCAACTCCTTCGGATTTTCCTCTATCATTCAACTTCTCTTCCCACATTTTTTGCGTTTTGCTTGGTAATTTTCGTACTAATAGAAAAATTAGCACAGGATCTAAATGTTCAACTTCGATTTTTAGGTTAGCAAGAATGTGTACAACCAGCGTCGAAGTATACAGCAGATCTCTAATCGACTCTGCACGTTCTTGCGTCAATGTTGACAAGTTTTTTTTTTTTTTTTTTTTTTTGTCAGGAAGAAATCTTCAAAAGACACTTGGCAGTATTCGATACCAAGTATTGTGGGATTCTTACCTCACTAAAAACTCCTCGTAATCAGAACCAATCTATGAACGATCGACAACAGATTTTTCTTTCTCAATAATATAATCGCTTTAAGGGAAGCTTAAACTTTTAATGCTTCCCATGACTTTTAGACCATTAGCTCGTGTGGCTTGGTTCTTCTTAATCTCCGAACATTGCCTCTCGTATTTAATACGGACTCCATTTCAGAGTTGATATGACTATGCAGTCGCTGATTGTGTGATACAGCATGTTTTCTTACAACTTCTGTAACCGTTTCTATTCATTGATTCATTAAATAAGAACTAGATTTACATCATATCATTAATAAATAACTCTAACATTTATTGAATAAGATATAAATTTAGTTATGAAAATAATAAATCAGGTTTGTAGGTCACGATGTAAATCGCTATTTCTTATATACCATGGTGCATTTACTATTCCACGAAGAACTTTGTTTTGGAACTTTTGGATGATATCAGTATTTGTTTTCTTTGTACAGCCCCATAATTGGATTCCATAGGTCCAAACAGGTCTAAGTACTTGTTTATAAAGCATTATTTTATTTTCGACAGATAATTCCGAATTTTTACCGAGTAACCATACGGAAATTAATTGCTATTTTCATATTTAGCATGAGCAGCTTAACCCTGCGGAAAAAAGGGTTAAAATAATGAGTCCCCGCGAAGCGGGCCATGCGGGAAGCTGTAGCATACGGAAATTAATTGCTATTCTCATGTTTAGCATGAGCAGCTTAACCCTGCGGAAAAAAGGGTTAAAATAATGAGTCCCCGCGAAGCGGGCCATGCGGAAAGCTGTTGCATACGGAAATTAATTGCTATTTTCATATTTAGCATGAGCAGCTTAACCCTGCGGAAAAAAGGGTTAAAATAATGAGTCCCCGCGAAGCGGGCCATGCGGGAAGCTGTAGCATACGGAAACTAATTGCTATTCTCATATTTAGCATGAGCAGCTTAACCCTGCGGAAAAAGGGTTAAGATAATGAGCCCCCGTGAAGCGGGCCATGCGGAAAGTTGTTGCATACGGAAATTAATTGCACATAAGTACCTGTCTTATAAATTTTTATACTTTCACTGGTCTATTTCCTTACATTATTGTAAATTCGTACGTATTTCCATAATTTTTTGAAAATAATGCATACTTCAATAGTTTTACTATTTTTCAATTATCTCAAAAACTATAAGACATAGAAAAAAGTAATTTATATCGTTTGATAAAAAATTTATTGAAGCAACTAACTACATCAAATTTTCTTTTATTGGCATTTGTAATCACGAGAAACATAATACTCAATCAATTTTTTTTCGTAAATTTTAACTTTGAAGTCAGTTATTTCAAAAACTATAAATTGAAACTACTTCATTTAAAATTTGTTATAAAGTGCAAGTTTCTGGCTTTCATAAAAAGTATAAATTGTATCTGTAAGTTTTCCCGTTGTTCTACAATATTTTTTTTTAGATTTTAAGTCAATTTTTATAAAATTGCCCCTACCGCCTAAACGGGGGGAGATAGACCCCCCTCCTCCCATAGTAAAAAATGCTTGTATTAAACCCCTCTATCAGAAACCGTTATTATTTTTTGTCGCCAAAGTTATCGTACTCGTGCCGATTTTTACCTCACTAAAAACTCCTCGTAATCAGAACCAATCTATGAACGATCGACAACAGATTTTTCTTTCTCAATAATATAATCGCTTTAAGGGAAGCTTAAACTTTTAATGCTTCCCATGACTTTTAGACCATTAGCTCGTGTGGCTTGGTTCTTCTTAATCTCCGAACATTGCCTCTCGTATTTAATACGGACTCCATTTCAGAGTTGATATGACTATGCAGTCGCTGATTGTGTGATACAGCATGTTTTCTTACAACTTCTGTAACCGTTTCTATTCATTGATTCATTAAATAAGAACTAGATTTACATCATATCATATAATAAATAACTCTAACATTTATTGAATAAGATATAAATTTAGTTATGAAAATAATAAATCAGGTTTGTAGGTCACGATGTAAATCGCTATTTCTTATATACCATGGTGCATTTACTATTCCACGAAGAACTTTGTTTTGGAACTTTTGGATGATATCAGTATTTGTTTTCTTTGTACAGCCCCATAATTGGATTCCATAGGTCCAAACAGGTCTAAGTACTTGTTTATAAAGCATTATTTTATTTTCGACAGATAATTCCGAATTTTTACCGAGTAACCAGTACATTTTTCTATATTTCAAGTTGAGCTCTTCCATTTTCTTTTTGATATGCTCTTTCCATTTAAGCTTTGCATCCAAATTCATCCCAAGGTATTTGGCCGAATTGGCGTAAGGTACAGCTTGATTGTTGATGAATATTTGAACGTAGCTTAACTTTTTATTTGTAAAGTTTATATGTGCAGATTTAGCTTCATTGAGCTTGATACGCCATTTTTTGGTCCAATCACTAACGGTGTCGACGGCATTTTGCAATTTCTCAGCAGCCTTGACGACGCACTTACTGGATGCCAAAATTGCGGTATCATCTGCAAAAGTAGCCATAATGGTGTTGTTATCCACTGGAATATCCCTTGTATATAGCAAATACAGGGTAGGTCCTAGGACGCTTCCTTGTGGAACACCGGCTTGTATATTACATAGCTTTGAATATTCTTGATCATACCGTACTCTGAAGAGCTGGTTTGAGATATAAGATTTTAGTATTTCGTAGTACTGCCTGGGTAGGTCCCTTTGCAATTTGTACTCTAGCCCTCCATGCCATACCTTGTCGAATGCTTGAGCAACATCTAAAAATATAGCCGAACAAACTTGTTTTTCTTCTAATGCTTTTTCAACTGCATCCGTTATTCTATGAGCTTGGTCTATCGTGGAATATTTATTTCTAAATCCAAACTGATGATTTGGGACTAGATTTCTTTCTTCTATGACTTTGCTCAGTCTTTTCAGTAGCAATTTTTCAAAGAATTTTGCCATTATTGGTATAAGCGATATTGGTCTGTAAGACGTCACTTCTGTTGGTGGCTTACCTTGCTTTGGTATAACAATTACTTCAGCAATTTTCCAATGATGTGGGACATATTGGGTCTTTAGGCATGCATTTATTATGAATTGGAGTTTTATGAAGGCTTTTGATGGCATTTCTTTGATAACCTGAGCAGTTATTAAATCGTACCCAGGTGATTTTTTGTTCGATGGTTGATTTCGACACATACTTTTTATTTCTTTGAGTGTGACAATTGGTATGTCAACTTCATCGACTTTATCAATAAACTGTAAGCTGTTTTCAGATGTATTTGCTGGGAATGGCTTAAAAAAAATTCGCAAGATGTTCTGCTAATAGGTTAGCTTTTCCTTTCGGATTTCTGATCCAATTCCCGTTTAGAGACTTTATTGGCGGGTTTTGTAACTGCGGTCTTTTCAGGCGCTTAGCTGCTTTCCAGAGCGAATAATCGGTCGTCATAATCAGTCGTCAAATTTTTCAGGAATCTACTTAATGAATCATTTTTGAATTCGTAGATTTGTTTTTTCAGCTCGTTGCTTAGCCGGTTAAACGCTGTTTTGTCGTCTGGAAATCTAGTATTTTGCCATTCTCTTCGAGATCTTCTCTTCTCCAATATCAACTCTCTTATCTCGGCAGGGTACTTTGTTTCACTTTGCTTCCTACTCGAGTAAGTTGGTGTACTTTCTTCTGCAGCTTGTTGAACATCGGCAATGAATTGTTCTACTTCAAGGTCGATTTGTTCTTTTGTTTCCATAGGGGATCTGAGATTTATATAGCTTTCAAGCTTTTCTCTGAATTCACTACAGTTTGTTTTATTATTTACTAGCTTAGGATTACTTTTTTCCATTATCTCCGATTCATTAAGTGATAAAATCACCGGTGTATGATCTGATGATAAGTCATATTTACCTTCGACTCTTATATGGTTTCGTTTGATACCTTTAACTATGAAAAAGTCAACAAGGTCTGGTATTTTACTTGAATCCGATGGCCAGTATGTTGGTGATCTGGATGAATCAGTGGCAGCACTGGTTATCTCTGTGCATGGTTGTGTATTTCATAGCTCTGTCCTAAACTAATTAAATACTGTGTATTTCTTGCTTTTATTTCAAACTGTGATTTGTTTCAGTAATCTTTTTAGTTTAAGCATCTACTTATCAGTTTACTTTGGTTCAAAGTGTTGTGAATAATTAATATAACAAAGTTGAATTAAATTAGATTCTGATTTCGTTTTGTTTTATCTATAGTTGTATTGGTAAGACATTATTTTCCGTTCTTATGTTGAGTGTGTTTTGAGTGATTTTTTTATTATTGTTTTCTCCGTTTAACCACTAATATCCCTCATACATCCCTTTCAACTAATTCCTTTCTTTTAGAACAAACCTTTTTAAGTTAACAATTTTGCAATCTCTAAATTATAGTTAGTTTGGTTGAATTGGTAGGAGTCTTTACCATTTTTGAGAGTTTCTACACTTAGGTTCAACTCCTACCCGTGCCTAAAAAAAAAAAATAATTTTTTGTATTCTTTTTTAATATGGATTGTGCAGCGGGTAAATGCCTCGACAATTCGAACTCACCTCTATTTGCTTGCTATGGGCCATGTGGAAATGTTTTTCATGCCAAATGTATTGGCTCCAACAATGCTTTATTGGATAAAATTAGTGCATCGAAAATCGCTTGTTGGTACTGTGAAAACTGTAAGAAGATTTCCCTATCCCATTTAGCTGTAAAAATGTCTAATTTTAAATTAGAAATTGAAAAACTCTCTAAAGGCTTCGAAACGCTTCATAAAGTTTTCAATGCATCGGTTTCAAACTTAGCGTCATTTTCTTCCCCTGTTAGCTCTGTTGACATATCTACTTCAACAGATGACTTAAATTTGTTGACTTTGGATAAACCCCAAGCTACGAAAGAATTAAGTGAAAAATCCACATCGTCTTTAAGTTTGAACCCTGCCTCCGTCTTAAATAAGGGCTCCAAAAGAAGCAGTGATAGCATTGCTTCCACTAAACAGAGTCCTGCTTCAAAGCGAAAGACTCTGTTAGCAGGCCACCCCTGTGTCCTGTAGAAATACACGTATATCCACTACATCCAACTTCACACGTCAAAAGTTACACGTCACCAATTGTACCTAGCTTCACCGGCAAAAAATACACGTCAGCGATGGTACTTAACCTCACTACATAAAATTTCATGATTGCATTTGCGTTTTTTCTCCAATCGTGTTGAGGTTAATTTCACTTAAATTAAATTTATCATTGTAAATTGATCATTTCGTTTTGCGTTTCATTTGCGCTTTCTCAAGTCGTAAAAATACAAGTAAAGTAAATTCAGTATTAAAGTATTAAAGTCAATTCATTCATTACAAACGAATTCATTACTAGTGTTGAAAAACTTGGTTAATAACCCCAGACATGTAAGATCCTTAACATATCATTTATTGTATTATAATTAAATAACTTTCATCCAATAAAGGTTTTTGTAACTTATTCCAACCAAATTGTTGAGTTTTCGTTAACAAAAAGTCTGGCTGTTGGCTGCTTGCGCCAACATTTTACAAAAACATCATCTACCTATTGTGTTAAAGATGTCATCATCACGGAAAGGTACTACGAAAGCGGGTACTTCAACTAAATCGTTAAAGATACCAAAGGCAAAGGCACCGAAGTCAACAACGTCAGAGGAGTTCAACTGTTATGCCTGCGATGAACCTGATTGTGCAGAGACTATGGTGAAATGTGACGATTGTGACGCCTGGTGCCACTTCAACTGCGCTGGTGTGGACAGCCTAATCGCCAATCAAGACTGGCTCTGCGCCAAATGTTCTTCAGGTAAGGTACCTTATTCTAAGTTTTCTGAAATGATTCCCGTAGCTGCTGTATGTTTCGCCACAACCTCAAATGAAGGTGCGACACGTGCAACACTTGCCAAAAATTCTAACCCTACTTTTTTCGACACAAACTTTTCGAATACTATAACTACTACTGCTCCAAATTCTCAACGCGATTATAATTTTGCCACATTGCCAATCGTTACCACTAGTGTTTTACCATCTGCTATGCACGAAAACGTAAGTGCGATCGCAACAAATTCCATAAATACAATTTCGTCATATACACCGACTAATTCGCTATAGTAGGGGAGCCCAAGAGGGGATTTCGCGCGTTACTCGAGCGCGTCAGAAAATCATATGGGGAGAAACCTTGCACCATGTAATGTACTCCTACCATATATTAAACCTAAATGTTGGGGCGTTCGCTGAGGGCAGCCCGTCAGATTAGTAAAAAAAAGTCGATCATCGGAAATACTCGAGCGGGTCAGATTAAAAGATGGTAGGTTGATTACATCAAGAAGAGTGTATATTTCAATAATCTGACAATTTGAGCGGGGCCTTCGTAAGTAGGCGAGTCACAAAGATGTAAAAAAAAATCGATGTTTCGAAATACTCGAGCGCGATTAATTTTTTTTTTATTTTGAAGGTAATTTTATCAGGATTACAGAAAACATATAATCTGACATTTTGGTTGGGGCGATTGAGGTAAAATCGTCAGTAAAATGTATAATTATGATGGTTAATATCTCGGTTAATATTGATATTAGCAATTGGTCCTGAAGACTTTTTTTGTAGAAAACTAAATTCTCTACAAGTTTGTGATTTACAATTTTTCTGTAGCTTTTGTTATTTACGAGATAACTGCGACAAAACGTGGATTTTATGCAAAAATCTGGTTAAGTGGCCCGTACCACCTTCCCGGTATGAGTAACGACTTTGTCAAAAAGAACATTTTTGTAGAGCTTTCAATTTTAAGAAAAAAACATCTTCGGTTAAAGCGATCCCATGAAATGCCGCTGAGTTATAGAAATTTAAAAATAAAAAATCAGAGTTTCCGTGTATTTTCAATGGAAAATCTTCACACCTCTTGATCGAGCACTTAAAATTTATATTAAGGGCTCAAACTTTCAGGATTTTTTTTAAAAGTATTTTCAACAAAATTTCGATACAAAATTTTTAAATACATAATATGTGTACATATTTTTTGATTGCATCCAGTAACAAAAAATAGAAACAACAAGGAATTGTTACTTTAAAATTGTCAGACTAAGAGTACGCCCCCATATAATTGTCAGATTATCATCCTGGAGGACGAACACATCAAGTTGATCACTCTGTATAAAAATCTGACGCGCTCGAGTATTTCAAGGTCACGTGTTTTTTTTACATTTTTAAAAATCAGCCATGACTGATCGCCCCACTCAAATTGTCAGATTATTGAAATATACACTTTTTAGAGTACACTTAACATTCACTTTGAAAATCTGACACGCTCGAATAACTTTATTTTTTTTTTTTTTTTAACCTCTCTTTACGGCCATTTGCCCCCCGTAAATCGTCAGATTAATATATATCCGTTATCAGAAAGACAAAGCGCGTATACTCTATGAAAATCTGACGCGCTCGAGTATTTCAATTTATCTGTTTTTTTTTACATTTTTAAAAGCTCATACACGCCCATCGCCCCACTAAAATGAAAAACTGCCATATACTTTTTTTCGTTTTAGAACGTAAACTTCACAATCCAATAAGTCCCCATGACGCTTTAGTAACTGCAAATTTAGCGGCTCGGGCTCCCCTACTACTAAGTGTCGCTTCTGTGAGCTCAATCCAAGCTACCATCGCGCATTTGCCCTCATCAACCGGTCCACCCACTATCGTTTCAAGCAGTCTAGGTTTACTTTCATCAGAAACACATCAAAACGAAGATGTTGCCTTTTAAATAATATGAAAATGAAAATAGGAAGGGGTAGAAATTTATTTTGAGTGAACTCGTATTGTTTCTTTAAAAGAAAAAGAAAAGAGATGGATCGGAGTAAATTTTCACGGGATAGCTACTTAACACCATTTCATAGAACAATTTTTTATTTTTTGGTGAAGATTAGAGGACGAAAACTAGGATTTTAAAGATCTATGTACATACATAGTACTTATGTATGGAATAGAATACCAGGAACCTTTCTGAAACCGTTGATTGGCCAGTGTCAGTGGTAGCTGACTGACCGACCAATGAAGACCGCAGTCTTAACACATAAGCCCAAGACGGAGAACATTTACATACATGTTTAGACATGATCAAACATGTTAAGACATGATCAAACATGTTTAGACATGATCAAACATGTTTAGACATGATCAAACATGTTGAGACATGATCGAACATGTTGAGACATGATCAAACATGTTTAGACATAATCAAACATGTTTAGACATGATCGAACATTTTTGAGTCGGGCGTAAATAGAAATTGCTTATATATACATGATTATGCCTCCACTAACTACTACATACTCATAGCTACATATATTAAAATTGTAATAAAATCTTTCAGTAACCACTCACCAAAAGCTCTGATTTGTACATATGTACATGTGTACATATGTACATATGTATATATTGTCTTCGAAATAAAATTCCGCAATTTCTATGAAGCAATCGAAATTTATTTTGCAAGCCAGGCACGATTTTCACACACACGACACAAATTGAAAATTAAGAAAGAACAAAGAGTTAAGGTGGATTTACATGCATCTGCACCCATAATTTTTCATCTGCAGCCATAATTCTTTTCGCTTCTCTTTTTAACTCTTGTGCTTTATAAATTGTAATCTACATAAACTAAACTATACCAAATCCAGCATTAGTTCCCATAATGACGCGTCATATAACATACAACTGTATCGATCTAGTGTCAAACGCACATACACGCGTCGCGCTTAGTGCCCGCATAATTTTTCTTTCCGTGCCACTAATCTGCTACCACCCAAAAATTAATTAAAAACTCCCCACATCAAACCAATCCAAAGCAATATCTATACCCTTTAAAAAAAGAATAATAATATAATAAATCATTAGCCACGCCGCGCCGTGAAAAAAAACCTGTGCAAAAATATATTCAGTGCTGTGTTGTGTGCCTGTGCATTTAATCAAAAAAAAAAAAAATTAAAAAAAGAGCAATAGCCAAAACACAAAAGTGCGTTACCTTTTCATCATCTCCTCCCCTTCACCACTCTCGCAGTCTCAGTGTCTGCACTCATTTTTTTCTATTTGATTTCTTATCTTATTGAATTGGTGTGTGCAGGCAATGAGACTGTGAGTTTGCCAGGCGGATAGTCAATCAACGGTGTCGATTCCGTTGGTTAACTAAAATCAAGTTGCTGGCTGGGCATAACACCGCTAGTAACTTGTTTTTGGTTTTCCAGCTAGATCTTCACTTGTTGATTGGACTTAGATTAAGCGTCTGCGTTTGATACTTTGTTTTGTGTGTTTTTGTGGATCGTAATGTCGGGTAAGTTTAGAGTCGATTTTAGCAACATTAGGGGGTTGCGATCGAATTTCTTTTCTGTTTACGCTCACACTGCAAAATGCAGGCCAGCTGTTTTGGCATTGAGTGTAACCCAGGTGGGTGTTGATTCTGATTCATCAGAGTTCAACCTGCCTGGATATAGCTTAGTGCCATTATTCTTTTCCTCCCATGGCCTCGCCGTTTATATTCGGAATGATACTGCTTACCAGCTTCTACCACAATACGGCCTCTGTTCTAATACGAACTTTAATTTCATGTGGTTAAAATTCACCGTCCGTAAGCATATCATTCATTATTGTTTCATGTATAGAAGCCCCAATTTAGATAGCAATTCAACCTCTAACGAGTTTGATGCGCTATCTGACTCCATTATAAGAATTGTTTCCCTGTATCCTCACACTGAAATCGCAATTGCGGGCGATTTCAATGTACACAATTCTGGTTGGCTTCGACATTCTGGCCAGACAACACCCGAAGGAAAGTGTGTTGAGATCTTCGCTGAGCTTAACCAGTTAACTCAACTTGTTGATGAGCCCACTCGGGTTCCAGATATTGAAGGCCAAGCGGCCAACACTCTTGACTTATTTCTCACTTCTCATCCCGAAAAATACAGGGTTGTAGTATCATCTCCTTTAGGCAAATCAGACCATTGTGTCATATCGGTAGATTTTTCGCTTTCCGTCACGGTAAAAAAAGATAAAGTCCCCAAAAGAACTGTGTGGCAATACGAGAAAGCCAATTGGGACGGCCTGAATAATTTCTTTCGAAATTTTAATTGGTCATTGTGCTTTCTCGACGGAAACGTTGATGCATCAGCTGATATGATATCTAACGTAATTCTCAACGGCATGAGAAATTTTGTTCCTCACAGAACAAAAAGTATCATCCCCAAAGAGAATTCGTGGTTTGATTCAAGCTGTAAAGAGGCAATTCGGGATAGAGAAAGTAGTTTTCGAAAATTCAAAGACAACCCTACTGTAGAAAACCGAAATTTGTTCAAACGGGCCAGAAATAGCTGTAATGCTCAGATACAAAGGGCTAAGTTTTTACATGACCAAAAAGTAAGGCAAAAAATACTATTGTGTCCAAAAGGAAGTAAAAACTTTTGGTCTTTTGTGAAGAACATTAAGAACTCGACCACGTCATCGGTCCCAACGCTCGTCTTCAATGACTCTCCGTATGTCAGCTCCATCGACAAAGCCAATTTGCTGGCAGCTCAATTTGCTGCCAACTCGACACTTCCTCATAGCATAGTGGCTCCACCTGAGCTCGAGTCTGCAAATTCTTTGATGAAGCAGATATTTTTTCGAACTCGCTCGGTTGCGAGAGTCCTTAAAGATCTCAACATACATAAATCCGCTGGTCCAGATGGTATCCCCGCCGTTATTCTGAAGAGGTGTGTTCTTCTACGCTGGCAAAACCACTGCGTAAACTTTTCCATCTTTCCTATTCTGCTGGGATTCTTCCGAGCAGATGGAAAACTGCATTTGTCCAGCCAGTCCCTAAAAAAGGCGAATCTTCCTCCCCTTCCAATTACCGTCCAATTGCACTAACGTCCCTTCTTTCCAAGGTCATGGAAACGTTGATAAACCGTCAACTTATGAAATATCTTGAAGAACGAAATCTTCTTAATGACCGTCAGTACGGCTTTCGTAGCAAACGGTCCACTGGTGATTTGATGGCTTATCTCACTGAAAAGTGGAACCAATCTTTACATTGTTTTGGAGAAAGTAAGATTATTGCGCTTGATATTTCTAAAGCATTTGATAGAGTTTGGCATCAGGCTCTTTTATCGAAAATGCGTGCTTTTGGTATCGATGAGTCTCTTCTTCGTTGGATTAGAAACTACCTTTCCGACCGTTCAATACAAGTTGTGTTGGATGGTTTCAAGTCTGATACCCACTTCATAAATGCTGGTGTGCCCCAGGGCTCCGTTTTGTCTCCGACTCTCTTCCTCATTTTCATTAATGATCTCTTGTCTGAAACTTCTAATCCACTTAACTGTTTTGCTGACGACTCGACCCTCAGCTTTTCATATTCGTTTCCAAATTCACGTCCCTGCTCTTCGGATGTGGAACTGGAACGGTTGCGTATGATAAGCTCATTGAATTCTGACCTTGACAGCATTGTTGCATGGGGTATTATGAACCGAGTAGAATTCAATGCTTCGAAAACTCAATGCTGTCTCTTGTCGTTGAAGCTTAACATTCCCCCATTGCCATTATCCATGAATGGTACCTGCATCGAAGAAACCGAAAAGCTGTCAGTACTTGGTATGTGTGTAAACGATGATCTTCGTTGGAATGACCACATATTTGAAGTCGCCAAAAATGCTGCAAAATGCTTAGGCTTCTTGAGACGATGTAGGAAGTTCTTCACCCCTTCTGATCTGGCTACAATTTATAAGGCCTTCATCCGCCCAAAACTGGAGTATAACTCCCATATCTGGTCAGGTGCTTCTCAAACATCTTTACACCTCCTTGATAGGGTACAAAATAGAGCGTTGAAATTGATAGGTGATAGTTCAATCGTAGAATCAATTGATTCTCTTGAACATCGTCGAAACGTTGCATGTCTCACTCTCTTTTATCGCTTTTTTCACAAGCAGTGCTCTAGTGAAGTAGCCAGTTGCATTCCTCCCCTGAAACAATTTAGCCGCAACACCCGCCTCGCTAGGAATGTTCATCAGTTTTACCTTGAGCCCAACTTCGGACGTACAGTTAAGTATAGAGATTCGTATTTCAGTCGCACCACCCGAATGTGGAATGCTTTACCTGGCTCTGTATTTCCCCTTCATTACGATTCACAAAGATTCAAAAGCAACGTGCATCGGTGTCTCCTTTTAAATCCTCTCCTATTTCCCTAAATGCTCGCACTGTGTTTAACAACATTATAAGGGTATTCATATCCCCTTGATGTGCGCGCTAATTATAAAAAAAAAAAAAAACTGTTATAGCAACAAATTTATAGCAGTGCCAAAAACTATCGATAATATGTTTAACATGGAAGTGTAACGCTGCATGTAACACGGAAGTGTAACGCTGCATGTTTGCAAGTCGCATAAGAAGTTTCACTTCAATATTTCCACCGAAAAACACATTTTACTACAATGAAATCGTTGGGATGAATGGCGCGGAATTGATGACAGCGTTTAACACGGGAGTGTAACACGGGAGTGTAACACGAAAGTGTAACGCTTTCATGTAACGCTTTCATGTTTGCAAGTCGCATAAGAAGTTTCACTTCAAAAATATCAGTTGCTGAGTCAGTTGTCACAGCATTCGTCAGACGAAGAGGATGGAAATTCATCAGTTGCAAGTGTCAACGTAAACAATTGGTTAACACATCAAGCACAGCAAATGCAGCAACCAGCTACTTCGCAGGATGTTTTGCCTGTCTGTCAGATAAACGACAGAACCTGTTTTACGACCGAAAGCGCTTCTATTCAACAACAGAATTTACATCCAGTCGCTGTGCAACAACAACACCTGCATATAGCTTCTTCACAGCAACAGAGTTCGCACCCGATTTCTATGCAACAACAACAGCGCATGCATATAGCTTCTTCCCAGCAACAGCACCGGCATCAAACTTCTACGCAACAACAACAACAACAGCGTATACTTGGAGATAGCCTTCCGAATCACCAGCTGTCGTTCGAATTGCAACAACAACCTAGGTTTACGACGAGGTACCCACTGTTCTTTTCAGAACAACAAAATGAAAACGAGATTCCGCAAACATTTTCGTCCGCTTTACTCAACCAGTCACAACAGGCGATCGGAGAGTCGACACCCTCTTCCAGATTGACTAGAAGCCAAATTGCTGCACGTCAACTTATATCTCGAGATCTACAAAGCTTCTCAGGTAATGCTGAGGAATGGCCGGTCTTCATATCCAACTACATAAGAAGCACCAATTTGTGTGGATTTACAGAAGAGGAGAATCTTTTGCGTTTACAAAAATCGCTTAAAGGAGACGCATTAAACGCGGTAAGAAGCATTCTCGTTCAGCCACAATGCGTTGGTCAGATAATCAAAGCTTTGCAAACTAAATTTGGAAGACCTCAAGTCATCATTCAAGCCGTTCTTAAGAAGATTCAAGCCACTCCAGCGCCAAAGGAAGGAGATTTTGAAAGTATTGTTGACTTTTCCCTTGCTGTGCAAAATTATTGTGCCACTATAGAAGTTTCAGGGCAAACCATTTATCTTCAGCATCCATCACTTCTGCAAGAGCTGGAAAACAAGTTGCCTCATGATATTCGACTGAACTGGGCGTCACATAAGTGCCTGTTAATGGACTGCAATCTTTTACACTTTAATGAATGGTTAATGCGACTCGCCGATGCCGTTAGTTGTGTTGTTCCACCTCTGAGTTCTGGTCCGGTATCGAAGACAAAACAACCCAGTCGGATCACGAAAGGTAAAGGTTTCGTCAACGCTCACAACCACTTTCAAACGCCAAATCAAAAACCTATCGCCCCAGCTAACATTATTTGTTGTATATGCAAGGGAAGTTGTAGTACGGTCGAAAACTGCGAACGTTTTCAAGGTTTCAATAGAACTCTGAGATGGTCCGCTGTAAGAGAGCAACATTTGTGTCGACGTTGTTTGAGCAAACATCCAAAAGATAAGTGCAGGTCAACATCGAAGTGTGGTATTGACAATTGTACTTTTAACCACCACAGGCTCCTGCACGGCTATGCCTATAGCGAAAGCACAAGTCAAGGTGCTGATGCAAATGTTTCTGTTCATCAACAAAGGAGTGCAAAAGAAGAGTGTCCCAAGTCGCTTTTTCGGATCGTACCTATGAGATTGTTTGGCAACGACACCACTATCAAAACGTTCGCCTTTATCGACGATGGATCGTCGGTAACGTTATTAGACGAAGAACTTGCCAACCAACTGACATTAAAAGGTAAACCTCAACCTTTACGTCTCAAATGGACTGGCGACACATGTCGACTTGAAAACGACTCGCACGTACTTCAACTTCAGATATCAGGAATTCAAAAAGGATCCGAAAAATACTCGTTGACAGACGTCCATACGGTGAAAAGTCTTAGCCTACCTAAACAGACCCTAGACACCACAACGTTACAAAGGCGATACGAACATCTTCAGGGAGCAACCATCGACTCCTATGATAATGTCACACCTCGCTTATTAATAGGTCTTAACAGCACCAAGTTGGGACTACCGCTAAGTTGTAAGGAAGGTGACATCGACGAGCCTGTGGCAACCAAAACTCGTCTCGGATGGGTTGTTCATGGCAACCTATCTCGTAGGCAACAAGGTCCTAAACGTCGAGAAGGCTACAATGGTTGTTTTCACATATGCGACTGTGACAATGAGAACCTGGAGCGCCTGATAAGTGAATTTATCATCAGCGAAAACTTCGGAGCGTCAAATCCAGGAAAAGAGTTTCTGTCTAATGAGGATCAGCGAGCTATAGACTTATGGAACACCTACACCGTCCGAGCGAATGGCCGTTTTGAAACGTCGTTGTTGTGGAAATACGATACCTTCCAGATGCCTGACAGCTATCCATTGGCTGAACGAAGATTAGCATGCCTCCATAGGAGAATGAAGCGAGAACCGGAGTTAGCCGAGGCCATCAACCAAAAAATAGACGAATATCTAAACAAAGGATATGCAAGTAAATTTTCCTATAAAGAACTACGGGCGGTAAATGTTCGTTCCTGGTACTTGCCTATATTCCCTGTGTTCAACCCAAACAAACCGGGTAAGATGCCACTCGTTTGGGACGCGGCAGCGAAGGTGCAGGGCGTATCACTCAATTCGTTTCTCCTCAAAGGGCCAGACCAATTGACCTCACTGGTATCGGTAATCTTTAAATTCCGAGAGAACCAAATAGCCATATGCGGCGATATAATGGAGATGTTCCATCAGATCAACATAAGGAAAGAAGACCAACCTTGTCAGAGGTTCTTATGGAGTCGCAGCTCTGACGAACCGCCCGTTGTCTACCAAATGAAGGTCATGACCTTTGGTGCTAGCTGCTCACCGTGCTGTGCCCAATTCACAAAGAATAGAAATGCCGACGACTTCATTAAAACATTCCCACGAGCAGTTAGATCGATACAACACAACCATTACGTCGACGACCTTATGGACAGCGTGTCCACTGAAAAGGAAGCCATCAATCTCGCAAAACAAATTCGGTACATACACCAGCAAGGAGGATTATACATTCGAAATTGGATCTCAAACTCACCAGTGGTTCTTCAAGCCCTCCAATCGAAGGTGACCGAAAACAAAAACCTGAATGTCGATGTCGAGCTAACTACCGAGAAAGTTTTAGGTATGTGGTGGTCCACTTCTACTGATTGTTTCACTTACAAAATAACGAAAAACGCCCAACAAAGAAAAATCCTTTTCGAAGGTAGCCGACCTACGAAGCGCGAAGTCCTGAAGATATTAATGACCATTTTCGACCCACTAGGCTTATTATCGCACTTTCTGATGTTTGTCAAAATAATATTGCAAGACATATGGCGCTCAAAAATTGATTGGGATGACAAAATACAAGATCCAGAGTTCGAAAAGTGGTCGAAAAGGGTACAACTCCTACCAGCTGTTGAAACCCTAAACATACCCAGATGTTACATGTATGACTCAAGCGGATGCACAATTGAACGCCAGCTTCATATCTTCGTGGATGCAAGCGAAAATGGTTTCGCTGCTGTGGCATATGTGCGAAGTGAACATGATGAACAAGTCGAAGTTGCGCTCATAGGAGCTAAAACAAGAGTCGCTCCATTAAAAAGTCTCTCGATTCCCCGCCTTGAGCTTCAAGCTGCCATCCTTGGTGCACGATTTGCAAAATCTGTGGTTGATTCACACTATCTTAACTTCTCACGTAGAGTATTCTGGTCGGACTCTAAGACCGTGTTTAAGTGTTTTCCGTGTAAAGAATGCGAAACGACCGACTTCATTGAATGTTTTCCAAAGACTCCACTTGTCGTGTCATTTAGGTGACCGCAAGCCCAAACATTCGCAGTGGATAATCGTCGGCACGTTAAAAGAGTCAGCACAATTCAACAATTGTATGATTGCACTTTGATTGACCCAAAACAACATCCGTAATATGATATCGAATTGGCAATCAATGAGTACAACACAATTGAAGTGTGCTGAGTTCAACGCACGACGACTTCCTCTGGAAGGTATAGGAGGAGATACAACATCCCTCCCCACCCGGAGGACGAACTCACGATCAACCGGATGACAATCGACGAGATTAAATTATTTTTATTGAACAATTTCTTACAAATACTTAACAAATATAGTTTTATATTCTAGGAATTACTTTGTTTTTTTTTTTATTACATTACAATTGTTTCATTTTCTTTTTTATTTTTATTTAGGAACGTTATTATCTTTTTTATTTAAGAACATTATTATTAACAGCATTATATTTAAAAATAGGTTTAATTTTGTTTTTGTTTTTAATTCATTCTAATATATTGTATTATAATTTTTCTTTTATATACAAAAATAACCCTTTTTTTATGTAAGCAATACATTTTTCTGAGGTAATGGACACTTTGTTTTAATTTATATCGATTTGTATCGATTTCCTTGTTGCAGCTGTACGATCGGGCAGGGCATCCATCTCGACGGCATCTATCTTGACGGCATGGGATATTTCTGGGACAACGTTTGTTACATTTGTTGTTATGTGACTCGGTATGTTGGCGGTGTTTTCAGACGAACTTCTTGAAAGGTACCATTTAAACAATACGAGTGCTATTATGAGAACACTGATGGACACAAGAGAATATCGATGGACGTCGACTTCCAATCGCTGACTGTTTACACGCTTTCTGTTTTCGACCTGATTTGCTTCCTCTTGTAGATCTTCTAACGACTTCTTCCCCTCCTTCAAACTCGCAATCATATCGCTATGACTACCTAGGGATAGTGGTGGTGGTTTCGAAAAGGTCCTCACTGTAAGATTGGCATATCTTTCCCTTAGTAGTCCAATAAGATCCGAATGGTTCACTCTTGGTTGATGGACCTTAAGCTTTGAACTCCAAACCTGCTCGTATGGTATACGCAATTCCTTCGTATTTATTTCGCAAGGATGTAGAATGTGCAGAATTCCGAATCCTTTGAGCTCTGGAGCGTACAGTTCCCCATCGCAATTAAAATTGAGAGCAATCGATTCTCTTACATTGAAAAACCATTGGTTCTTCGTTGACATCTTCGTGATTACCCCCTTTGTAGTTGGTGCAGCGACGTAGTTGCAGTTCGTTTTTGAGGTAGCAGAATGTTGCAGCAGCTCTTCTAGGCATTCGGAGCTTCCACTGGTATGTATAGGTTTTTGGTGTTGACATACCTTTATCGTTATTGACGAATTGAACGGGACCTCGGAACATTGCATCAACTCTGTACGCGACATGGTGACCAATAAGGTATGATCGTCTGCTTCTGCGATGTTTTGAGTCTTAACGTCCAAAACCAAGTCCCAATGGTTATCGAGTTTTGTTCGCACTGGGTATACCTTGAACAAGGAAAACATGGTGGCTTCAGGTAGCGGAACAGTAATCTTTAAAACGATTGAGTCTCTTTGTGGATAGGTCAACAGCCGAACAACTTGGAACAACGCGGCTGGATTAAGAACCATTCTTTCATACTTTGAATTCTTCAGCACTGATGATATATTGTTTGCGTCCAAAATAAAGGGATGAAGCTTATTTTGGTACAAATCGTTAAAAATTGATAGCTCAGTTGTTTGGCGACTTTGGACTTCAAGTAGTTTAGAAGTAACTAATGAGATCATTTCGTTAATCTCCACTTTCAATTTCGTCGCAGCTAAATCTTTGATTGCAGCCGTCGCGAAATTCTCCATATCCGTGGTGAAGTTTTCGAAACTATTTCCAATTTTTTCCACCTCTTCTGCTAATGTTTTAATAGGTTTACTGAGCCTATCAAAATTGGAATTTGCCACCGTTATCTGCTTCGTAATTAAGTTGAGCGTTTCCTTTTCGTTCGTATCCAAGTTGTCAAGATGGTCATAAATCTTATCAGAATCCTCTTTGTCCATAGTTCCAAAAGCCCAATGGAAGAAATGTCCAATTGTTTCTATAGCTCTCTTATTTCTTCGGTGAGAGACCATATGCTTTAGTCGCATGTTGTTTTGCCGAAGGTTGTAAATGATAGCTTCCAACTCGTTCGTTCTCATGTTGCAATTTATTTGGAATTTTGATTGTAGAGGAACGCACAGCTGTTTGATCTTAGCGTCACACTTGTTTACAAAATCGAGAACTTCAGAAAAATCCATGGGTTTTATTTTCGTGAATATGGTCCATTTGTTATTAAAAAAGACAGCATTCCCAATGCCTTCAAATAGTGCCGGAGTTAAAGTTATGCTTTCTATTTGATAAGGAGCTGATGTCGTTGTTGTGTGGGATGTTGAGACGTTCGGTATGTTTGCCACGAGAAAGATTAGTTTATACATTAAGGCAACATTTAAAAGTGTTTGTTTAATATTAAGTATTGAATACATTTTTCTTCAATGACTTTTTTTTGTATAACAGGAATAGTCTAACTTTTTGTTCAATTTTTTTTTTTTTTTTTTTTTTTTTTTTTTTTTTTTTTTTTTTTTTTTTTTTTTTTTTTTTTTTTTTTTTTTTTTTCGAATTTAGTGAACAAATTGAAATTTATAAATTTAATGTAAAAAGATAATTTATATTTGAATAAAAAAAAATAAAAATAATTTTTTACCAGTCAGTCCACAATCTAGAAAGAGAAAAAAAAAATAAAAGAAATCAAATTTAATCATTACAATAAGCCTTAAGTTGGTTGTTGTGTACCCTTTTGATTTTCCTACCTACTTGAATATTGGTATTTACAATATCATTTACAGACACCACCTCGTAGGGACCCAACCAAATAGGGGAGAACTTATTTTTCCTAGTTGGATTTTTAAGCATGACTTTTGCTCCAACTGCAAACGAAACAGGGTTGGTTTGCTTGGCCAGTTCGAGATTCTTTCTTGCAAGTTCATGAGTTTTCTGCAGTTGATGTTGAAGAAATTTCGGATAGTCTTCATCATTATACAGAGGTTTAGGTTTACTCTTTAAATTTGTCGGCATCTCGAACTCGAAACCATACAAGCTCTAAGTTGGTGTCAGTTTAGTGGCGGTATGCACCGTGTTATTGTGGACATGCATTGCCTGTCTCAGCCACTGGTCCCAACACTGATCATCATTGTCAACAAAACTCCTTAGATATTCCGCTAAGGGTCTGTGACTGCGTTCAAGTGAACCGTTGGCCTGTGGATGATAGGCGGTAGTGTGGATCTTTTTAACTCCCAGAAGCTTACAAGTTTCGGAAAAAAGCTTCGAAGTAAAATTGGTTCCGTTATCTGTGACTAGAACTTTGGGTATACAGAACCTTGTTACAATCTCTTCGTAAAAAGCTCTTGCTACAGTGCATGCTTCAGCATCAGGGATGGCCACACAGGTCATATACTTCGTCAAGTCGTCCTGGAATGTTAAAATGTATCTATTACCGGAATACGCCAGTGGAAGAACACCGACCATGTCCATGTAAACCTTTTCGAAAGGAAAACATGGGGTATCTGTCAATACCATTGGCATTCTAGTCATTTTCCCTGACTTATTTTTTTGGCATTTTTCACAATTCCTGATGTAATTTGCAATGTCATTTTTCATCCCTTTCCATCTAAACTGACGACGAATCCGTGCAAAAGTTTTTGTCATCCCCTGATGCCCTCCTAGTGCGGGGTTGTGGAAATCACGAAGAACTGTTAAAATATCAGCTGGATCCGTTAAAGTGACAAACCTTTGGTTTGGAGCAGTGACTATTTTGTCATTGAGTTCATTGAGCTCATTACTTTCTTTCCTGTTTTTAGAGTCTTGTGATGATTTCAGTTTGAATTCTAAGTCTCCTGAATTGTTAGCGTTAAGGGTTTTAAGTCCCGATTGAAATATATTTCGGCATTTTTCATAGTCTGGTGTCTCATTGTATTCCAGAGCAGCGACGTATTTCATGAATTCCATTATTGGATTTGGCACTCCTCTTGGGTATAGTTTTTTCAACCCAGTACTTACATCTCTCATAAATCGGAACTTTAATCGGAACTTTAAGGAGGTTTTCTTGTACCCAAGGCAGCATCACGCCTGACCACTCGATTAGATTATACCCAAGGATCTCAAAGTGTCCTCGCATTTTTGCTACACCGAGATGTGCATCTCTAGATGTGTATTCAATTGTACCATTGTGCATTTTCTTTGGATCTGGCTTGAAATCCTTTTGGGTGTAGTGACTAGCTAAACCAAAGTCTACCAAATATGCTTGAGAAGCACCACCTTTCCCATAACCTAATAAGATGTTGGCTCCTTTTAAATCGGCATGGACGTACGTTCGGCCGTGGATGTACTCATACACATCCAACATCTGTAAGGCAAGACGATAAATTGTGTGTTCTGGAATCCTTCTTCCGTTTTCCAAGAAAAGCTTCCAAATATCGTCTCCATAAAGTGGCATTACAACGAAACGATGTTTCACATCGTTTATGTCGTGTGATCCCTTACCAACTAGATAAGGCATCCCAAAAGATTTAAGTCCGCGCTGCTGTTTAAACTGTGTAATGTCTTTGAAACGAGCATTTTGCATACAAAAATGCATTTCAACAAACAACGTCCCATTGCCATGTGGTTCAATTTTGACGACATATTCATTGTCGGACGGCTTCTTTGGTGAACTCGATGCTTTACACGCTGAATATATTTGACCATGACTTCCCATGCCTATAGGCGGACCGATTTTCCATGTTTTGGACAAATCAGTTATTATTTCCCCTTCAGGAATTTGTTCTGACACGGTATGGTCGTTCTTCTTTTTGTCTATAGGTACCTTTATGCTCTCTATGTTCAATTTCACTTTACTCCTTGTCTGAACCATTTTGATACAATTATTATCTTTTTGTATCCTGCTCAACGCATCTGCACTGCAGTTGGTTTTGCCAGGCTTATACGTGATTTTACCTCGATATTCAGACAATTTGTGGTGAAAACGCAAAAGTCACGTGGTTGGATCCTTTACATTAAATACTCCTACAAGGGGACGATGGTCTGTGAAAATTGTAAAATGTCGACCTAGAAGATATGTTCGGAAATGCTTACACCCCCAAACTACGGCAAGCAATTCCTTTTCTATCGTAGAATAATTTCTTTCAGATTTTTCTAGCGAACGGCTAGCATAAGCAATAGGCTTACCCTCACCCACTTCGCCCTGAGACAAAACGGCTCCTAGAGCTTCGTTGCTGGCATCTGTAGTCAGGATAAATGGCTTTGTGAAATCTGGGTAGATGAGAACAGGTGGTGAGGTAATCGCTTCCTTGAGGAACTGAAATGATTTCTCTCAATCTGGAGACCATTCGAAACTACTTTCAATACGCAGCAGCTTTGTTATTGGGGCTGCTATTTTAGCGTATTGCGGTAAAAATTTTCTATAGTAGTTCGTAAGTCCCAGAAATGATTGCACCTGTTTTATTGTTTTGGGTCTAGGAAAATCTGTAACACATTGTGTTTTAGCTGGGTCGGGTGAAGCACCAGCTTCAGAACATACGTGTCCCAAATATGTTACTTCACGCCGTAGAAAGTTACATTTCTCGGTATTTAATTTGAGATTGTGCTGCCTAAGTTTTCCCAAAACTTTAGAAAGTTTTTGATTATGTTCTTCTCGATTTTTACCATAGACAACAATATCATCTAAATAAACGAAACAATCAATGCCATGTAAACCTGTCAGAATGTGATTCATGATCCTTTGAAATGTTGCCGGAGCACCGGTTAGACCAAAAGGCATTCTATTGAACTCGTAATGCCCTGTACTGGTGATAAACGCGGTTTTTGCTCTATCGGCTGGATCGATCAACACCTGATGGTAACCGCTTGCCAAATCCAATGTGGTGAAAAACTGACTATTGCCCAACTGATCGAGAATTTCTTCTATTCTAGGAAGGGGAAATGCATCTTTGATTGTGACTTCATTTAGTTTTCTGAAGTCAACAACCACCCTCCACCGTTTTTGACCTTCAACCATTTTCTTTGGCACAATGAGCAATGGTGAATTCCAAGGTGATTTACTTTCAGAAATTATGTCTTGGTCAAGCATTTCTTGCACTTGCCTTTCAATTTCCTGTTTGTGAATCTGCGGAGTTCTATATTGCTTTGTATTTATTGGTGCTTGGTCAGATTTGGTGGGTATGTTGTGGGCTAACACGGGTGTATAACTTAAACGATCACCTTTTAGTAAAAATACATCATTAAACTTAATGCATAGATTTTGTATAGATTTTTTTTCTTGCTTTGTTAAGTTATGATCTAGTTTAATTAAAGATAGAAGGTTCTTTTCCCGTTCCTTAATGTGGATTTGTTTAAAATTCGCATATATTTTCGATCCCGGATTATTTTTTACTATTGTATAATTTTTAAGATTTGAGTGTATAGGTATGAAGCTTGTATCCATGAAATAGTCCTCTCTTGTACTGTTCAAAACAGGGACATGGACGTAGTTGTCGTGTGCCTTAACTATTGTGTTTCCTAGATAAATTCCATCATCAATTTCCTGTGAATGTATCAGGAATTCGTTTGACTTGGAATTCGAAATTTTTATTTTAACAATAGTTTGCGTACGAGCTCCAATCCTACACTTGACAACGTTTAGTAAAGAAATAGGAGGAGGATTTGTTGGCAGGCATTTTAGAGGTAGATCAATTAAAAATTCTTTTTTTTTCATCCAAAAATTTTATTCTTTTGGAAACTGCGTCGATGATTGAGTGATTCCAAAGGATATCACGACCCAGTATACCATCAGCAGGTATATCTTCTAGTCCATCTACAACATTCCACTTAGTAAAAAATTTTCTTGGAAAAAGTAAATTGGTTTTAATTGAACCCAATGTCATACCTACTCCACCGAAAACACCACCCAGTTGCTTTGTTTCATTTATATTTATATTGGTAGCATTTTTTAATGAGCTTCTTTTTAGTAAGCTCGAGTCTGCTCCTGTGTCGACCAGAAGAAGTACCTTTTCGGACTTGGCCATTGACATAGGCAGCTCGACGAACACGTCATGCTTACGAAGATTCCTAAATGCATATAATATTTTTTTCTTACTTTTCGGCAAAGCATACTGGTTGAAACACTTCAAAACAAAACACTTAAAATAATCATTCAAAAAGTTATAGACGAATTTCACCTTTGAATAGCACTTACTCCAAACGAAACGAAGATTGAAAATCAGAAATAAGAACCCAAACTGACCTAGGTTTATTTTTGTCCCAGAAACTAGTGGCCTTGTTTTCTGCTTCGTTTTACGAATCGACTCAAAAGTAAAGAAATTTAACTCCTCCGAGTCAATGTTTTGTGTTCTTTTTTCTTTTTGTCGATCGTTTAATACATGCGCTAATGGCTTTACTTCGTCTACATTGCTTTTTTTATTTTTCGTTGTTGATTTTGTGGAGAGCGAATTCTCTGGGGCACAATTTAGTGATTCAAATTGGCCCCCAGGGCGTTTCCCGATTGGTCTTTGAGGTAATTTCTCTTAGAGAAACAATCGTCCTCCACATGACCCACCCTAGAACACCACTTGCATTTGACTCTAGGCCTTTGACTTATTGTCTGAGTAGCTCGTATTTGTGAGCGGGGACAACTGTTTTGAGCATGCCCATAGTCCTCGCAAGTGTCGCAGTATGGCGTTCTTTTACGAATATTACAATCAACATAGCTGTGATTTTGCTTACCACAGAATCCACAGGTTTTAATGGGATTTGCAGACCCTGTTGACTGTCTATTGCTGGAGTGGGGAGGGTCTTGAAAATTCTGGATGTATTGAGGTGGTGTTTCATTATGTGTGATGTGTGAAGGATGTTGTGCGGGTTTAGATGTGTAGTCTTGTGTCACTTGAGGTAAATTGTGAGGTAGTGTAGTATAATTGTTAAAAAGGTGAGGCATGGACGGCATAGATGGATATGCTTGAGTCAGGCTATTGTAATTTTGTTGGAAAGTACCGGGAATTTGGTACATTGAGCTAATACGATCAAAAGGTAAGTTTGGTGTTGTTCCAACTCCCATATAGCCCATCGAGTTTGGCTGTAGTAGCAAGGAAGTTTTCAAGGCTTCCTCAGAGATTTCGTTGAGATCTTTGCTTTTGCTCCCCAGCATAAACTTTCGAAGAGCTGGATCGACTAGCCCTTTTTTAAAAGTTGTCAACACCGTGTTTGCAACTTCTTTTTTGAGGCCTACTGACTCAGTTGCGGAATATCTTGAGTCAATAATCTCAACAGATGTAGCTTTCAGTTTCGCTAGACGTCTAGCGAACGCTTTTACATCTTCGCCTAACAATTGATGGCATTGTTTTAATTCGTTCATCACATTGTCCAGAGTTTTTGGCACTAAATAACTGTCTTTAAACAGTTTTGCCAAACCCCCTATTGTGTTCACATTGTTTGAACGAATTAACTCAAACGCATCGCCTTGCAATCGGGTTGAGATTAGAGACACTAAGATCCCCTCTTCTTCTGGCTTTACCATTTTCAAAGCCAGATCGCATGCGTTTAAGAATTCATGAACTCTTCGTGAAAGTTCATGATTTCTCTCCCCGTTGAATATGGGGACTAACCTTGAAACTACCTTGCTTATACTCTCAAGTGGCATTTCGCAATTTTCTTCTATTTCTACCTGAGTGATTTTATTTGATTTAAATACTTCTACAACTGTGGTTTGAACGCCTGTGTTGACCAGGTTTCTTTCCAGAGACGATTTTGGTGTAGAAGTATGTTGAGGAGTGAGCAACGGAATAAGGTGTTTTGAACTGTCAGGATAAGGTGATGATTTACCTTTTTCCCTTAACTCCCTTTGAGTTGTTAAACTTTTGTTTAACTCAATAGTGAGCTGGTCTATTTCCTGGTCAGCTTCTTCTGTTGTTTTCAGAAGTTGTTTTTCAGCTTCCTTACGCTTAAACTCGCTCTTTTTAAGCTGTTTTCTAAGGTCTTCTGCCTCTTTAGCGTGGTTTTCTACTAGAGCGTGAACGGCTTTGACGTATTCGTTAACGATTTCGTCAGTCGATTCTACTCTAGTTAATTTACCCCACTGAGACGTTAGCTGAAAACTTACCAGTTTGTAAACCTCAGGATTCAAAACTTCCCTTAATTCTGTGAAAAAAAATTCATTCACCGACTTTAATTGTCGTTGATTTTCTTTCTTTTCTTTTTTAAAATACCCTAACTCCTCTATTAGATCGTTAAGTTGGGCTTCAATTTGGGTGCGGGCCATTAACTAACGCCAACCAACAGATCTAATTTTTTTTCTTTTTTAAATCAAATAAAATCAAACGACCACCTCAACTAAAGTTACTACGAAAAACAAATGAAAGAAACGAAACTTGACTAAGAACTTGGCTTGAAAAACTAAACCGAAAAAAAAATAAATAAAATTTATAGGTACACAACTTTGTCACTTACGATCTAAAAAATAAAATATAGGTACATACATATACTCACCTGTATTTCTCCCTTTGTATCTACTTTTAATTGTCACAGCGATGGTTTTTTTTTTCAGATATACTTTTTGCTCTTTGTTATTATTTTTTTTATTTTTCATTCACTTTAATGTCACAACAACACTACACAACCCAACATTCGACGCGATTCTTTTTAAAACATTTAGATTTCACACTTTGATTAATTTTTTTTTTTTTTTTTTTTTTTTTTTTTTTTTTTTTTTAAACTATTCTGAATTTAGATGTGCGAGTTGACATAAAAGAAAAGAGATTCGCGGACCGGCTGCGCCAATGTTAAAGTGTTTTCCGTGTAAAGAATGCGAAACGACCGACTTCATTGAATGTTTTCCAAAGACTCCACTTGTCGTGTCATTTAGGTGACCGCAAGCCCAAACATTCGCAGTGGATAATCGTCGGCACGTTAAAAGAGTCAGCACAATTCAACAATTGTATGATTGCACTTTGATTGACCCAAAACAACATCCGTAATATGATATCGAATTGGCAATCAAAGAGTACAACACAATTGAATTGTGCTGAGTTCAACGCACGACGACTTCCTCTGGAAGGTATAGGAGGAGATACAACAACCGTATTAAGTTGGCTTCGCTCCGATCATCGGCGTTACAGGCAGTTCGTGGCATGTCGAGTTAGCGAAATCCTTGACCTCACCAAGGTAACAGAGTGGCAGTGGATTCCGACCAAAGCTAACGTTGCAGACGAAGCGACCAAATGGAAAAGTATGCCTGTGTTTTCGTCAACAACCCGATGGTTCAAAGGGCCGGAATTCTTGATGTCCACGGAAAGCAATTGGCCAAAAGAAGCAAACGGTGAAGACGCAACTATCGAAGAGCTGAAAACCCAATACATCAATGTCCACGTTCCAGTAACGCCTCAAGAAAGCATTCTTAGAATAGACCACGTTTCAAGTTGGCAGAGACTGTTGGGAAGCACAGCGTACATTATCCGATACATAAACAACCTAAAAATAAAAAAATAAAACGCACATAGACGAACTACCGGAACCCTGAGAAGAGAGGAACTTAAGACGGCGTGGTTTGTGTTAATAAGAGAGGCTCAACGTACTACTTATCAAGAAGAACTGGCAGACTTAAACTCCAAACGACCTGTGGAATAGAGCAGCCCAATTTTTAATCTGTGTCCTTATCTTGGTGACCACAACGTTATCTGAGCTAAAGGTAGGATTGACCTTTCCATAGAAGCCAGTGATTACCTTAAAAGACCGATCATACTACCACGAGATCATAGAATTACTCAGCTAATTATGAGAGACATGCACTGCAAGTTCCACCATCTGAACCATGAGACAGCCATCAATGAAATCCGCCAAACGTATCAGATTCCCCAACTGCGAGCAGCCTTTAATGCTATGAGAAGAAAATGTCAGGATTGTAAGAACCAAAAAGCCAAGCCCAAGGAACCGAAAATGGCTCGGCTGCCGAAAGCACGGCTCGCACCGTTCACCCGACCTTTTTCGTTCACCGGGATTGATTACTTCGGCCCAATCAATGTCTCTATTCTCAGAAGATCCGCGAAAAGGTGGGGGGTCCTTCTGACCTGTCTCACCACGCGAGCAGTTCACCTAAAGATCGCGCACAGCCTTTCAGCAGACTCATGTATCCTCGCCATACGAAACTTCATAGTAAAGTAAAAGTAAAGTAAATGTGTGATTTTATTGATCCATACAAAAGTTTGTTTTTACATAGTTTTATAAAATTCACAAAAAAAGCATGGCATTTGCCGTCAGCCGAAAAAGAAAGAGAATATTCAAATATCAGATGGTTATATAAGTAGAGATGCTTATATAAGTTTATAAAAATATTATTGTTATTACAATTATTATAATTTTTTATTTTTTTTTTTAAAAGCTTTCGTTTATAATCTGTCTACGATATCTTAAAGCGTTTTTTACAAAACTTACTAGCGTTGACCAGTTGCTACCATTTAGAATGCTTTGCAATTCCTCAGTAGTGAGTGTGGTTTTACTAAAGTGGAAGCGTCTAATGCCATTGAGTACTGGGCAGATTCCAATGAAATGTTTTACATCTTCTGTCGCATGTAGATTGCACAGTGTACATTCAGTAGGGCGATCATATCGATGTGGTATATAGTTAAGGTACAAAAGCTCTCCTCTTGATTTAAAAATGGTTGATATGGTCTCAATACTGTTACTATCGTTAAAATAATTATTTTGGAGATTGTGTTCCAATGTTCGGTAGAGGATTCTGGATTCACTCCTCTTTGCGCTTTCGTGATAAATTTTAAATTGCCTCTCCTTGATTGTGTTCCACAAAAATTCCAACGATTTTTTCCATGTAGCAGGATTGTCGCTCACTTGATCTACGTTGTTTTCTGTGCATAACCTTAACCATTCTCCAAAGAATTGGGTTTTGCGATGCATCATATGCGAAGCCACAATTTTAGGTAGTCTATGTTGGTCATACTCCAATACTTTTCTTATATAATTGAAATGCAGTTTTAGTGTGTACAGATATAGAGGCGGTAGTCCAGTTTCCAAATGAAGCATGTACGTAGGTGTGTTTTCTGGCAAACGAAAAATTTTCTTTAAGAAGTATCTCAGTAGTTTTTCTACCTCCTCGTGTTGGAAAACACCCCAAATTTGTGCTGAGTAACACATAATAGTTCTTACTACTGCTTGAAATAATTTGTATTTTACACTTGGTGCAATGTTGTTTTTTCCCAGAATTTCTTTCCAGTTGCAGTTAATTGCAATTTTAGATTCCTGGAGTTTGGAATGGAAGTGCTTCTCAAGAGAGAGTTTGGGGGTCAAAATAACTCCTAGATATTTATACTCTCTTACCTTTTCAAGCTCCTCGCCTTCCCATGTCCATTTTTCTTCCCTGGCATATCTCCCTGAACTATTTCTAAAAATCATAATTTTTGATTTGGTGGTATTAACCTTTAAATTCCATTGACGACAGTATTGCTGCAATTTGTTGGTCATAAGTTGCATCATATTCGGTGTTTCTGCTAGCAGCACAATATCATCAGCATACATCAAACACTTGATGTTGACTCCTTCAAATACGATTTCGCCTGGGATGAAAGATGTTATATCATCTAAAAACAATGAGAAAAGTAGTGGGCTAAGTAAGCATCCTTGTTTCACGCCCTTTTTGGTATCAAACCAGTTAGATAACTGGTTACCATCCCACACTGCCGCTTGGTTGTTTTCATACAGGCTTTGTATAGTTTTTAGGTACTTAGTTGAGACACCTATATTGCTGAGTTTGAGGAAAAGAGCATTTCTGTCTACTGAATCGAAGGCCGCTTTAAAGTCTACGAAGAAGGCGTATAACTTCTTTCCTTTATCCAGATACGTTTTCGCAATGCTTGTGAGGGTGAAAATGTTATCCACGGTTGAGTATTCTCTTCGAAAGCCTGCTTGGAACTCACTGAGGAGCTTGTTTTCCGTTACCCAGTTCGTTAAGCGATTGAGAAGTACTGCTGAGAAGATTTTCATCACTGAATTCAAAAACGAAATTCCGCGATAGTTGCTAGCGATTTCAGCATTACCTTTTTTAAATATTGGAAAAATAATACTTTTTCTGAAGTTTTCGTTTACCACCCCTTCGTTGAAAATGTGGTTGAAACATTTTGTGAGACCTTGTTGAAATTTTAGAGTGGAGTGTATGTAAAACTCGTTAGGTATACGGTCTTCTCCAGGTGCTTTATTGAGCTTCGCTGCATTGATAGCTTCTTTTACCTCCATTAACGTAATCGCATCATCTAGGTACTCATTTTCTATATAAGGCAGAGCGAATAGATGCAAGTTTGAGATGCTAATAGGGTTCAGCAAATTTTTAAAGTAATCCGCTAAAACTTCTGCTTTTATTTGGATTCGGGAGCGTCTTATAACGTCTTTACAGTTTATCGTTCTAGCTAACTTCCAGAAATCACGGCTGTTCTTGACCTCAGTTATTTTCCGTGAGAGATTTTGCCAATATTGCTTCTGTTTTTCCTTGCACATATTTTTATACTCTTTATTGGCTTGTTGGTAAGCTAATTTGGCAGACAGAGTTGCTGATTTTTTTGCGTCACGGAGACAGCGAAAGGATTTGTTCCTCGCCCTAAAGCAATCCGCATCATACCAAGCTTGAACTGAAGTGGTGTTTCTTCTCCCTTGTGTTTGAAAAGATGACGCTGCAACAGTGATGCAGGACAGAAGAGTGTCTATTCCATAATTGGTTTGTTCATCTTGGTTAGCAATCCTATCTAAAGCTCTGTCCAGCTCCATTTGGTATCTTTCCGTACATTTTTCATTCCATGTTAACTTTGGGAGTAGTTGTTGTCCTGTTTCTATGGGCACCTGTTCCGTGTAGAAACGAGCGGATATCAACATTGGCAAATGATCCGATAACGGGAACTCGCCTACTTCAAGATCAGTCGTGCAGTTTAACCATTCTCCTTTAATGAGACAGTAGTCTATTGTTGAGGAAGCGCTTCCTCTGAAGAAAGTGTGGGATCCAAATTGATCGCCTTTTGTTCGCCCATTAAGTAGTGACAAGTTAATTGCTTCACACATTTCAATGAATTTTCTGCCATTAGTGTCTATTGTTTTGTCCATCGCCTTCCTGGTAATAAAGGTCGTATCACCCGTGAAATCTTCATGGAAGAGCCATAATTGTTTATCACCAACTCTTGCATTGCAGTCACCAACTACCATAACATTTTCTTCTTTGACTTCCAGGAGGAAGTTATACAGGCTGAGGAAATCTTGCCCCCAGCTATTACAATTCAAGTAAACTGGAATGATGAGAAAAGTTTGACCACGATTTGTAATTTGCACACAGGTTCTCTCTAGTTTACTCACAAAGGAGCATTGGTTACTTTTTTTTGTACTTTTTTTCAGTCCATAAATACATCCTCCACTGGCCCTTCCATAAATCGATGTTCTCGATGCTAAGATCCAGTGCAATTCATAATCCTCAAAGAGAATGGCATATGTTTCTTCGATTTCTTCAATAAAGGTTTCGAACAAGAAAAATATATCAAACTGCTTAATTAATTCAAAAAACTCTCTATGTTCTATTTTACTACGTAATCCTGCAATATTATACGAAATAATTTTTAAACTACTGTAACTATAATTTATTTCATTAATTTTATTTTCTAAGCGATTATTAATTTCTACGTTATTTAAAAGGCTGACGGCTTCATTGTTAAAAGTTGTGTTTTTGAACGCTTTCCACAGTTTGGGAGCCTCTGAGGCCTGATGATGAAGTTGAACTGTCACCCATTATCTCCTGTAGAAACGTCATTCCATTGTCATCTTCGCAAGAAAGTTCGTTGTTGACATCTAGATGGAATGCATAATTGCTGACTGTGATTTTTTCGCCTCTAATTTGAGTTTTTATGTTGTTGTCCTTCTTCAGAATTTGTTTGCGGAAATTATTTAAAATTCTCCTCTTTTCACGCGCTGCTGCTGGGTAGTCTCGATGAAGCGAGATGCCTTCTTCGCGAAGTTTTGTTGCTGGGGCATACGACGTTTTGACGATTGCATCCACATAGTCTTTTTTTTCAGTTCCACCATAACGTTGTTTATTTTCGGGTTTTTTGATCGCAGAGGCCGAATTTCAGTTATTACCGACGAATCATTTATCTGAAGCAGGTCCATACAAATAGTTTTCGCTCTTTCTGAAACTGTTTGGCCTGTTTTTGCTGGGAGATGCATTATTACATTTTTTTCAGATGCTTTTTTTGCTAGCCATATGAAACTTCATAGTTCGCCGAGGAACTCTTAATGAAATATTCAGTGACAACGGCACTAACTTCCAGGGTGCTGAACGAGAACTGCGGGAAGCGTTGAACTGCATCGACAAAAACAAATTAATAGAGGCGTTCACCTCCACTAGAACGAAATGGAACTTTAATCCACCAAGTTCGCCGCACATGGGAGGTTGCTGGGAGCGACTGGTTCGCTCCATAAAAACAGTTCGCTACAAAATTATGCCTATGAGGAATCCTTCAGACGAACTTCTTAGAAGTATGATGATGGAAGTGGAAAACATCGTAAACTCACGCCCCCTTACATATCTCCCGATCGAAAACGAAAACGAAGAAGCGCTCACCCCAAATCACTTCCTTCTGGGGTCGTCGAATGGAATGAAACCTGTGGCAATCTTCTAAGACGATGTAAAAGTAGTTAGAAAGAATTGGCAAGCATCACAGCAGTACGCGGATCATTTCTGGAGACGATGGGTAAGTGAATACCTTCCGACTCTAACACGTCGGTCCAAGTGGTTTACTCCCGCAGAACCAATAAAAGAAGGTGATATAGTTCTAATAGTAGACCAGAATAGCCCAAGGAACTGTTGGCTTAAGGGTCAAGTAATCCAGACCAAGGTCGCAGTGGATGGTCAAGTCCGAAGCGCAACGGTTTTGACACGTTCCGGGGTGTACGTTAGACCCTCTATAAAGCTGGCTGTGCTAGACGTAGCCGCTCTAGAAGGTGCTAAGTGATTCCTGCTGGATATACCAAGGGGGAGTGTTAGCAGGCCACCCCTGTGTCCTGTAGAAATACACGTATATCCACCACATCCAACTTCACACGTCAAAAGTTACACGTCACCAATTGTACCTAACTTCACCGGCAAAAAATACACGTCAGCGATGGTACTTAACCTCACTACATAAAATTTCATGATTGCATTTGCGTTTTTTCTCCAATCGTGTTGAGGTTAATTTCACTTAAATTAAATTTATCATTGTAAATTGATCATTTCGTTTTGCGTTTCATTTGCGCTTTCTCAAGTCGTAAAAATTCAAGTAAAGTAAATTCAGTATTAAAGTATTAAAGTCAATTCATTCATTACAAACGAATTCATTACTAGTGTTGAAAAACTTGGTTAATAACCCCAGACATGTAAGATCCTTAACATATCATTTATTATATTATAATTAAATAACTTTCATCCAATAAAGGTTTTTGTAACTAATTCCAACCAAATTGTTGAGTTTTCGTTAACAAAAAGTCTGGCTGTTGGCTGCTTGCGCCAACAGACTCTGAGAAGCAATTCTAAAAAGGTGAACAGCGTTTCAGTCCCATTAGAACAAACTGATGTAGTTGATATGGTTGCAATTAGTTCACCATCAGTAAGTAACGATTTGGATGCTGTTCCCTTAGAATCTATTACTCGAATGGAAGCAGTCCCTAAACCTAGATCCATTTTTGTATCTCGGCTGAGACCTGAGCTCATACCGAAGGATGTTTTGCATTATTTAGTTACAAAGAAACTTATTCCTAGTGAAAACTTTATTAAATGTTCTAAAATAAGTAAAACTGATAGTTTTGTTTCGTCTTTTAAATTACTTGTCCCACCCTTATTGTTTGACTCTCTTTGTGACAGTAATATTTGGCCAGCTGGTGCTCTTGTCAAAGAATTCTCTAGCTACAACAAAAAGAATAAAAATGTATTAAAGAGTATTCCAAAAAACTAAAAAGATTTTCCCTCTTCTACCAAAATGTTAGAGGGCTTCGCAGTAAAACTGCAGATTTATATGTGAATTCTCTCGTTTTCTCACATGATGTGTTTGCTTTGACGGAAACGTGGCTTAACCCAAGCCATTTGAATACCGAAATCCTCAGCCAAGAATTTTCCGTCTACCGTAAAGATCGGCATATAGACAAACCAGAAGCTGTTGGAGGTGGTGTTCTTATTGCGGTCAGGAACACGTTTATGTCTTCTCGTATACACTTTCTGTTTGACTTGTCTATTGATGTTGTTTGTGTGAAAGTTTGTACCTTTTCCAAAAATATTTTCATCATAAATGTTTATATTGTCCCTAAAAGCTTAGCACCAGTTTATGCTGAGCTATCTCTTATTTTGGATCATGTCTTCGAAATATCCGATCTTGAAAGCCAGATTCTATTACTGGGTGACTTTAATTTACCATACATTCAGTGGCTACCCTCTGATGATGGTTCCTTTCAAAAAGCTTCCCTGTCTTCGCCACAACAGGAGCTTTCCTGTTTAGAGAACATAATTTCTTCTGACTTACGGCAAGTAAGCTGTATTAGAAACTATCAAAGTCGTATGTTAGATTTAGTATTTTCTTCGGACGCTATTAAGACTGTTGTAATGCAATCAAATTCTGGTATCACAAGAATAGATGACTTACACCCACCTTTAGATATCTTTATTCAACTTAGCAATGTGATTGACGAAAGAAGTAGTCCATATGACTGTTCATATACCTTTGACTTTCGAAAAGCGAATTTCGATTTGCTTTCGGATGAATTAAGCAGGGCTGGTATTGAAAAAATATCAACTCTAGCAAATCTTGACGAAGCAGTGAGCTGTTTCTACTCTATTTTAAACGATTGCATGAATAAAACAATTCCGCTTAAATTGATTAAAAAAGAAAATTATTGCCAGCCGTGGTTTACCAAAGAACTTAAAGTTCTGCGGAATAAAAGAAACAAGGCCTGGAAAACTTATTTGACCACTCTTTCTCTAACTGACCACCAAGTGTTCATAAGTCTTTTTGAAGACTTCAGAACGCTTTCTCAAAATCTTTACTCCTGCTATGTAACTCAAATGAGTTGCTCTCTTAAAAATGACCCAAAAAGCTTTTGGTCCTTTGTTAACTCCAAAAAGAAATCAGACGGCTATCCAGCAAATTTTATTTATAATAGCAATCTTTTGAAGGATACTCCTGACATATGCAATGCCTTTGCAAATCATTTTGGTGGCTCTTTTTGTAGTACACCTCTCAAAATTGATGAAAACTATTTTGAGTATTTAACTCACTGTTCTCAAGTAAGTTTTAATAGTATCCCCATTTTCAGTGATAGAATTATTCATTACCTTTCATCTCTAAATGATGACGTTTCATCTGGTCCGGATATGATACCACCTATAGTTTTAAAAAAGTGTTCTTTACGCTTAGCCTTCCCTCTGGAATACCTTTTCAAGCTTTCCTTAAAGTCCGGAAAATTTCCTAGTTTGTGGAAAAAGTCTTTTATTACCCCTGTTTTCAAGAAAGGTGAAAAAATAGATTAAAAAAACTACAGGCCAATTGCAAAGCTTTCATGCATTCCTAAGCTGTTTGAACAAGTTGTCTGCGAAAGTATATCATTCTTTGCAAGGAATATAATCTGTAATCAACAACACGGATTTATGCAAAGAAGATCAACGGCTACTAATCTTCTCTCGTTTTACCATAAATGCTCTAATACACTCGAAAAAGGGTATGAGTTAGACTGCATTTATACTGATTTCTCTAAGGCCTTCGACCAACTTTCTCATAATATTATATTATATAAACTAAAAGCATTTGGATTTCCACCAGTATTTATTGTTTGGATAAGTTCATACTTAAAAAATAGATCTTATCAAGTCAAATTTCGTAACGTCTTGTCAAATTCTTTCAATGGTCTGTCTGGTGTGCCACAAGGGAGTCACCTTGGTCCTTTGCTTTTCATTATTGCAATAAATGACGTCATTTCTTGTCTATCTTACAGCGACATTTTAATTTTTGCTGACGACATGAAGATTTTCAAATCTATAGAATATTCGTCAGATCGCAATTTATTACAAAAAGATATCGACAGTTTTGTTACGTGGTGTTCTAAGAACGGTCTTAGTTTGAACCCTTCCAAGTGTCAAAGTATGACGTTCTCACGAAAAAGATTCCCTCTATTGCAAATTATTCAATATCTCAGCAATCATTATCTCAAGTCTCGAATTTCCGTGATCTTGGTGTAATTTTTAGTACTAACCTTGAATTCAATGAACACATCAACCTCATAACAAGCAAAGCAAATTCAATGCTTGGGTTCATAAAGAGATGGGCAAAAGAATTTAACGACCCCTATGTTACACTTTCCTTATACAACTGTCATGTTCGTCCCTATCTCGAGTATGCTTCTCAGGTTTGGTCACCTCTATATCATTTTTACTAAACATATATTAATGTAAATTTTAATTATTACTCTGCAACATATCTAAAGCATGTACTACTTAAAAGATGTAATATTTATATCTTATATGTACTATGAATAATTTTAAATAAATACAATACAATACAATACAATCCCGTAAATGACAATAGCTACAATAGCTATTTGAAGTTCATAAATCTCGTATTGAGGCAGTACAACACAGATTCATACGTTTTGCCCTGAAAGGTCTTCCCTGGGAAGATCCTTTTAATCTTCCCCCTTATGAAAACCGTATTCGTCTTTTAAATCTTCAACCACTCTCACAAAGACGGGTCAACAATGATTTAGTATTCTTCCATCAACTTATAACAGGTTCAATTGATGCTCCTGACTTGCTCTCTTACATAGTATTCAACTATCGCGGAGGATCTCACCAGCTGCGAAATCTGGAGTTTTTGCATTGCTACCACCACAGAACTAACTATGGCATGCATGAGCCATTAGCTCGCATGAGTAGGTTATACAACTCTAACCCTCTTACTTCAGATTTCAATCTTAGTAAAAGTAGTTTAAAATTAAAACTAAAAACCAGTGCTCCACAAGCATGATTTTTGTTTTGTATTTAGTTTATATTTAATTTGTATATAATTTGTATTTAATTTATTAGTTAATTGTAGCTTATTTTACTTGTATTTTTTTTATACTTTCAATAATGTTTTTATAGTTTGATTTTGTTTTATCGATGTAGTAGAAGTTAATTATGTTAAATGTTATGTCCTTGTTCGAATACGTTCTTTTGTGCTTGTGTTGGCGTTTTTACTAACCACTAACACTTGCATTAATGATGAAGAGCGTAGATAAGTGCGTACATATGTGCGTGCTTAAGACTCTGAGATGCAAAAAAAAAAAAAAAAGAATAAAACTCGCAATTGTATTTGAGGCATGCTTTGTAAAGCCTTCTGCCTTTTGTTGTTATAAGTCTGGATCCCCAATGGATGTGCTTAGCATTAAAGTCACCGCCAAAAATGAAGTTAACGCCTAGTAGATCGAGCAGTTCTAAATAATCATCTTCAGTCGGGGAACGCCTCGGCGGGCAGTATATTGATGCCAACTTGAAGTCTCTCTTATACCTCATACCAATACTAATTATTGTTACTTGCATATTCTCGTTTGTAAACATAACTTCTTCATGGTGTTTTAAGCTCTTTTTTATGAGGATTGCCGATCCACCTCTAGCCATATCAGCTGGATGAGGAGCGAGGTAGCAAATATAGTTTGATATTAAATCATCAAGAACCAGTCCACTTGAGAAATGAGTTTTGGACACCAGACAAATATCTATGTGTTCGATGTCTAAGAAGATTTTTAATTCTGATAAATGGTGTAAAAGACCGTTTGCATTCCATGTTCCAATTTTTAGTGTTCTGTCCATCATTGTTTTTTAGAGCGACTTCTTCACTTAGCCGTTTGATGTTCAAATCCTGATTGTCAATTCTTTTAAGAATAAATTCAAGAATTTCTTTAATGGAAGTTTCTTCATTCTTCCGCACGTTTTTAACAATCTGTGAATAGGATTTATTTTCGTCGCTTTTGCTTTTAACAGCTTCCTTCGTAAGTTCATTCTTACCTTTATATTCAGCTTCAGGAGTTCTTTTTGTGTTTGCTGGATTGCTGGGCTTTATTTCACCGGATGTCATTTTGCTTTTGGATTTTTGAAATCTTTTAGCAACTGGACAGCCTCTATAGCTTGCAGGGTGATTACCTTGGTGCCGTGACATTGTGCCAAGCGACATTATGCCAAATGCAGAAATTTGGCACACTGACGCTTTGGCAAAGCGACATTGGGCCGAACATTAGCGTTTGGTACAGTGTCGCTTTTGTAAAGCGTCATAAGGCCAATTTGGTACCCTGACGCTTTTTTACGATCTTTCAATATAATGAAACAAATGAAGATATACTCAGATTTGTGAGTCATAAGAACAATTCAAATGGATAAGTCTATGAAAATACAGATCTCTTGTTTATAAAAAAGTAAGTAACTGACTAGTCATAAACTAAAGACTTGATTAAGAAACTAAAAAATCATTTGAAACAATCGAATGTGTTGTTTTTGAGCATAAGATAAAGTAATTGTAAGAAATTCGCGTGTGTGTGTAAAAGACGTGTTCTTACTTAGCTCAATTTTATTGCAGGCTACCGAAAAGGAAGCTAAAAGCGAAGCGGGAAAAAATTTGGCAAGGGGAGTATGGGTTTGTGTTCTGAAAATTAAAAATTCGCGTGAATTTTCAGAACACAAACCCATACTCCCCTTGCCAAATTTTTTCCCGCTTCGCTTTTAGCTTCCTTTTCTGTACTTGAGGCGGCGGCGGCGGCGGCAGATTTTTTTTTAAGTTCATCACTTCTTGAACTTAGTAAAAAAACATCTTTTACAGACACAGGCGAATTTCTTACTATTACTTTATCTTATGCTCAAAAACAAAGCATTTGAATACATCAGACCTTCACACTATGAATGATAAGCGTGGGAGTTTCTTAGATGTCACTAAGCCAATAATCTCTTTAGTCATGTTGCAAAGGACTGTAAACACAGATGAGCAAGATGATGCAAATTTCTACATTTGGCGCAATGTCACTAGCTAATTTGGCCCTATGGCACTTCTACAAAGCGTCATTATACCAAACCCTAATGTTTGGCCCAATGTCACTTTGCAAAAGCGTCATTGTGCCAAATTTCTACATTTGGCATAATGTTGCTTGGCACAATGTCACGGCACCGATTACCTTGACAGTATACACATTTTGCTTTCTGTTCTTTGCTTGATGGACAATCTTTAGTTGCATGTTTTCCTTCACACTTAACACAAGCAAACTCGCGGTTGCAATATTTTTGGGTGTGGCCAAATGCTTGGCATCGTTTACATTGCGGAACAATTTTTGATTTTCGCAGTGGTTCAATTTTGACTTTTATGCCCAAGATTGATCGAATACTATAGACATTTTCAAGACTTTGTTTGCTGTCAAAAAATAGCGTGAATAAAGGCAGGGATCTCTTTATTATTATTGGTTCCCCAGCAGAGTTCTTAGTAGTCTCATTCTTAATAAGATTGACTGCATCAAGGGCTTGGAAGCCTGCTTGAACAAGGTCTTCTACTAATTCTTTTGGAGAACATGAGGAATGTAGGCCTCTAGCTACTACTTTTATTGGTCTTGGGGATTTGTTTTCATACGAGTGCCACTGGATTTTATGTTTGCTTAGTTCCTCTGTGACCAGTCTATAGTCATCATCTTCCTCGACATTGACTTTCCAATTGTCTTTGTTATACAATGTATATTTGCAAGCTTTTTTAGTACATTTCTCAATAATTTTCTTAAGATCTCTAAAATTTGGGAATCCTGTGATCATAATTGGTGGTGGTATAGTTTTTCTGTTGCCTTTAGACAAAGACTTCGGTTTAGCATTGGCTAGCACATTATCTGCATTATTCTTTGTAGTACCCAAGTCTTTCTTATTTTCAGTTTACGAGGTTTGCTGGTTCTTTGTATGCAATTCGGGGCTACCTTCCGCTTTTCGTTTCTTAGCAGTGAGCTTATTTCTTTTTCTTTCAGTTTCAAATAAAAGTTCTTCTTCGTCAGTTTGATACACAGTAACAGTATCTTGTTGACTTGTCTGAACCGTAGACTTGTGTTCCTTGTCAAATAGGGACACCTTTTTTCGAGTCTTTTTACTTGCTCCTGAAGACTTTGAACTAAGGTTTCAAGTTTCTTTCTTGCTGCTATTTCCTTTTGCCATTCATCAAAGTAATCTTTTGATTTGGTTTGGCAGTTTTCTTTGATTTCTTTGAAATTCTGTTGTCTTGCAGTGTCGATCATTTCAGAGATATTGGTTTCTTTTTGGCTAATGACTTTTACGTCATTTGTCTTAGTTGGGGTTTTCGATGGTGTAACACTTTGGGAGAAGTATTTTGGTGGAGTTCTCTGTATTTTCGTACTCCGTTTTCCAAAATTTTTAAGCAATAAGTGGTCCTCCCCAGAATCCGTAGGACCGATCTCTTTAGAGAGTGGATTCTCCAATTTTGCTGGACTGCCACCTGGGGAAATAAATCTGTTTGTTTTGTTCATTGCCATAAATTTCTTAAGTTTTTTTTTATGATACAAATAGGTCTGTTACTTCTATTCGCATTTTATATTCAGCCGTCCCACTGGGATCAGACGCTGACCAGTGTACCGCACAATATGTGTCAGACGCTCTTGGATTTATTGTTGAGCTGGTACATTCAGAGTGATATTTTTGTTTCTTTGCTCCTAGTTCCTGAAAAGATAACTCAGGTGAGAGGTGACACAGCTCGTGAATCAATTGATCTAACGCTCGTCGTTAGTTGGTTATCCAGCGGGCACCACTTGGAGGTGACGATGCGATTTTGCTCCGCCAAATATTGCATACTTCAATCGTTTTACTATTTTTCAATTATCTCAAAAACTATAAGACATAGAAAAAAGTTGTTTACAGCGTTTGATAACAAATTTATTAAAGCAACTAACAATTTTTTATTGGCACTTGTAATCAAGAGAAACATAATACTCAAAGTGGTTTTTTCAAATTTTTTTTCCTTAATTTTGACTTTGAAGTCAGTTATTTCAAAAACCATAAATTGAAATAACTTTATTTAAAATTTTATATAAAGTGCAGATTTTTGGCTTTCTCTGGCTTTCATAAAAAGTATAAATTGTATCTGTAAGTTTTCCCGTTGTTCTACAATATTTTTTTTTTAGATTTAAAGTCAATTTTTATAAAATTGCCCCTACTGCCTAAGCGGGGGGAGATAGACGCATCCCCTCCCATAGTAAAAAATGCTTGTATTGAACCCCTCCACCGAAAGCAGTTATTATTTTTTGTTGCCAAAGTTATCGTACTCTCCCCTCCACCGCGGACTTCCTTGAAACTAAGATATCGTCGACGAACACCCATACGAAATCGAGATTTTTTGTTACTGGCGACATGAATCGCTGGAATGTCTGGGCAGCATTCCTTAGGCCGAAAGGCATTCGCACAAATTCTAACATCCCGAAAGGTGTCGTGATTGCCGTCCTATGAATGTCGTCTTCTGCCACCGGGATGTTGTGGTAGGCACGAATAAGATCGACTTTTGAAAAAATTGTACAGCCCTGTTAGTTTGCGTTGCAATCATGAATATGCAGTAGGGGATTTCGATCAGGAGTCGTTATGTCGCTAAGCCGACGATAATCACCGCGAGGAGAGGAGAAGAAGATGGTCTGCAAATGCCGATTTGTACCATATATTCGAATTCCTCTATGGCTATTTTGAACTTTACATTGTTCAAACGTCTAGGCCTCTTTGGTTTCCTTGAACTTGGCTAGGCCAAAAAAAAAAACATGGCAGAGGTTGTCTTACCAACCTATTAAATTTCAAATCACTTTTTAATGTTCGTTCAAAAGTAGCTTTGCACATTTTCTAACATACCTATGCTATTTTTTCCTCTTTTCTTATTTTCTCCTCGAAAGTCTTCCTCAATTTCCTTCAACTCTCTAAATAAAAAAACTAAAATATAATTTTTCCCACATTATATCACAATCTTATTTACCTCTTCTTCCTATTCTTTCTTTTATATTTTCTTTTATTTTATTTCTTGACTTGATTTAAATTTACTTTAATTCACTTGACTTGATTTTACTTGGCTCGATACAAATTCTCTTATGAAAAAATCTTCACCGAACTTTTCTTGACAGCTGTTCTTTTGCAAAAGAAAGTTCTACAATTTTCTTTTCACTGTCGAACTCTTTTGCTATCTCTTTTTTAAATGCCACTTTATATTTATTTTGTATGTGCCGAGGATTTAATGAAACACGAACCAATCAGTAATTTAAATGCAAAGTAACTTTATTGCATTTTACTTTAATACTTTTACCGCCGTATTAATAAACGCGGAATAGCTGCGTTCCATGGATTAAGTGGAAAATGGTATAATGGTAGCTTTAATTAAATGGAAAATGGTATAATGGTAACTTAATCCATGGAATAAGGCTATTCCGCGTTTATTAATACGGCGGTTATACTTTAACTATACAATTTCTTTAGATTTTGAGTAGGAACAAAATGTGTTGAAATTATATAAAAACCTTTTGATATGGCAACACAAACCATTTGAACTAATGTTTCATTTCCTTTTGTAGTCACACTTCTCAACTCGTTTCTTTACTTACAACTAAAATCACTGTATTCTTATATCATAACGTTTACTCTCTTAATAAATCTTGTCGTGAACAGACGTGTCTTTTTCTTTGGTTCAATTGGATTTCTAACAGGTTATGGGCCCAGGCCGAACCTCATGTAAAATTATAGTAAAAGTCTAAAGTAACTTAGTATAGAAACAACAGCGTTGTTTAAAAGTCTCTTTAAAGTTAAATAATTTTTTGTCTTTTTCTTAAAAAGTATGAGTTCTTCAAGTTTGTACTCCATCGAAAAACTAGACGACTCTAACTATGCATCGTGGTCAGTCCACATGAAGAGCGTTCTAGTTCATTCAGATCTATGGGCAATTACAAGTGGAAAATTGATAAAAAGTGAGTCTGCAACTGCTGCAGAGTCTGCTGCTTTCGATATAAAAGACGAAAAGGCGCTAGCAAGTATTATGCTTTGCATAAAACCTACTCAAATAAACCACGTGCGGCACTGCTTAACCTCTACACTAGCTTGGGAAAGATTGAGGGAGATTTATCAGCCATGTGGTCCTGCACGTAAGATAACCTTGTTCAAAAAGCTTCTTCATCTAAGTTTGTCTGAGGAAGGAAGCATGTCGGAACATATAAATGTGTACTGTGAGATACTTGAAAAGCTGACAGAAATTGGTGTTGAGTTACCCGAAGAAATGATTGTTATAATTCTTCTTTCTAGTCTACCAAAGTCGTTCGATAATTTTGTAGTGGCTATAGAGACCCGAGACACACTACCTGCTTTAAATGGGCTGAAGGTGAAACTTCTTGAGGAGGGAGCTAGAAGACAAGAGAGAGAGTGTAAGGCAGTAGATGTAAGTGACGGCCATCAGGTATTTGTTACACGTGCGCATGCAAAAAAGTATTCCAAATCTAAGAATAACTTTGGCAGTGGCAGTAGTAATGTTGGAAGTAGCACCAACTGTGGGAGTAGCGAAGGTAGTAAGAGGAAAAAAACAATAAATGGTAAATGTTTTAATTGTGGTCGCCGAGGTCACTTTGCTGCACAATGCAGAGATTCCAAAAGGGAATACAGTAATGAACATTCTTTTGCAGTTCTTGCTTCTACCTATAATAACGGCAGTTTAGATAAAGACTCCTGGTGTATTGACAGTGGAGCTACGTCACACTTATGCTGTGACCGAAGTTTGTTTCTTTCATATGCGGAATGTAAAGAGAAAATTATGCTTGCGGGAGAAAATTTTATTGAAGCGGAAGGCAGAGGGGATGTCTGCATACAGTGCAATGGTAATACCATCAAATTAAGAAATTGCCTGTACGTGCCATCAATGCAGGGAAATTTCATCTCCGTTAGTAAGGCTGCAGATAATGGGTTAACTGTGTCTTTTAATTCAAAGAGTGCCATTATACAGAATCGAAGTGGTGTTATCCTCATAAGGGCGCTTATGAGCAATGGATTGTTTACATTTACAGCTAGTTTCAATAAATGCATGCGCGCTAGAAGTAAATTTGATGACGCTTTTGTATGGCACAACCGATACGGTCACATGAATTTCGATTGCATAAGAGAAATGTCAGCCAAGAAACTAGTTAAAAATGTACCAAATAAGAACGAGTGTCTGACATGTGCAAAAAGCAAAATATGTGCTAAGTCCTTTCCAAGTGCTTCAACCAGCCGAGCCAAAGATCTCCTAGAGATAATACACAGCGATGTATGTGGGCCGATGAATAAAGTTTCTATAGGAGGAGCTCGCTATTTTGCTACATTTATTGACGATAAGTCTCGTTTCATGCATGTCTATTTTCTAAAAACAAAAGATGAAGTACTAAGCGTCTTTAAGTCCTTTAAGTCTATGGTTGAGAAGCAAAAAGAGAGGCAAATAAAAATTATTCGTAGTGACAACGGTGGCGAGTATTTATCAAATGAAATGAGTTTGGTGCATTCCTAGATGCAGAGGGTATACAACGTCAGCTGACAGTTCCACATACTCCTCAACAAAATGGTGTGGCAGAACGTGCTAATCGAACTTTGGTGGAAATGGCTAGAAGCATGATTGTGCATAGTGGTCTAGATGAAAAGTTTTGGGCAGAAGCAGTCGCAACTGCGAGTTATCTACGTAACAGATCAGCGACAAAGTCACTGATTGATAAAACGCCGTTTGAAATGTGGACCCGCAAAAAACCAACGGTTTCTCACCTTAAAGTGTTTGGTTGCTTAGCCGTTGCTGCCGATAAAACGCAACGAAAAAAGTTTCATCCCAAAGGTAAGGAAATGATCATGGTTGGCTATTCCGATATATCTAAGGCATACCGGTTGTACAATCCCGAATCACAAAAGGTAACTGTCAGTAGGGATGTAGGTTAGGTTAGGTTAGGTGGAAGTGGCTGTCAGTCAATGAGTACATTGCCTAACACACTTAGGCCGCAAGGGCCCATTGTGATACCACAGAGATCAGCAAGTTAATCACCTACTGATCTCAGAAACCCGATGTAAGATTAACGAGTTGATCACTTATTAATCTTCCATTACGGTACTAGCCGGTTAATCACCTGCTAGTCGAACCACGTGGAACTTTTAATGTATTTTGAAAGACTTTTAGGGTCTATGTACGCTAGGTCGCTAGTATCATCGAAGAAGAATTCACCGAGATGAGCCTTCCTCCTATGAAGCAGTGCAGGGCATGAGCAAAGAAGGTGTTGAACGGTCTCTTCCTCCTCCTCGTCCATGCAGCTTCTGCAGAAATCATTGGAAAACACACCAAGTCTTTTGGCGTGTCTCCCTATTAGACAGTGTCCTGTAAGAACACCTATGGTAGAACCTAGACACAGACGGTTCAGGGACAACAAACTCTTTGATCGTTTTGAGCCCACACACGGCCAAACTTTTTTGGTTGCAAGGCATGTGTTACTCTCAGTCCATCTAGTGTTTGTTATCCTTGAAGCGTCCTGTGTAAGCAGGAGTTTACATGTAGCGATAGGTACACCTATGTTGTTCCATTCTGAGCGTAGGGAAGTGGTCGTGCCCTTTTTGGCTAGTTCGTCTGCCATACAGTTGCCTGGTATGTCCCTGTGCCCTGGCACCCATGAAAGGTGAATGTTAAACTGATTTGACATCTCCCTCAGAGACATCTGACAATTTTGGACCGTGATGGATTTTGTAGAGACAGAGGCAAGAGATTTAAGGGCAGCTTGGCTGTCTGAGAAGATCCGAATATCCGTGGAGGATATGACGTTTTCTTTGAGCCAAGACAGCACCTCCTTAATCGCCAGAATTTCCGCTTGGAACACACTACAATGATCGGGTAGGCGGAAGAAAAGACTGAGATTCAGCTTTTCTGAGTAGATTCCACTTCCCACACCTTCGCTGGTTTTTGAACCATCGGTGTAGAAGTGTATTGCTTCATTTTCCAAAAGAGCGCCATTTTCCCAAGCTTCTCTTGAAGGTATGGTTACTTGGAAATTATTGTCAAACACCAACTTGGGGGTGGTGTAGTCGGATCGATTCGGTAAGAATCTAAAGTTATCTAGAATGGTAGTGTGGCCGATTTGATTATTGGTCCACTGTGATGTAGCTCTGAGTCGAGTAGCTGAGCTAGCTGCGACTTGTTTGCTGAAGATATCTAGGGGTGTGAGATCTAGTAGTACATTGAGGGCGTCCGATGGGGTTGTCCTCAGTGCACCACTAATACACAGACTAGCCGTTCTTTGAACTTTGGCCAGCTTGTTGTAGTTGATCATCTTGTCTAGTGCTGTCCACCAGACTATCAGCCCGTATGTGAGTATCGGTCTAATTACCGATGTAAACAGCCAATGGGTGATTTGGGGGGAGAAACCCCATTTCCCGCCAATGGCTTTTTTACAGGAGAAGAGTGCAACGTTGGCTTTATTTGCTCTTTCCTCAATATTGGTTTTCCAGGTCAGTTTTTTGTCAAAAATGAGACCTAGATATTTAGCCTGATTTGACAGTGTGAGAGTTACCCCTTTAATAGTTGGGGGTTTGAAATCCGGAATTTTGTATTTCCTCGTAAAGAGAACTAATTCCGTTTTGTGTGGATTGATGTTCAGACCACAATCTGCAGCCCAATTGTTAAGCTTGTTAAGTGCTGTTTGTAGCAGCTCAGCTAGGGTTTGTGGGTGCTTGCCTGAAACGGCAATTGCTACATCATCGGCATAGGCTATAGCTTTGAAACCTTCGTCCTCTAGGTCGATTAACAATTTGTTAACGACCAGGTTCCACAGTAGGGGAGATAGAACTCCTCCCTGCGGGGTTCCTCTATTGGCCATTCTGCTTGTTTTGTAGTTCCCCATTTCGGAACTAATGATTCTGCTGCTGAGCATTGTTGTTATCATGTTTTTGATGTGTTCCTCTATGAGCAGCCCATCAAGAGCATTAGTGATTGCTGAATTTTTAACATTATTAAATGCACCCTCTATGTCTAGGAATGCGACGAGAGAGTATTCTTTATAGTGCAGGGATTTTTCAATGGTGCAAACCAGAGAGTGGAGTGCAGTTTCCACTGATTTACCTTTTGTATAGGCATGTTGCGCCGTTGAGATCAGACTAGGTTTAATTTCTTGTCTTAAGTGTATGTCAATCATTCTTTCCAGTGTTTTAAGGAGGAAGGATGATAGACTAATAGGTCTTAAATCTTTTGGATTTACATGGGAGCTTTTGCCGGCTTTAGGTATAAAGACGACCCTAGCTTCTCTCCAGGCTTTGGGAATATATGCATAGCTGATACATCCTTTCATGATCATCTCTAAGTTATAGATGATAATGTCTGAAACCTGTTGCAGCTCCGCAGGGATGATTCCGTCAGGCCCTGGTGATTTATAAGGGTCAAAGCTGTTTATTGCCCATAACAGTATATCTTTAGAGATAAAACCTTTACCTGATTGGTTTGCGATTCGAGGCAAGTGCTCCTCGTCTGTTATTGTCAACGAGCTACCAGGGAAATGAGTATCCAGTAGCAAGTTTAATGTTTCTTCATATGAGTTGGTCCAGTTGCCGTTTTCATCTTTTATAGAACTTGGCATGTTTGGACTCGTTGATAGGATTTTCCTAAGTCTAGATGCCTCTGAGGAGTCTTCAATCTTATTGCAGAATTCTCTCCAAGAGGATCTTTTGCTTATTCGTAACCTCTTTTTGTAAATCCTAAGGGATTCCTTATATAGATCCCAATCTATGGGATTTCTGGAAGATTTGGCTCGATTGAAAAGCTTCGCACAACTTTTCTTGAGCGGTTCTAGCTCCTTGGTCCACCAGTGTGGTTTCTTCTTCCCTCTTACTATGGTAAGAGGACAGGAGTTACACAAGGCATGGTTAAGAGCACTAGTTAGATCGTCGACTTTACTGTCAAGATCCTTGGGGTTTGAAGGGAAGCTATTGTCATTGTAGTTGTAACAATGTTTGAAGATTTCCCTGAATTTTACCCAGTCAGTTTTCCTATAATTACGGAAGCCTATGGGTTTTGGTGTGTCATCTGTTAGACTAAATTGGATGTATCTGTGATCAGAGAAGGAGTGATCCTTAGATACAGCCCAATTTTTAATCTTGTTATAGATTGATTGAGCTACAAAGGTAACATCTAAAACCTCTTGTCTGTTTTTTGTGACAAAGGTTGGTTCGTTACCGATATTGCATATAAGAAGGTTAGTACTTAGTATAAAATTAAAAAGAGACTCACCCCTTTCATTTACGTCCGTACTCCCCCATACTACGTGATGTGCGTTGACGTCACTTCCTATTATGAGCTCCGCTTTGAGCTTTGTTGCGCTTTTTATTACGCGCTCGAGCGTCTCTCCTGGTAGCGGCCCCGGGTGGTCATGGCCTAGATAGGCGGACGTGAGCCAGTAAGTCCCACTGTTGGTCTGCAGTTTTACTGTTGTGGTGTCGCAATTGCTGTAATTAGGTAGTAAAAATACGTTAAGTGTTTTCTTTGCCAGTATGCAGGATCTTGGTTCACCTTTGTCCGTCACATACAGCAGAGAATAATCTTTCGTCCTGAGTCCTTTTACCACGGATTTATTGATCCATGGTTCCTGGATCAGGACTATATCCTCGCCGGACTTGCTTAGTCGGAGAAGGAGTCCGGCTGAGGCTTTGATGGAGTGTTGGAGATTAATCTGGAGTATTTGCAGCATTGCTACAATCATCCAGCTTAATCTCCAACACTGTAGCATTAAGGTCCTCCATATCTGAGGCGGAGTCTAGCAACTCATCCTCAGAAAGGAGAACCCCAAGCATTTCATCGTCGGAGTCTAAGACTCCACCTTTGTTGTTATCGTCCTTATCGGGCGATTTGTTGTCTATTGCGTCTTGTTCAGACACTATTGTTGTAGTCTTTTCGACCGGTTTCGAGCAAGACAGCTGTTCCAAAGAGTCAGAACAACTTACCGCGTCTGTCTCCATGATGGAAGATTCGACGCTCGCAGTGGACTCCTTGGCTTCGGATTCAGCCGCTTGCTTTGGAAGCTTTGCAGCGTCCTCATCTTTTTTGTATATTTTCAGCACTAGGTTGTCAAACCCGTACTGAATAACACCCCCGCGTGCCGCCAGGGGTTCTAATGACTCCTTATTCAAGATAACAAGAGCCGACCGATAACGACCCACCGACTCTTTTTCAATCACCGGAACCGTCCAATCGTGAGTGGGCAGATCCGGGTTGCTGTATTTAATCAGCTGGAGAACCATCTCCCGCGATTCATGTAGGGCCGGTACCAAGGCACGAGCTCTCGGTCTGCTTGGGATATCCTCCCTTGCCACAACCTCTAGCTTAGCACCTGGCCAGATCTCACCTAAACCGCTGACAGCTAGTTTATATAGGTGAAGCGATCTCTGGTCTTGGCAGGCGATCAGCTTGACGCGGTTTTGATGCCAGCGAGCGTCGCTAATTCTTGGGAGGGGTCCCGGATTCGCCTCGATAACAGGTATAAACCTGAAAGCGAGGTGAGCCTTGACGTCCGCCCACCTGTCGGCAGAGATGTTTCCATCCATATTGCTCCCGTCGATGACCGCGACAACAATCTGTCCCTTTACCACGTCACCAAAGGATTGCCCCGGCACCAGTGTCGATGGAACGCTAACCCCGACTCTTGGCTTTTTTGGTTGAGGTTTTTCAACCTCAAACGACCTGTTTCGCTTCGACGTTGAGTCTTGGCTGGTCTCTTCTGCAATTTTACTTGCCCACTTCAATCTTTCAACCTCACCCTGGGTTCTCTCCACTGCGGGTTTACAACCCACCGTTTCAATTACCCTTCTGGCTTGGCGACGTATCTGAGCGGGCGTTTTTTTGATCTGAGTCCCCCCCTTGGCCGAGCTGGAGTTGTTAATCACCTCTCCTGCTCCACCAGTTGGAGGATTCATTGCACTCGACGAGGGTACGTACCGACCCGCAGAGGTAGGGTGGCTATTCGCCTCTCCAACCCTGCCAGTCTGAACGGCCCTCCCCGTGTCCTTTATTTTAAGGGCATTCAAGGTGGAGACGGAGTCGTTGATCACCCCTCCATTTCCCCTTTTTGTTAATTTCACCTCGTCCTGTTTTGATGATGGCACCAAAGCAGGCGAATTGCTTTCAAAGCTAATATTGGGGACTTCAACCCCACTATTAGCAGTGGCGGTCCGTTTGCCCTCCGATTCACTGGCTAGAACTAGCTTTGCAGCATGTTCTTGACCAGTTTCCAGCGGGCTGTGTAGGGAGTAGGGATGTAATATTTATGGAAAATTCATGTGTTCGACCAAAGGGTGGAGAAAATTATGATTTAATAACTTATGACGCTGGTCATTTGGAACATCTGGGTAATGAAAATATTATGGAAAATGCAGTTGTTGTTGCTAATGCTGGTGGAGTTGTTTAAGCTGTAGATGATGCAAAAGTTGAGGAAGTGCGTTCCGAAAAGCGTTTGCGTGAAAAAGAAGATGACGATACCGATGGTGAGAAAAAGATAAGATTCTGCAGAGGCAGGCCCAGATTAGTGCGCACAGGAATGCCTGGGCGACCTCGAAAAGAACGTCATGTACTTAATTTATTGGGTCTGGAAGATGACGATCTAATTCCAGAAACTGTAGAAGAGGCTGTGAGGGGAAGACATTCCGAGCAATTGCAGACATCAATGCGGAAGGAGTATGAATCTTTAGTAAAAAATAACACATGGTCGTTAGTTGACCTACCCCCTGGACAGAAGCTAATTGGCAGCAAATGGGTGTTCAATATTAAAAGAAACGCAGACGGCTCCATTCAAAGATTCAAGTCACGTTTTGTGGCAAAAGGCTGTAGTCAACAGTATGGTGTTAATTTTCAGGAGACCTTTTCACCTGTTGTAAGGTACGCAACCATCCGTGTGCTGCTTGCTTTAGCTTGTGAGCACAATTTGCATCTGCACCAAATGGATGTGTCAACAGCATACTTAAATAGCGAACTTCATGACACTGTTTACATGAAACAACCCGAATCGTTCGTTGATCCAAAGTTTCCAAAAAGAGTACTTAAGCTCAACAAAGCGCTGTATGGGTTAAAACAGAGTGGGCGAGAATGGAACGACAAACTGGATTCTGTTTTAAAGAAGATTGGGTTTTCACCGTGCATCAGTGAACCATGCGTGTACACTCGAAATCATGAAGGTAATTTTAATGTAATAGCTGTTTATGTTGACGACCTTATTTTAGCAAGCTCCAAGTCAGTTGAGCTTTCAAAGATCAAGGCTCAAATTGCAAATGAGTTCGAAGTTGTGGATGGAGGCAAGCTGGAGTATTTCCTAGTTATGGAAATAAAACGTGAAGGGGAAACTGGTGCTATCACTGTTTGTCAGCGGCAATACATCAACAGTCTCTTGAGCCAGTATAAGATGGAGAATTGTAGGCCAGTTTCAACGCCGTTGGATGCAGGGTATCAAGTCAACTGTAGCAACGAAAATTGTGAAAGGGTTAATGCTACAGATTATCAGTCTGTTATTGGTTCGCTTATGTACCTTGCGATTTCTACTCCACCTGACATACTTCATTCGGTGTGTAAGCTTTCTCAGCGTAATATGGATCCCCATGCCGAACATGAAGCAGGGGTCTGGCATGTCCTTCGATATTTAAAGAAAACCATTGACCTGAAACTGCATTACCGTAAAACAGGACAGCCTATTGAGTGTTTCGTTGACGCAGACTGGGGAGGCGATGCTAGTGACAGGAAATCATACACTGGCAGTACTTTTGTTGCAGCAGGAAGCGTATTTTCGTGGGAGTCGAAAAAGCAAAATACAGTGGCCCTTTCTAGCACAGAGGCAGAGTATGTTGCTCTTTCGGCCGCAGCAAAGGAAGCCGTATACATTAAAAACTTAACCACCGAAATGGGTTTTGGTGACACTACTATCATGGTTTTAAACAGCGATAACCAGAGTGCTCAGCATTTGGTAAAAAATCCTATTTACCATGCTCGCAGCAAACATATAGACATCAAGTATCATCATATTCGTGAATTGTATAAAAACAATGTAATTAAATTGAAATATGTTAGTACTAATGAAATGATGTCAGATATATTAACAAAGAACCTACCTAAAGTTAAACATTGTAAATTTACTCAATCTTTGGGATTATATTAACCTTAACATTTGTTACTAGAGTTTTGTTTCAAATTATTTGTTTTGAGAAGGAGTGTTGAAATTATATAAAAACCTTTTGATATGGCAACACAAACCATTTGAACTAATGTTTCATTTCCTTTTGTAGTCACACTTCTCAACTCGTTTCTTTACTTACAACTAAAGTCACTGTATTCTTATATCATAACGTTTACTCTCTTAATAAATCTTGTCGTGAACAGACGTGTCTTTTTCTTTGGTTCAATTGGATTTCTAACAAAATGTTAGGTGTAACTCGATGTGACTTGGTTGAATTTGGCGTCAGTTGTTATTCTAGAACTTTTTGACATTTCTTTTTATACACCGTGGGTGAAAAATCAAAATTCTACACATTCGAAGCAATATGACCGCGTTTCTGGTCGCTACGAATTTGTTCTCTCTTAGCATCTAGGCGATAGATGGCGTTTCTTGGAGTGGTTATTATTTTGTTGACCACTACAGGTACATAAGTACTTACCTTGAATTCCGTTGATAAATCGAATACATGATTGCCTCTCCATTTGGAGGGATAAGCAGCTGATTAACGTTTTTTCACTATTCTTTGAAATCTTCTTTTTTCTTCATTTATGTCTATGTTACCATCTGTCCTTCTCACTAACTGTCCACCCCCTTCAACTTTCTTCACACACCTTCATACATACATACCTTCTCCTACCTTACTCTTTATTAAGCTATAATCTTAACTAGTTTAATGCTTACATTACCTATAACCTAATCAATAACACAAACATACATTAATCTACAAAAAAACTTACATAAATCTCTCTCAAATTTCTTTCTCACACTTAGATTTCTTTGCAATCTTATATTGCTGAATTACATAACACATTGTCAATACACACTTATGAGCGACTGCATTCTGGTACACCATCACTGTTTAACCCTTTTCCTTAACTTTAGAGGGAGATGGATGTGCGCAACCCAGATGGCAAGTGCGTAATCGAAGTGTCAAAATATTAATGTCGGTGTTTCGCGAAATTATGTTTCGTTTTTTCTTTTTTTCTTTTGTTTCTTAGTTTAATATCGCGAGTTAATTCGTTTTTTGTTTTGTTTTCCTATTTCTTTTTTTCTTTTTTGTTCTTATTTAGATGGTTTCATTTTCGTTTGAACTTTCACAGGTAATTATTGTGTTCTTTTGTTATTGTGAAACCTCAGGTTTGAGTTTGTTTACATATCTTCATACATACATTTTGTACTTGGATTTTGTAAACAAACTCTAGTTCTTGTCCCTTGGTCAATTTTATTTACTTTATTATTTTATTTACCAGATTAAAACAACAACAAAAAAAAGGAAGGACATTTTTATTTTTATTTTTATACAAACTATGGTAAGTAGAGTGAAGCAATTTGATGAAATTAATGATAGTTCATTGGGGTTTCTTTTGTTGCAGGTTTTGCTACGTAACATGCTTGACGTGAACTGTTCTTCGACTAGTAAAAACAGAGTGTTTTTTCGGAGATCATTTGCTGCACGAAAAAATGCATGATTCCTTTTACTTTTTTTTACGTTTAAAAAATACGCACAAACTTATTTCCTTCAAAGCCAATGTCACATAAAGTAATAGCATGGGAATGCTGTTTGTAGTGTGGTATTTTGCAGCCCTTTAATGGTTAATGTTCCAGGCTTATCGTCTGCATGTGGAAGCCTAACAAAGATCGCGTTTGTCGTAAATTTGTTTCTCGGTTAAGTGCTAAGAATGTGAATCGGTGCGGTTGGTTAGCGTTTTAACAAAGAACAAAAAGATTGAAAGATGCTTTCGAGATTCTCATTGGTGGCAAAAGGGGGGTTCCTGAAGCACAAGATCCCCCGCGGTATTATTACGGGCAAGTGCATCAATTTGATTGCTCAAGAAAATCTATTCTACCTCCCATAGTAAACGGTGTGCTATTCAAAGAGCTGAATCTCTCGGAGAAATTACTATCGAGCTTTTAAAGTTTCGTATTGAAATCAGATTCTACTTTGTTTGTTCGTAGAGATAAACTCTCACACATTACATTTATTTCGGCTTTTAACTGTGTCACAATAGTATTTGTCAAGAAATTAGTGAGCAATTCTAAACGGTATTCAATTTTGTTCCATAAAACAGTTTGTGCATGCGTTGTTAAAAGAGATTGCCAATGCCTTTTCCAATCGAGTGTCCCTTCAATTATCCTTGAATCCCATGCCACCAGCACTCAACATTGAATACCAGTGGCAGCAATGCCAAGAAGCCATCAGAACCGCTGCCTCTGAGGTTCTGGGTTTCACTCGGCCACCAAAACGAAACCCATGGTTCGATGAAGAATGCAGGCAGGCAAATGCAGCCAAGCAAAGAGCTCGACAAATGCTTTTGCAAACACGAACGAGGGCTGCTTACGATCAGTATAACGAGATTTACAAGGAGAGAAGAAGGGAAGAACACCGACTTCTCAAAAAAAAAGCAGCATGAGAAGCGCTCGTTTGAGGAAATAGAGAAGTGCCATGACAGGAATGAGATTCCGAAGTCTTACCAAAAGGTAAAAAGATCCTGCCAGGGTGGCAAACCCCGAACTCAAGCCTGTAAAGACCAGCAGGGAAACATAGTTATAGAGTCACAGTCGCTACTGAGGATCTGGAAAGATCATTTCTACATACTGCTTAACGGCGATGAAGACACAAATTCAGCTGTCAGGCAGATTGCCCCATTCAGCTTGGACAGGGGCAATAAAAAGTTAAGCTTGCCATATGCAAACTTAAATCAAATAAGACTGCAGGTGCAGACTGCCTTGATGCCGAACTTTTCAAGGCAGCTGGAGATCAGTTTGAAAGGAGCATGCACCAGCTGATCTGCATGGTATGGTCGGAAGAAAGCATGCCCGATGAATGGAACCTCAGTATCGTATGCCCGATTCTAAAGAAAGGAGACCCTCACCATTGCGCCAATTATAGAGGGATAAGCCTCCTTAACGTCGCTTATAAGATCTTGTCTGCTGTAATATGTGAAAGTCTGAAACCCCACGTCAACAACTTGATAGGTCCTTGTAAATGTGGTTTTAGACCAGAGAAGTCCACAATAGACCAAATTTTCACATTACGGCAGATCTTGGAAAAAACCCGAGAACGTAATATCGATATTCACCATCTTTTTATCGATTTCAAGGCCGCGTATGACAGTATCTACAGAGACGAGCTGAACAGAGCCATGTCTAGTTTCGGCATCCCTGCAAATTTCATTTTCAATTCATTTTTATTAACTTTATCTTATATCTACTTACATGCTAGCAAAAATGTGTAAAACTAGCTTATATAATAACTTAATTAACTAACTGACCCTAGGCGGGTACTCTAAATTATTCAATATCTTACTACTAATGCCTTTCGGCCTGGAGATACCTTATTAATTACAAAATAGAACTAGTTAAAACTAAGAAAATTTTTTAAAAAAACTGAGCTTTCTTGATCATTTTTTTTTTGTTTTCTTATAACTAATTAAAACTAATTAAAACTACTTAAATCTACTTAAAACTAGGGCAGCCACAGAAGCTTTTTGTTTTTTTTTTTGTTTTTTTTTTTTTTTGTATTTTGTATTTTTTTTTGGATTTTTGTATTTTTTAATTATTTTTTTTTTGGTTTTTTGTATTTTGTAATTTTTTTTTTGTTTTTTTGATTTTATATTTTTTTTTTTTTTGATTTTTTGTGATTTTTTTTGTTTGCCACTGTGCCCACCCCCTACGCCCTAAGACTTACACGCTAAACCTGAGTAAGCCAGCCATTGGCGACTCGCTATCATTATCAAATTCATGTTGTTGCTCCGACAACCACCAGAACATTTTCGACGTTTTAACAACGTCACGACGATCGCGATCTGAGACCGCCCTACTGAACCGGAGGAGCTCTTCAGCTTCTCCGCCTACTGCGGTGACGTCTCGGTTGTAAAGGAGCCGTCGTTCCACGGACTTCCGGCAGACGTGGTAGATCAGCGGAACCGCCAACCTATCCTGAATCAGCCCTTCCATATCAAAATAGAGGAAAGCCTCCGGTGGGACAAATCCACTGAAGCGTGTTTTCTCCATACATTCAGTGTTGGGGTAATAAGCCCCAAAAATCAGACCATTGGTCGAGGTCATCGCTCTTGCAGTGTGACCCCGAGTCAGTTTTATAATGAAGTTGTCGATTCTGTTTATTTGAGCCCCGTTGTAGAGGACCTCATTGGGATAATATTTTTTGTACTCCGACTCTGGTGTGCTGTGCAATCCAAGACAGGTACGCAGACACTGTCTCTCAAACACCCGAATCTTTTCCATTTGAGACGCTGTAACATTGAATCACACGGGGCACCCATAGACAATCATTGGCCTTATGAGGGCCATGTAGCAAATCACCTTTACTCTGCTGTCAAGTTGACTGCTGTGAAACAGTCGCCTTGTCAGAGCAAAAGCTCCTCTATCCCTGGCCAGAGCCGCATCCATATGTTTGTTAAAATATAGATAATGATCTAGCCAGATGCCCAGGTACTTGACTTCTACTTTGTTTGGCAGTGGGTGGCCATCTAGATCAACGATCACTAGCTTTCGCCAGTTCTTTCTCGTATCCCATGAGGCCCAAGCCAACGAGGTTCTAAACACAATTGTTTCCGATTTCTGGACGTTGATTTTCAACTTTCAGTCATCGCAATATTGCTGGATCTTATCGAAGTCACGCTGCAAAAGTATTCTGATGACTTCGATCTTTGGACCTGTTCTGTACGCAATAGCATGGTGAAGAGAACCAATTAGATCGCCGGTGAAAATGCTAAATAGAATAGGAGAATTCACCGCTCCTTGTTGCAGACCGTTCTGTATTTTAAAAGTTCTGGTTGAAGTTCTATTGCAACTTCTCACAACAAACGTTCTACCATGAAGCATGTCATTCAGAATATATAGTAGTGGTTTACTCATGCCATATCTGATCAGCTTATAAAAAAGACCGTCTAACCAAACGGTATCGCAAGCCTTCTCCAAGTCAACCAGACATGCACCCGTACACTGATTTTTAGCTTTGTTCCATTGAATATCTGATACCAGTTTAGACGCGGCATGTGTGGTATCATGGCCCGCCTTGAAACCGAACTGATTTTCTGGAATAATATTTTTGTCCTCAGCCCATGTGGACAGAGCTCTATTGAGAACTTTCTCGAGTACCTTGCTGATACTCGGAAGAAGACTAATTGACCGGAGATTTGCTGGATTGGAACCATCCTTACCTTTTTTGAGGAGAGGATGGACCACTGCCGTCTTCCATCGCACTGGATAATATGCATTATTCAGCGCATTGTTGAACAACGTGGTGTATATGTCCACCGCTTCCGCAGGGAGGTTTCGCAGCACAACATTAGGTATGCCGTCGACTCCTGCTGACTTCTTTTTCTTTATTTTGTGAAAGATGTCCAAGAGGTCCATCTTAGAAACGAACAGGGTGTTATCCCCGTTTCGCTGGGCGATGACTGCATTTGAAAGTCGGTTGAACCTAGTGAAACCAGGATTCTCGGATCGACAATGCGAGATCTCGTCTCTAAGATAGAAGTGTCCAACGAAGGCTCTGTTCTCAAGGTCGTAATTCGGGCGAAGGCACTCATTCACCCTATATACTCGCTCGAAAACAGCACCCACAGTCTCTACCTTCTCTTGAGCATCTTCCAATATAAAGTGGTCATCATCCAAGATGGCCTCATCCGGATCTATCCCTATTGTCAAAAGTAAGTTTTTGTTTTCTGTCGTCCTTTGGAGTTTTATACTCTGAAGGTCATTTTGATCTTTTCTCCTTAAAATTTTATTTATTTCCGGAAACATACTCGGGTTGTTGGACTGTACAGCCCGAATTTTGTTGTTCCAGAAACATGAAATGGAAATTCTATAATTTTCTTTAATAGGTTGTTGGAGATTTTTGATCTGTGACCTCAGAGTTCTAATCTCCAAATCGTGTCGGTCAGTAAACCTCCTGCGCAAGAGTTTGAGTCTCGACAGGAGTCTACTTTTTTGTTTGTAAAGTGCGTCAATTGTCGCGTTTCTGTACATGTTCGTTGGATCGTTTTGCCTATACTTAGGAATTGTCCTATCCATTGCAATACGGATTGCATCCTCCATACGTTGCAGGTACCCATCGATCTCAACGTTCGACAGATTCCTGTTGCATGGCGGCGCAATACCGTTCAAAGGAAGTTCCCTTGAGACGGCACCGGAAAAGCGCGGCCAACGTGTCTTACCGTAGTTGTAAGAGTGCGTCGGCACATACTCCCCCAGTTCCACAAGGTCGTTCGGAAGCAGTATGACGGCGGCAAGTCCACAGTGGTCACTGTCGTACTCAACCATCGTCAAACAATTTTTCGTCCGTCGAAGAATGTCGTCGGTCAGTTTCAGTCTTGAGTCTAAAAGCAATAGATCCAAATAAGAGCCACTTCGAGGATATGAAGCCTGTCAGTAGCCAGCAGATCGACTTTACACCCAATGCTGTGGAACCCCAGCCAATTGAATAGCTGGGTCCCCCTTGGATTGGCTAATTGATTTCCCCAATCTTGGTGTTTAGCGTTGTAATCACCAGCCAAAAGGAAATAGTTTTCTTCTGAGTTCAGTTTCAGACATCGAAAAAGTGTTTCGAGCTCTGTTATAAAACATGAATTTTGAGAAGCCTCCGGCGCATAGATTGCGACCACATACAACCGCCTCCCCTGTTGGAGAGGGATGCATACAATACACGCTTCTAGCAACCGGAATCGGCGTACTTCACCACTATATGTATATTACCTTATGAGCAATGCCCTTACGTATGAAGATCGCAACCACACCCGCGAAAGTAGAGTTGGGTCGGTCCCTCCTTACGATAATGTAATTGTTATCCGTCAATTTGTGATGCTGGTTTAGCCTAGTTTCGCTAACCATACATACATCGGGACGTTGGTCTTTTAACAACTCAGAGAAGTTGGCTCGTCGTTCTACCCTAACTAGCGAATTCACATTCACGGCTAGTATCTTGAAAGTCCTCTCCGGCAGCGCGTCCGTTTACCCAAAAATTGCGCAAGCGACGGCACTACACGGTAGATCAAGTCCACCCTACGTGCCTGCTCACTTATTTGCCGTGATAGTTCACTCATTTATGCCTAAATGACACGCAGAGCGACCATCACCTCTGACTCCCCAGTTGCAGCCTTAGACACAGATGGCTGTGTGGCCGCTTTCTGAGGAGGCTGTACCGTTTTCCCAGCCCCCCACGCCATTTGGGCATAAGAGACTTCGGGAACGACGGCCCTTGGAATTGGTCTGGCTGTTTGCCTTCCCTCATCCTTAGTTGCTGTTGGAGCAGCTTTTTTTGATTTTTTAATAATCTGGTATCGAGGACAACCCCGATAATTAGCAGGGTGCCCATCTCCACCACAGAGTACGCACTTCAGTAGGGTCTTGTCTTTGACCCTTGTCTCACCGAGCTTACACTCTTTGTCGTTGTGGTTCTCTCCACACTTGTCGCACCTCGACTGCATTTGGCAGTTGAATGCGGCATGACCGAACCGTTGGCAACGAAGACATTGTAAAATGTTCCCGTGCCTGTTTAATTTTTCCCATCTTACCATCTGGTAGTCCAGGACGGAGATTTTCCTTAGACTCTCCAGACGGCTATTGGGTGATAAGGTGACGAGGAACATCGGCAATAGCCGCTTCTCCCGTCTTTCCTTGGCCGTAGTGAACGACTTGACCCCGATTAACTCGAGATCGTCGCCCGCCAACCTGCGGAGTTCAACTAAAAGCTCCTCTGGGTCAGAGGTAGGCTCTACTCCTTTCAATGACATGCATTTTGGTTTCTCCTCTTTGGGAGTAAATGTAAAATGTTCGGTGGCTGTCACTTTCAACAACTCCCGAACGATCTTATGATCACCAATGTTTTCACATTGGATCGCATGCGATCTTGACCTAATCGTTTTATAGTAAATTTATCGCCAATGGCGAACTTACATATGTTTTTCGTTGCTTGCAACTCCATTTTTAGGGTGTTAATAGGGGGCACCCTGATTTTTTGTGTCTTCTTCTGTTTTTGTTGTGCTGGCTGCTGCTGTTGCTCTGCTGGCTGCTTCTGTTGTTTTTGGGCTTGACTCTGGCTCGTTGTCGCGGCTTTTATAGCCGCGGTCCCCCGTGGCTGCTCATTGGTAGCAGTTTTCTTATTTATTTCAGCTTTTTTTGCTGTAGTCCCGCGTTGCTGCACGGGCGCAGTTTGTTTGTTTATTGTTTTTTCTGCTGCTGGTGGTCGCTGTTGTTTTGGCGCATCAACTTTTGACTGCGACTGTTGTTGATGCGCCTCCCTCTCCGCTCGCCTACGAGCCTCTTGCCTTTCTTTAATTACGGCAATTTCTTTGCTTAGCTTTTCCAGTGTCTTGGTGAGAAACTGGACCCGCTTTTCGTCTTCGGCATTGTTGTCGTTGTTTTCTGCCAGGGCAGCGAACGAATTGCCGCTATCTGTATAACGGCCTTCGCCACCGTTTCACTCATAATCGTAAGTCGAATTGAGACTAACGATGCTTTCTGAGCTGGTAGACATTCCATCGTCGTCGACCTCTTCTGCTGCTCCCCTCGCCTTCTGCTTACGAGGCACTAAATTTGGTTTTATTTTTAGGCGCCGCCTCCTTTTAACTGCAGTTGCTTCTGCTGTTGTTGCGGTTGTTGCCGCTATCGATTTTGCGGTGGTTTCCGCTGCTGTATTGTTTGTTGTTGTTGTTGTTGTTGTTGCTTCCAACAACGCTTTACTCGCAGAGGCATCTTTCGATGCCCCTGCCCTTTTCTCCTTTACCATTTGCTTTTCTTCCCAATGGATCACGTTTTCTACCTCTCGGTTGTGAAAAAAAGCTTCCAAAATTTTGGTCGCTGAGTGGGACTTGATCCCACAACCCTCGGCTTCAGAGTCCGCCACTCTACCACTGTGCTAACTTTTCAGTTAACAAAACGATAACTAGGTTTGCACTTAAAATTGCACTCACTTGGAAAAATACTTTAACTAACACTTTCTCCGCTGAAGTCTTTCCTGCTCGAAAGTCAAAGATCGACTGGCATCCCTGCTAAACTCGTACGACTATGCAGGATGACTTTGGAGAATTCACGCTGCACCGTCAAGGTCGGAAAAGAACTCACCGAGACCTTTGATGTCGAAAAACGCTTAAGGCAAGGCGACAAACTGTCATGCGATTTCTTCAACATCATACTTGAACAGATTGTAAGTAACTCAAACGTCAACACCAGAGGAACAATCTTTCAAAAGTCTGTACAATTACTCGCCTATGCAGACGATATTGACGTAATGGGAAGAAAAAAGCGTGATGTCATAGGTGCTTTTGCGAGTATTGAAACAAAAGCCGCAAAAATGGGTTTGATGGTTAACGAGGGCAAAACGAAGTATATGCTGTCATCAAACAGGGACACAGAACATCGACGAATTGGCCAAATCGTCACAATAGACAGACATAACTTCGAGGTAGTACAGGACTTCGTCTACCTAGGATCCGCTGTAGACACGGACAACAACATCAGTGCGGAGATCAAACGGAAAATAAGTCTTGCCAACCGTTCCTTCTTTGGGCTAAGAAGGCAATTGAGAAACAAAACCCTCTCTAGAAAAACCAAGGTGACCTTGTATAAGACCTTGATCATCCCAGTCCTGCTTTACGGCGCGGAAGCATGGACCTTATCGAAAGCGGATGAGGAAACCCTTGGTCGTTTCGAAAGAAAAATTCTCCGAATGATCTTTGGTCCCGTATGCGAAGACAATGTGTGGAGAAGACCTCGTCTTAGTTGGCGCAATCAAGTGGATGAAGACCTCAACCGACTTGGAGTGCGAAACTGGAGAGAGCTCGCCCGAAATCGAAGTCGTTATAGAAGGATGTTGGTTGAGGCCCAGGTTCACCCCGAACTGTAATGCCCACCTAAGTAAGTAAGTAAGTGTTATAAAGAGGGGGGGTTTGAGTGTTTTTCTACCGATATCAACCTCTTTTGTTGCTCATTCCACTTTCTCTGAACATTTTAAATGAATAATTTCAGTCAGGTAGGAAAATGCGAAGTTTATATGTGATTAGTTCAGCCTAAACGCAATTTTAAAATAGAAAACTGATAAATTGAAGTATCCTTATGCTTCATAAAAACTAAGCAGCAATTTATTTTATTTTTAAGATTTTACTTTTACAAATTAATAGAGTCTTTTACTGAGCTCAAATTGGTGGTATGGTTCACTCGAAAACGCTCACAATCTTTATTGTTGCTGATTAGGGTATGTCATTTTTGGGCAACTTTTTTATTTCTACACAAAACAGGCTAAATATACTTTCAGGAAGGTATAAAATGAAGCCCTTTAAAATTCGATTTCTTAATATTAACATTGAGTGGTGCCTGTTCTTAACTTTTAATTTTCCATTCAAACAACAAAGAAAAACAAATTTTTTCTTAATTTTGTAGCTTGTTTGAGCATTGTAAAAATGAACTGATAATTTATTTTATTAGGAAATAGATTGCTCTACAGAAAAGCTCTTTATTATTTTTTACATAGAGTGAGCCGTTCTGAAGATATTCAAACTCAAAGTTGGAAGTTATCACTATCACATTATCACATTATCTTTCTCTATCTTCTTTTGGCGTTGGTTGAAATGAAATATTTTCGTGATGACTCACTATTTCGTTTCTACAATTTGTCTCGATACAATGTTCGATACTTTATTGTCTGTGATGTGTTAACACAATCTTACTTTTATTTTCAGATTTCTTGATGTTCACTGATCACTAATACGTCTTCATTGTTCATTTGTATTACTTGAAGAACATATTTCTGGCACTTTATTTTTCAATTTATATTTACGTTAAATATAGCTTTGTAAGGCTATCCCACTTGAGCCCCCAGTTAATTTATATAATATAAATTTGATAAAAAAAACTTTATTTAATTTATTCAAAATTAGTTGGATTCTAAATCGACTTGAAAAATATGTGTTGTGAACTTATTCACTGACTGAAATGAAGTGTCGTTTACTTTTTTTTAACGATTTTAACAATTTTTATTGAACTAAAGGGTATTTACAATTAATACTTACTATATGTTACTTAATTATATAATGGTAGATTTTGCTGTGTTGGCACAGGGGCCTAACGATATGAATTGTCAGATATTTTGATTATGTCTAAGACAAAAGTAAATGTTTATTAAAGAAAAGAATACATTAAGGGTATTCATGCTTCGGCGTAAGATCACGTTTTGTGTAAATATGTAACTTTACGCGAGACTTTGCATGAGTACCCCTTTAAGCTACTTTGTGTAAGTGGTTAAACGTTTGAAATTGAATTAATTATGAAAAATTTATCAATTGCTTAAAAATATAAAGAAAGAGTTGAAATATAAACTAGAACGATGATTGACGACGTTTCGAGCATGGTTGTGCTCTTCATCAGGTCTTTATTTAACAAAGGAAAGAAAAATTACAAAATTAATTCACAGTTCGTATATGAGACGTCAGAAAAAACTTACAACAATATTTAAGGACAATAGATTTTTGTTATACATGTTAAAAAACCGAGCTATATACACAATGTGTATGAAAAAGAGCTAAAAGTTTGAACAAATTAGGTTAATAACTGATGAATAATTAAAATTAAAATTGAAATTACTTAAATCAATCAAGAGTTTGGATCAAAAACATCCATTGCACATCACTTTCTTTTTATAATTGCTTTCTTTATCAGCTGCGTATAAAAGTTACTAAGATTTTCGCAGTCTGATCTCCTATTGACCGCTTTGTTATTGTTTTTTTGTATATGAAGCATCTCCAGCAACATTCTTTTCGAATAATGTTGCTCTGTCTCTAGTACTTCAACGTTATCAAAATCTGGTTGATGCTTCTCCAGCAGACAATGTTGTGTAAGAGCAGTTTTTTGTCCTTCTCCATTTCTTAATTCTGACTTGTGACCAGACAGACGATTTTTTAATTTTTGTTTGGATGTACCTATATAAATGGATGAACATGTCGTTTCTTTTTTCCCCAAGCAATTGATCTTGTATACCACATTTGACTTGTCCATGATATCAACCTTTCCTTTCATGTTGGTAAACAACCTGCTTCTCAGAGAGTTCGAAGACTTGAAAGCTATATTGGTCTTTGTCTTATCTCTAATCGGCGCAGTCATGATACGGTTAGAAAGGTGAGGAATGAACACGGCACTTTTGTAAACCGTCACTTGTTCAGCATCAGCTGGTTTGTTTGTTTGTGTGGTTTGCCGGTGGTTTTTGATGAGCTTGTGGATGATGGCTGTTGGGAATGAGTTAGAGCACAGGGTGTTGTGGATAATCTTTTTGTTTTTTGAATGAAACGATTTATCACTTATATCCAGAACGCTGTTAATGAAGTTTTGTGCAGTGTTCATTATGACTTGTTTGGGTTGTTTTGAATGGAAATTTATGAGGCGTCCCGAGGCAGTAGGTTTCTTATACCAATCAAAAATAAGTTTGTCAACATGTCTTATCACTTTTACGTCTAAATATGGAAGCTCTCCGTTTTGTTTTTTTTCTTACGTAAATTGGATTTTATGATGGAAAGAATTTAGAGCATGTAAGGTGTTTTGGACTTCATGTGATTTAACCACAACAAACAAGTCATCAACATATTTGGTGACAATTTTCGGTTTGTATTTGAGCTTATTCATCGCGTCTTCGAGTAGAGTCTCCATCACTAAGTCAGCAAGGATTGGGGATGCTGGACTGCCCATGGGAACACCTTGTTTCTGTTGGTAGGTTCTATCCTCGAACACTAAGTAATTGTTGTCAATGACACAGAATCGCAACATTTCCATAAATTGTGATTTCCTTATCCTTGTGAAATCTTTGATCTTGTTCCAATTCTTTTCTATTATTCCCAAGACCAACGTTATTTGTATGCTCGTGAATAAAGAAACAACATCGAATGAAACTAAAATTTCATCGGTTTCCAATTTTAAGGGGGCTACTTTTTGGATAAATTCTCAAGCAATGCTTCTGAAATGTGCATTTGAGGAAATAAAATAAGTGTTTTTAGCTGTTGAAAATTATATTAATCTTTTTATTAAATAGATTAAAAAACACGTGGAATATCTCAACTACAAAACTCATCAAATATAAATATTCAAATATTTGTCTAACCAATGTAAATTCGTTTCAGATTCTTAGTGAGGATGCAAATAAGCGCTTCAGGTAGTGATAAAACTCCCCTACAAACGGCTATAAATTCTTCCCCAACGACCAAAGACCGAATCGCTTTATCTGTAAAAAGAAGTCACACTAGCGAACGCAATATGAGATCTCTCGTATATGTAAGTAATTCTCTGCCTCATGAAATGTCACGGCTATGCAATTGAATAGACCATTGATAGTTTCTGGGAGTGCCTGCAGTACAGCAGCAACTGGATTGTCTGTGATTAAGTTCATACTGCATATAACAGTTGCATTCGGATGCTACTCCGTTCTTCTGTAGCCATTGTGATTAGAAATTCCAAACAAAAAACGCCTAAGACGGCCATATGATGTGTAATATTTGTGGAAAAACGTATCGACAGCCTAACCGCACACATATTTTAACTCACACGGGAGAGAAGCCTTATCTCTGTGGCATTTGCGGCAAGGGATTGACTCAGAAGTCTGGATTCAAGGTAAACTTGTTTGTCTGTGATTTGTGAAACTCCTTTGAAGACTAACATTTGTGTTCTTTCAGAAACATATGCTGATACATACAGGGGAGAAGCCATTCAAATGTGAAATTTGTGATAAGGAGTTTCGATATTCGAGTAACCTTATAACTCACAAGAGATCTCATACTGGTCAAAAGCCATATGAGTGTAAGGTAATGGATATTTTTCAAAATCTCTCCTCAAACTTAATGTTTCCCTTTTTTTAAGGATTGCGATAAAATGTTCTCAAGCGGAGAGCAACTCAAGCGACATCATTTAATCCACTCGGGAGAAAGGCCTTTCTCTTGCGAAACTTGCAAAAAAACGTTAAATCGTCGCAGCACTTTGATGGTTCACAAGCAAATCCACAGGGAAAAAAACAATCGTCAGAGCATATAGAAACAAAAGTCGAACATGTAGTGGCATATGTAAAAAAGGAGAAAAATAACGTTGTATTTCTAACAAATTTATCAATTAAGAAACAATTATATATAAAGAGCAGCCTTAAATGCTGGTCCAAGTGACTAAACTTTTTCCTAAACTTTTCGCGTTTTTCTTTGTTTGTCTTTGGTTTGTCGGACATGCCAGTTGACTGGTCTTTACCTTCGCCTGCTGCACTATTGCCGATATGTGGAAAGCTAGCTCGACCTTTAGCATGTGGAACTGCGCTGTTCGACTTGAAGAATTCCTCATTCAGTTCATTGGCCGAAGTTTTTTTATCTATACAAAAAAAAAAAAAAATATATATCTCAAATATGTCGAAAAAAAGAAGAGCCTTCTTACCCTCATTGCTCTTTGTTGCCTCATTGGCAGTGACTCTTCTTCCACTTGCTTTTTGGTGCGAATTGGAAAAGTGTGAAAGGTTTCCCTATCCGCTCCAGGTGGAGCATAGCAGTAGAGGAGTTTTCCATTGACGTAGTCCTTTAAAACATAACGCGCGGATCTAGACTGATCTGGTTGGCCGTTAGCAGTCATAAAACCTCTATTATCTAGAATCATTTGAATGTACCACTAATCAAATATTCAGTAACAAATAAAGAACTTACATCCATAGGCTAAGAGCAGTTCTTCTGCGTAAGGCGGTCGATTCGGATCTTCGCCTTCTATTGGCTTGGCAATAGTTATTCCGTAGGTATCTTCAAGAACATGCTTTGGTATACGAACGCACAGTAGATTAACTGGTTGGACAAGATCTCTCATCTGAAAATGTATTACCGCATTTTAGTGAAAAAATTTATGTGTGAATTTCAGTCGTCCTGCATCTGATCTCATTAGATCCTTTGGTTGAGCATGTTTATTGGTATATATGCGGTAAGGTGAGGTGACCGAAGCCGACGGCGGCGTTTCAGTATTTTGTTTTCTTCATTCTGGAAATAAATAATTATTTTATGCTTTATTCAAAACTTTGTTTTTAATTACTTACTCCGCTCATTTCCATATTTATCTTTTTTTATTTTTTGTTTGATAAAAAGTACCTACTTCAACTTAACTACTGAAACTGACTTTTGTGTAGTTTTACACGTTTTACCATCTCGTTTCCGCATTGAATTCGTTGCGTAGTCTTACCAAATTTGTGTAAAACATTTTCCATACAAAATTTGACAGTTCTTTTACCATCTGGTAGACTTACACAGACTACACGGCTTACGCGGGTTTTACGCTGATGCATGAATACCCCTATTGTTAGTACCTATTTAATTACTGTATGAGTGTTCACTTCTTGTTGTCCTTGGAGTGTCGCTTGCTTTGATATGCTATTCCTATTTATACTGTTTAACAAATAAAAACATCTATCATCCAAGGATGTGTTGTTTTCATATTTTTGCTTGTCTGGACTCTGGTATTTCCATTGACGACTTTGTGTATTAATACTTTATTGTCTTTGTATATTGTATTTTACTAATTGATATTTCATCGTTTGGCTAGTCTGATATTTGTTAAATATAACAATTGAACACATCTATCTATTTAAAAAACACAGCTAAACAAATGAACATGTACTCATCATTGAACAGACCCAATTTCGAATTCGAAGTCGAACATCTTCTGTCTAATCTGTAATATATATTATCTCTGTCACTTTTATTACTCGACATTCATCATTTTCTTTTTGTTCTGGCTGGCGGGCTTTTTCTGAAAGTTCCCGCTTAAATAAAATCTTTTCATGTTGTAAAACTTTATTTTGTAGTAATCTTTTTACTTTTTTATTGTCTTTTTATTCAACACGTTATCAGCACGAAGTCAATAAAACTGCTAGAAGGCTTTACATTACCACGATGGACAAAAATATAACTTTGCAAAAATTTTATGGGAAAGATTTTTCGCTATGGAAGTTCCAAGTACTAGTATACCTACGTGCGCATGATTTGGAAGGTGTTCTTGATGAATCCAGTAAACCAACAGAGGAATTGGCCCTTGTTAGCTGGTCTCAAAAAGACAAGAAGGCACAACTTATCATCACTTCGTCCATGGATTTCAACCAGCTAAAATTCTTGGTGACATGTAATACGGCAGCTAAAATGTGGACTAAACTTTCTTCCATCTACGAACAAAGGTCTGGAGTCTCACTCAGTACACTTCAACAGAAGTTTTACGAATATCGAAAGGCAGAAGATGACAACTGGGTGCTCCAATGGCAGAATCAGCGATAACCACGAAAATCATCTGCAGTCTTCCATAACAGTTCAAGCATTTTAGACCTGCATGGGATTCCGTTGCACAATCGGAACAAACATTACAAAATTTAACCCAGCGTCTGATGAAAGAGGAGATGCTGAATGTAGAGAAACCAAATGATTCTCCTTCAGATCAGGCATTGTTTCATCACAGCAAGAAAAAGACATCCGTAGCAGATAGGAAAAAGAACTCAACTTGCGGTTTTTGTAAAAAGCGCGGGCATTGGTGGAAAGAATGCCGCACCCGACTAGGGCAACAAAAAGACAGTCTTCAAGGAACATCGTCAGCGTTAATGGCTCATTTCACTGACAAAAAAAGCGCATGCTGGTACACTGACTCTGGAGCGTCGAGTCACATGTGTTTTCAAAGAAATGCGTTCAGTAGTTTCCAAACTGTTGGTGAACGTGAGTATCCAGTTTGTCTGAGAAACATGGAAACGGTGTATGCACAAGGAATCGGCAATGTGAAAATCAAATCTGATGTTTATGGTAAGTTGCAGTTTCACACACTTACTGACGTACTTTTTGTTCCTAGTATTGGATTCAACTTGTTCAGTGTCAGCTCAGCGGACATGCGTGGTGCTTCAACAAGTTTTAAGAATGGACGTGCAGAAGTTACAAGAGGCGGACAGACTCTTTTGGTTGGAAAACGTTGCAACGTTTCTCGCCTGTATAAGCTTAGTCTAAGCATTGTTCAACCAGATATAGCAAATGTTTCTGTCAATCCCAACATTGAGAGATGGCATAAGCGTCTTGGTCACTTAAGTGTCGACACAATCAAGCAGTCAAATCTTAATAAACAGCTTTCGATGAGTGAATCAGAGAATTTTTTTTGCAAGGGATGTGTTTTGGGCAAATCGCATCGACAAAGCTTTGTGAAGGATGAAAAATCAAGAAAGAACAAACCTGGAGAGTTGGTTCATGCCGATCTCTGTGGACCGATGCAAACTCCTTCTCTAGGAGGTTCTAAGTATTTTCTGCTTATCAAAGATGATTTTTCTAACTACAAGTTTACTTTTTGGAAGCAAAATCTGAAACAGCATCAAAGTTTGACGAATACTTAATCAAAGCACGTGCCAGCTCTATCACTGTCAAATCAGTTAGAACAGATAATGGTTCAGAGTTTCTTTGCAGGGAGTTCAAAAGCATTCTGGCAAAGCATTGTGTGCATCATGAGACGTCAACACCATACACACCTGAACAGAACGGGTTTATTGAAAGGCAAAACCGTACAGTAAAAGAGACTGCTCTGTCGTTGCTTTACGATTGTGGTGCTCCACAGTCGCTTTGGGCAGAAGCTGTCAATACAGCAGTGCAGGTTCGAAATATTTGTCCTGTTCGATCAATCAATTGGAAATCGCCTTTTGAGTTGTGGAAGAATGTACCTCCCAGCTATAAAACCCTTTACACTTTTGGATGCAGTGCATATTACCATATACCAAAAGAACATCGAAGAGGACTGGATGCAAAGAGTAAGCATGCTGCTTTCGTAGGCTACAGTTTTGAAACCAAAGGCTACAGACTCTACAATGGATCGAAAATCGTAACAGTTCGAGATGTTCGATTCAACGAAGACGAATCATTTTTTGGATCAGCAAATACCATTTTGAACGAAGCATCAAATCTGTGCGTGCTACCTATAAACTTATCTGAAGTTGAGTCTGCGAAAAACTCTGAACAAAACCAACCTGACGAAGACCAAACAGAACCGTGTGAAGTTGAATTTGCATTTCCGATGGATGATCCTCTAGAAGCAGAACCTAACGACGTTGTCACCATCAGTCAAGAAAACAGTAAACGCTATCCACTAAGGAATAGAATCACATCCAACATGTGTGCTGTAGCTGCTTTGGAAGGAAGTCCAACTTATGATGAAGCTGTAACAGGAAACGAAAAATCTCAATGGCTAGGAGCTATGACTGAAGAATTGGAATCACTGCGAGAATCAGGCACATATGAAGTGCTTGAACGTCAAACCTGGATGAAGCCAATTCAAAGCAAATGGATTCTCAGACGGAAGATAGATGCAGATGGTCTGCCAAGTCGCTACAAGGCAAGACTTGTTGTACAAGGGTGCTCCCAGAAAGCCGGAATCGACTACTAGGAGACATTCGCTCCAGTGGTAAGATTTGATTCTTAACGTGTTTTACTTTCAATTGCAGCTCACAAGCAACTTCTCATGCGTCAATTTGACATACAAACTGCTTTTTTGCATGGTGAATTACAAGAGGAAATCTATGTAACACCACCGCCAAACATAGAACATCGAAATAGAATCTGGAAGTTGAAAAAGAGTTTGTATGGCCTGAAACAGGCCCCCCGAGTCTGGAATGCGAAATTTAAGGAAACTCTCCACAACTCTCTTCAACAATGTCAATCGGACCCGTGTGTCTACTTAATGAATAGCACTGACGTTTTAATTCTCGCCCTCTACGTTGATGACGGCCTTGTATTCTCATCGAATAAAAACGTTTTGGAAGGCCTCATGCAACATCTAAAGACTGATTACAAAGTCAAGGAATTGGAAGCTTCATATTTTCTCGGACTTTATATCATCTCTACTGAATCTAAACTCATCATCAACCAGGAGCAGTATTGCGAACGAGTTCTGAAAAATTTCAACATGGATTGTTCATCACCAATAAGCACACCTGCTGATCCAAACATCAAGTTTGAAGCTACAAAGGAAGACAACATATCGACATATCCATTTCGAGAGGTCATTGGAAGTTTAATGTACCTTGCTGTTGCGACTCGACCAGATATCGCGTATGCAGTAAATGTTCTAAGCCAATATCTAGACAAGCCATCCCCTACACATGTCACAGGAGTCAAAAGAATCTTAAAGTACCTTAAAGGAACTAAAAATCATGGAATAGAATTCTCCAAAAATGCGAAATTTGTAGAATTAACTGGGTACTGTGATTCTGAATTCGCCGGAGATGTAGATTCTCGCCGATCGCGGACTGGACATCTCTTCATGCTGAATGGATCATGTGTCACCTGGAGCAGTGAAAAGCAGAAAACCGTCTCTCTATCATCAACTGAAGCCGAATACGTATCAGCCTGTTCTGCTGCCAAGGAAGCGATGTGGTTGCGAACTTTTCTGAGGGAGCTTGGTATTCTTGAGAAGACCAGCGCTGCAACCAAAATATTTTGCGATAATATGAGCAGCATAAAATTAATTCACAATCCCGAATTCCATAAGAGAACAAAACATATCTCTATAAAGCATCACTTCATACGTCAGCTGCAAAACGAAGGTCACATTGACGTTACGCATATCTCTACAAAGGAACAGAAAGCAGACATTCTCACCAAAGCATTGCCTGCTTCAACTTTCTCGAAGCTAAGATCTTATATTGGCATCAACAAACTATCAGATGTGTCCACATTGAGGGAGAGTGTTAAATATAACAATTGAACACATCTATCTAAAGGAACACAGCTAAACAAATGAACATGTACTCATCATTGAACAGGCCCAATTTCGAATTGTCGAACATCTTCTGTCTAATCTGTAATATATATTATCTCTGTCACTTTTATTACTCGACATTCATCATTTTCTTTTTGTTCTGGCTGGCGGGCTTTTTCTGAAAGTTCCCGCTTAAATAAATGCTTTTCATGTTGTAAAACTATATTTTGTATTAATCTTTTTACTTTTTTATTGTCTTTTTATTCAACAATATTTTGCCATTGGTGTGTATTCAGCAGTGGCGAGGGGTGAATAATTCCAAAAGGTAACTCGAAGGAAACTTAGTCACCAACAAAAAAAAGTTTACTTAAATTTTTTTTTGTGCAATGTTTGTCTTCGCATCAAGCCAAGAAGTCAAGTATTTCAAACCAACTTTGCTATTAGGTAGAGCGTCATAACTTTTTTTTTTCATAAAACTAAGCTAATTGAAACTACATATTTGTTTCCTCTAAGTGAAAATCAGTTAAGCAACAGTCAACAGATATTAAGGCCATAATCAAACCACTGAAACTTACTATCGGAAAACTTTTCAGACTTTTTGCACTTTTCAAAGCCTAAATTTGTAATATTTAAAAATATCACGAAAAGCACTAAATTAATTTAAATAAGTATTGCACTGCGTTCTGGTGGTAAACTGCGTTTTAAAATTAAAATACGGCTCATTGGGAACTGAATTCATTTTGGCCAGTTGTGCCACTTTAGAAAAATTCCAATTATAGTTTGCATTTTCTTCCAAAAATATGCTTTATGCTTTGAGATCTAATATCCACGCATATTTGTTATCAAAGTGGCAACCTTTGAGCTTTGACACATGAGTCTAGTGCAGAAACACATACAAATTCATGAAATAAGTCGGAGACCAGCGTGTTATTTTCTTGTTCTTCAAGCAGAAACCTACCTCTCAATCTGCAAACCTGCCATATACATTTTTGTTTATAAGCATATGTCCATGGGAAGAAATACGAAGGAAAGCGTTTTTTTCTTTTATAAAACCAATATCATGCAAACACCGAAGTGTGCAGAAGCAATGCTGCAAATGAGTACTGGGCTACTGCGCCGCGCCGGCGCTATATTCACGTGCTCAGAGCACAAAGAGATAACAAACAACAGATTTACCAAAAAATATGACTCTAGAACACCGGGTTATTTTCTTCCATAAAAAAGCATGTATTGAACAGAGAGGTGCCTAGCGCTAGGCTCTTCTCTGTTCAATACATGCTTTCTTATTGAAGAAAATAAGACGATGTTCTACCGTCATATTTTTTGGTAAAAGAAAAAAGAGGAGAGAACACAAATTTGTTCTATCCAGCAACAAGTTTTATAAGACGTAATATTTGGGGTTACCTTGTATGTTGCTAAAGTTTTGTGTTTGTTTATGGAGTGAATTGAAGAGCCAACATGTGTGTAGAATAAAACGGAAAGCAGAGGAGTAGTTCAGCAACAGCTATCGAGTGTAGACGTGTTGACGATTTTAGCTGTGAGTTTATTTTCAAGTGGTGTGCTTTACAAAAGCTCAATGAATTCAGTGGTACTCAACTAAGGCAGTAGCGAACGAGTCGAGCAGCAGGTACCCAGTGTGGAGGAGCGTGGGTTCAACTCCCACCCGGGCGCATAGCAATTTTTATTTTTCTGAAGCAAATTGCTCAGATAAGGAAAAAAATACAATAATAGAGAGTGACAAGAAAGCGACACAGTCGTTTGTGATGGACCATAGCGGTCCATCAACAACAAAAAAAGTGTTGGATGAAAATCCAACACTAAAAACAACAACAACAAGCAAAGCAGCGGCAACAACCGCAAGGCAAAGTACGATGCCAGCAACCGTAGCAACGGCAGCAACAACAACTGCAAAAAAGAGGCGGCGCACTAAAGCTAAGCCAAATCTGGTTTCCCGTAACCAAAAACCAAAGGGAACCGATAAAGAGGTCGACGATGACGGCGTGTCGACCAGCAGCGAAAGTATCGTCAGTCTGAATTCCACTTACGACTACGAATCAAACGGTGGTGAGGGCCGTTACACCGGCAGTGGGAATTCGTTCGCTGCATTGGCAGACGAAGGCGACGGTGTGAACGAGGAACGGAATGACAACGATGTAGAAGATAAGAGACTGCATACGTTGTCATTAACCGTAGAGAAATTGTACAAGGAGATCGAAGAGATCAAAGAAAGACAGATGGCCCGCAGGAAAGCAGAAAGCGAGGCAAAGCAACAACTGTTGTCTAAGGAGGACAAAACAACAGCCGAGAAACAGCAGCCAACAACAACAAAGGCTGGAAATATGAAAACTGCACCCGTGCAGCAACATGGTACAACAGCGAATACAATTGTACAAACGAAGGGAAAGAAAACTGCTACCCAAGAGCAGCAACGGGGGACCGCGGCTAAAAAAGCCGCGCCATCGAAGCAGCCAGGAGTGACGGTGCCAAAGCAGCAGCAGCAGCAGAGACAACAACAACAACAACAACAACAACAACAACAACAACAACAACAACAACAACAACAGCAGCCAAAGAAGTCAGCAGCTAAAAGCAGGGTGCCCCCTATTAACACCCACAAAATGGAAATAAAAGCGACAAAAAGCCTGTGTAAGTCCGCCATAGGCGATAGGTTTGTTATTAAACGATTAGGACAGGATCGACATGCGATCCAATGTGAAAACATTGGTGACCATAAGATCGTTCGGGAGTTGCTTGCTAAGACAACCACCGAATTTTATAGTTATACTCCCAAAGAGGAGAAACCAAAAAGTATGTTATTGAAAGGGGTAGAGCCTACCTCTGACCCAGAGGAGCTCTTAGCGGAACTCCGCAGGTTGGCGAGCGACGATCTCGAGTTTATCGGGGTCAAGTCGTTCACCACGGCTAAGGCTAGACGAGAGAGACGGCTATTGCCGATGTTCCTCGTCACCCTATCGCCCAGTAGCCGTCTGGAGAGTCTGAGGAAAATCTCCGTCCTAGACTACCAGATGGTAAGATGGGAAAAAATAAACAGGCGCGGGGACATTTTACAATGTCTTCGTTGCACGCCGCATTCAACTGCCAAATGCAGTCGAGATGCGTAAAGTGTGGTGAGAACCACAAAAAAAAGAGTGTAAGCTCGGTGAGGAAAGGGTCGAAGATAAGACCCAACTGAAATGTGTACTCTGTGGTGGAGATGGACACCCTGCTAACTATCGGGGATGTCCTCGATACCAAGTAATAAAAAAATCATTAAAAGCTACTCCAACAGTAACCAAGGATGAGGGAAGGCAAACAGACAGACCAATTCCAAGGGCCGTCGTTCCCCAAGTTTCCTACGCCCAAATGGCGGGTGGAGCTGGGAAAACGGTACAACCTCCCCAGAAAGCGGCCGCACAGCCATCTGTGTCAAAGGCTGCTGCTGGGGAGTCAGAGGTGATGGTCGCTTTGCGTGTCATTCAGGCACAAATGAGTGAACTATCACGGCAAATAAGTGAGCAGGCGCGTAGGGTGGACTTGATCTACCGTGCAGTGCCGTCGCTTGCGCACTTTTTAGGTTAACGGGCGCGCTGCCGGAGAGGCCTTTTAAGATCCTAGCCGTGAATGTGAATTCGCTAGTTAGGGTAGAACGACGAGCCAACTTCTTTGAGTTGTTAAAAGACCAACGTCCTGATGTATGTATGGTTAGCGAAACTAGGCTAAACCAGCATCACAATTTGACGAATAATAATTACATTATCGTAAGGAGGGACCGACCCAACTCGACTTTCGCGGGTGGGGTTGCGATCTTCATACGTAAGGGCATTGTTCATAAAGTAATATATAGTGGTGAAGTACGCCGATTCCAGTTGCTTGAAGCGTGTATCGTATGCATCCCTCTCCAACAGGGGAGGCGGTTGTATGTGGTCGCGATCTATGCGCCGGAGGCTTCTCAAAATTCATGTTTTATAACAAAGCTCGAAACACTTTTTCGATGTCTGAAACTGAATTCGGATGAAAAGTATTTCCTTTTGGCCGGTGATTACAACGCTAAACACCAAGATTGGGGAAATCAATTAGCCAATCCAAGGGGGACCCAGCTATTCAATTGGCTGGGGCTCCACAGCATGGAGTGTAGAGTCGATCTGCTGGCTACTGACAGGCCTTCATTTCCTCGAAGTGGCTCTTATTTGGATCTATTGCTTTTAGACTCAAGACTGAAACTGACTGACGGCATTCTTCGAAGGACGAAAAATTGTTTGACGACGGTTGAGTACGACAGTGACCACTGTGGACTTGCCGCCGTCATACTGCTTCCGAACGACCTTGTGGAACTGGAGGAGTACGTGCCGACGCACTCTTACAACTACGGTAAGACACGTTGGCCGCGCTTTTCCGGTGCCGTCTCAAGGGAAATTCGTTCGAACGGTATTGCGCCGCCATGCAACAGGAATCTGTCGAACGTTGAGATCGATGGATACTTGCAAAGTATGGAGGATGCAAACTGTACTACAATGGACAGGACAATTCCTAAATATAGGCAACATGACTCAACGAACATGTACAGAAACGCGACAATCGACGCACTCTACAAACAAAAAAGTAGACTCCTGTCGAGACTCAAACTCTTGCACAGGAGGTTTACTGACCGACACGATTTGGAGATTAGAACTCTGAAGTCACAGATCAAAAATCTCCAACAGTTAATTAAAGAAAATTACAGAATATGTATATCTCTTTTCTGGAACAACAAAATTCGGGCTGTACAGTCCAACAAACCGAGTATGTTTCCGGAAATAGATAAAATTTTTAGGAGAAAAGATCAAAATGACCTTCAGAGTATTAAACTCCAAAGGACGACAGAGAACAAAAACTTACTTCTGACACTAGGAATAGATCCAGATGACGCCATCTTGGATGATGACCACTTTATAGTGGAAGATGCTCAAGAGAAGGTAGAGACTGTGGGTGCTGTTTTCGAGCGAGTATAAAAGGTGAATGACTGCATTCGCCCGAACTACGACCTTGAGAACAGAGCCTTCGTTGGACACTTCTATCTTAGAGACGAGATCTCGCATTGGCGATCCGAGAATCCTGGTTTCACTAGGTTCAATGACGACCGACTTGCAAATGCAGTCATCGCCCAGCGAAACGGGGATAACACCCTGTTCGTTTCTAAGATGGACCTCTTGGACATCTTTCACAAAATAAAGAAAAAGAAGTCAGCAGGAGTCGACGGCATACCCAATGTTGTGCTGCGAAACCTCCCTGCGGAAGCGGTGGACATATACACCAAGTTGTTCAACAATGCGCTGAATAATGCATATTATCCAGTGCGTTGGAAGACGGCAGTGGTCCATCCTCTCCTTAAAAAAGGTAAGGATGGTTCCAATCCAGCAAATCTCCGGTCAATTAGTCTTCTTCCGAGTATCAGCAAAGTATTCGAGAAAGTTCTCAATAGAGCACTGTCCACATGGGCTGAGGACAAAAATATTATTCCCGAAAATCAGTTCGGTTTTAAGGCGGCTCATGATACCATACATGCCGCGTCTAAACTAGTATCTGATATTGAATGGAACAAAGCTAAAAAGCAGTGTACGGGTGCATGTCTGGTTGACTTGGAGAAGGCTTTCGACACCGTTTGGTAAGACGGTCTTTTCTATTCTGAATGACATGCTTCATGGTAGAACGTTTGTTGTGAAAAGTTGCAATATAACTTCTACCAGAACTTTTAAAATACAGAACGGTCTACAACAGGGGTCGGTGAATTCGCCTATTTTGTTTAGCATTTTCACCGGCGATCTAATTGGTTCTCTTCACCATGCTATAGCGTACGCCGACGACCTAATCGCGTACAGAACAGGTCCAAAGATCGAGGTCATCAGAACACTCTTGCAGCGTGACTTCGATAAGATTCAGCAATATTGCGATGACTGGAAGTTGAAAATCAACTTTCAGAAATCGGAAACAATTGTGTTTAGAACCCCGTTGGCTCGGGCCTCATGGGATACGAGAAAGAACTGGCGAAAGCTGGTGATCGTTGATCTTCATGGCCACCCACTGCCAAGCAAAGTAGTAGTCAAGTATCTCGGCATCTGGCTAGATCAATATCTATATTTTAACAAACATATGGATGCGGCTCTGGCCAGGGCTAGAGGAGCTTTTGCTCTGACAAGGCGACTGTTTCACAGCAGTCAACTTGATAGCAGAGTGAAGGTGATTTGCTACATGGCCCTCATAAGGCCAATGATTGTCTATGGGTGCCCCGTGTGGTTCAATGTTACAGCGTCTCAAATGGAAAAGATTCGGGTGTTTGAGAGACAGTGTCTGCGTACCTGTCTTGGATTTCACCCCCTATGAGTTGACCTTGTCGTGGACATCTTCTCTAGCAATCCAGCTGCAGAACCTGACCAACCAACATAACTCAAAAACAAAACCTCAATGTTGGAAAACTTGATTGAAAAAATATGGAAAAGTTAAAAAAAAGAAATAAAAAACAAACGGGGATATACGTTCAAAAGTCGGCAGGTGTCGCGACTGCCGGCGATGGCTTGGCCTCGAAAGAGGATAAGTCGCCAGTGACAAATTTATTTACGAAGACAAAAAAAGCGATTTCCGGAAGGGCTGGGGAGCCGACTGCAGTTCAAGGAAGGCCTCACAAGCTAACCAAGAAATGTGGAGAGCCCTCTGGTTCTAACGCCCCTCCTAAGGAGGATGCCCAAACCAGTGGGAGAGTTGCAGAGACTTTCTGTAGCACTTCCACTCATACTGCCCGTATTGAAGGGACCCCGGAGAAGACTGTTGCAGTAAGTAGAGGGGCCGAGACTTTCGGTTCCAACGCGAACTGTGATAGGTTGACGAAAGGGCTACCCTCATCAAAACCACTGCCCCAACCTCCCACCTCATCCAATCCTATGTCAAAGGACTCAAGGTCGACCAACCCGGACGGTACGGGTGCCGAGACTATCGGCTCCGTGGCTGAAAGGGGAGGACCTCCTTCGAGCTCCGGAAATACTCCTTCCCTTCCCCAAGTTGTAGGCGAAACTGTGACTTACAGTGGGACAAACAACGAAAGGGTGTCCAATCCCCCTTACCCCAAAGTTGAAGGTGAAACTGTGACTTACAGTGGAACTGATAACAAAAGGGTCTCCAATCCCCCTAACCCCCAAGTTGAATGTGAAACTGTGACTTACAGTGGAACTGAAAACGAAAGGGTTTCCAATCCTCCTAACCCCCAAGTTGAAGGTGAAACTGTGCCTTACAGTGGAACAGACAACGAAGGGCATCCCAACATACCTACATTCCCAAACCACAAAGAAAGGCGGAACACGGAGAAAATTGCGAAGGTGTTAGGTGCGGTACCTAAACCTAAGCTGGATTCAACGCAATCTGCCAAACTTGAGTGGGCAATGAAAATCATTGCAATAAATGAAAAAAAACAGCGAAGACTCAACGTCTAAGCGCCAACGCTCGTTCGAGCAGTCAACCCCGAACGCCAAAAGGCCTAAGGTGCAAAAACCAAGCACCCTCAGCTCCAAAAAAGACATGTCGTACAATGACGCACTGAAGGACAAACCCATTTTCGCTGTCATTGACAGGAGTAACGCGGATGGTGCGATCTCTTTCGATCAATGGGCGATCATCATGAACAAGCTCCAGGCCTCCTACTGGACTCTTATGATGGAAAACCCAGGGGAACCTGCCATCTTTGAGGACGCAGGATGGTATCAGGGACGCGTCAGGTTAATCGCGTTTGATGGAGAGAGATCGCGCGATCTGTATAAGCTTGCGATAAGCAGGTTAGAGGGACTCTGGCCTGGTGCTAAGCTTGAAGTCGTGTCAAGGGAGGATATCCCTTGCAGGCCTAGAGCTCGCGCTAGATTACCAGCAGAACTCTCCTGCAAAGAAACTATCATGAAAATGATTCAATTCGGCAATCCAACCCTTCCTACCCATGACTGGAAAGTCGCGAAGCTGGAAGAGCCGGAGGGTCACTATAGATCGGCTATAATAGTCATCAATAAGGACTCCCTAGCTCCCCTGGCTGCGACAAAAGGCATGATTCGGTTCGGCTGGTCAAACATTGCCTTAAAAATATACAAAAAAGATGAAGAACAGAACATCGTTCCATCTTCCATAACAAAAAGTGCGTCTTCAGTGGAAGAACCCGCAGGGCAAGTCGACCCTCCACCCATGGATATAGACGAGCTCGGCACATCCTCTGCTGAAACGTATGACAAAAAACCCTCCACATCCGACTTGGATGCCCAAAACGTCGTCAAATTCTCCGACTTGGAGACTGATGACTCTGATGCCCAAAACGTCGTCAAATTCTCCGGCTTGGAGACTGACGACTGCGCTAACGAGGTTTTGCTCAGCGAGGATGACCTTCTAAGGTCAAACTCTGAGAGCGAAAAAAACGACGACCTCAACCAGACCGTGGTGGGGGTTAGTCTACTTAGTTGTTCCCAAGATGGTGCAGCTAACTCAGATTAACCTCCAACACTCCAAGCAGGCTTCGGCCTCCCTTCTTCTCCGCCTAAACAAGAGAGGGGAAGATATTGTCCTTATTCAGGAGCCCTGGATCATCAAGTCCATCGTTCAAGGATTAAGGACTCCTGGATATACTCTACTGTATATGAAGGACAAAGGTGAACCCAGATCCTGCATATTGGTAAGAAGTAGCACTAATGTATTTTTACTCCCTCATTACAGCAATCGTGATGTAACCACAATAAGATACCAGACCAGTGACAACATCTACTGGCTGGTATCAGCTTACCTCGGCCATGACCATCCTGGCCCTCCTCCATGCGACTTATTTAAAAGGATTGTCGCTGCAGCAGAACGGCAGAAGATCGGCCTCATCATTGGATGCGATGCTAATGCGCATCACACAGTATGGGGTAGTACTGACATAAATGAAAGGGGCGAGTCACTTTTTGATTTTATTATAAGTACTAACCTTATAGTAAGTAATATTGGCAATGAACCAACATTCATTACCAAAAACAGACAGGAAGTTTTAGATATCACTCTTGTCTCCGATTCGGTTCATCATAGGATTACAAATTGGAAAGTATCTACTGAACACTCCTTTGCTGATCATAGATACATTCAATTTGATCTAAATGAGGAACCTCTCAAGCAACCAGTCTTCCGAAACTATCGGAAAACTGACTGGCAAAAATATCGGGTAATTTTGAAAAAGTTTATTAAACCTGAACTTTTACAAAACCCTACAAACAAACATGATCTAGACAAAAAAGTCAATGATCTTACCACTGCCCTTAACCATTCACTGCAGAAATCGTGTCCTCTTATAAAAATAAGAGGAAAACAGAAACCACTGTGGTGGAGCTCGGGGCTAGAACCGCTCAGGAGGGAATGTAGAAAACTTTTCAACCGAGCTAAACAATCAAAAACTTTAATAGACTGGGACTCCTACAAGGAATCCCTCAAAACTTATAAATATCAACTGAGGAAAAACAAAAGAACTTCCTGGAGAAACTTCTGTGGAAAAATAGAAGATACTTCAGAAGCTTCTAGATTAAGAAAAATCCTCTCAAAGAGTCCGACCATGCCTAGCAGTTTGAAAACAGCTGACGGCTGGACAGAATCCTGCGAAGAAACGCTCAATTTGATTCTGGACACCCACTTTCCAGGAAGCTCTAAGAACTTATGCAACTATGATTCCACGGAACCAGGTAGCATAATAACAAACAACCCCGATCTGATTACAAGGGAAAAATTAGTTTGGGCCATTAACAGCTTTGACCCATACAAATCCCCTGGACCTGATGGTATAATTCCAGCCGAACTTCAAAAGGCCGCGGACATTATTATCCCTGTCCTCGAAGTAATTCTCATCGGCTGTACCAACTTGAACTATATCCCCACTCAGTGGAGAGAAGTCAAGGTGGTGTTTATACCTAAGGCTGGGAAATCATCCCACGTAAGCCCAAAAGATCTCCGACCAATAAGTCTATCATCTTTCCTTCTTAAAACTTTAGAACGACTGATTGATATCCACCTGCGTACAGCTATAGATCCAAAATTGCTATCTACAGCACAACACGCCTACTGCAAGGGAAAATCTGTAGAAACGGCCCTACACACCCTGGTACGTACTATAGAATATTCCCTCCATCACAAAGAATTCACTCTGGCCGCCTTCCTCGACATAGAGGGCGCCTTCAACAACGTCAGCAACTTTGCAATTACAAAGGCACTGACGAAGCTCAAAGTAGATGATTCCATAGTGGAGTTGATAAATCTAATGCTAAAAAGCAGAAGAATCAACTCTACTCTAGGAAACTTCTCTGCAAAGAGATCTGTCAGTAGAGGAACACCGAAAGGCGGAGTCCTATCCCCCCTTCTATGAAATATAGTCGTCAATGAACTTCTAGTTGACTTAGAAGCTGAGGGATTCAAAGTGATTGCATATGCAGATGACGTCTCCATTGCGGTGTCCGGTAAACATGCTCACGTCCTTACGGACCTGATGCAGACCGCTCTAAATAAACTTGTAAAATGGGCGGGAAAATGTGATCTAGGGGTCAACCCTCAGAAAACTGAACTCGTTCTCTTCACCAGGAAATATAAAATTCCTCAACTAATAACTCCAAAAATAAATGGAATCTTACTTGTACTTTCAAACGAAGCCAAATACCTAGGTATTATCCTAGACAAAAAGCTAAACTGGAAAGCCAATATAGAGGAAAGAATCAGGAAATCAACCGTAGCCCTGTTTTCCTGCAAAAAAGACATTGGCACTAAATGGGCAAATCACCCACTGGCTCTACACCGCGGTCATCAGACCAATACTCACATACGGAGTAGTGGTATGGTGGAAAGCTCTTGATAAAAGGACCTACTGCGACAATTTAAGCAAGGTCCAACGAACAGCCTGTCTGTGTATAAGCGGAGCACTGAGATCAACACCCTCAGCTGCACTAAAAACACTCCTTAACCTCACACCACTAGATATCTTCAGCAAACAAATGGCCGCCAGTGCAGCCACTCGTATGAGAGGTATCTCCCAATGGACCGAAAACAACATCGGTCACGTTACAATCCTGAATTTATTCGGATCAATCCCCTGTCACTCCGACTACACCATCCCCCAATTGGTTTTTGATAATAAGTTCCAAGTCTCAATCCCACCGAGAACGACCTGGGACGACGAAGAATTTTTGAGAGATGATTCAATTCATTTCTATACAGATGGTTCAAAAACCGAAGAAGGGGTAGGCTGTGGGGTGAACTCAAACCGACTTAACGTAAGTCTCTCGTTCCGCCTTCCAAACCATTGTAGCGTGTTCCAAGCGGAAATTCTGGCGATCAAAGAGGTCCTATCATGGCTAAGAGAAAACGTGATATCCTCAACGAATATCCGGATTTTCTCAGACAGTCAAGCAGCCCTCAAATCACTCGGCGCTGTTTCTACGAACTCAGTAACCGCCCTTAACTGTCGCCTATCTCTTAGGGAGATGGCTGAACAGTTCAATATTCACCTTATTTGGGTGCCGGGGCACAGAGATATCGTGGGTAACTGCAAAGCCGATGAACTCGCCAGAGAAGGAACCGTTCTACCGATATCAACCAGCAGGTTGAATATTGGTATACCAATCGCTACATGTAAACTTATGCTAAGGCAAGAGGCTATGGATAGAACAAATCATAGGTGGTACAATATCACCACGTGCGTGGCAACGAAACGGATATGGCCAGGTCTAGATCCAAAACGCACAAGACATTTGTTATCAATTGCCAGATTGCAAGTTAGCTCCGTAATCAATGTCATCACCGGACATTGTCTGATAGGAAGACACGCCATAAGACTTGGCGTTCCCTCAAATGACTTCTGCAGAAGTTGCTTAAATGAGGAGGAGGAGGAGACAATCCCACACCTCCTCTGCTCATGTCCTGCACTCTCTTTTAAAAGAAAGCGGCATCTAGGAAAATATTTTCTTGATGATCCAAGCGATCTGGCACACACAGATCCCCTGCATATCCTTCGCTTTATTAAAAGCTCCAAATGGTTTTGTTAAGTGAGGTACTCCCTCGCATAATACCTATGGTATCACAATGGACCTAATATTGGTCTAAGTGTGTCAGTTTGTTTTCCTGACAGCCATTTAAACCTAACCTGTCTTGGATTGCACAGAACACCAGAGTCGGAGTACAGAAAATACTATCGTAATGTGGTCCTTTACAACGGGGCTCAAATAAACAGAATCGACAACTTCATGATAAAACTGACTCGGGGTCACACTGCAAGGGCGATGACCTCGACCAATGGCCTTATTTTTGGGGCTTATTACCCTAACTTAGAATATATGGAGAGAACATGTTTCAGTGGATTTGTCCCACCGGAGGCTTTCCTCTATTTTGACATGATAGGTTTGATACAGGACAGATCGGCGGTTCCGTTGATCCTTTATGGCCGGGACGTCGCCGCAGTAGGAGGAGAAGCTGAAGAGCTCCTCCGGTTCAGTAGGGCGGTATCAGATCGCGATCGACGGGACGTCATTAAAACGTCAGAACAATTCTGGTGGTTGTCTGAGCAACAGACAGAAAATGATACCGATAGCGAGTCGCCAATGGCTGGCTTGCACAGGCTTAGTGTGCAAGACTTAGGGTGTAGGGGGTAGACACAGTGGCAACCAAAAAAATTTAAAAAACGTAACAAAAAAAAACAAAAAAAAATTTTTTAAATACAAAAAAAAAAAAATTAAAAAACTAAGCTGCGTCGAAAATCAAAAAAAAATTTAAAAAATCAAGATCAAAAAAAAATTTTAAAAACTTATTGTTGCGTCCCAAAATCCAAAAAAAATAGAAAAACTTACAAAAACAAAAAAAAAAATTATAAACACCAAAAAACCAAAAAAAGAAAAAAAACAAATAAAAGCTACTGTGGCTGCTCTAGTTTTAAGTAGTTTTTAAGTAGTTTTAATTAGTTTTAAGTAGTTTTAATTAGTCTAAGTAATTTTAAGAAAAACATAAAAAATGATCCATGAAACTAAGTTTTTTTTAAATTTTCTTAGTTATTAATTAGTTCTAGTTTGAAATAGATATATGGTATCTTTAGGCCGAAAGGCATTAGAAGTAAGTTATTGTATAATTTAGAGTACCCGCCTAGGGTCAATAAGTTAATTAAGTTATTATGTAAGCTAGTTTAAACATTTTTGTTAGCAAGTAAGTAGATATAAGTAATCTTATATATAAAAATGAATCGCAAAATGTGTTGGTAAGCGCATAACTCAACAACGCCTGGACCAATTTGGCCAATTCTTTTTTTGTTGTGTTTGTTATTGTCAGGAGAAGGTTTTTATGACATAAAAAATTTAAAAATTGATATTCCCACAGGAAAGGGTTTGGGAACGGAAACCTAGAAACTACTAGGCAGGTTTCTAAAAAGATTCGAGCATTAGGGGTGCTACATTATCCCCCTCCATCAGTAATTTCGATTATATTTCATCCCTATAAACCCACGGGAACAGAAACGGGAACGATTATAGAAACCTTTAAGTTACTTGACCGATTTAAAAAATTCTTTCAATTCTTGGATGTTACATTCATACCTATACCAGTGACATAGACTTATGAATGATTCCTGTCAAGGGCTGATCCCCATATTCCGACAGGAACGGGTTGGGGAATGGAGACTTAGAAACTACTGGACAGATTTCTATAACATTTCCTGCATTAGGATAGCTACATTATCCCCCTTCATTAGTAATTTAGACTGTATTTCATCCCTATAATCCCGATAACAGAAACGGGAACGAGAACGGGAACCTTAAAGTTATTTGACCGATTTTTAAAATTCTTTCAACTCTAGGATGTTACATTATCCCTCAGTGACAAAGACTTATAAATGGTCCCTGTCAAGGCTTGATCCCCATATTCCCACAGGAACGGTGTTGGAAACGGAAACTTAGAAACTACGAAACAGATTTCTAAAATTCTTTCGGCACTAGGAGTGCTACATTATCCCCCTCCATGAGTAACCTAGACTATATTTTATCCCTATAATCCCACGGGAACAGAAACGGGAATGAGAACCGAAGCTTATGCTTACTTGACCGATTTCAAAAATTCTTATAAATATTAAGAGAAAATCTGACGGACTTCCACTTTCTTTTAATTTTCTTGACACCTCTTCTTCTCTTCCCAAGTTATCGCTAATCTTTTTGCAAATTTTTTTAGTCTATCGTATAGTGAAGATATGATTGAACCCGACTTTAATTATTTCAGTTATCTGACAAACAGTTCAAATACCAGTTTTGTTTCTCTAAGGGTTAGTCGGGACACTGTCTACGAAAAAATCAACTCACTTAAAGATGACTTCTCTCCTGGTCCGGACGGTATCCCTGCCATATTTCTTAAAAAATGCATCAACACAATCAGTGAACCGCTTTCAAATCTGTTTCAACTCTCGCTCACACAAGCTGTTTTTCCAACAGTATGGAAAAATTCTTTTATTTTCCCTATTCACAAAAAAGGTTGCAAAAATGAAATTTCCAACTACCGTCCCATAGCTAAACTCTCAGCAACTCCTAAACTCTTTTGAAAGTATAGTTTATGATACGCTTAATTTTCATTGCAAGTCAATTGTTTCCTCACTACAGCATGGTTTCTTAAAGGGCAGATCTACCACAACGAACCTTACACAATTCGTTTCTATGACAATCTGTGCTTTAGAAAAAGGCAGCGAGGTTGATGTAGTTACTACTGACTTTTCTAAAGCATTTGATAAAATCTCTCACGGCATTATCTATCTTAAGTTAAGAGCTTTTGGTTTTCCACCACTATTCATCCAATGGGTCAAATCCTATTTGGAAGACCGTTTTTATAGGGTAGTTTTCCGAGGCTCTATTTCGACCCCCATTTCCGCCACTTCTGGTGTTCCTCAGGGCAGCCATCTTGGCCCTCTTTTATTTGTCCTCGCCATAAATGATGTGGACAAGATTATTTCCTACTCCAACCATTTTATATACGCAGATGACATAAAAATAACGAGGGTCATTTTGACACCTTTCGACCCTCCCCTGCTTCAACAAGATTTAAATTCCTTTCTAACTTGGTGTCAAAAAAATTTCCTTGAACTTAATGTTAGCAAGTGTCAATTCATGACTTTCTCACGAAAACGTCTTCCTCTCCCCCTCGAATGTACGACTTTTGCAACGTAGCCGTTCCAGCAGTGTCTTCCATTCGCGATATCGGTATCTATTGTGATAAAGAACTCAATTTCCGTTCCCACATTGACCAAACTATATCAAGAGCTAACTCTTCCCTTGGCTTTATAAAACGCTGGTCTAAGGAATTTTCAAACCCTTACGTCACAAAGTCACTCTACATAACTTTCGTCAGACCCATCCTTGAATATGCTTCTCAGGTGTGGTCTCCTTATCAAACAACCCACTCTCTTAGAATTGAAACTGTACAGCGAAGGTTTCTTCGTTTTGCTTTACGCAATCTTCCTTGGTCGAATTCCCTTATCTTACCTCCCTATGAAGATAGATTACAATTAATCGACTTACACACCCTAGCTAGACGTCGCGATGTTGCTGACATACTCTTTGTGCACCAATTAATAACTGGCGTAATCGACTCCCCCGCACTTCTTGAAAACATGGTCCTCAATACCAATTCACGCAACCTAAGATCCGTCCCTTTCTATAACCTTCCTACTCTCCGCACTAATTATGGGCATTTCAACCCTATTACTCGTATGTTACGCTTAGCCAATAATTCACAACACATCCTCGACTTTAACAAAAGTATATCTTCCCTTAAAAGAGATTTGTATTCCAATCCTCCATAATCCCACAAACACATTTAGTTTTTAAGATAGATTTAAGTTATTATTGTTTGTTTAAGTATTACATAGCTTGAATTAAGCGAATAAATAAATAAACCTTAAAGTAACTTGACCGATTTCAAAAATTCTTTCAACTCTAGGTTCTAGGATGTTATATTATCCATCAGTGAATTAGGCTTATATTTCACATATTTCCACGGTAACGGAAGATTCCGACAGGAACGGGTCTGGGAACGGAAACCTAAAAACTAGATTTCAGAAATTCTTTCGGCACTGGGATGCCACATAATCCCTCAGTAACTTAGCGTAGATTTCATCCCTATAATCCCACGGCAACAGAAACAGGAATGAGCACGGGAGCCTTAAAACTACAGGCCCGAGCAACGCCAGGCGGCTCAGCGAATGAAATAACAAATATATAGTTAGATTATTGGATTGTTTGTTTTTGAGAACTCTTTTGATTTTCATTTGTGAGGAATAAAGATTTAAACTTTTTTTAGTTAAAAGTGTTACTTTTACAATAATCCAAACTAATTTTTCATATGAAATGACCGCATATTGAACTTTATTTACATTCGCTAAACAAAACGAACTGATTTAAAGTGATACTATACACTTTGACCTAAGCAATGACAGCGTCTTCTAGGCCTTTGGTAGAGATAAGGATCTTGAATGGATATAGGGTTCGAAATGAAGTCGAAGTTTTTTGGTTATTTTGTTGTTAAGAAGAAATGAGTAAAGTAATAAGGACTCGAAGAAAATTTTAATTTTGACCAAATGAGGGTATTGCAAAACCACTTGGTGGTCTCTGTGACCATGTTGAGTGGTGCAGATGCTAACACTTTGATGTACTCAACAAGTGTCACAAGCTTCAGCATCGGAACGGGAACAACAACATTAGCGGGAACTTGGAAAATATTGGACCAAATCCCGAAAATTTTTCAATGTTTGAATGATTCATTGCTCCTGAGTATTAAAGACTATTTCCTTCCCATATTCTTTCGGGAACGGAAACAGTAATGGCGAAATAACCAAGAAACTGGAAAGTACTACAAAAATTCTTTCACCGTTAGAGTGGTTCATTGTCCCTGAGTAATCTAAACAATATTTCATCGCCATCTTCCCACAGGAACAGGAACGGGATTAAAAAAAACCACCTACTACCGATTTCAATGCATATTTCACTTTTACAGTACTGGGCCGATTCCAAAAACTATGTCATCGTTAGAGTGCTTAACTGTTCCTGAGTTACATAAACTATATTTCATCCCTATTATCCCACTAAAATGGAAACTTGGAAACTACTTAACTAAACTTACTTAATTCGATTGACGTAGGGCCTGAGCAACGCCGGGCGGGTCAGCTAGTAGATAATAAAAATGAATTAAAAAAAAAAAAAAAAACGGAAAGCAGAGTGGTAGTTGTTAAAAAAATGTTGGCAGCGAGTTCATGTGTATGATTAAGTTTGATTCACGTTGCCAAAAGTCTAAGATGTTTCGGATGTGAATTTCAAAAGGTAAGTCGGAAATAATCGACTTATATGGACGCTTCGCCACTGGTATTCAGCCCTATCACAGATTCCATCGTAATCGAAATAAGTCTAAGTTTCCCGATGTTACTATTATATAATCCATTCGGAGTGGAACAAATTTCGAAATTCGTACTTTTGGTATCACTAATTCTGAATGAAACGGAAATATGATGTCCTTTTCTACGACAATTTTCTTCTGTCGTAAAGCGTAGAGCCAAAGGAAAAATCCATTTATTAAAATATTAAAAACACATTTGTATAAAACAATTTTACAAAATATAATTCTACTTAAGAAAAAACAACAAAAGCCAGAATTATCTCGTAAATTAAATTAGATCCAACTTGTTTTTATTTCCTCCCAGTGGTCATTAACTTCCTCTTTTGGACTCAAAATTTTGAAAGAAAAACATAATTTTTTTTTTTAAAACCACTTTTTTTTCCAAATTTTACGTATTTAAGTAGTATTTTTTATTTTTTATTTATTTTTGATAAAACACAAAAAACCGGATGTCAAAATAACCTGTAGTTTTTGAGAAAACCAAAAATTACAAAAACGACTTTTTAAAATTTTTTTTTTCTTCAAGTTTTTTTTTCGTTATTTGATTCTTAAGTGATTCTTAAGTGAAAAAAAGTAAAGAGAAAATTCATCCTTAATTTATTAAATTCACTTAAGAATCAAAAAACGAAAAAAAAACTTAAAAAAAAAATAAATAAATAAAATACTACTTAATAACGTAAAATTTGGAAAAAAAGTGGTTTTAAAAAAAAGTTATGTTTTTCTTTCAAAATTTTGACTTTGAAAATTAATATTTCAAAAAATATGTATTTGAACAACCTATTTTTAAATTAAAATTAATGTATAAGTTTTTGGCTTTTTAAAATGCTATAGCACGCTTCTGTAGGTATTACCGTTATTTTTAAATAATTTTTTTCCCATTTTTTGTGATTTTTTTCTTAAATTGCCCCTCCCGCCTAAACGGGGGAAAATGGACCCCCCTCCCATACGATTTTTTGCTTGTCTAGGTCCCACTTACACACCCTATCTTTTTGTCACACCTTATGCGAATCACCCTGTATATATATATATATGTGTGTGTTTATGTGTGTGTGTGTGTGTGTGTGTGTGTGTGTGTGTGTGTGTGTGTGTGTGTATGTGTGTGTGTGTGTGTGTGTGTGTGTGTGTGTGTGAGTGTGTGTGTGTGTGTGTGTGTGTGTGTGTGTGTGTGTGTGTGTGTGTGTGTGTGTGTGTGTGTGTGTGTGTGTGTGTGTGTGTGTGTGTGTGTGTGTGTGTGTGTGTGTGTGTGTGTGTGTGTGTGTGTGTGTGTGTGTTTATTTGCATTAATTCCTGCTTGTTGCGGTTTGATAAAACTTTGAAGAAGAAGAATTTCGTAGGGCTTGCTGAAAAAAAAAATTTTGAAAAGACAGAAAATTTCTGTTTATAACCGTGTTTCAATAACTGCAAAATTGTGATACGTGGTCAATCAAAGTTGAGGGAAATACAAAAAGTGCCAAAAATTTCGTTATTTCATCAACTTCTTTTGCGTTTATCTTACCTTCTAGATCACTTAGTGGGCTTACATTATACAGAGAACCTCCTTTTATCGTGTACAATAAGTCCTAAATATCAAATGAATTGGCCGCTTCTGAACCGAGGTATGTAAAAACGATATCAGTTGGATACTTCGCGTGAAAAAAAAACTTTCGTATTTTTATTCTTAGAGATAAACTCTCACACATTACATTTATTTCGGCTTTTAACTGTGTCATAATAGAATTTGTCAGAGAATTAGTGAGCAATTCTAAACGGTATTCAATTTTGTTCCATAAAAAAGTTTGGGCATGCGTTGTTAAAAGGGAACTAGTGTTATTAAGAGGGGAGTTTGAATGTTTTTCTACCGATATCAACTTCTTTTGTTGCTCATTCCACTTCCTCTGAACATTTTAAATGAGAAATTTCAGGCAGGTAGGAAAATGCGAAGTTTATATGTGATTAGTTCAGCCTATACGCAATTTTAACATAGAAAACTAATAAATTGAAGTATCTTTATGCTTTATTAAAACTAAGTAGCAATTTATTTTATTTTTAAGATTTTACTTTTATAAATTAATAGAGTACTGAGCTCAAATTGGTGGTATGCTTCACCCGAACACGTTCACAATTTTTGTTCTTGTGGATTAGGGTTTGTCATTTTTAGGCAACTTTTTTATTTCAACACAAAACTGGCAAAAATATACTTTCAGGAAAGTATAAAATGAAGCCCTTTAAAATTTGAGCTCTTAATATTAACATTGAGTGGTGCCTGTTCTTAACTTTCAGTTTTCCATTTAAATAGCATAGAAAAAAAATTTTTCTTAATTTTGTAGCTTGTTTGAGCATTCTAAAAATGAACTGACGTTTTTTTTGTTAGGAAATCGATTGCTCTACAGAAAAGCTCTTAATTATTTTTTTCATAGAGTGAGCCGTTCTGAAGATATTCAAACTCAAAGTTGGAAATGTATGAAATTGTGACTTTTATTTTAATAAACTCATACTTATGACCTTTTTTATGACTTAAAAATTATTTTCAAGAACAAATAACTACTTTTGTGTAAAAAGAAAATAACACTTACATCTCAATTTTTTTTTCCGCATTTTATTTTACTTACAATCAAAAAAAGTTATTTCTGTTCAATATATCTGTTCAATTAGAGAATCAGTAAAACAATTAATTTTTTACTGTTTTTTAATTTTTTTCATTTTTTATAATTTTACTTCGGCTCAGTCAGTATATTACTTATTTGGACTAGTTTTCTCGTGAAAATGTAAGTTAAGGGTTGTTCTGTCATTACTTTCTTCTGTTTAAAGCTACATACATATATTTCCAACTTTAATTTGGAATATCTTCAGAACGGCGCACTCTATGAAAAAAATAAGGATCATCTCTTTTGGAGAGCATTCAAATTTCTACTTAAATAATTTGTCAGTTTATTTTTACATTGCTCAAATGTAAGAAAAATAAGAAAAAATAAAAAAAAATTCCATGTTATTTAAATGGAAAATTAAAAGTTAATAACAGGCACCACTTAATGTTAATATTAAGACCTCAAATTTTAAGAGGCTTCTTTTTCTACCTTCCTGAAAGTATTAAGCTTGTGTTTTTTGTTTAAAAATAAAAGTTGCCCAAAAACTACACAACCTATTGTTGATGTTTTGCAGAGTAGGGCGCAGCTTGTTATAGTTTCAAGAATTTAAAATGACCCTCTTCCAAGATTTGGAAAAAAATAGTTCAGAAGTTCAGAGTCTGGATGGTTGTAGGTACTCGTAAGACAAGTCTCTCAAAAGAAATGGGTAATTAAAATAAACAAATTCACAAAATAAATTGAGGTTCATAATTGTTGCGCAAATAATTTTATTTCAAATATTCAAAAATCAAACCAGACTTCAAATAAAATATTTTTTTTTTGTTATTTCATTATTAAATTTTCAACCAGCCCAAAAATGCAGATCGTAAATTGCGCACTTTACTTATATCTGCTTCCTTACATTGTTCGTTAATAGCTAAAGGCGACAGGCTGCTACTGACCGATGATTTTGTAAATTTACTGAAGTTGGTATTGTTACTACCACCAACAAATGACTCAACATCAGACGGCATAGTATTTAAAGTTTTTTCCGCAGCAGCTGTTTGGATTTTAATATTGCTGATTGGATTTGGGGTTTTATTGGTCGTCTGCAATTTTTTTTTTGCTCGAGACATCCCACATCTTTATTAGGAGATCTTAGAGTGGTAAATCTTACATTTGCAGTAATAGATGTTTTTCGTGTTTTAGGTTTGCTTTGAATTGCATTTCGTGAGATAAAGCAAATTTTTTTATCAATTTGAAATATGCCGCTTCTATTAAGAGTTTTTCCAAACAATTCATCTTGCTTTAGTGGATCCCGTTTTGTTTTTGGTACTGTAAACATTTCGGATTGTTTTTCGGGAGGAACGAGTTTCGAATCTGTAAAAATCGAAGATGTTGGGCTCGGGACTTTTCTTTCAAAACTTTGTTTAATATACCTACTGGTACTGTTCTCAAAAAATATATTTTCTCTACTAGAACTTAGTGTTTTGCGTATTGATAAAGAAGGTCGTTCATCATTTGAGCAAAGCATATTCGCTTTCGAAGAATATACATGTTTGTATCCAGAAAGTGGTATTTTGCTGGGCTTGAATCGCTTGGGCGCCGTGATTACTTGTTCATATTCACTAAAAACTGGGCTCTTGGTTTCCTGAGCGCATATACAATCATTTTTGAAGTCTCGTTTTATTTGAAAATGTGTGTCTGTTTCTATACATTTATCATAAGATAATTGAGGCGATCGCAGGACCGAGGCCAAAAAATAATCAGAAACATTTTCATTTTGACGTGATAAGGTTTCAAGTGGTTTATTTTTGATTTTAAGAGGAAAACTTTTCGACGCATTAAGTCCAGGGCAAAACTCTCCAATCTGAAAAAAAAAATAAAAGATCTAGTATTATATTTTCGGAAAATTAATGCCAGTCTTTTATAATAATAATTCAAAGAAAAGAATAAGTGTTTCGAAAATCTGCGATGTAGTTAATACTCCCACTGGAACACTTTTAAATGTTTTCAGAGTAAAACCTAGGCGTGGGGGACGCAATATAACACTTGCTCAAATTTGCGCACGTTAAAAACCAGCACAACCTGTTAAAGGGTTAGGGGTAGTCAGGAGCGTGAAAGAATGCCATATTTTAATAAAATATTTTTACTAGTTATGAATTTTTTTCACACAAGTGAAAACGTAGCATCATTTCGTCATATTTTAACATTACTTCACCAAAACTAAAAAAAAAAAAATATTAACTATTTTACAAGTTATGGCGGTTTAAGTTGAACAGGTTTTAAAAGTGGGTCCTTGCGGTGCCAACTGTAACTTAAAAAACTTTCCATAGATTTGAATGAAACTTATACAGTTTTTAGAAAACTGTAGGAAACCCCTCTAATTCGAAAAACGAAAAAGTAATAAACTCTTTTCAACCTGCGAATCAACCTTAACACCATTCCGACCAGACCTTAAGAAAAAAAAAAATTAAGTTGCGCAATTTCATTGTGCTCAAGTTCCCCTTTTATCTGCACTTCCGTTCAGCCATATTGCCACGTCGACTACACAATTTTCACACGTCATATGTCCCACCCTTTCTTTTTCTGGTGACGACGGCGAACGACAAGGTGTGGTCGGGCAACAGATTTTTTTTTTTACTATTTTCAAAGCGTGAAAGGAAATTGATTACAGGTATGAATAAAGTGTTTTATTACCCCTTTTTTATTATTAATTCGCACTTCTCGTGCTTGCTACAGAGAAAAGTAAGTTGCCGGCTGAATAGCACAAACAAAGAAGAATTAGGAGACGACGATCGCTCAAGAAACGCCTATGGCCACGTGCCAAGGACTCTTCAGGTTGGCGAAACATTCCGACGAGAAAATCCTGGTGCGAGAAGTGATCTTCTTTGCCAGAAAAGGCTGATCCTTTTTTTTTGGAAATGATCACTAACCATTCACATCGCACAGGTAAATAAATTTTCATTATTCGGTGTACCCGATTAACAATAGCCTACACAGGCAGCATTCAAGGGAAATTGAAAACGCCGCCGCCGTTCATCCGTACACCCTAGGGATTACAACAGTTCACGTGCCACAAGCATGAGGACGACGAATAGCGCCCTTGAATAGAGAGAGATACGTAGTTCCCAAGAAGAAAAAAATAAAGAAAAAAACAATAAACAAATAGAAATTAAAATTCCTGCAGCAAAGGAGATTTCATCCAAGGGAAATAGACGAAAAGATACAAAAGAACAAAAGAGCAAACGAACAAAATAAAATATACAGTCCGCAATAAGACAGACAAAAAAAAGTGAACAAATACATAGTTGTCAAGGTCCCATAGCACTCGTCACTCGTTGCGTGTAGTCGTGTTACTTAACGTTGTCGGTCTACAGCTCATATGCTCATATGTTCAGCCTCGTCGTATACGATTATCCCACACGGTACATAGTGCTCGTAGTGCCTTTTTTTATACATACCGGTCTACTGCGGGACAGTGCATTGTATATAGAATCTAGATTATATATACAATGGACAGTGATCAGGTACCGTTCATAACTGGTAGCAGTACAGGAACCTTAGTCGGTAGTGAAAACGAAAAGCAAACCAGTGAGGACTGCCTCAACACGCCCGCGTGACCTTTCGAAATCCCTAAAAGAGTATGCGGCGAATTGGAAGTGTTTTCTTTTTGGAACCAAACGTTCAATCCGAAACTAAACATGTTAAGAAATAGCTTTGAGAAACTATAAAAGTGAATTAGCATCAAAAAAATAGTGTCTTATGAGAAAAATATAAGGTCTGTTCGTTGAACTTTCCCCAGGGTTGACCCAGGTTTTCTGACCTATAGTATCATGAAAAGATTTTAAAAGAAAAAGAAAGTAAAAATAATGTCAAAAGTAGATTCTAAAAAAAGAAAATATAATAGCAATAAGGTGCATAAGGAACTCAAGAGTTCTATTTGGCATTTGAAGTGGATTATGCAACATGCAGTCAGTCAGAGATATCTTATGTAATCTTTTTTTTTTTTTTGAGGAGCAGCGTTTACTTCAACATCACAGGTACTTCACCGGGCCAGAAGCTGTGCACATCTTCAGGATTCGAGGTGAGTTTTTTTCCTGTCTTTTTTTTCTAAATCTATTTTACATAAATCGTTGAAAACATAAGTAAATGCCCCTATAAAAAAAAGAGTTGGTAGAACATTTACATGAAGGTCGATTGACAAAAGAAAAAGAAAGAAATAAATATTGTATTGAGAGTGGATTCATAATTAAGAATTAACTTAAGTGAAATGAGAATGGATTTGAATTCCATAAATTGATCGAAAAATGTACAAGAATCAAATGTAGGTGAATAAAAGTTATAATAATCATTACTGGAGAATTTAGTAACTTGTAAATGACGTTTATTGAGAAAGAGTAGATGAAGTTGAAAGCATGCTTTATAGGTGCTTATGAATTAGTGACATAAGAACAAGGTAAGTACTGATCATGAAGCAGTAGACAAGATAAGTAAGGGATGTGGTGATGGGAGATTGTCGGGCGGGTCGACGCCGAAGAGACGTTTTGATGGCGGGGGAAGTGACATGGTTTCTCACCCCTAAAGTTATACGGCTCATTTAAGGAAGGATTATTTTTGTGTCTCGGTGTTAAGAAGAACGAGAGGGTAAGTGAAAGCAGAGGAAGATGTAAGGAAAGGGAAACTATAAGAATCTAATAAATCTGATAAGTTCTGAATATTTAAGGGGCCTTTGACAGTTAGAGTGAAGACAGGGGCACAGGTGAGTGTGGGAAGCCACACCCAAGGGCGGGAATTATATCACTCAGGTTGCACTCACACCTATGCAACCAACTGAATTCCCCAGAATTTATTTTTATTTTTGTACTGATGCTTCGAGTTCTACAAGATGTTCTTGGTGGACCAATATTATGTCCAATGCTATCTAGGACCAGGTCTGAGTAAATAGATGTAACCTCGTCTGTTCCCCGTTGTCAAGATCCCCCCCACCGACGAGCTGAGGACGTGCAATCACTAGCAGACCTACATACATCGTGAGGGAGCAGACCACCACCCGAACCTCTGCCTGGACTGGCGAATGGGTTTCTGTGACCATTCGTCATAGAGGTAGAGAATAGTTCGGGAGGAGAGGAAGCGAATCCAAGTCGGATCGTTTTCTGGTTCGAGTGTACTAAAGCGAGCACGCGTACACACAATAAACCGTTACAGAATGGCGCCCAAAACGCAGGGCTCCGAAGCTTTGAGGTCTAAAATAAATTCTTTTTGGGGAAACATGAAAATTTCAAAAAAAAAAAATTTTTAATTCTACTTTTTTTTGGTCGTTAGTCAGAGCGGTAGGCTTGTATGGCCTCCTTTGAGTAAATACTAAAGAAGCAGTCTTATTTGTGACGTTATCCGGGAAATTAGGAAGGATCACTCCAGACTTCCGTCTGTCGTAACGTCGTAAAAGGCGAATACTTCGAATGTAAAATAGGTTTCTACTTTCGTGTCGTTGCCGAGGAGGTAATTTCCGTCCTGGTCAAATATAGCACAAGAAGTAAGAAAGACAAAACCAAGGGAGATAGAATGGAGGTGGAGTTGTCTTGAGGTATCTTGTCCAGTTAGTGAGACGTGGTCTGACTTTCAGTAGATGCAAGAACCGTAAGACATCAATCAAACGAAAAAAAGAAAAGACTGACGAGACCGTAGATTTGAAAATGGTAGTATCAAAGAAAGTCGAAGACAAGAAGGAGGATGCTCACGTTATCCGGTGAGTGGATGTAAGCTCATCTACTCGCGTCTGTAGTGACAGGGCAGAACTCATAGAGTCTTCGGAGTTCCAAGATCACCTTGATGAAGAGTAGGGCGATATCAGAACATTTAGCAGCTTAACATTGAGTTATATTTTTTTTTACAGTTTCTTTGGCTTTCAAACCCGTACTTTCCGAAACCACATCCCTTATATGATTTAGAAAAAGCGTATTTGTTTCAGGTTTAGAAATCAGAAGTAATATATATATTTTTTTTTGAGACCTTAGTAAGTTATTCAAAAATCGAACAAGAAGATTTGGAATAATTGTAGTATTTAGGAATTAAAAGAGAGAAAAGTCACAGAACAAATAGTAGTATAGAATAGACATGATAGTTTTTTTTGTTGGTGTGATACACTAGTAGGTAGTAAGTTTTAGTTAGACGATACTCAACTTAATATAAAAGAATAAATGGTGGGAGGAAGAAAAGGTAGATCGCGTCGAAGGGGAGCTTCGTCTCCGGACGATAGGTCTAGTAAACGAAGTGAGGAGGTAAGCGAGCGCAAAGGAGAGCAACTGACAACGGGAACTGGCGACGTCACTGAGCATAGTATGGTTTTGCCGAGCGGCCAAAGGCAAGCGAACTCGACGGCAAGATCAAACACAAGTGGGGCCGAGCTAAGGCAAGACTCGGAAAATTTTTCTGTTTATGTTCAAGTAGTGGTAGCAGCCTCGATGGGTTTGCAAAGGGTAGAGGATCAGCGTTTTCTTAGATAAGAGCTAGCGAAAAATCAAGCTAGTGTCTTAGACCACGTGAGGGTGATAGTTAGGGAGACGTTGGAAAAGAACTTGCCACCGGTGCAAGCTAACAGTGGACCGTCTACTTCACGACAAGAAGTGGGAACTAATCGTTTTAACAGTAACCCACCACGATCGAACATCAATGACATAAATACCGCACGAATGGAAAGGCACGAGCAAGTCGTTCATCCCGTCGATATGGCACAGGGATCGAATGTTGACAATTTCCTAGCCCAATTAGGGAATCTTAATCTAAACGATTCCCCAGCTTCGACTTCTAACCCGTTTCAGCCGGCAACCTCACTAACGAACTCTCACATGCGTTTTCCACAATATCACAAATGGGGAATACGTTTTGATGGCAAGAACATAACTATAGATGATTTCCTCTTTCGACTGGAAAGAGTGAAGAATAGTTGAATCGGTCATTTCAAAAACCACTTAAGTCACATTTTTTCCAACATGTTTTTTTTTTTTTTTTTGCTGAAAATGGTTCCTCTCAGGTAGAGAAACATTTTCAGCAAAAAAAAAAACATGATGGAAAATATTGTGTTCAGTTATAATGTATCTTGGGAAGAGGTGATAGTAAATTTTCACCATTTCGTCAGTGGTCCACCTGAGAACTGATTCTGGATGTTTTTGAAAAGCAACCAAAACGCGTCGTGGGCCGTACTGCGTACAGCTCTTTTTGAACAATATAGAACCCTTGAAACTGACTCGGAGTTGTCACGTAAGATGGCCGATAAGAAACAGTTACTAGGGGAAACGTTCAACAATTTCTACGACGATTTATTACAAATAAACTCAAGATTGCGTGTTCCAAAACCATCAAAGGAATTGGTCGAGTTAATAAAACAGAACGTACACAGACGAATGGGAGAATCACTGATTACGTTTAACACCACCAGTCTGCCGGAAATGGCGTACGTATGTAGGTCAATTGAAAAATTTTTGGGGAAACAAGAAACTCCTAAGACAAGATATTCCTCGAATTTTCAAAACTAGCCTGCACGGCGAAATATTAATGAACTTGAAGTTCTTACCACGGGGGTGACACAAACGGAGTTACCCATGGTAGAAGCAATTCAGGGTGATGCGAAATCTCCAAAGTGTTGGAATTGCAAGCATAGTGGACATACTTTTCGAGAGTGTAGAGACTCGAAAAGAGCGATGTTCTGTTACCGTTGTGGTTTAGCAGACGTTGTTTCGCCAAATTGTCCAAAATGCTCGGGAAACTACCAGCAGAACAACTCTTCAACCGGGGAGAATTATTCGAGAACAGCCAACCCGGCATAATAGATATGAAAGAATCGGATAAAAAAATTACCTGCGACCTTGTTAAAAAGCTAGAATATAGTAAAACTACACACGAAACACCGAATGTACCGAGAAGATCGTTACATGAGCGTCAGAAAGCGTATTACGAAGCGCGGAATCGCATAGTTACCTTCAAACAACCTTCAAGTAGAATTCAACGAGCTAGAGAACGTTTCAAGGAAAAGAAATTGTATTATCAAAATATCGCGTCTACGACATTGGATAATACGTCAGGAGATTGTCGTCCCTATGTGATGGTAGGAATTTTCAAACAAAATTGGTTGGGGCCAGTGTTAGTTGTCTGGGAATGGGAACAAACATACTCGAATACCTGAAAGAAAAAAATTTACCTTTTAAGAAGTTGTCCGCTTCAGTGTCGACAGCCGATGGTCAACAGCAAGACATTTAAGGAATAATATCAGTCGAAGTTCAATATAAAGGGGAAGCCCATCCTATAGATTTCTATATTGTACCGTCGTTGGCTCAGCGCTTATATTTGGGCGTGGATTTTCGGAAGAAATTCCGAATTGCACCTAATGTGATTGCTGGTCTATCGATGGAGACACCGGCTAGGAAAGTTCAAGGGTCGGCAGTTGAGTGTCAGCTCTCGAACCAAGAACGGGAAATCCTTCGGAGCACGATCGCCCAGTTCCATCGTTCACGGTGAAAGGATTGGGGAAAACTCACTTGTTAGAACATGTGACTGATACAGGCGAGGCAACGCCAATAAAGCAGAGGCATTATCCTATATCTCCAGCGATACAAGCCTTACTGTATCGGGAATTGGATCGTATGCTTGAGTTAGGGGTCATCGAAGAAAGTTCTAGCGCCTGGAGTTCACCCGTCGTTTTAGTACGGAAACCAGGTAAAAACCGTATGTGCCTAGACTTTCGGAAGGTGAACCAGGTAACAAAAAAGAATGCGAGCCCAATTGCTAATATTGAAAGACTATTAGCACGCCTTTCAGAAACACACTTTATTTAAAGTGTGGATTTGAAAACGCGTACTGGCAGATACCGTTGGAGAAAGGATCGAGGGAAAAAACAGCCTTTACCGTCCCCGGGAGACCTCTATATCAGTTTCGAGTGATGCCTTTCGGACTCTCGAACGCGGCTCAAAGCTTAACGTATCTAATGGGTAGAGTAGTCCCGCAAGAATTAAGAGAGCAGGTGTTCGTTTACTTGGATGATTTATTGATCATCTCGCGTACTTTCGAGGAACACGTTAAGATACTGGGGATAATAGCGAACAAGTTACGTGAGGCAGGATTGACGAGTAACGTCGAGAAATGGAAGTTTTGTTTCCGGGAACTGCAGTACCTAGGGTATGTAGTGGGACAGGGTTGCTTAAAGGCTGACCCGGCTAAGATAGCGGCAATTTTAGAATTTCCTATTCCAGAGAAACCCAAGCAAGTAAGACGTTTCCTAGGTATGGCAGGGTGGTACCGGAGGTTTGTAGATAATTTCTCTACCCGGTCGGCTCCGATATCTGATGCTCTGAAGAAAACAAAAAAATTTGAGTTCGATACCAAGGCTGTGGAGGCTTTCGAAGATCTGAAGGTGGCTTTAACGGCACCAGTTTTGATTAACCCAGACTTTAACAAAGAATTTATAATTCTCTGTGACGCCTCAGCGACAGGGATAGGTTGCGTATTATGTCAAAAAGACGAGAAGGGGGCTGAACGTCCAATAGTATTTTTCTCGCGAAAATTGAAAGTGGCTCAGCGGAACTATTCCGTAACCGAAAGAGAATGTCTCGCGGCAGTAAAAGGGATACACACGTTTTGACCGTATGTGGAAGGTTATCACTTTACAGTGATAACCGATCACGCCAGTTTGAAGTGGCTTATGAGTCTGAAAGATCCCACGGGAAGGTTGGCGCGCTGGAGCATGAAACTCCAAGGTTTCGATTTCGAAATTCAGCACCGAAAAGGGACACTACACGTAGTTCCGGATGCTTTGTCGAGAGTCCATGACCATGATCAATATTTATATAAAAAAGTCAGACACTGTACGGGAAATCTCTTGCAAGATGAACTGGTGTAGAAACTGTGGGTACCGCCGGCTCTAACTGAAAATCTGATCTCCTTGGCTCATAACCCGCCCCGAGCAGCGCACGGTGGAATCTCGAAAACGCTTTACAAACTTAGAGAACGATTTTTCTGGCCAGGTATGGCTCCGCAAGTTAGACGATATATAGACAAGTGTGAGATATGTAAAACTTCTAAGGCACCAAACTATACGTTAAGAGCAGAGATGGGAGAGGCGTTCGTGGTCGAAAGGCTGTTCCAGCACTTATACGTGGATTTTCTGGGCCTGTATCCAAGGTAGAGAAATGGGAATACCCAAATTGTTATAGTATTGGATCAGTTGACCAAATTTGTAGTTGTTAAACCATTAAGAAAAGCGACATCGTCAACAGTAGTAAAATTCTTACAAGAGGAAATTTTCCTCACGTTTGGAGTATCGGAGAGTCTTTTGACGGACAACGGTTCACAGTTTTAGAGCAAAGAGTTTGCCGGTATGATGAAAAAGTTCGGGGTAAAGCACTACCGATCGGCAATTCATTCACCCCAGGCTAACGCGAGTGAACGTGTCAACCGTTCGATATTGGCGGGTATCCGCTCGTATATCGACCCGAAGCAACTTACGTGGGATGCACACCTCACATCCATCGGGAGCGCATTACGCTCCACGATTCATTCAACCATTGGTATGTCTCCGTACGAGGCTCTTTTCAGCCAACAAATTGTCGAACATGGTTCGCAGTACAAACTTTTGCTTGAGCTGGTTGGGTTGAATCAATCCGAATTGAACTGTTTACCGAAAGCTTGTAAAATGAACATCTTACAACAACATTTGAAATCAGAGTTAGAACGCACACATGAGATGTACGCCAGCAGGTATAATTTAAGGAGTAGACAAGTAACGTTCGAGACAGGAGACGTAGCATACAAGAGAAATTTCATACAAAGTGACGCGCTAAAACATAGAAATGCGAAACTGTGTCCTAAATTCACAAAAGTAACCATTGGGAAAACCATTGGAAACAATTTATATGAGACGCTCGACGAAAGAGGAATTAGGGCTGTGGTTCATTCTAAGGATTTGAAGAAGTAACCGCGTCGATAATAGGGGTATGGTAAAAGCCCGGCTGTCAGCTGCGCATGAGACATCTTCAAACAAAATAGGGTTAAGTGGGATTCTTACTAACCAAAAAGGTAAACTTAATCATAGGGCGATTGGGTTCTTTCCTATTTCCTTATTGGGTAGAGTCACCCAAAAGAAACGAGTTTTGTATGAAACCCCTCTAATTCGAAAAACGAAAAAGTAATAAACTCTTTTCAACCTGCCAATCAACCTTAACACCATTCTGACCAGACCTTAAGAAAAAAAATTAAGTTGCGCAATTTAATTGTGCTCAAATTCCCCTTTTATCTGCACTTCCGTTCAGCCATATTGCCACGTCGACTACACAATTTTCACACGTCATATGTCCCACCCTTTCTTTTTCTGGTGACGACGGCGAACGACAAGGTGTGGTCGGGCAACAGATTTTTTTTTACTATTTTCAAAGCGTGAAAGGAAATTGATTACAGGTATGAATAAAGTGTTTTATTACCCCTTTTTTATTATTAATTCGCACTTCTCGTGCTTGCTACAGAGAAAAGTAAGTTGCCGGCTGGATAGCACAAACAAAGAAGAATTAGGAGACGACGATCGCTCAAGAAACGTCTATGGCCACGTGCCAAGGACTCTTCAGGTTGGCGAAACATTTCGACGAGAAAATCCTGGTGCGAGAAGTGATCTTCTTTGCCAGCAAATGCGGATCCTTTTTTTGGAAATGATCACTAACCATGCACATCGCACAGGTAAATAAATTTTCATTATTCGGTGTACCCGATTAACAATAGCCTACACAGGCAGCATTTAAGGGAAATTGAAAACGCCACCGCCGTTCATCCGTACACCCTAGGGATTACAACAGTTCACGTGCCACAAGCATGAGGACGACGAATAGCGCCCTTGAATAGAGAGAGATACGTAGTTCCCAAGAAGAAAAAAATAAAGAAAAAAACAAAAAACAAATAGAAATTAAAATTCCTGCGGCAAAGGAGATTTCATCCAAGGGAAATAGACGAAAAGATACAAAAGAACAAAAGAGCAAACGAGCAAAATAAAATATACAGTCCGCAATAAGACAGACAAAAAAAGTGAACAAATACATAGTTGTCAAGGTCCCATAGCACTCGTCACTCGTTGTGTGTAGTCGTGTTACTTAGCGTTGTCGGTCTACAGCTCATATGCTCATATGTTCAGCCTCGTCGAATACGATTATCCTACACGGTACATAGTGCTCGTAGTGCCTTTTTTTTATACATACCGGTCTACTGCGGGACAGTGATCAGGTACCGTTCATAACTGGTAGCAGTACAGGAACCTTAGTCGGTAGTGAGAACGAAAAGCAAACCAGTGAGGACTGCCTCAATACGCCCGCGTGACCTTTCGAAATCCCTAAAAAAATATGCGGCGAATTGGAAGTGTTTTCTTTTTCGAACCAAACGTTCAATCCGAAACTAAACATGTTAAGAAATAGCTTTGAGAAACTATAAAAGTGAATTAGCATCAAAAAAATAGTGTCTTATGAGAAAAATATAAGGTCTGTTCGTTGAACTTTCCCCAGGGTTGACCCAGGTTTTCTTGACAACCCTGTAAATTTTGAAAAAAAACCTGGGGTTTCCAGTCCTCAAAAACCGCTATACCACAAATCACCACACATCCCTGTCATTGAGAAGAAAAATACATGCCATTTGACAGCTCTCAACTCGCCACAGTAAAAAGCTAGGGCGAGTTGGGGGAAAACCTATGGCAAACCTATGGCTCATAAAACACTCAATTTGACATTCAGGGTGAATTTAGGTTTCTCAAAAAACGCTTTGTGGCGACCCTAGGGCAACCCCAGGGCTTCAACGAACAGACCTATAGTATCATGAAAAGAATTTAAAAGAAAAAGAAAGTAAAAATAATGTCAAAAGTAGATTCAAGAAAAAGAAAATATAATAGCAATAAGGTGCATAAGGAACTCAAGAGTTCTATTTGGCATTTGAAGTGGAATATGCAACATGCAGTCAGTCAGAGATATCTTATGTAATCTTTGTTTTTGAGGAGCAGCGTTTCTTAAGGATTCGAGGTGAGTTTTTTTCCTGTTTTTTTTTCTAAATCTATTTTACATAAATCGTTGAAAACATAAGTAAATGCCCCTATAAAAAAAAGAGTTGGTAGAACATTTCCATGAAGGTCGATTGACAAAAGAAAAAGAAATAAATAAATATTGTATTGAGAGTGGATTCATAATTAAGAATTAACTTAAGTGAAATGAGAATGGATTTGAATTCCATAAATTGATCGAAAAATGTACAAGAATCAAATGTAGGTGAATAAAAGTTATCATAATCATTACTGGAGAATTTAGTAACTTGTAAATGACGTTTATTGAGAAAGAGTAGATGAAGTTGAAAGCATGCTTTATAGGTGCTTATGAATAAGTGACATAAGAAAAAGGTTAGTACTGATCATGAAGCAGTAGACAAGATAAGTAAGGGATGTGGTGATGGGAGATTGTCGGGCGGGTCGACGCCGAAGAGACGTTATGATGGCGGGGGAAGTGACATGGTTTCTCACCCCCAAAGTTATACGGCTCATTTAAGGAAGGTTTATTTTTGTGTCTCAGTGTTAAGAAGAACGAGATGGTAAGTGAAAGCAGAGGAAGATGTAAGGAAAGGGAAACTATAAGAATCTAATAAATCTGATAAGTTCTGAATATTTAAGGGGCCTTTGACAGTTAGAGTGAAGACAGGGGCACAGGTGAGTGTGGGAAGCCACACCCAAGGGCGGGAATTATATCACTCAGGTTGCACTCACACCTATGCAACCAACTGAATTTCCCAGAATTTATTTTTTTTGTACTGATGCTTCGAGTTCTACAAGATGTTCTTGGTGGACGAATACTATGTCCAATGGTATCTAGGACCAGGTCTGAGTAAATAGATGTAACCTCGTCTGTTCCCCGTTGTCAAGATCTCCCCCACCGACGAGCTGAGGACGTGCAATCACTAGCAGACCTACATACATCGTGAGGGAGCAGACCACCACCCGAACCTCTGCCTGAACTGGCGAATGGGTTTCTGTGACTATTCGTCATAGAAGTAGAGAATAGTTCGGGAGGAGAAGAAGCGAATCCAAGTCGGATCGTTTTTTGGTTCGAGTGTACTAAAGCGAGCACGCGTACACACAATAAACCGTTACAAAACATAAAAAGCTAGTGCCTGGTCGAAGCTTTTTAATTTTGTTTCCAAATTAACGAAATGGCGGCCTCAGGAAATTTTTTCTGATTTTTGGGAAAAAATCTACAATTAATTGTTTAAAAAAAATCGAACTTAAAAAAAAATTCTTTGATCAGGCACTAGCTTTTTATGTTTTCTAAAAACTGTATAAGTTTCAATCAAATCTTTAACATTCGATAATAGATCGCTAGAGAGCCTTTTATTCTTCGCTGAATAACTCGAAAGATATTTGTCAGGTTCACTTCAAACTTTCAGGGAATATTTTTAAGATACTATTCTTTAAGAAAATGCAAAAAACAAAATTTTTGAAAATTCTGGCTACCCATAACTCCTTAAGAGAAAATTTTATAAATGTCAACTAGGAGTAATTGGTTTTGGTCGCTTACTCGATTCACCCTCTACGCAATGGAATGTTACTTAGAGAATGGTGAACGATAACTTATTTTCAGTTTCTGTAAGTTCGATATTTTTCACGAAGGTTGTGATATTAGCAGAGGTCTGGACTCAACCATCAAGATCAGCAAGTGTTGGCCGACACTAACCACTTGCCAAACTTTTGAACTTGGTGAATAGCGAGAGAGGAATGTACAGCAGGTTCTTGCTTCTGCTTCATGTCGAAAGCGAAAGCAATGGATTTATCGTCGAAGCTACCTCTGCGTTAATAGCCTCCAATGTCCATGGTGATCCACACGGAATAATCAATTGAGCCTTTCCGGACTTTGTCATCAGCGTCAATGTTGAAGAAGAATCGGGTGAGGTGAGCCTGTCTTCGATACATAAAAGTTATAAAGTGCATTCCAGGCTGTGCTCAAAGAAAAATTAAGCTTAAATAAATTTAATCAATTGGATCACGGTACGACCCGATCTACGCCGACATGAGACACAGTGCGAGTGTTTAGGAAAAGAAAGGATTCAGTAGGAGACACCGATGCACTTTGGTTTTGAGCTTAAGTGAATCGTAATACAGAGGAAAAATAGAACTTGAAAAAAGCATTTCACATATGGATATTGACAAAAATATAAAACCCTATGGTTGACTGTACGTCCGAAGTTTAGTTCGAGGTGAAACTGGTGACTATTCCTAACGAGCCAGGTGTTGCTGGCACTAAAACACTGTTTGTAAAAAAAAAAGCTATAAAATAGAGTGCGGCGAGTAACGTTACGATGTTCAAGGTAACACATCGCTTCTATGATCATCACCACCAATAAATCTGAATGCTTTATTTTGTACCCTATTGTGAAGAGAGCACTAGCGACCACCAAAATTCAATAGCACACATCATGCCTCGATACTTGACACCCAATTTTGATTGTCTTGTCATATCATATTGCTCTATTGATTGTGTTCATTAATTAATATATTGTATATAAAGAAACCAAAATAAAGATAAAGATCACTTCAAACCTCGATCATATAGAAAACGGTTGTTTTTCAATAAAGTAAAGAAATAGAACTCTCTTGTTCAAGAGCAAAATTGCAATTGGTATAAGTGTAAGGCTTACGCCTGATTCCGCTTAAGGATTTGTCCCATAGCGTACAACGCAATTCATTACATGGCGATCCTGTCAGGAGGAAGATCTTTTCAACATAAGTCCTAAATGTCAATCATGGAACAACTGGCCCTAGCAGCCAACCTAATCAAGGAAGGTCAGGCCTTACTAAAGCCTTACTATAGCCACCGAAATCTGAATAAATCCGAGTCGGCTTTTAGCCATTGACTATACCAGAATATTTAAATCGAAATACTTTACGTCAAGAATCCCACGAAATTTCGCTGCCCTCAGCTCTAAAGGCGCGAGCAGGAAAGAGAGCGTAGCTGAAGAAATGTAATGCTCCCTGGTTCCCAAACTACCAACTCGCCAAGCAGTTACTGCTGTAGGCTCAAACCTCTTCGCACTAACTCTAGGAATTGTCGTCGGCTCAATGCCTTATATTAACAAAAAACAGAGATTGCGTTCAGATCGATTCCCCGATCACTATTGTTTTTAACTGTTTAACTAGTTTTATTGAACAGGTAATATCATGGGTTCTTAATTCTAAGATTACATTACATTAAGATATATTTTCTTGTTTTGTTGGCACAGAAGAGGCCTAACTTTAAATAATTTGTTGTTTACTAAAATAATGATAAAATTATTGCCTATGATAAGAAAAATAAATATTTATAATGTTATTAAAAAAATCTGGGATTGTTCAGATCCGGTTGTCTTAACTACTATTTTTTAACTTGTATGAACGAAAAAGACTTAAACTTTGTCTTGTCCAAAACACTCTTTCTGAACACTCTCTTGCTCCTGATTCTCTTGATTTAGAATTTTACTCCTGGCAGGATCGCCATGTAAAGTTCCCTGGTTCCCAAACTACCAACTCGCCAAACATTCACTGCTGTAGGCTCAAACCTCTTCGCACTAACTGCAAAGTTGAGGGATGGTAGTGGAAACACTTAGAACTATCCAGGAATTGTCGTCGGCTCAATGCCTTATATTAACAAAAACCAGAGATTGCGTTCAGATCGAGTCCACGATCACTATTGACATTTTATTATCAGATTCATACCCTATTAATACAAATTTATTAGATACGCTCCAATTCTGGTTATCGAACAATCGACCACACTTCGATATCCGATAAAAACGCTTCATCATCACATTCTTTTGGGTGAGCGCCAATGACATATTTCATAAACAAATGCTCATACCCAAAGACTATTGCTATGTCATAACCAACGCGCATGCAGTCAAAGCAATTGGCAGTGGCCTGCCGTTGGGAATCATATTGTTCTGAGCAAGTCAAGTATTATGCATTTCTATGCAATGCAACTGAATGTGAGAAGATCGGATATCGAGGCACAGCCGAGGGTTGACAACCTGTTAATAGTTGTAGAGCAATTAATTAAGAGGTCGTTGGCTGTGACTCCTTCACACCACTATTCCTTGGGAAAAAGAAGAAATCAAGACAAGAGTGTTGATTTCTACTTTTCCACGAGTCTTTTACAAATACGGGAGTATGAAATTAAAAAAATTTTTCTTTTATCACATTGAATTGAACATTGTGGCTATTTCTGGATGTTTTGCTTTTAGTTAATATTTTGGTATCATTTGTGGTATTTACATTAGTTATTATATTTTGATAAGTAAATTTTTCATTACATATTAGTCAGTGTTTGGTATCATTTGTGATATTTGCATAAGGTAAAATTTACTTCCTTTTTTTTCATTACATATTAGTCAGTGTTTGGTTTCATTTGTGATATTAACATAAGGTAAAATTTACTTCCTATTTTTCATTGTATGTTATTCAGTATTTAGTGGTACCCGTCGTGTGATGAATAGCATGTCCGCCTGTTAATCCAGAGGATCGAGCTCAAATCCCAACAGAGGCAAACATGTTTTGTCCACGGGTATCGCCCTCCGCGAGGAATTGGCAAGTCCTCCGTTAGTATACATTGCCATGAAAAGCGCTTTCTCGATAAGCCGTTCAGAACCGGCAGAAAATTGCAGGTCCCTTCCATTCCTGTGGTGAGAGATGCGCTAGGCCCAGGGTCTCCTCGATCTGTTGCGCCACCCTATTTATTTTTTTTTTATTTAGTTATTCAGTATTTGGTACATATATTCCTCTTTTCTTTTTTATTCAATACGCCTTACAATATGTTCCTATTTTTAATTTAATGTATTTCGAATTTTTTTTTTTTAAGTTACTATACTTGATCAATGAATTGAGTATAGTTTCTTATAATAATTAGTTTAAGGTGATATTAATTCCATTCTCAGCATTACTTATTTTTATATTAGAACATTCGTTTTGACAATATGTATATGTCTCTCTTTTTTTTCATTTTACAATACTAGTATATATAATATATATGCCTTAAATGGTTTTAACCTGTTTATCAATTCACATTTATTTCACAATTTCACAAATAACACACATACAATCAATTTCTTATTTTTACATTTTCTTTCATAGTTTCACAAATTACACAATAATATTCATACATAAAATGGTTTTTATCTGTTTTTGTTAACAATCAATGTTTTATTTTCAAATCTTCTTTCTGAACTTCGCAAATTGCATAAGTTACAAATTATAATAATAACATATATATATAAAAAATGGTTTCAATCTGTTCTTGTGACCAATCACTTTCTTATTTTCACAATTTGAATTTACTCCTTCCTGTGATAAGACTTCATATGGTCCTATATTGGACCTAACTTCTTTCTGCTGTCGTTTCTCAACAAGACTAAACTACCTACGTTGTAATCAAGAAATTTTGCTTTTCTATCAGAATCGTACCTATATTTCCTAGAAATCTTCTTTTGTATTAAAGTATCCATAGCATCCTCATGAGCAATTTGTAATCTGTGTTTTGAGTCATAGTCTTCGTAGTTGTAAACTGGTTCAACTTTCTTTGTAAGATTTGAAGGCAAATTACATTGTCTTCCAAACACTAATTCTAAACTAAAATACATTGTCTTCCAAATACTAATTCAAATCAGTCGTTCAGCAACTGCTATCGTGCGTAGACGTGTTGACGACTTTGGCAGTGTATTTTCAAGTGGAAAAGTGTTTAACATAGTTTTAAATTCAGTGAAATTTAAGTAAGGCAGTAGCCTAGTGTTTTAAGCGGAAGGTGATCAGTGTGGAGGAACGTGGGTTCAACTCCCAGCCGGGCCTTCCTATTTTTATTTCGGCATTGTAAAAAATAACCGAAATCAAGACGAACCTAAGGTTAAAAACCGAAAAGAAAGAAAGAAAGGCGTTTGTGATGGACCATTCCGGTCCATCAACAACTAAAAAAGTGTTGGATGAAAATCCAACACTGAAAACAGCAACAAACAAAGCAGTGGCGATAACAACCGCAACAGCAGCAGCAAAAACAACTGCAGTAAAGAGGAGGCGGCGCAAGGTGCAGCCAAATGTAGTGCCCCGTAAGTTAAAAACAAAGGGAGGAGATAAGGAGGTCGACGACGAGGGTATGTCGACTAGTTCGGAAAGTGTCGGTAGTCTGAATTCGACATACGACTACGAATCGAACGGTGGAGAGGGCCGTTACACAGGCATTAACAATTCATTCGCTGCATTAGCAGACGAGGTCGATGATGATGAAACAAAACAAGAAAACGAGGAAGATAAGCGTCTTCACGAGTTAAATAAAACCGTGGAGAAACTGTATGCGGAAATCGAGGAGATAAAAGCAAGGCAAGTGGCCCGCAGAGTAGCGGAACGTGAAGTCAAGCAACAAATATTGCCAGCGGCAGGTAAAGACAAAAATAAGCCTACAACAACAAAAGCCGCAAATGTTAAAACTGCGCCCGTGCAGCAACGAGGGACGACAGCTAACAAAATAGCTGTCGATGTTAAAAAAACTGCTACAAAGGAGCAGCCACGGGGGACCGCGGCTAAAAAAGCCACGCCAACGACTACCAGCGGGAAGCAGACATCAGAGCCTAAGCAGCAAAAACAACAACAGCCAGCACAACAACAGCAGCAGCCAAAGAAGACCACATCAAAGATCAGGGTGCCCCCAATTAACACTTTGAAAATGGAGCTCCAAGCTACTAAAAATCTGTGTAATTCAGCCATTGGCGAGAATTTTACAATTAAAAGACTCGGTGTAGACAGACATGCGATCCAATGCAAAAGCATTGGTGACCATAAAGTATTTCGGAAGTTGTTAGCTAAGACAACCACCGAAAACTATAGTTAAATTCCCAAAGAGGAGAAGCCTAAATGTATGCTACTGAAAGGGGTAGAGCCTACCTCTGACCCAGAGGAGCTCTTAGCTGAACTCCGCAGGTTGGCGAGCGACGATCTCGAGTTCATCGGGGTCAAGTCGTTCACTACGGCCAAGGCAAGACGGGAGAAGCGGCTATTGCCGATGTTCCTCGTCACCTTGTCACCCAGTAGCCGTCTGGAAAGTCTCAGGAGTATCTCCGTCCTGGACTACCAGATGGTAAAATGGGAGAAAATAAACAGGCACGGGGACATTTTACAATGTCTTCGTTGCCAACGGTTCGGTCATGCCGCATTCAATTGCCAAATGCAGTCGAGGTGCGTCAAGTTTGGAGAGAACCACAACAACAAAGAGTGTAAGATCGGTGAGGCAAGGGTCGAAGATACGACCCTGCTGAAATGTGTACTCTGTGGTGGAGATGGACACCCTGCTAACTATCGGGGTTGTCCTCGATACCAAGTAATTAAAAAGTCAAAAAAAGCTGCTCCAACAGTAACTAAGAACGAGGGAAGGCAAACTGCCAGACCGACTCCAAGGGCCGTCGTTCCCGGAATCTCCTACGCCCAAATGGCGTTAGGGGCTGGGATAACGGTACAGCCTTCCCAGAAAGCGGCCGCACAGCCATCTGTGTCAAAGGAAGCTTCTGGGGAGTCAGAGGTGATGGTCGCTCTGCGTGTCATTCAGGCACAAATGAGTGAACTATCACGGCAAATAAGTGAGCAGGCGCGTAGGGTGGACTTGATCTACCGTGCAGTGCCGTCGCTTGCGCAATTTTTAGGTTAACGGGCACGCTGCCGGAGAGGCCTTTTAAGATCCTAGCCGTGAATGTGAATTCGCTAGTTAGGATAGAACGACGAACCAACCTCTTTGAGTTGTTAAAAGACCAACGTCCAGATGTATGTATGGTTAGCGAAACTAGGCTAAACCAGCATCACAATTTGACGAATAACAATTACATTATCGTAAGGAGGGACCGACCCAACTCGACTTTCGCGGGTGGGGTTGCGATCTTCATACGTAAGGGCATTGCTCATAAGGTAATATATAGTGGTGAAGTACGCCGATTCCGGTTGCTAGAAGCGTGTATTGTATGCATCCCTCTCCAACAGGGGAGGCGGTTGTATGTGGTCGCAATCTATGCGCCGGAGGCTTCTCAACCCTCATGTTTTATAACAGAGCTCGAATCACTTTTTCGAACTCTGAAACTGAACTCAGAAGAAAACTACTTCCTTTTGGCCGGTGATTACAATGCTAAACACCAAGACTGGGGAAATCAATTAGCCAATCCAAGGGGGACACAGCTATTCAATTGGCTGGGGCTCCACAGTATTGAGTGTAAAGTCGATCTGCTGGCTACTGACAGGCCTTCATATCCTCGAAGTGGCTCGTATTTGGATCTATTACTTTTAGACTCAAGACTTAAACTGACCGACGATATTCTTCAACGGACAAAAAATTGTTTGACGACGGTTGAGTACGACAGTGACCACTGTGGACTTGCCGCCGTCATACTGCTTCCGAACGACCTTGTGGAACTGGAGGAGTACGTGCCGACGCACTCTTACAACTACGGTAAGACACGTTGGCCGCGCTTTTCCGGTGCCGTCTCAAGGGAACTTCGTTCGAACGGTATTGCGCCGCCATGCAACAGGAATCTGTCGAACTTTGAGATCGATGGGTACCTGCAACGTATGGAGGATGCAATCCGTATTACAATGGACAGGACAATTCCTAAATATAGGCAACATGACCCTTCGGACATGTACAGAAAAATCTCCAACAGTTAATTAAAGAAAATTACAGAATATCTATATCTCTTTTCTGGAACAACAAAATTCGGGCTGTACAGTCCAACAACCCGAGTATGTTTCCGGAAATAAATAAAATTTTTAGGAGAAAAGATCAAAATGACCTTCAAAGTATTAAACTCCAAAGGACGACAGAGAACAAAAACTTACTTCTGACACTAGGAATAGATCCAGATGACGCCATCTTGGATGATGACCACTTTATAGTGGAAGATGCTCGAGAGAAGGTAGAGACGGTGGGTGCTGTTTTCGAGCGAGTATATAAGGTGAATGAGTGCATTCGCCCGAATTAATACCTTGAGAACAGAGCCTTCGTTGGACACTTCTATCTTAGAGACGAGATCTCGCATTGGCGATCCGAGAATCCTGGTTTCACTAGGTTCAATGACGACCGACTTGCAAATGCAGTCATCGCCCAGCGAAGCAGGGATAACACCCAGTTCGTTTCTAAGATGGACCTCGAGAAAATCTTTCACAAAATAAAGAAAAAGAAGTCAGCAGGAGTCGACGGCATACCCAATGTTGTGCTGCGAAACCTCCCTGCGGAAGCGGTGGACATATACACCACGTTGTTCAACAATGCGCTGAATAATGCATATTATCCAGTGCGTTGGAAGACGGCAGTGGTCCATCCTCTCCTTAAAAAAGGTAAGGATGGTTCCAATCCAGCAAACCTCCGGTCAATAAGTCTTCTTCCGAGTATCAGCAAAGTATTCGAGAAAGTTCTCAACAGAGCTCTGTCCACATTGGCTGAGGACAAAAATATTATTCCCGAAAATCAGTTCGGTTTTAAGGCGGGCCATGATACCATACATGCTGCGTCTAAACTAGTATCTGATATTCAATGGAACAAAGCTAAAAAGCAGTGTACGGATGCATGTCTGGTTGACTTGGAGAAGGCTTTCGATACCGTTTGGTTAGACGGTCTTTTCTATAAGTTGATCAGAAAGGGCATGAGTAAACCACTACTATATATTCTAAATGACATGCTTCATGGTAGAACGTTTGTTGTGAAAAGTTGCAACATAACTTCTACCAGAACTTTTAAAATACAGAACGGTCTACAACAAGGGGCGGTGAATTCGCCTATTTTATTTAGCATTTTCACTGGCGATCTAATTGGTTCCCTTCACCATGCTATAGCGTACGCCGATGACCTCATTGCGTACAGAACAGGTCCAAAGATCGAAGACATCAGAAGTCTGTTGCAGCGTGACTTCGATAAGATTCAGCAATATTGCGATGACTGGAAGTTGAAAATCAACTTTTAGAAATCGGAAACAATTGTGTTTAGAACCCCGTTGGCTCGGGCCTCATGGGATACGAGAAAGAACTGGCGAAAACTGGTGATCGTTGATCTACATGGCCACCCACTACCAAGCAAAGTAGTAGTCAAGTATCTCGGCATCTGGCTAGATCAATATCTATATTTTAACAAACATATGGATGCGGCTCTGGCCAGGGATAGAGGAGCTTTGCTCTGACAAGGCGACTGTTTCACAGCAGACAACTTGACAGCAGGGTGAAAGTGATTTGCTACATGGCCCTCATAAGGCCAATGATTGTCTATGGGTGCCCTGTGTGGTTCAATGTTACAGCGTCTCAAATGGAAAAGATTCGGGTGTTTGAGAGACAGTGTCTGCGTACCTGTCTTGGATTGCACAGAACACCAGAGTCGGAGTACAAAAAATATTATCCCAGTGAGGTCCTTTACAACGGGGCTCAAATAAACAGAATCGACAACTTCATGATAAAACTGACTCGGGGTCACACTGCAAGGGCGATGACTTCGAACAATGGCCTGATATTTGGGGCTCACTACCCCAACATAGAATATATGGAGAGAACACGTTTCAGTGGATTTGTCCCACCGGAGGCTTTCCTCTATTTTGACATGATAGGTTTGATACAGGACAGATTGGCGGTTCCGTTAATCTACCACGTCTGCCGTTAGTCCGTAGAACGACGGCTCCTTTACAACCGTGACGTCGCCGCAGTGGGCGGAGAAATTGAAGAGCTCCTCCGGTTCAGTAGGGCGGTTTCAGATCGCGATCGACGGGACGTTATTAAAACGTCAAAACTATTTTGGTGGTTGTCTGAGCAACATATTGAAAATGTTACTGATAGCGAGTCGCCAATGGCTGGCTTGCAACGGTTTGGAGTGTAAGACTTAGGGTATAGGGGGTGGGCACAGTGGCAACCAAAAAAATTACAAAACCAAAAAAAAAAAACACACAAAAATCCAAAAAAAAAAAAAAATTATAAAGAAAAGCGCCATCGAAAATCAAAAAAAAAAATTGTAAAAATTAATAAAACCAAAAAAAAATTAAAAATTAAAAGCGGCGTCGAAAATCCAAAAACATAGAAAAAATACAAGCAAAAATCCAAAAAAATTATAAAACACAAAAAACCAAAAAAAAAAAAAAAAAATTTAGTAAAAAAGCTACTGTGGCTGCTCTAGTTTTAAGTTGTTTTAACTAGTTTTAAGAAGTTTTAATTAGTTGTAAGTAATTTTAAGAAAAACCAAAAAAAAGGATCATAAAAACTAAGTTTTTTAAATTTTCTTAGGGTTAATATTGGTTATAGTTTGAAATATATACGGTATCTTTAGGCCGAAAGGCATTAGAATTAAGTTATTGAATAATTTAGAGTACCCGCCTAGGGTCAGTAAGTTAATTAAGTTATTATGAAAGCTAGTTTAAACATTTTTGTTAGCAAGTAAGTAGTTATAAGTGGTAAAAAAAAAAAAAAATGAATTTAAAACTGAACTGAAACTGATACTAATTCAAATGGGTGAATCCTGCTCCTGAATGTACTGAAGTGTTGTAACAGAAAACATAGTATGGCAACCAGTTGTTACAATTTGTATGTTTTTCTTCTACATAACTCCTAAGGTATGCTCCTTAAACTTTATGAGAATTTTCTAGTGCTCCAATGCTTTCATGGTGGTGGATTGCAATTGTTCTATCTTCAATAACTTACATAGATCTTTGAAAACTCTATTTATAAATTCTGTACCTTACGATAAAGCCTTCTACAAGTCCTTTAGCGACCGTATTAGCTTCTTTATTTGGTAAAGCAATGGCTTCTGTAAACTTCGTAAGTTCGTCTTGTAGTGTTAGACCCTTATTATGAGTAGCAAATCGAACTAAAATCCCAACGAATTCGATAATTTCGTATTATGAGTAGCGACTCGCTTAAATGAAGTTCGCTTCAAATGTCAAAAAGTTATCGACTAGAGCTATCAACCAATCATGAGTAACGAACGTTCGATATTGTATTCGCCAATCGCGTCAAAATCGGTCAAACGAAAGTTATTGGTGATAAAGCAAGCGAACGAAGGGTTTAGTTTTTTTGTTTCTGTTTACTATTTCTGTTTAGATACATTTCTGGCAAAAATGAGTGAATTAAGAAAAAAGTGCTTATATTTTTATTTACTTTTGAAAACAAGATGCTTATCTCTTTCGATTCATCAAGGAACAGCAGTCAGCTCGCAAAGCAATTGAGCAATTGTTTTGCAATTGACCTCAACTCACTTGGTCCTCCTTCTCGTGAGAAAAAAAATGACATAAGGTTTGCTTATAGGTTTCTAGTTTTCGTTGGATTTCAAATTGAAACTTAAAAAAATTTCAGAAAACAAAAAAGTTATTGTAGCTACTGGAGGGAAACAATATACGCCACTGTCTTTGTTACCTTTAGAAGAGGCAGTTGGGTACTTATTCAGCCCTTAACATGTAGTAAATCCATCTGTCTGTATTTTCTTATGAAGAATGAATACACAAGGATCCGCTGCAGAATGGGAGAAGCAATTCTGCAGGAAAAATTCTGCAGTAACAATGAAGATGCCAAAGTTCTGCATGATGAAGATACCCAGGATGTTCAAGGACCATCATCATCTGGTCAGCGGCGATCCTTGCCACCTTCTAAAAGATGGGAGAACAGTTTAATAGAAAGAGAAAATGCACATATGACATTTTTTGAAAGACCAAGCCAACACACTAATTCATTCCGTGCACTCTCATTTTCTTCCACATCTTCAAAAAACAAATCAACACTACTACGAGTAATCATACTTCTAATGAATTATTTCCTTATTTTATTGAGAAAGATGTTCTATTAGCAGATAAATAATAATTATAAGTCAATTTGACATATGACTTTATGGAATATTCACTTTTCTTATTTTGGTACCTATCACATCAAAAGCGAACGTTCAATTCGCTACTCATAATACGGGCCTTAATATGTATATATTTTGACCCATCTTCCGTCTCGTCAAGAGGTCCAACTGAATCAAGGTATATTTTGTCAAAGCATGTTTTTGCTGATGTAGTAATAGTCATCGGTAGATTTTTTGGTTGTATGTGTTTGTTTCGCTGACACATTGGGCAGTGCTTAACGTATATCGTCATATCGTTTTGCATTCCTGTCCAAAAATATTTTTTCTTAATATTCCGCAACATGCAATTTATTCCGGCATGTCCACTTGTCGGTAACATGTGGTAATCGTAGAGTATAATTTTTTGTTTTCCAGGGTCCGCTGTTGTAATAATAAAAGTCATTGCGGATTGTTTATTTCAATCTTTATTGTACTGTGTCTTTAAAGTAACTGACTCTAGAAACTTAAACTATGACTCCACATTCATACATGAAGTGGAGTCAGTAAAAATATTCATGGGAAATTATTCGTGGGAAGATTTTGGTGTGATGATGTACACAAGATCACATTGCGGCGTATCAAGTAACGTGTGGAATTCGTCGCTTGACACGCGCATAACTAGTGTGCACATAAACACACCACACCTCCCTTTTTTAAGAAATAACGTTATTAAATGGAGTTATTTTAATTGTACATAAATCTTAATGATTAACAAATTAAAAACAAATATATTTTTATTTCATACATTTTTAGTAATACATTTTTTTTCAACATTATTTAATTTGACCATTATTTATTTATTTATTATTTTTTTTTTTTTCTTACAGCAATTATTCTTTTAACATATGTAGGTTGTAGGTATGTATAAAAAAATCGAAATATGTATGCTTAACATGAAGTTTAGACAAGGAAAGTAGAAAAAAAGTTATTTTAAAAAGAAACAAGTTGGTTGTTTACATATATATATTTTTTTTTTTTTGAAAAAGGATGATCAGACCGATTCCATGAAAACTCTTAAGTATTATATATTTTAACCTATTCTTATGAACTTTCTGTTTCTAATTTTTATTTGTCCTTATACATAACTATGTTGTTATTGTTCTCTATTTCTATGACCTCAAAGGGGCCTAAATAAACTGGGTCCAGCTTATGACCTGATTCGTTTCTTAGCATAACTTTATCTCCTAACTTTAAATCGAGACTAACTACTTTTTTATCGTAATAATCTTTATTTTTAGCTTTATTTACTTCTAATAGTATTTTAGCTCTCTTATATGCTTTTTCTAACCTAAATTTTACTTCCTTAGCGTAGTCATCTACATTATATATAGGATCTATCTTATTTATTGAATTGAACTTTGTTGGTAAATTACTTTGCTTACCATAAACTAGTTCGTATGGACAATAATTATGTGCCATAGAGGGTGTTGTGTTGAAACAGTAAACGAAGAATGGAAGCCAAACATCCCAATCTGTTTTGTCAACGGATATATAGGAACGAATATATTCGTTAAAAGTTCTATGGCTCCTTTCTACTGTTCCAACGGTTTGGTGGTGATGTGCTGTAGACGTTTCTTATCTACTTTTAGATATTTGCACAAGTCATTTATAATAGAATTTTTGTATTCTGTTCAAATGTCCGTAATGAACGGCTTCATTGGACCGTACTTCAGAATAAAAGATTCGAATATTGCTTTTGCAATTGTTTTTGCGTTTTTATTCGCAACTGGGACGGCTACTAAATATTTTGTAAGGTCACAAATCAAAGTGACTGCATATTCGTTGCCATTCTCTGATCGAGGTAAAGGACCAATTGTATCAACTATTACCTTGTCAAAAGCATATGTGGGTGTATCTGTTGTTATCAGGGGTGTTTTTGTATGTTTCGTTGTTTTCGACGTCAGGCATTTGTGGCATCTTTTTATGTATTCTTTAATATGATGTGTCATATTTTTCCAATAAAAATGTCTATTTATTTTTGCTAGAGTCTTAGTTATGCCTGTATGGCCTCCTGTAATTGGATCGTCATGGTACGTAAACAGTTGCTTCTTGATCTTTTTCACTTCTTATCTGGGTCACCGGCTTGAATAGCGCTACTCGTAATGATTTTAGTATTTTGTTCCCATTTTTTTGAAAGATTCAATTGAAATGAATTCAAATATCTTTTCGCACGGTGCCACTTTGAGTTTTTTGATTTTTAATATACCGGTTTCTGTTTCGAGCCTTTGGAAGAACTGACCTAAATTCAGAGTTCCATTGGTATATAAATCTTTAACTACAATTCTTGCTATAATTTTGTTTCCACGTTTAAATAAACATAAGGAATCCGTTATTCGCAATGTCACTACTTTTCGTACTTCGTCATTGAAAATGACTTCAAATACTTTGGCTTAGAAGCAATGTCAAGAGATTGCGCTACTCGTAATGATTTTAGTATTTTGTTCCCATTTTTTTGAAAGATTCAATTGAAATGAATTCAAATATCTTTTCGCACGGTGCCACTTTGAGTTTTTTGATTTTTAATATACCGGTTTCTGTTTCGAGCCTTTGGAAGAACTGACCTAAATTCAGAGTTCCATTGGTATATAAATCTTTAACTACAATTCTTGCTATAATTATGTTTCCACGTTTAAATAAACATAAGGAATCCGTTATTCGCAATGTCACTACTTTTCGTACTTCGTCATTGAAAATGACTTCAAATACTTTGGCTTAGAAGCAATGTCAAGAGATTGCTTATGCAGATCTACTTGTTTTTCTCCTGTGCAGGATTTTTTCTGTTTACTTTAGTGCCTGGTAGTGACTTTCAGGACATTAGCTTGTTAGTCTTTGAGCTCGGATGTTGTTATCCTAGACAGGGCATCTGCAACGAAATTGTCTTTTCCCTTTAGGTATTGTTCCTGACTAGGTTTTATTTCACAAGAAAAAAACTAGGAAAAAAATCTATAAAAACTTTCCAAAAAGTAAAAAGAAACACGTCCACTTTGTTCGCTTTATAATTCAGTTGTATTTTATTTCTAGAACTTTTCTAGTCATATGACTTTAAGTATAGTAACTTCATTAATTTTCTATACATTCTATGTTTTTGTTTATGTTTACATTTTTGTGGAACGTATATTTAGTATTGTTTATTTTCGTTCTAAATGTTTCCATCCAGTTCCAAACATTCTCCCGCCTCCAAGAAAAAAAATCCAAAAATCCATCTGCTTATGGTGCACCCTGTCCAAAAGTCTGCACTGCAGCACCGCCGACGACGTTCCGCTACTCCTCCACAGATGGCCTTTGACATTTAGGTGATATCCGTGATTGGTATAAATGTGAACTGATGGTGGTCCTTTTCTTTCTCATGCATACATGTAATGAGACAAAAGAGATTAGTACATTGAATTAAAACATAAATGGACAACACGACAGAATAGTACAAGAGAGAAGAGACCCCAAACAGAAAGTAAAAATGTTGTCTCTCGTTTTGACATCCATACTGTATTGGTTGTATGCGTAATCTTCATTCAATTATGTGTTTCAGTCTTACGAATGTTTAGAATCCGAACTCCGAAGCGTAAGAGTAGTACTAATCTACTAATTGGTGTTGTTCATGTTCATGTGTAATGTAAATTGTGAATTCGTTTTCGCGAGCATGGTGCCGGCATGCTTTTGCTATGTGTAACTTTTATTTTAATTTTTCGCTAGTGAGTTTTGTGTAATATTTATTTTGTAAGTTGCATGTTGTTTTCTTTTTATGAACTTGGTGTGTTTTTTTTTTTTTTTTGCGTGGGATAAGTGCGTCCCGCACTATAAAAATTTGTGAGATATTTCGACGAGGGATGATGCTGGTTATGGATATATATATGTGTGCCTACCCGCATTATAAACTGATGAGTGTTTTGGTTCATTTTTGATTATATTTTTCAATTATATTTTATTAAATTTTATTTGTTTTGTGTGTGATTTGTTGTTGTTGATGTTTAATATTGTGCATATTGTTCAATTTTATTTTAATTTTAATTTCATATTTGATAGCGTGGGTATATGTATATGTGTGTGTGTGTGGTGTTGTGCAAGGTTTTGCATTTAATTCGCGGATTTCGGGGTCGCGCGTACGTGAGTTATTTGTTGAATATGAATAAATATGTGTGTGTATGCTAAGCGTAATGTGCTAGCAGTAGCAATGGCCAGTTTGTCGTTAACAAGTGCCATCTTTTTCTAATTGGAAGAGTTCGACTTTCAATTGTAATTGTTGTTTACATTTCGTTTGTAAACAACTCGCAATTATATCTCGGAAATGTTTCGCGAATTTTATAAGTTTAATTAAGTCTTAGGTGTGTATTGAATTCTGAAGTGCTTTAATAAATTTTAATTCAAATTCAGTGGACTGTATATTGGTTGTGATCTTTTAAAAAATTTATCGGATCTGTGGTGCAAAATGGTCAAATGCATATGCCGACGGCATTTGACATTTCGCGTTTTGATTTTTTTTTTTTTTTATGTGGATCGTGTTCTTTTTTTGTTTTTAAAATGGCAGTGCATTTTGTGATTTTTTTGCATTATTGCCGGTAATTTGTTTATTGAATAAATATGTGCATTGCTTCAGCATGATTACTATTAAATAATATTGTGTATGCGTTGTTGCAGTGCACAGATATTTTTTACCAAAATGTGTCTTGTCGACGACGATTTTTTTTTTTTTTTTGTTTTGCCGACGGGAATTGACTTTCGACGTGCGGTGTTTCTGGGCTCTGTTTTCGATGTTCCTTTTGAACATCATGTAGAGATGTTTTAACAAATGATTATTAAAATTTGATTTTGTATATTAAGGTTTTCATAATAAATTGTGTTTTAGATTAAGTGATTTAGAATAAGTTGTTTTAGTTCTATTATATTTTAAGTTTTATTTTGTGTGTGCGTTGTTGCAGCACAGTATTAAAGATGAACTGCTTGATTGCCTTTTGTGCAATTTTGTAGATTGTTATGTCTTTCAATAAAGATGAATTTTTAAAAGTTCTTGTTTGATTTTTATCTTTTGAACAGCTTTTCAGGTACCTTTTAAAGATGTGTTGATTGAAGTGCTGAATGATGATAATTTTATTTTAGGTTTTCCGTATGTAGTACAGATGTGTTGCTTGCTGTGTTTTGCGAAACCTTACAGGTGTTTTAAAGATGGGTTGATTGTTGTGTTGAATTAAGAATTGAATGAAAATGTGTTGATTTATTTCGTATTTCAAGTTCCGCGTTTTGAAAACAGCATATTCGTTCGTAAACAACAGATGTTTTAATGATTCATCTAGATTCTAGATTAACGCAGATTGTTCCGGGTGTTTGTTTGACGGTAAAGAGCAGATTTTTGCGATAGGTCGTTTGAAGTTTCCGTTTTGTGTCTTCACGGTGACAACGCGTACAAGTCCATCCGTTCCCGCGTGAGTGTCCTCGATTCGGGCAAGACTCCAGTAAGTCGGTGCAAGCCGCTCATCCTTGAGCAAAACTAGGTCTCCTATTTTGGGAGCTTCTTGCTCTTGAGTCCATTTCGGACGTTGCTGCAACCGTGCAAGGTATTCGGAACTCCACTTTTTCCAAAATCCTTCCGCCAGCGCTTGAACTTTTCTCCATCGGTCGATATACGTGATGTCGTTGTTGAGTTCGCCTTGTGGCACAGCGTGTAGAGATTCGCCTACGAGAAAATGCGCAGGTGTTAGCGCATTCAAATCATCTAAGCTGTCGGAGAGTGGGCATAAGGGTCTCGAATTCAGACACGCTTCTATCTGAGCTAGAAGCGTTGTGAGCTCCTCAAAAGTCAGCCTTTCAGTTCCAACAACTCGCTTCAAATGGTATTTCACCGATTTCACTCCCGCTTCCCATAATCCACCAAAGTGTGGAGAAGCTGGGGGAATAAAGTGCCAATTTGTACCATGATTTGCAAGGTTTTCGGCAATCTCGTTCCAATCGTGCTTCGCGTCCTTCAACATTTTGGCTAGTTCGTTACTAGCGCCGACGAAATTAGTTCCACAATCGCTATATATTTGTTTGCAGCTACCTCTCCTGGCAGTAAACCGTCGAAATGCTGCTAAAAATGCTTGGGTAGTCAGATCAGACACTACTTCCAAGTGAATGGCCTTGTTGCCAAACAGATAAACACTGCAAAATACCCTTTTAGTATTTTAGCTCCGCGAGCTTTCCAGCTTTTTATTTCGATGGGTCCTGCGTAGTCAACTCCAGTATGACTGAACGGTCGTGACATTTGGACTCTAGGTGCAGGTAGATTCGCCATCAGCTGCTGCATTTCCGATGCTTTTTGCCGGTAGCAAGAAGTGCATCTATGAAGCTGATACTTCACGCTTCGTCGTATCTGGCCAATCTAATATTTTTGACGGATGTAGTTGATCATCTGTTGGATGCCGCCATGTAAAGTGTTCTTATGGGCATCTTTGACGACCAGGTTGGTAAAATGGTGACTGTTTCGAAGTAACATCGGATGTTGCGCGTCGTAGGGAAGGAGAGAATTCTCCAAGCGTCCTCCAACTCTCAAAAGTCCTTCAGCATCAACGAATGCGTTCAACGTCTTGAGTGATTTGGGTATTTTCGATGTTTCCACGATTTGTTGAAGCTCTGATTCGAACATCTCCTTCTGTGCGACCTTCACGACGATGATACGCGCTGCTTCTAATTCACTTGGGCTAAGCGGGCCATCAGAAACTGCTTTTCGTCGACATTTTGTTGCGAAACGACAACATGTGGCGACAACTCGAATCACCTTCAACAAACTCGAACAGTCGCGGATGGTTTGAAGTATGCGGTCATCCTGACTGACTTGAGCGCTAAGTACCTTAACCGTACGTCGTTCCTCGTCAGTTACGATGTCAACAGGTTGATGCGGAACATCAAAAGCCCATTGACTGCGTAAAAATTCAGGACCAATCCACCAATTTTGCAATGACGTTAGTTCTGCAGGATACACCCCTCTAGACGCCAGATCGGCTGGGTTATGAAGCGTTGCGACATGTCCCCAGCAATCGATCCCCACTAGCCGCTGAATTTCGGATACTCTGTTGGCAACGAACGTAGTCCATTTAGCGGGAGTGGCTCGTATCCACGCGAGCGCGATGGTTGAGTCGGTCCAAGTAAACATCTTGATGTCGGGAACAGCCAAAACGTCCTTCGTATACTGCATCAATTGCGCTAACACTACTGCTCCGCAAAGTTCCAAACGTGGAAGCGTGATCGTACGCTGACTTGGAGCTACTTTCGTCTTCGCCAGAAGCAAGTTGACATGAATATTGCCATCACTGTCAAGTACACGAACGTATACTACGGCACCGTATGCCTTCATAGACGCATCACAGAACCCATGTAATTCGATGTCCTTGTTGGTTTTGCTTGTCTGAGTCCAGCGTGGTATTCGAAGCGTCTCGATCATCGGAAGTTCTCCATGAAAAGCATCCCAATCTTTTTTCAGTGTAGCTGGAACCGGATCATCCCAATCACAACTTAGCTCCCAAAGCCGCTGCATCATTAACTTCGCCGTGATGACGCATGGTGATATCCAGCCAAGTGGGTCGAACAGTTTGGCTATGGTGGATAACATTGACCTTTTTGTTGTTGCTTCTGATGACTGCTGCACATTCTGATACGAAAAGTAGTCGTCTATCGGGAACCATTTGATGCCAAGGGTTTTGACATGATTTGACATGTTGAACGGCACCTCAAAATCTAACTCTCGATCTGCTACAGGTATGTCTTCGACGAGTTCCTTCACGTTGCTTGTCCATTTTCGTAAATTGAAGCCCGCGGACGCCAGAAGTTGATTCGCTTGGTCGCGTTTTGTTCTTGCTTCTTCCACAGTATCGGCACTACTGATCAGATCGTCCACATACATGTCCTCTCGGACTACCTTCGCGCCCTCCGGCAGGTTCGATTCTTCATCTTCGGCTACACGTTTCAGAATTTTTATGGCAAGATACGGTGCACTCGCTGTGCCAAACGTTACCGTTTTAAGCCGATACATTTTGATTGGAGATGAACGATCGTTTCTCCACAGGATCAACTGATAGTAAGTATCCGGTGTATCCACTAACACCTGCCTATACATCTTCTCGATGTCAGCCGTAAACGTTATTCTGTGGGTTCGCCATCGAAGAACCAGATCAATAATGTTCGACTGTAATTTTGGACCCACCAAAAGTCGATCATTGAGCGAACTTCCATCCAAAGTCTTCGCTGTTGCGTCGAACACGACCCTCAGTTTCGTAGTGGAACTCGATTCCTTGAAAACTGCATGGTGAGGCAAAAAATAGTGGTATGGGGTTGCCAACACCGAGTCGCCGACGTGAATTTCTTCCATATGCCTCAGGGTTGCATATTCCTGTATGCATTTGGCATAATCTGCCCGAAGAGCTGGGTTTGCCTCCAGCCTCTTCTCCAAGTGCAGGAATCGTCGGACCGCGCTCTGCTTACTGGATCCCATCGCTGGAAGACATCCACCTTTAAACGGCAGCTTCACTTCATAACGCCCGTCAGGAAGGCGTCTCGTGTGTTCGTCGAAATGCGCGTCGCATGCGATGTTCTCCTCAGTTTCTTGTGTCTGGAACGGCAATTCTTCCATCTCCCAGAATCTCTGCAGCTGAGAATTCAGGTCAGCAGTCTGCACAAAACTGCGTATTTGCCGGGGATGTTCCTCTTGAACTCTCCCTAACACAATCCACCCTAACTGCGTCTTCTGAGCGGTTGGTCCGACTCCATCTGCAGGTCTTCTCACTTCTGGAAGGAGTATGTTGGCATATACATCGCTACCAAGAAGTATATTAATAGGTCCAGGAACGTGGAGATTTGGATCTGCCAACGTTAACCCTTTAAGGTGTTGCCATTTGTCAGGTATCATTTGTTGGGCCGGGAGATGGCCAGTCAGCGACTTGAAAACCAGTGCCCGCACCGCACCTCCATAAGTTGAGTTGCATGACGCAAGCTCAATATCCACGCATGTTTGCGTTGTGCCACTGCTGACCAACCCTATCCCTGACACCTCGACAAAGGTACGTCGCTTTTTCAGCTGCAATCGTTGTGCTGCATCTTCAGTGATGAAGCACGCTTCCGATCCTGGGTCGATCAAAGCTCGTAGATGGTGTTGACGACCATCGGCTGCTCGCACCTTAACGATTGCTGTCGTTAAATCACCTGGTGCGTTCTGCTACCATGCGACGTGTGGTAATTTAAAACTTGACCACTTGTAGAAGCTTGTTGTACTTCTCGTGGTTCAAACTCCAGCGCATGAGCGTTAAAAGATGTCGAAACTGCATTCTGACCTCTTGAAGTTGTTGTTGTCCTCGACGGCATGCTATTTGCGCGCACAGCTGCGTGTTGGGTCAAGTTTACATGTAGAAGCGTGTGATGACGTTGCTGGCAAAAGTAACAGCAGCCAGGCGAGGGGCAATTCGGCGCAAAATGCCCTGAAGAAAGGCAGTTGTCGCAAACTCTCAGGCGTCGAGCAGTCTGCTTCCTTTCCGCTGTGTTCATGTTGAGGAACTTTTGGCATTTCCTTATAGAGTGTTGGCTCTGGTGGCATACCTGGCAGACAAACTCCGTTCTGGCAGCAGTTTTCGTATGAAACACCTTCCGCACCTCCGCACCAGTTGGTCTCCTCACATCGTTCTTGAAAGAACTTGGTTGCGCTGTTTCCGTACTCACGGCTTCCAACGTCCTGAAGCGTGCTTCCAAAAACTCCAGAAAATCGTTCCAGCTTGGCAAATCTTTCTGGTTCCCCAACTTCTCTTCCCACAACTGCTGCAAATTACCGGGTAATTTATTATACACGAGGTGCACCAAAATGTCGTCCCATTGATCAACAGGCAAATCCAGGTTCCTGAGTGCATGGATACACTCTTGCGTGGTGAATATCACCTCCTTCAGCCCATCAACCGACTCTTTCACAAGGCCCTTTTGGCAGAAAAGGAGTTTTAGTTGCGCAGTTACTAAGACACGCTTATTGTCGTATCGCGCCTTTAATAACTCCCATGCCTTGTCAAAGTTACCCGCGACACAGGGTAAATGCTGGAGCAAACGATCCGCCTCACCTTCTAAACTCGACTTCAAGAAGTGCATCTTGTCGATGTCCGTCAAATTATTGTTTGAACAGACTAGCGAATCAAACCTGTCGTGAAACGACCGCCATTTTATATATTCCCCATTAAACTTAGGGAGATCAATTTTGGGTAACCTCAGTTCGGTACGAACCATACCTGACTGGCCTAAACTCTGACCAGCCTGACCTGCTGCCAGAGATGACGATGCAGGAACCGAAGACAAGCTTTCCAACAACTCAGTTAAATCGGACCTATAATCCAGGTAAGTGTCGTTTATTTTATCATACACCTCTAAATAATCCTCCTTTTCAATTCCAGCTTCCAATTTCAAACCCCCAACGACGTTCTGGTGGTAGATTTTTGCTGAAGCCATATTTTCTTCCAGCAATGCTAAACGGCTACTCGCAACTGCACGCGTACGACGTGTTTTGGGCTCTTTTTTGAAATTTCTATAATTCCTCTCTATTTGCTCCAGGAGGCTTTTTTGGAGAGCTCCGTAAAACAAAGAAGAACCAAGTACTGGATTCGACATTTTAAAGTTTGTTTGGGTATAACTACTTATTTATACAACGACGTACACAACAAGAACGAACTTACTTAAATTCTTCTTCTTTTTTGCAGTTGCAACCTTGGATGACCTTGTAGTTTAAGTCCTTGATGACTCGACTTCTGCAGCAGATTTTAGTTTTAAGTATATCAAGATTGGCGTTTTTAATCTAATTTAATGGCGTTTTAGTCGCGCGCGATTTATTAGATTAGTAAATTTAATTCGATAGAATTGTAAATTACACTAAGTTTTCAACTCTGATTGAGTTCTTTATATATGTATATATTCACTAGAGTGTTCGTTAAACGACTCTACGATTAACACACTTTTTGTCTTTTAAAAATGTTAAAGTTTTCCACACACACTATATTGTTTCTAATCACTGTTCGTAAAAACGGCTTAGAAGGACCAAATGTTCCTGACTAGGTTTTATTTCACAAGAAAAAAACTAGGAAAAAAATCTATAAAAACTTTCCAAAAAGTAAAAAGAAACACGTCCACTTTGTTCGCTTTATAATTCAGTTGTATTTTATTTCTAGAACTTTTCTAGTCATATGACTTTAAGTATAGTAACTTCATTAATTTTCTATACATTCTATGTTTTTGTTTATGTTTACATTTTTGTGGAACGTATATTTAGTATTGTTTATTTTCGTTCTAAATGTTTCCATCCAGTTCCAAACAGGTATTCAACTGTGAAGTCATACTCTTCTAATTCTAGCCTCATGCGTGTTAATTTTGAGATTGGGTTTGTCATGGAGAATAAATACGTGACTGGTCTGTGATCTGTTTTCACTATGAAATGTTTGTCATATATATATGGTCGAAAATGTGTTATGACCCAGTGAATGGCTGTGAGCTCTTGCTCTGTTGTGCTTTTATTGCTTTCACCTTTTGTGAATGAACGTGATGCATAAGCTATTGGGAGTTGAATTCCGTTATGGTTTTGGGTTAGAACCGATCCACATGCTTGTTTACTTGCATCAGTTATTATGCAAAATTCTTTTTTAAAATTTGGGTATTGTAATAGGTTTGGTTCAATTAATTTATTTTTCAATTATTGAAATGCTTTTTGGCAATCATCTGTCCACTCAAAAGGAATATTCTTTTTACATAATCTCGTTATGTGCCGTGAATAGTTGGCGAAATTTTTAATAAATCGTCTGTAATAGTTGCAGAATGCAACGAATCGTCTAGCGCTATCCGCGTCGTGTGGGACTGGATAATTTTTGATGACGTCATATTTTTTGTCATCTGGCAATACTCCTTTATCAGTGCATTTATGACCCAGGAAGGTCACTTCATGCATGAAAAATGAACATTTTTGTGGATGCAATTTTAAATTGTATCTTCTACATGTGTTAGATTTTTAAGCATATGTTTTTCTGAACAGCCTATAACCATAAGGTCGTCGATGTAGAGAAATGCTTGTGAAGGTTCAAGTCCAGAGAAAGCTATGGTCATCATTCTCTGGAAAAAATTTGGGGCTATTTTTAAACCAAAAGGTAGTCGCGTAAAACGATAAGCCATTGCTCGTTGAAAAAGACGTTAAATTTTTAGAACTTTCTTCTAGTTCAATTTGGTGAAAGCCTGACATTAGATCGAGACATGAGAAGTATTTAGCTCGACCTAATTGGTCTAGGATGTCATCAATTCTTGGGAGTGGAAATTTATCAGATAAAAGTTTTTCATTTAATTGACGATAGTCGATTACTAATCGCCATTTTTTTCTTCGGAACCAGGAAGGGTTTTCTTGGGGACTAGTAAAAGCGGGCTATTATATTCAGATACAGACTGTTCGACAATTTTGTCGTTTATTAATTTATCAACTTGTTTTTGAATTTCTTCAACATGACTATAAGGACTCCGGTAGTTCTTAATATATACTGGTTCGCTATTTTTCAATCTCAAGTTTTGCTTATAAAAATTATTTGTAGTTATTGATTCTGTTTCTAATCCGAATACATCACTGAACTCGGTGCATATTTTTGTTAATTGTTATTTTAATTGGGGCAGAAAATTCTTCCTTAGTTGATTTAGAACTGCTTCAGTTCTCCTATTTTGATTAGTGTGGACCACACCATAGTTTGAAAGTGGTTCATATTTTAAGTTACTTAGGCTGGCCAGTTGGTCAGTATCGGTTGTATTTAGTTGACGGACTAATGCAAATTGTGATGTTGCTATTGTATTTGTAACATAGATGCCATGTTTTATTTCTTGGTTGGGAATGAAAATGAAGTCGTCTGGTGTTTTTATTTCAATTTTTCTTATTACTTGTGATCTTGCTGGTAGAAGGAGTGAATTTTTACCAGAACTGTATGTTATTGGGACATAGATCGGAAAATCTAAATTGTTGGGTCTGATTATAAACCAATCTTCGTTTGATTTGAAACCTAATTGGCAGTTAAATTTTTTTATAAAATCTTTTCCTATGATTCCATCACATGGTATTGCAAAATTTGAATCAACTATATGGAAATTGTGTGGAATGATGTATTAATCTGTTTGAAGTTCTATAAAGGCCCGACCTTGGGATTTTATTATTCCCCTGGCCTATTCCTTGGATACTTATAATCTTGTCATTTTGGATGTGTTGATAAACATCAGAATCATCTTTTAGGAGTGAAATATCTGCACCTGTGTCTTTAAGGAATGTAAGTTTTTGTTTACTAAATACATTCATAAATGACACGAAAACGTTGAGATTGAAATTTATAGCATAAACTTTTATATTTATATGTTGTTTCCTAAAGGGTCTTGGGAGTTTTCCGAGTTACTTTGGTTAACTCGAACATTATTTCGGTTGTTATTATTGTGGCCACGCCACGAGTTAACACGGCCTCTGGGGTTGCCTCTATATCGACCATTTCCCCTGTTATTGTATTGTTTGTTGCGGTAGCCATTATTGTGATAATTACTTCTTACATGGTAATTTCCTCGATTACCCCTGTTATTGGTTTGCCGATAAAACAAGACAGTTGCATCTGTGCAACTGTTTGCGAATTTGGACATGGCCTCATTCATATCGCTGAATATGCCGGCCTGCATAATAAGTTTTACCTTGTCGATAGAACAGTTTTGTGTCATAGCCTTTACAGTGAGTGTTGTGCTGTACTTAGCAGCTAGATCAGAAGATAAACCATCATTGATATAGACTCCTTCTAAAGATTTCGTCAATTTTTCTATTTCTTGGACATATTGATTTGCTGTCTTATTTTTTTGTTGTAGATTTAGTAATTTCGCAGAAATTACATCTACTGAATCTCCTTTTACTTTTGCATTTAGCTTTTCAACTATCTCAACTATTGTTTGTTCATTGCTTATTAGGTTCCTAGCATGGCCTTTTAGTTTGGTCTTTATAAGACTAACTGCTGATGCTTCATGTGCACCTTTTAATGAATCAATAAGAAGCAGAGCATCTTTGAAGCTTTGTAAATTTTCTGCCTTTCCATCGAACTCGGGTAAGAGTGATGAGGCCAATTTAAGAAATTCGGCTTAAGTTTGTGCCATGTTTTCATCAGTTTTTATATTTGGTTTTGGGGATTCATCCAGTGTTTCAATTTCACGGTCAGATTCTGCGTCTAATATTGGCTTTGATTCATCTAAACCCTCGATTTGATCTTCATTAAACTCAGCGTGAAGCTCTAATTCATCTGGGACATGTATTTCAATATTCCGTTTAATGCTGATATTTTTTGTTAAGTGATTCTAAAAGCTTCCTACAATCTTTTTCGTGATCAGCTGTCAATTTATTTTTGTATTCGTTGAAAATATCGACAATACTATTGTAATGGGATATTAGCGTTTTAATGTGGTTTTTAAGTGTATCTATTTTTATTGGTGTATCTTTGTTGACACATTTGTAAGATTTTTGAAAGTTGTCTTTGAAATTGTTTATTTTTCTTGCTAATATTTCCCATTCTATTTTATATTTTATTTAAGTCGTTTGCACGGCTTATGTAGCGTTTTTTAAGTGTACGCTTATACAACAGATACAATTTTAGAAACGAATTTACTGCCGTGAGGGCTACTAATAAAGAAATGAGCAATGTTTGTGTTTGCAAGTGTGGAGTTGTATCCATCACTTCAACAACATTTAACACATTTGCTGTGTTATCCTTTACCTTGGACGTTGAACCTCCCATTATTAATCAATATTTAAAAATGATCAACTTTAATCAGATGAGCCGATACCGAGCAATGATTCCTTATAATCTTTAATGCAGTTTATCAGACAATTGAGCGTGATATCTTGATTTTACAAAAAAAAAGTAATGATATTGAAATTTTTTTTGAAAGAATAAGTATACTTATATTTGATTTAAAACAATAAACCAATTATTTTAAAGTTCTACATTTACTTAAAATATTTCTTAATTTTTTTTTTTGTTAATATTTTGTTTCTGTTTCAAGAGAGTTTTGTAATTAAAATAATGCTTATGTAATTCTATGATACTTTAGAAGATTTCTTCCCTTTTTTTTTTTCGTTAATATTTTATTTCTGTTTCAATAGACCTTTGTAATGTTAACAACGCTTATATAAGTTAGAAAAGTTTATGTTATTTTAATTTAAAAAAAACTTTATTATCAAAACAAACTGGCAGCGTTTCTGCCTATTACACAACTGAACAATGTTTTCTTAAAATCTATATCTTAAATACTAAAATTGTGCTTGCCTAAGCCATCCTAAGCCTCGTGCACTGGTGTCTATGGAATGCGGCAGGTGTTGAGTATTAGGTGTCACAGACGCAGACTCGCAGTAAAATGAGTTGAATCGTGGGATACTGGCTCGAGAATATTTCTCATTAATTGTGGCGTTAACTCCTCCACCTTTTAGAATCGAACGCCCTCGTTCGATACCGCTGATTTTAATGTCTTTACAGCTTCCTCTACGCCAATTGTTCTGGGCGTTGAAATTGGTTGCTCCACCGAAACGTTTACTGCTGTATTCGAGGTTTCCGCTTTGATGACTGATTCCCTCATTGCAATTTCTTCTCTCTTAGCCTCGCGTTTGCGAATGTTGCAAAGCTTCAAAGGGTTTCCCGATATTTTAAAGAGAATGAATATGACTGCCAAGACTGCGATGGCTGCTAATAGCAACATGGCCATGCTCTTCTTTTGATTTGAGATTTCCAGCATTTGAATGTACCGGGTGTTGTTGGTTTCGATCTCCTTGATCATTTCCAAGGAGAGTAGTTCTTCAAGCTTGGGCCTGATTGCAGAAGGTTGTAGCAGTGCCGGAAGGGGCTTGTGTTCTGTAACCTCAGTTGCGGTGAAGGTATATTTTTCGGCTTTTATGGTAGCGTTGTGGAAGTGGATGATGTAGGTTCCGTTCAGTGGAACTCGATTTTCGTCTATTTCTATATTACCGTCAAACTGGTTTAGAAGGATGACACCAGGAGTTAGTTCTTCTACGGCGGGGACGTGTTGATTGTTTATTTGTGTGCAGGAAGGCGGGCGGCTGGATAATAAATGGCTAATGCACTTGTCGTTACTTACATCTAGAATAGAAGTCTGTTTACAAATAGAAAGTTTGTTAATAGTCTTACAATTATCGATTAACCCATAGATTGCTTTTCGGCATTGCAAAATTTCCTTAAAATCTAACTTAATTATGTTTTTTCCTCTTTTTACCGGCTTTATTAGCAATTTTTTACATATTTCTGGGTCGGCTACTGGCAAACTTAGGATGTACAGTAATATTGAATTGTTTGATGCTATTTTTACATTAGCGAATTCTATTGCTTCAATAATATTATCATAAGGCATGTTTTCTCTGTTTATTACTTGTTCAATTAATTTAATTTCAGTGTTGGATAAAATATATGAGTTAACAACGCCAGTTTTTGCCCATTGTATGGCATATTCAATATTAATTATTTCCTCTTTTAACATATCCAGTTTAAATTTCAAGTTTAATAGGAGTTCTTGCTTAAGGCTTGCTTCCGAACTTCTTACAATTTCGTTTGTTACATTACTTACTTCGTTAATTTTATTTAACAACAAGCTGTTAACAATCCTTTGTTGGTTGTTATTTGACAGTACATTATTAACTTTCTCCTCTACTATCTCAAAGTCGTGCCGGTCTGGTGTTCCAGCGATCCACTTCCAGGCGGAACCAAGGAGATCTATTGAGCGTTTATTTCTTAACTTGGGAAAGAGGCGGTTAAGGTGAATTTGTATCTGTTGGATCTCGTGGGATAGGAACGGAAACATGGGATGTGGAAGGTTACCGAAATCGCGTATACTTAGGTCTATTTTCTTTAAGGATTCTTGATATTGATCAATTTCGATGACATGTATAATTTTGAATGTTCCGGTCTGCACTTTTGCAGAACCGGAATTTATTGCTATCAGTTGGGCGTTAGAGTAATCCAGCATTTTGACATCCGCGATGATGGGTGCAACGCAGAGCCTAAAAAATTTAATTCCTTATTAACGACTTATGAATTACTCTGCCAGATGTGGTTAAAATTGTCGTTGACCTATTTTCTGAAACTACTTCCTTTCTGTACCTTGCAGAAAGCTTATTGCCTAATCTCTTATTTATTTTAACATATATTACGTCGCCTGCGCTATACGTTTTTGGTGGTTTCCTACTTTTATTGTGATAGTCTAGGTCGGCTTCTTGTTTGCTTTTTATTCTCTCCTCATTTTTCTTCCTTTCTGATTCTAATAGTTCTGGGTTATTAAGCGACTCCTTACCAAAGAAAACATCGATAGGTTTCCTTTTAATTGTTGAGTGCACTGACCCGTTATATTCGTACACCGTCATGTCCAACAGCTCAGAGAAGGAGTTGTGAATCTTCTTGGTCTTCATGCAGCGCAATAACTCGGAGAGTGTGGAATGAAAGCGTTCCACTTGACCGTTAGCAGAGCTTGTGTAGGGGGGAACCTTGAAGATTGTGATTTTAAATAGATTTTCTAACATATGGGTTATGGAGCTTGAGCTCAACGATTTCTCGTTATCAATCACGATTATTTCGGGAACCCCAAAGGCCAACACGAGTTCTCTGAGAGGTTGCTTGATGTCCTCTGTGGCTCTAGACTTTAGCATTCTTGTAAGCGCGTATTTCGAAAACTTATCGATGGCAGTTAAAATTATTTTGCCGTCCGTGAAATATATGTCTACATGAACGATCTGACCAGGGAACTTAGGGATTGGTGTTGCCTGAATTTCCGGCTTGTTTGGATGGCGGTCGTACTTGTTTTCTATGCAGACTTGACATGCTTTCGTAACTCTGCGAATTTTCCCTATCATTCCTGGAAAATAATATTTTTTCAGGATTTGAACCTTGTTCTCCTTTGCGTCTCTATGCGCTCTCCGGTGAGTACTGGTCACGATGTTCTCCTGATCCGAATCGTCAGTAACATCTTCGACCTGAATCTGAGTGAATCTAATTTTGAAGCTACTAAAGTGGGACACGTATAGTGTTTGTATTAGGCCCATTATTGGTTCTGCGGCTCTAATACCATTAATAACTGAAGGGTTCAACACCTTCTTCAGGATTTCCTTTAAGTTCCCCTCGTTGAACTCAGGTTCTGTCACGACATGTCGGTGATAAGTTGGGAAAACAATATTGAAACTCATTGAAGAGATTTCGCCTACCTGTAAAATAATCTGATTTTTAAATACATTAAGGGGGACTTCCACACTGTGTATTAAGTTGTGGGACGAACTGTCGTCACTGTGCTCGGTGACCGTAAGCGAATTTACTAGCGACTTTATCTGGGGAGGACGTGAAAGAGCGTCTGCTACCATGTTTGTTTTACCCGGTTTATAGTGCAGTTCGTAGTCGTACTCCTCCAGAATAGCCTTCCACCGCTTCATCTTGCTGTTATTGTTTTTGCTGCTGAGAGCATATGTGAGAGGCTGGTGATCTGTGTATATTTTTACATGCGCAGATCCATATAGGTACTGGCGTAAAGCATTTAGTGCCCATATAATTGCCAACATCTCCTTTTCATTGGCTGCGTACCCCTCTTCGGTTTTACCAAGTGTACGGGAGATAAATGTTATTGGCCTATCCTGTTGAGCCAAGACAGCACCAAGAGCGAAGTTGGACGCGTCTGTCGTTAGCTCAAATGGCTTCGTAAAGTTTGGGTATGAAAGAACTACGTCTTCAGAAGCGAGAGTGCTTTTAATTTTTTCAAATGAATCAATTTCTTCGGGGCCGAGATAGATAAGCTTCTTGGCGGATTGGGTTTTGGACATACGTCCCTCTTCCCCTCTTAAAAGAGCTGTCAGGGGCTTCGTAAGCTTCGCGTAATCCTTCACAAAGCGACGATAATACCCTGACAGTCCAAGGAATGATCGTAGATCTTTCAACGTTTGAGGTTTTGGGAAATCCTGTATTGCCCTTACCTTTGCTGGGTTAGTTTTTATTCCTTCGGATGAGATAATAAATCCCAGGAATTCCACTTCGTTCTTAAAAAAATGACACTTGTTCAATTGAACTTTCATATTTGCTTCATCGAGTGTTTTGAAGATGTCTATTATGTGTTTGGCATGATCTCTTTCGCTTTTACTAAATATCACTATGTCGTCTATATAGACATAGCAGATCTTGCCTATGTGGTCCCGCAAGATGTCGTCGAGAGCCCTCTGGAAAATTGCTGGGGCATTTTTCAGCCCGAAAGGGAGCCTGGTAAATTCAAATTTACCACTATTTATGGAGAAGGCAGTCTTCTCGATGTCAGATTCCTTCAAGGGAATCTGATGAAAGCCGCTTTTCAGGTCTAGAACGCTGAAAAATTTGTTTTCTCCCAATTGCGATAAAACCTCATTTATGTTGGGAATAGGGTAACGGTCGGCTATGGTGATACCGTTCAATTTCCGGTAGTCAATCACCATTCTGTATTGCTTTTTCCCTTCGGGATCAGACTTTTTGGGTACGATCCACACCGGGGAATTATACGGCGACCTAGAAGGTCTAATAATTCCATCAGCTAGTAGGCTTTGGATTTGTTCCTCGACCTCGGATTTGAGAGCCATTGGGAAAGGATAATACTTGCTGTAAGTAGGAGCATCGGTAGTTGTCCGAATTTCCCCTACGACTTTCGTAGTGAAAGTCAATTTTTGGTTAGGTTCAGAAAAAAGGTTTGGACAGCAACTTATGGCTGAGCCAATAAGCTTCTTTTGCTGTTCGGTCATGTGATCAGAATGTGTTGTGAGGGTGTTCACCCCCGGTGCTTTTAACTGCCTTATCTTAATCTTAATGGAGTTTAAAATTTTCATGGTATTGTTTTTGGTATCTATGATTGCAGATAGTTGTTTAAGACTATCGTTGCCAATAATACCATTGAATGTTTTTAATGTAGGCAATAGGTAGAATTTTAAACCTAAATTCTGATTGTTGAACAGATGGATGGTTGTATGTTGAGTTATCTCAACATCTCCAGCTATAGACTTAGCAAAAAAGGGATTTTCATTTTGCTGAGGCTTCTCAACAATTCCTGGTTGGATATAGTTTTTTGAGGATCCGGTATCTATCAGGAATCTATAAGTCTCACCTTTTTTTGATTTGCACTCAAAATATGGCAGGGAGGAGTCGCAGAGCCCGATGAAGTTAATGTCGATATGCTCTAGTTCAGCGACTTCTCCTCCTCCAATGTTGGAGGCTGCGTCAGTGTTTTCAAGATATTCAGCAAAATTTTGCTCTTCCTGTTCGTCACTTAAGTCGAGGTTTTGGTAGTATGAACTAAGTTCCTCTTCGGACGGTTGGATGTGAAAATTGGGTTGATAGTTCCCGGTTGGAGGGATCTTGTTAGCACCTACCTTCCAAGCCGTACCGCCAAAGTTCTGCCGGTTTCGGTTGTGAATATCTCTGGCCTGGTTACTAGGCCCTTGGGTGAAAGGTTCCTGTTTTACAGGTTGACCCTGTGAGAAAGGTCTTGCAAATCTATCGTTCTGATTCATGAAACTTCTCTGTTGGAAGTTTGGTTGGCCACGGCCAAACCCTTGATTATGCTGATTTGGTCGATAGGGTTGAGGCTGAGTGAAGTTAGAAGGATTTGCCCGATTGGTTTGGAAGTCCGGGTATTGTTTACGGTGTCCAGGATTGGTATTCCTTGGAGGAAACGTGTTTTGTAAACGTGTTGGAGTAGGTTGTGGAGCAAAATTTTTTCTTATTGCTCCCTGAGTGTTCTGAACGTATTGGGATCTATAATGCTGGTTTTCGTATTTTTGGCAGAGGTGTAAGGCTGTGGGAAGGTCTGCGGGTTCTTTCATGCCGAGAAGATCGGACAGATTACCCTTCAATCCCCTTACAAAGGTATCGAGAGCCTTGTCCCGATACGTTTGGACCAATAACCTCATCGCCTCTTGACCGATGTCCATGCAGGCAATGTTATTGGTTATTAACGTGAGTTGCCAGGTTACCGTTTGGTAAAACTCCTGGATGGTTTGATTACCTTGAACCAGCCCAGACAGTTGATATTCGAGGGTTGTGATATCCCTCTTGTCGGCATAGTGTGTTGCCAAACAGTCAACGATACTGTTCCACTCAAGGAGCGTACCGTTAGCTTCCAAAGCAGCGTCAGCCTGACCTATAATTTTGTTACGGATAACGTTAAGTATCCCGTAATACTTCATGGTATTCCTCATTGGTTCGTAAAGTTTTAATACCCGGTCTACACTTCTTTTCCACGAAGAAAACTCGGAAGCCTCTCCCGAAAAGTTTCTCAAACTTTTTACCACGTCTGGAATTTTTTCTAGCTCACTGACGGACTGGTTTTGATTTACTGAAAAGGGATTCAATTGTTGCTCGAGTACTCGACCAACAATTGATGTAATTAAAGCATCTAATTCGGCGGAAGACCTAACGTCTTCAGCCGGAAGTTGATTATCTAATGAACGTCTACCATTCTGGTGACCATTGAAATTGGAAGATGATGCAGCGCTTGCCGCGGTTACGTAAATTGGTGGGGTATTATTGCTGCCAGAAGGGCTATAGGTAGTTATTGGATTAGGTTCGGCCTGGTCTGGATCTGACGTAGCACCAGCTCCTCCCCTTGTTAAAACCATTTCTACTTTAATTTTCTTAATTTCACTTCACAAATATGTTAGATTTAACTAATTTCTTAATTTTTATTATTTCTTTAAACTTTTCACTTTGGGTTTACTCAATTTTGACTAAAATTAATTGCTCCTAGACTAATGGTTCAGTTTTATAATTTTCAAATTTGAAGTTTCAGTTTCACTTTCCTAATTAATTATTTCGTTTCAATTCTCTTTTCAATTAGTTAAAGCTAATTTCAAAATTCCACTTTCTCTTAGTATGCTTAGTTCTATTTAATGATTCACAAAATTTTCAATTGGTTATAACTTAATCTTAATCTTACATCAACCAGAATGCGACGACGGCCATGGGGATGAATTCCTTTTTGCTATGACCACTACTCGGGATCCCTCGTTGACTCCTTTAATTGCTCGCGATTCACTGATTCTACTCTTGTTTTACTTTTGAGTTCACTTATTACTAGTCTTTCTTTTGCACTGATTTTACTTCTGTTTACTTATTAATCCACTTATTACTAGTCTTCTTTTTGCTCGGGCGCCAGTTAGAAAAGTTTATGTTATTTTAATTTAAAAAAAACTTTATTATCAAAACAAACTGGCAGCGTTTCTGCCTATTACACAACTGAACAATGTTTTCTTAAAATCTATATCTTAAATACTAAAATTGTGCTTGCCTAAGCCATCCTAAGCCTCGTGCACTGGTGTCTATGGAATGCGGCAGGTGTTGAGTATTAGGTGTCACAGACGCAGACTCGCAGTAAAATGAGTTGAATCGTGGGATACTGGCTCGAGAATATTTCTCATTAATTGTGGCGTTAACTTATAATTATGATATATTATTATTTGTAATCTTTACAATATACCTTCTTTCACCGACATATACCTATAGCACTGTTAGTATCATTCGCCTCGGGATGTGCATTTGGAAGTTTTTGCTGTTGTTGGAATATGTAGTCCAGTTGACGTCTCTCCAAATTTAGGAATTGCTATTTCTCGAATGTGTGTTTTTCCCTTTTTGTTTAAAATTTTTGTTAATTCCCCACATCATCCTTAATTGTCGAATTGGTGGTTCACTTCGGAGAATTTTTATTTGCTAGGACGACACAAATTGTTTTTGCATTTTTCACTTCCTTTTTTTCATGGCTGAGACAGTAAACATGAGTAATCACAGTCAGATTAAATGTGATTTTGTTTTTTTTTTCACATAAAGCAATGTTTCAGGTAAAATTTTTCTTTTTAAAGGTAAGATAGGTTTTGGTAAATAGGTTTGCTTTCTAAGTACTTTTTTTTACTTTTCACAAAATTAGACTCACACACCACAGACACGTCAAAAATCTATCCATCTACTAATCTCTCACTCGATGTTCATTTTTTTTTTTATTTATCTGTCACGGTCGCCATGTAATAATCACCCCGATTATGGAATCCGAAGAGTGGACTGCGGAAGCTATACGCACGAGTTTTGACATTTTTGCTATTATGGAATCCGCATTGAATCCGACGGTGTGAAAGTAAAAGATTGTCGATAACACAGGTTAAAAAAGGCGTATTACCGAATCCGTTGCTCATCCGCACTCCATACAACTTTTGGCGTTTCTCATCCGCACCAAAATTATTGCGGATATTTAAAAGTGAATGTAAATTCTTGTTGTAACTGTGTTACTTGTTCATTTGTATAGGTTTTTTTTCAGTGTTTTGCAACGCAATTCGAAAAGTTCGAATAAAAGTTGTGGATTAAGCATTTTGCGTCGACTTGTTACAATAGGCACATCATCAACCCCTGAAAGAATTGAATAGGCATGCAACTCAATTTCGATCTGAAGTAGTAGTTCAAACACGATCGTAACGAATCAAAACTAAAAGCAGACCAATCACCAAAACATTGCTGGTTTAGATAAATGAATTTTGTAATTCTTTTTATTAAACTTTTTCTTTTCAATCAAGCTAATTTCACACACACAGTATAAGGCAGCTCAAAAAGTTTTGGAGACTGAGACTTATACCTCAGCTTCGTCCTCCGGTACCACATATCAGATTTCCTTCCAGTTTCATTTATAAAGAAAAAAACGCTGCGGAATCCATTTGAAATTTATTTTATAAGATTTATGCAAGTTTTAATTTCTTATTCCTTTTCTTTTACAGATGTAGAATACTACTTTAAAAAAGCCAAATGAAGCCATTTGACAAGTGGTATTGGATAAGGTAAAGTGGTGTCGCGGATCGACATTGCAGTTCATCCGCCGGATTCAATAATTGTGTTCAATGCGGATGCGGATGCCTTGCGGATCGGATGAGATCCGCGGGAATAGACTATTGCGGATTCCATAATCGACATGAATAAAAAAAAAGTCTTTGAGCTGTTGTAATAATAAAAGTCATTGCGGATTCTTTATTTCAATATTTATTGTGCTGTGTCTTTAAAGTAACTGACTCTAGAAACTTAAACTATGACTCCACATTCATACATGAAGTGGAGTCAGTAAAAATATTCATGAGAAATTATTCGTGGGAAGATTTTGGTGTGATGATGTGCACAAGATCACATTGCGGCGTATCAAGTAACGAGTGGAATTCGTCGCTTGACACGCGCATAAGTAGTGTGCACATAAACACACTACACGTTACTTTTACTTAATCTTCAATTATGTGTACTTTTATTTTATTTCCTTTGAATAATCCTTCTATCTTTTTCTTATATATAATTTCTCTTTACGACGACTGAGAGTTTACCTTACTCTTCTTTAGTTATATAAATATCTTAAATTGTTAGAGGTCCGCAAATTGTACGCACGTCTCTCAACAACATTTTGTCAAATGATGCCGATGGAGCAATAGTGCTATTCTTGGATTCCTCTTCATTATTTAATAATGGTTTGCACGTCCCTCATCAACATTTTGTCATCATTTGACATCAAATCGAGCAATAGTGCTTTTTCTGGATTCCCTTTTATTATTTAAAAATGGTTCTTTCATATTTTGCACGTCCCTCAACAACATTTTGTCAAATGATGCTGATCGGGCAATAGTGCTTATCCTTAACCTATTTAATATCAAACAATTATTCCCTGGAATGTATCCTACAATGAGCTTTGGACTTATAACTCTGGTACCTTTTAATAAACTGTAATCTTTGTCTTCATCTTTGAAGCTATTTAATATTTTCAACTCCACTATTTTTAGCCCCTTTTCTGGCGGTTTAAGAAATTCACTAATGATTCTTTCTTCCTCTAATTTTTTTGTTGTTGGATTCTCTTCCTCTAAATTTGAATTTCTTGCTTGTGTTCTAAATACAAATAAATTTTGTAAGTCTTCTGACTTTAGTTGTATTCTACTTAGTGCATCCGCAGTGCAGTTGTCTTTGCCTGGTGAATACTCCACAGTAAAGTTATATTCCTCTAATATTAGCCTGAATTTCGTTAATCTACTTGAAGGTTCTTTTTAGAACATATATTCTAGTGTTCTATGGTCCGTTAGTATTTTGAAACGTCTTCCGAAAAGATAAGGTCTGAAATGTTTTACTGCCCATACTATTGCGAGTAATTCTTTTTCTATAGTACTGTAATTCTTTTCGGCTTTATTTAATGATTTACTTGCGTATGCGATGGGTTTATCATCAAAGTTTGATATACATAACAGCACCTAAAGCAGATCCAGAGGCGTCTGTTTGTTCGAAGTATGAATTCTTTTTCAAAATTTGGAAACTGTAAAATATTTGGGATTATTAGGAATTCTTTTAGCAAATCTGTTCAAACGGGCCAGAAATATCTGCAATGCTCAAATACAAAAGGCTAAGTTTTTACATGACCAAAAAGTAAGGCAAAAAATACTGTTGTGTCCAAAAGGAAGTAAAAACTTTTGGTCTTTTGTCAAGAACACCAAGAACTCGACCACGTCATCGGTCCCAACGCTCGTCTTCAAAGACTCTCCGTATGTCAGCTCCATCGACAAAGCCAATTTGCTGGCAGCCCAATTTGCTGCCAACTCGACACTTCCTCATAGCATATTGGCTCCACCTGAGCTCGAGTCTGCAAATTCTTTGATGAAGCAGATATTTTTTCGAACTCGCTCGGTTGCGAGAGTCCTCAAAGATCTCAACATACATAAATCCGCTGGTCCAGATGGTATCCCCGCCGTTATTCTGAAGAGGTGTTCTTCTACGCTGGCAAAACCACTGCGTAAACTTTTCCATCTTTCCTATTCTGCTGGGATTTTTCCGAGCAGATGGAAAACTGCATTTGTCCACCCGGTCCCTAAAAAAGGCGAATCTTCCTCCCCTTCCAATTACCGTCCAATTGCACTAACGTCCCTTCTTTCCAAGGTCATGGAAACGTTGATTAGCCGTCAACTTATGAAATATCTTGAAGAACGAAAGCTTCTTAATGACCGTCAGTACGGCTTTCGTAGCAAACGGTCCACTGATGATTTGATGGCTTATCTCACCGAAAAGTGGAACGAATCTTTACATTGTTTTGGAGAAAGTAAGATTATTGTGCTTGATATTTCTAAAGCATTTGATAGAGTTTGGCATCAGGCTCTTTTATCGAAAATGCGTGCTTTTGGTATCGATGAGTCTCTTCTTCGTTGGATTAGAAATTACCTTTCCGACCGTTCAATACAAGTTGTTTTGGATGGCTTCAAGTCTGATACCAACTTCATAAATGCTGGTGTGCCCCAGGGCTCCGTTTTGTCTCCGACTCTCTTCCTCATTTTCATTAATGATCTCTTGTCTGAAACTTCTAATCCGCTTAACTGTTTTGCTGACGACTCGACCCTCAGCTTTTGATATTCGTTTCCAAATTCACGTCTCTGCTCTTCGGATGTGGAACTGGAACGGTTGCGTATGATAAGCTCATAGAATTCTGACCTTGACAGCATTGTTGCATGGGGTCTTATGAACCGAGTAGAATTCAATGCTTCGAAAACTCAATGCTGTCTCTTGTCGTTGAAGCTTAACATTCCCCCATTGCCATTATCAATTCAATTCAATTCAATTCAATTCAATTTTTTTTTTATTTTTTCAAATCATAAATTACAATATTATAGCAAAGAAATTTAATTTATTAGAAAGCATGGCAATGTGCCGTCTGCCGTAAAGAAATTACAATGAGAAAGTTTTAACAAACTTGTGCTAAGTTTATAAGTTAATTTGTTTAAAAAGAAAGAAACTAGTAACAAACATACAGTGACTTTTAGTTTAGTCAAAACAAAAATAAATAAATTGATTTAGGTTTAAATCTATTGCTGTATAAGATACACTTTTAGAACACTCTTAACTCTATATAAATATTAAGTTTCTAATAAACATAAAAATTTGATTTCTGGACTTTTAGTTTAGTCAAAACAAAATATATCAAATGGCTTTTAGTTTAGCTAAAACGAAAATAACTTGCTTTTTCCCTATATGTATAGTTCAAAAAGTGGTTTAGATTTATTGTTTCAAAACATGTTCAAATAATCATCTCGATATTTTTTTGCGTGAGAAACGTATCCTATAAGAGAGTTCCAACCACGGCAACCATTCAGGATATTTATACATTCTTCTAACGAAAGAAAACTTGTGGAAAAGTAGAGTCTACGTATTTCCTGTAGAATTGGACAAAACGCTATAAAATGTAAGACGTTTTCGTTCTGACCGAGATTGCAAAGCGAGCAGATAGGATTTAAGTCAGATCTATGAGGTCTACAATTCAGTTCCAGCATTTCAGTTCTGACTTTGAAAATTAAACTCATTTGAGAAACTGAAAACTCATCTCTGAAATAGTTTTTTTCACCTAAAGAGAAAGTTAGTTGTCGATAAACGCTTCTTGATGTCGAAGAAGTACCTCGGACTATGCATTGCTGAAATAGCGTCTCATCTATGCGAGCTATGCAGTCGTATATGAATCTCTTAACGCAACGACATTGTCAGTTGGTAATGAAATTGCAAAATTATGCGTAACAGCCAGATCGTACCAGTTTTTGATTGGGCTATAACCATTGTGAAAACAAATCATAAGGATCCGTTTCTGGATGTTTTGGTCTGATCGACTCATTACCTTGACAATGTAGTCCGCACTAGCCTTCAAGTTTTTTAAAAATATTTGTGGTAACCCAGATTCCACATGTATGGCATAGTTTGAGGTGTTTTTAGGCAGTTTGAAAATTCGTTTGAAAAAGTATCTTTGAACGTTTTCTAGCTCTTCTAAATGTTCACATCCATATACTTCATTTCCATAGCAAAGGCAACTATTTACTGTAGCGTTGAAAACTTTAAATTTTGATGCTGGATCAACAGAATGGTTACAAAAAAAATTTTTCCACATGCTATTCAAAGCTACTTTAGCGGCTTTCGTTTTTTCTTCAACATGTGCATGTGGATTCAGGCTATATGTGAGAATATATCCAAGATACTTAAATTTGTCCACTATTTCGATAATATCATCCCCGAGAGTCCAGTTGCGACTATAACCTATAGATCTGTTGCGTGATCTAAAGACCATAATTTTAGATTTCGAGCTGTTGATTTTCAAATCCCAACTATCACAATATTGCTGTAGCCTATTGATTTGTAGCTGTAGAGTAAGCGGGCTATCAGATAGGATAACAAGATCGTCAGCGTAAAGAAGGATTTTAATATTAACATCAGCTATAGAGATACCTCCTGGGATGTGATTTTCAACATCGTTAATAAAAAGTGAGAATAATAAAGGGCTTAAGACACAGCCTTGAAGAACACCAGATTGGCATTTAAAATCTCTAGATTTCTTTTGACCATTCGGGACAAAAGCATGATTTTTTTCAAGCATTTTCTCATAGAATTTGATGAACTTGGTTGATAAACCCATTACGGAAAGCTTGTAAATTAATCATGCCTATTATGGAATTCGCAAGATTTTACTCCCGGGGAGTTTACAGGATTCGCGGTAAATTCGTATTCTTCTTATTTGGTACTAGTGAATCCGACGAATGAGCTGTATTATCAATACCAGAACTACCTTATTGCTTTTCACTGCTGCTGTCCTCTGTGGTTCTACTCTGTGCTGCTGTCATTTATGTCGACAAAACGAAAAAATTCATTTAACTTGATACGCAAACAAATTTGAAATTAAAATAACGCAAGTTTCAGTTTTAATTTAAAAGTGATATTTATAGTGGATTCAATTGCATATTATTTTGATGTAAGAGAAAACTTATCGAGATATACTCGAATAGAATTACGCTACCAAAATAAGAGTATTTTGGATGTTTCGGATGAGAGCTTACATTCAAAAAAAAAACTCATTAGATTGCATACAAATCATAATTTTTTTTAATATACTTTTTCCATTTGGAAATCTCCATATGCTATTAATTGATGTTCGCAGCCTTTCCCAAAATTGTTGTTGCTCCGAATACTTTTTTGTAAAGTTTTTGCAACATCGGGCTCAGTTTTCATCTGCTCAACTATTTTACGAAATTGTTCCCCATTTGTGGTCCGCTTTCTTAAAAAGAAGTAAAATAAATACTTGAACATTCCTTATCATAAATGTTAACTAACATATTTGTACTTTCAATGTTTTGTTTGTTGTTTTTTAGTAAGTTTTTGTCTTTACGAATTTCGATTCGCAACAAAAATGTCGCGAATGTGAAATGGAATAAATTATATGGAGTGCGAATGGCTTTCGAATTCACTAATACCAAATAAGTTGAACAGAAAAGTCGGTAGTGCAGGTTATGTTACCGACATTCATTCAACTTCCATTCGTCGAATTCCATAAAAGCAAAATTTTCGCGAATGGTTGAAACTCACGCTAAATAGCATTCGCCGGATTCTATAATAGGGGTGAATGACTTTCTATTGACCGTGTCAAATGCAGCCTTCAGATCGACAAAAAAGGCATATAGACATTTTTTTTATCAATAAATCGTTTAGCTACAGTATGTACATAGAACAAAAATTTGATCTATAGTCGAAAGATTTGCACGAAAGCCAGCTTGGCAGCAACTGATCATATTGTTTTGTTCAACCCAATTTGAAAGCCTAAAGTATAGTAGTTGTGAAAACAGTTTTCTCAGTGAATTTAAGACTGCAATACCTCTATAGTTCTCAGGTTGATGACCGTTTTTATAAACGGCTGTTATTTTGGAGTACCTAAAACTTTCAGGAACAGTTTCCTCACTATAAAGTTTATTGAAGAAACTTAAAATGTATTTTAAAAACTCAGGAGTGGCATTCTTGTAGAATTCAACTTGAATACCATCGGGGACAGGTGCTTTGTCATTTTTCATTTTTAACAAAGATGATTTTAATTCCATTATTGAAAAAGATGAATCTAACTCTGGTACCGTTATATTTGTTATGGCGAAACTGATTATATTTAAATTTGGGTCAGGTAACAAAAGTTTTTCAAAGTAGGTCGCAAGAAAGTTTACGTCAATTGAAAGTGTATTCGCATTATTCTGACCATTTAAAAGGCGAACAGTACTCCAAAAAGATTTTGAATCCTTACATAAACTGAGTTTGGAAGCTACATTTCGTAGGTGCATATGCATATTCTCTTTTAGAGTACACATTCGTTTATATTCTTGGTTAGCCCGTAAATATAAAGCTTTGGCGCTAGGGTTATTTGTTTTTCTGAAAAGTTTCAAAAATGCAAAAGATTTTTGTCTAGCTTTTCTGCAGTCATTGTCGTACCATTTAGAATGAAATGTGTGCCTGTTGCTATTTTCATTAGTGAAATTTGATGATTGCCTAATCGCAGAAAGAATCGAAGTTGATATTTCTTCTATGCTGGTAGCTTCAATGTATGGCAAATTCAATACATGCTGATTAAGTTTTCTGACATAATTGTTTACATTTTTATCTCTCCATTTCAATCTGAGAGTATTTTCTGTCGATACTGGGTTTATAATGTTGTTTTCAAAACAACAGGAAACGACAATGGGGAGATGCGACGAGAAATTCGCTGGAAGTACTTCAAAGTTTTCTGTAATAGGTACTAGACCAATCACCTCTGATAAGACATAAATCTATCACTGAGCAACCCTGAGAAGAAATAAATGTAAAGTTACCTTTTAAGCCGTTAGAAGTTATTCCATTTAATAAAAGAAACCCAAAGTCTTCTATCGTTTCCAATAGATATTTACCATTCTGGTTTAGGCAAGTATCTAAAGATTTTCTTTCGATTGAAAATCGACCGCTGTTTAAGCCAATTGGTAGTCACTTATACGACCATTTAAATCTCCGATTATCATCAAATTTTCGAAATTGATGTTATTTAAAAAATTATAAAACTCATTATACTTGGCATTCCAATCATTATAATTGAAGTATATCGGAAGTATTTGAAAATGTTTACCCTGATAACTGATCTCTATGATAGTTATATTGTTTTCAAAGCTTTTGAAATCTATATGAACATTTTTATAAGTGTTTTTAATACCAAACATAAGGCCACCACTAGCTCTTCCAAGTCTGGAGTTTCTAATTGCTGGAAGACATTTGACGTTAATATCTCTAAAATATTTAGTGAAATGTAAGTTATTTTCGTTTTCTAAAAAAGTTTCCAACAAAATAAAAATATCGTATTTAACTACTAGTTTAAAAAAATCGGGCATAATTAATTTGTTTTTAAAACCTGTAATGTTGTAGCAAAAAATATTAAACTTAAAAAAATTTTGTAAACAATTATTAGATTGGCAGACGGCAACACATTCCTATCTTTGGCTAAGACCTGAACCTTCATCATATACGTATGAACGCACAGGTGGCACTGTCGACACAGAACTCTGGTTGGTTGCGTTGACGTTTAGGTTGTTTACATCGAAGAAACATGCTGAATCGTCTCCAAAATTTGTTCTAATATATTCAAACTCTTGTTTTGTTGAAATTTTCAGACCTCTGAAGCTGTCATAGACGAAAGTGAAATTTCCAATTTACAGTCTAGTGCCTTTTACCAGGATTTTGATGTTCGGGTTTTTTGCGTTTAATTTGTTCTTGATGTCGAAAAGTTGTTTTCTTTTGGTACGTTGAATTAGCGATTGTTCACGATGTACGTACACTTCGGTGTTCTTAAGCTTCGGGGCAGCCTCCATAATTTGTGTGACGGTGTTGGCGCTATTAAATTTCAGCACCATTGTTGTTTTTTTTTGCTTGCCGGTTTGTGTATTCTTGTGAATTGTGAAGGGACAATTCTGCACTTTCATTTAGACTGAGAAGGCTTAGACAAGTTTGTGTTGCAAATTTAAGCTTGTTTTCCATCTTATCTGAAGGAAAATGAATGACGAAAATATTTTCATTTGATTTTCTAGATACAGCTTCGAGTTGTTTCTCCAGTGTGGAACAATAACTTTCAAGTGAAGAAATTCGTTCTGTGAGTTGATTCTGCAGGCGGAGTAGCTGCATATCTTTGGAAATAATTGAGATGTCTTCTTTTGTTGCAATGTTTTTGAGATGGTGATTTAAACATTGGTCAACAATTGATTTGATGTCATCCGCATTCAAAGCTATTTCTTTTTGTTTAATTGTTTTCTTGCTGCTGGGTGTATTAGTTGGTGACATTTCGTTTGATTTTCGTTTTGGTTGCATATAGCGGGCCGATTGAAAAATGTCGGTTCTTCTTGTTTGGATTAATGTGTAATAGTATTCCTACCTTATTTTTTTATTTCAAAACTTTCTTTTTCCACTTTTTGAACAAAATGACGACTGTTTTTATTCTGTTTTAAATATTTTCTAGTTTTAGTTTTAAAATTTGTTTGTTAATTTAAAAAAGAAAAAAGTACTAGAGCACTTGTTAAATACGTCTACTTCACTTCACACTCTCTCTTTCTCGCCATTATCCATGAATGGTACCTGCATCGAAGAAACCGAAAAGCTGTCAGTACTTGGTATGTGTGTAAACGATGATCTTCGTTGGAATGACCACATATTTGAAGTCGCCAAAAACGCTGCTAAATGCTTAGGTTTCTTGAGACGATGCAGGAAGTTCTTCACCCCTTCTGATCTGGCTACAATTTATAAGGCTTTCATCCGCCCAAAACTGGAGTGTAACTCCCATATCTGGTCAGGTGCTTCTCAAACATCTTTGCACCTACTTGACATGGTACAAAATAGAGCGTTAAAATTGATAGGTGATAGTTCAATCGTAGAATCGATTGATTCTTTTGAACATCGTCAAAACGTCACCTGTCTCTCTCTTTTTTATCGCTTTTTTCACAAACAGTGCTCTAGTGAAGTAGCCAGTTGCATTCCTCCCCTGAAACAATTAAGCCGCAATACCCGCTTCGCTAGGAATGCTCATCAGTTTTACCTTGAGTACGTACAGTCAAGTATAGAGATTCGTATTTCAGTCGCACCACCCGAATGTGGAATGCTTTACCTCGCTCTGTATTTCCTCAGCATTACGATTCACAAAAATTCAAAATCAACGTGCATCGGTGTCTCCTTTCAAATCCTCTCCTATTTTCCTAAATGCTCGCACTGTGTTTTAACGACATTATAAGGGTAGTCATAACCCCTTGATGTGCGCGTTTATTATAAAAAAAAAAAAAAAAAAAAAATTAAAAAAAAAAAAAAAAAATGAGGTATTGCAATCTTCGGAAAATTTTAATTATACGTTTTTTCTTAATAAACGGTTTAAAGGAATTGATAGTGTTGCAAAATTTGGTAGGAACTTTCTATAGTAGTTAGCAAATGCTACAAATCTCCTTACTTCGTCTGCATTTTGTGGGATTGGATAATTTTTCATTATTATGGATTTTGATGGATCTGGTATAATGCCTGTGTCCGATATTATATGACCTAGATATAAAACTTCATTTCTAAGGAAAGCACATTTACTTGGATGTAGTTTGGAATTTACTTCTCTCAATCTTTCGAATACTTCAATTAAATTTTTATTGTGGTGTTCTAAATTTTTCCCGAATACTTTAAGGTCGTCAAGATACACAAAACATTTTGAATAAGTTAGACTGGACATTGCTATAGACATCATTCTTGAGAATGTACTAGGTGATATTTTTAAACCCATTTGCCTTTTCTAATTTCATCTGGTAGTATCCCTGGCTTAAATCTATACAGGAGAAATAAGTTGCATCTCCTACCATATCGAATATGTCAGTTATGTTAGGCAATGGAAATTTTTCATCTTCGATAACGTCGTTAACTTTTCTATAATCAATTACTAATTGGAATTTTGGGTCTTTCTTTTTGTGCAGTACAAGAATAGGCGAGCTCCATGCTGCTACCGATGGTTCAATAATGTCGTTTTTAATCATCTTTTCTACTTCGTTTTGTATGTCATTTTTTTGTGAATGAGGTAATCTATATGGTTTAGTATACTTCGCCGTTGCTCCTGCTTTAAGTGATATTTGGGCTTGACCTATATATGTGTATGTTAGTTTATGGTTTTCTAAATGGAAAATATCTTGTGAAAGTAATTGTTTTGTTCGTTTAGTTTTGGAATTTGTTGTCTGTTCAAACGCCAGAATGTGGTACTCTGAAAGTGCTTTGGAGTCTGGTCCGACCCATTTTAATTTTACTTCTTCCTGTCGAGTGTTAAAAATTTTTATTGGTATTTTTCCGTTTTTTTATCCTAGATATGGAACCGGCCATGAATACTCCTTCGCAAAGTTCTTGGGAGTAAAAAATTCTTGTGTCTGTATGTTTTGACTGTTCAACCAATAGGTGGCTTCAGATCTGGGTGCTATTGTTAATGAGTTAAGTTTATCTTGACTTTCTATAGGTAAGGAAATTTGACTATTGTTCAGAGATAATTTTAAAATGAAATGTTCTAGGTCAATTATAGCTCCTCCACAGTCACCGACTAACCTCCGAGCCGAATAGATCGTTTCACTTGTCAGTGCCTGTGCATTTATTTTCTTCCTTATCGGTTTTACCGGCTCTCACTCTTTCCTATATACTATAAGCTACACAGTTAATCTTACTTGCGGTGTAATTTTTTTCCACTAAATTTGTGTGTTGTCTTATAATCATGGCCCAAGGGCCAAAAAAAAGGAAACTTTTTCTCTCCTCTGGAGGAATTGGATCCGCAAAACCCACCTTAAAAACAGAAACAAAATTCATCTATTCTACTCGCGGAAGAATATCCCAATCTACCCGAAAAATCCAATTATAAAAACCCAAGATATATAGTCATATCTCCAACAGACAAAGAGAAACCAATATCAAATCTAAGCCCATTTCAATTAAAAAAAGCTATCGAAAATATAAGCAAAGAATTTGAACATGTTTCCCAATTACGGGATGGTAATTTACTTAAATTCTAGTTAAAAATATAAAAATAGCAAACTCTTTCCTAAAAGTAAGATCCCTCGCAAACACGTGCCCCGTGACTGTGAAGCTTCACGACCAGCTAAATTCAACAAAAGGTGTGGTTTTCGCCCCATGTTTAATAAACGTGCCGGAAAGTGAAATAATAAGTGAAATGATCTCACAAGGTGTAACTGGTATATATAAATTCACTAAAAAAGAGAATGGTAACGACAAACCTTCAGGTCTCATGCTATTTACGATTGATTTGTTCAACCTACCAAAATCAATAGAAATTGGGATTTATAATGCCAAAGTTATCGAATACATACCAAACCCTATGAGATGTAAGGACTGCCAGCTCCTCGGCCACACTTCCAAGCGCTGCTCAAATGAAAAACAATGCGTAACTTGCTCCTCTTCGCCCCACATCCCCGCACCCTGCACTCGAACGATGTGCGCTAATTGCAAGGGCCCTCACCCGTCCTCTTCAAGAGATTGCCCGGAATTTAAAATTGCAAAAGAAATATTAAAAATAAGAACACAAAAGAAATGCTCAATGTCCGAAGCTAAACGCCTCTACGAACAATAAAACCCGGCACAAAAATCAAATCCTAATTGATACGCCTCTAAAACAATATCCCAACCAAACTCTGCTGTCGTCTCGATAGACTCTATAAAACTAAATAGATCCTCACCAAACACAGCCACATTTCTTGGGATGCGGTGAGGGCAGGGGAGAAATTTCTTCCCTGATCTCACCGCATGTCTGGAAATGTGGCTCTCGATCCTAACACCAGCTCACCGCACAAAAAATACTAATAACAATCTTCTTACCTTTGCACAATATACATAACAAGCAATAACCCCTTATATTGCAGCAAAGGTTTTTCTCTTTATTTTTATGGTAAAAATCATTCAATGGAATTTAAACGGCTTCTTTAACAACTATCACGAGCTGCAACTATTAATCAAAGACCAAAATCCTTCAATCATATCACTCCAAGAAACTCTAATCCCATACAATCATGACCACACCAAATTTTCAAACTATTCTCCGAAACAATACAATAGCTTCTTCCACAACCTACCGTCAAACACCACCGCCAAGCAAGGAGTAGGCCTCCTTGTTCACAAATCAATACCTCACAGCCAAACTTAAATACACTCCAATATTTCCGCAATAGCAATCGAAATACAGCTAAAAATTAAATTAACGGTAGTAAGTATTTACATTCCTCCGGATCAAACATTTACATCACAGGACTTAGATAATATTGTCAATAGCATACCTACCCCCATTATTCTAACTGGGGATTTTAATTGCTGGAGCCCCCTATGGGGATCGCCATCCAGCAATACTAGGGGAAACATTTTAGAAAATTTTCTTTCCAACTCCAACTTAATTTTACTAAATGATGGGAGCCCAACACATTTTTTAACCCACAAATCGTTTACTCATATAGACCTTTCTTTAGCATCGCCTGATTTATTTCCAATTTCATCTTGGTCGGTGTTAACTGACTTATATGGTAGCAACCACTTTCCAATTATTACGCAAATAACGCTGGACCCAGTCCACACCAAATCTAATCACCAACCGAAATATCTCACCGACAAAGCTAACTGGAACCTTTTCCATTCAAATGTTTGATCTTTAATTTCAGAAAACCCTACATCTTCGAACATCAATCAGGAAGCAGCTAGAATCTTGAAAACAATTAAATCTGCTGCCAACAATTTAATTCCACAATCTCAACGTAGAAACTTAAAAACAAATGTTCCTTGGTGGAATGCTGAAATAAGCCGTTTAAGAGCCGACAAACAAAACGCCTGGAAAACATTCAAAAGACATCCAACGAATAACAATCTTATTTTATATCGAAAAGCTAATGCACTGTTTCGTAAAGCTAGTAAAATCGAAAAACAAAATGCTTTGAAACGTTTACCAGCAATATCAACAATCTTTCCTCTCCTAAGAAACTCTGGGGGGACATTAAAACCCTAACCGGTAACTATGTCCCTTTTACCATCCGTACTATTAAGTCAGGATCTAATTCTTTGACAATACCATCAGATATCGCCGACTGTTTCGCAAATTCTTGGGCAAACCTTTCAGGTGATTGTAACTTTCCTCCAGACTTTCAACTTGCAAAAGCCGCTTCATTACACTTATCACCTTCTGAGATATGCACATCAGCAAAATTAATCGAACTACCAATTAGCCTGACTGAACTAGAAAACAGTCTACATTTAGTCAAGGGAAAAACCCCGGGATTTGACCGCATTCCATATTCTTAAAAAATTCACCAATGCTTTTAAAAAAACGTTTACTCTGCCTCTACAACAAAGTTTTAGACAGTGGCACCATTCCCCAAACGTGGAAGACCGCTTCAACAATACCTCTACTCAAACCAAAAAAGAACCCTCTTGAACTAAATAGTTACAGGCCAATATCGCTACTCCCAAGTATGGCTAAAATCTTGGAAAAGATTATTGCCAAAAGACTCCAATGGTTCATCGACAAAAATAATCTCGTATGCGACAACCAAGTCGCGTTTAAACATGGTTGCAGCACAACAGATGCACTTCTCTATATAGATGAATTCATAGCCTCGGCATTATCAACTAAAAATCACATTTCCATACTGTCTATTGACTTTGAAAGGGCATTTGACAAGATTGGTATTCATGTCGTCTTAAACACCCTGATTAGTTGGAAAGTTGGTCCCAAAATCTTCAATTACACTCGTTTGTTCTTCACAAATAGAAAATTCCGCTCCAGAGTTAACAATACTTTCTCGGTTCCCAAAGATCTCAAAAATGGGATCCCACAAGGATCGCCACTATCAGTTGTTATTTTCACTATTGCATTTAATGAAATCAGTAACATGATTAGTAATTACCGTTTGATAACCGGCACTGTTTATACGCTGACGACCTAATTATCCTTGTTAAATACAAACAATTATCAAAAGTTGTAGAAATTTTTTCAAATATATTACTCGATGTAGACAACTGGTCTAAACAGTCAGGCTCAAATATTTCATTAAATAAAACAAGGATTTTGCACATATGTAAAAAAACAAGCTGTCAAAAAACCATATATCTTAACTTTAAAAATTAACAACTCCAGCTCGGCCAAGGGGGGGACTCAGATCAAAAAAACGCCCGCTCAGATACGTCGCCAAGCCAGAAGGGTAATTGAAACGGTGGGTTGTAAACCCGCAGTGGAGAGAACCCAGGGTGAGGTTGAAAGATTGAAGTGGGCAAGTAAAATTGCAGAAGAGACCAGCCAAGACTCAACGTCGAAGCGAAACAGGTCGTTTGAGGTTGAAAAACCTCAACCAAAAAAGCCAAGAGTCGGGGTTAGCGTTCCATCGACACTGGTGCCGGGGCAATCCTTTGGTGACGTGGTAAAGGGACAGATTGTTGTCGCGGTCATCGACGGGAGCAATATGGATGGAAACATCTCTGCCGACAGGTGGGCGGACGTCAAGGCTCACCTCGCTTTCAGGTTTATACCTGTTATCGAGGCGAATCCGGGACCCCTCCCAAGAATTAGCGACGCTGGCTGGCATCAAAACCGCGTCAAGCTGATCGCCTGCCAAGACCAGAGATCGCTTCACCTATATAAACTAGCTGTCAGCGGTTTAGGTGAGATCTGGCCAGGTGCTAAGCTAGAGGTTGTGGCAAGGGAGGATATCCCAAGCAGACCGAGAGCTCGTGCCTTGGTACCGGCCCTACATGAATCGCGGGAGATGGTTCTCCAGCTGATTAAATACAGCAACCCGGATCTGCCCACTCACGATTGGACGGTTCCGGTGATTGAAAAAGAGTCGGTGGGTCGTTATCGGTCGGCTCTTGTTATCTTGAATAAGGAGTCATTAGAACCCCTGGCGGCACGCGGGGGTGTTATTCAGTACGGGTTTGACAACCTAGTGCTGAAAATATACAAAAAAGATGAGGACGCTGCAAAGCTTCCAAAGCAAGCGGCTGAATCCGAAGCCAAGGAGTCCACTGCGAGCGTCGAATCTTCCATCATGGAGACAGACGCGGTAAGTTGCTCTGACTCTTTGGAACAGCTGTCTTGCTCGAAACCGGTCGAAAAGACTACAACAATAGTGTCTGAACAAGACGCAATAGACAACAAATCGCCCGATAAGGACGATAACAACAAAGGTGGAGTCTTAGACTCCGACGATGAAATGCTTGGGGTTCTCCTTTCTGAGGATGAGTTGCTAGACTCCGCCTCAGATATGGAGGACCTTAATGCTACAGTGTTGGAGATTAAGCTGGATGATTGTAGCAATGCTGCAAATACTCCAGATTAATCTCCAACACTCCATCAAAGCCTCAGCCGGACTCCTTCTCCGACTAAGCAAGTCCGGCGAGGATATAGTCCTGATCCAGGAACCATGGATCAATAAATCCGTGGTAAAAGGACTCAGGACGAAAGATTATTCTCTGCTGTATGTGACGGACAAAGGTGAACCAAGATCCTGCATACTGGCAAAGAAAACACTTAACGTATTTTTACTACCTAATTACAGCAATTGCGACACCACAACAGTAAAACTGCAGACCAACAGTGGGACTTACTGGCTCACGTCCGCCTATCTAGGCCATGACCAACCGGGGCCGCTACCAGGAGAGACGCTCGAGCGCGTAATAAAAAGCGCAACAAAGCTCAAAGCGGAGCTCATAATAGGAAGTGACGTCAACGCACATCACGTAGTATGGGGGAGTACGGACGTAAATGAAAGGGGTGAGTCTCTTTTTAATTTTATACTAAGTACTAACCTTCTTATATGCAATATCGGTAACGAACCAACCTTTGTCACAAAAAACAGACAAGAGGTTTTAGATGTTACCTTTGTAGCTCAATCAATCTACAACAAGATTAAAAATTGGGCTGTATCTAAGGATCACTCCTTCTCTGATCACAGATACATCCAATTTAGTCTAACAGATGACACACCAAAACCCATAGGCTTCCGTAATTATAGGAAAACTGACTGGGTAAAATTCAGGGAAATCTTCAAACATTGTTACAACTACAATGACAATAGCTTCCCTTCAAACCCCAAGGATCTTGACAGTAAAGTCGACGATCTAACTAGTGCTCTTAACCATGCCTTGTGTAACTCCTGTCCTCTTACCATAGTAAGAGGGAAGAAGAAACCACACTGGTGGACCAAGGAGCTAGAACCGCTCAAGAAAAGTTGTGCGAAGCTTTTCAATCGAGCCAAATCTTCCAGAAATCCCATAGATTGGGATCTATATAAGGAATCCCTTAGGATTTACAAAAAGAGGTTACGAATAAGTAAAAGATCCTCTTGGAGAGAATTCTGCAATAAGATTGAAGACTCCTCAGAGGCATCTAGACTTAGGAAAATCCTATCAACGAGTCCAAACATGCCAAGTTCTATAAAAGATGAAAACGGCAACTGGACCAACTCATATGAAGAAACATTAAACTTGCTACTGGATACTCATTTCCCTGGTAGCTCGTTGACAATAACAGACGAGGAGCACTTGCCTCGAATCGCAAACCAATCAGGTAAAGGTTTTATCTCTAAAGATATACTGTTATGGGCAATAAACAGCTTTGACCCTTATAAATCACCAGGGCCTGACGGAATCATCCCTGCGGAGCTGCAACAGGTTTCAGACATTATCATCTATAACTTAGAGATGATCATGAAAGGATGTATCAGCTATGCATATATTCCCAAAGCCTGGAGAGAAGCTAGGGTCGTCTTTATACCTAAAGCCGGCAAAAGCTCCCATGTAAATCCAAAAGATTTAAGACCTATTAGTCTATCATCCTTCCTCCTTAAAACACTGGAAAGAATGATTGACATACACTTAAGACAAGAAATTAAACCTAGTCTGATCTCAACGGCGCAACATGCCTATACAAAAGGTAAATCAGTGGAAACTGCACTCCACTCTCTGGTTTGCACCATTGAAAAATCCCTGCACTATAAAGAATACTCTCTCGTCGCATTCCTAGACATAGAGGGTGCATTTAATAATGTTAAAAATTCAGCAATCACTAATGCTCTTGATGGGCTGCTCATAGAGGAACACATCAAAAACATGATAGCAACAATGCTCAGCAGCAGAATCATTAGTTCCGAAATGGGGAACTACAAAACAAGCAGAATGGCCAATAGAGGAACCCCGCAGGGAGGAGTTTTATCTCCCCTACTGTGGAACCTGGTCGTTAACAAATTGTTAATCGACCTAGAGGACGAAGGTTTCAAAGCTATAGCCTATGCCGATGATGTAGCAATTGCCGTTTCAGGCAAGCACCCACAAACCCTAGCTGAGCTGCTACAAACAGCACTTAACAAGCTTAACAATTGGGCTGCAGATTGTGGTCTGAACATCAATCCACACAAAACGGAATTAGTTCTCTTTACGAGGAAATACAAAATTCCGGATTTCAAACCCCCAACTATTAAAGGGGTAACTCTCACACTGTCAAATCAGGCTAGATATCTAGGTCTCATTTTTGACAAAAAACTGACCTGGAAAACCAATATTGAGGAAAGAGTAAATAAAGCCAACGTTGCACTCTTCTCCTGTAAAAAAGCCATTGGCGGGAAATGGGGTTTCTCCCCCCAAATCACCCATTGGCTGTTTACATCGGTAATTAGACCGATACTCACATACGGGGTGATAGTCTGGTGGACAGCACTAGACAAGATGATCAACTACAACAAGCTGGCCAAAGTTCAAAGAACGGCTAGTCTGTGTATTAGTGGTGCACTGAGGACAACCCCATCGGACGCCCTCAATGTACTACTAGATCTCACACCCCTAGATATCTTCAGCAAACAAGTCGCAGCTAGCTCAGCTACTCGACTCAGAGCTACATCACAGTGGACCAATAATCAAATCGGCCACACTACCATTCTAGATAACTTTAGATTCTTACCGAATCGATCCGACTACACCACCCCCAAGTTGGTGTTTGACAATAACTTCCAAGTAACCATACCTTCAAGAGAAGCTTGGGAAAATGGCGCTCTTTTGGAAAATGAAGCAATACACTTCTACACCGATGGTTCAAAAACCAGCGAAGGTGTGGGAAGTGGAATCTACTCAGAAAAGCTGAATCTCAGTCTTTTCTTCCGCCTACCCGATCATTGTAGTGTGTTCCAAGCGGAAATTCTGGCGATTAAGGAGGTGCTGTCTTGGCTCAAAGAAAACGTCATATCCTCCACGGATATTCGGATCTTCTCAGACAGCCAAGCTGCCCTTAAATCTCTTGCCTCTGTCTCTACAAAATCCATCACGGTCCAAAATTGTCAGATGTCTCTGAGGGAGATGTCAAATCAGTTTAACATTCACCTTTCATGGGTGCCAGGGCACAGGGACATACCAGGCAACTGTATGGCAGACGAACTAGCCAAAAAGGGCACGACCACTTCCCTACGCTCAGAATGGAACAACATAGGTGTACCTATCGCTACATGTAAACTCCTGCTTAGACAGGACGCTTCAAGGATAACAAACACTAGATGGACTGAGAGTAACACATGCCTTGCAACCAAAAAAGTTTGGCCGTGTGTGGACTCAAAACGATCAAAGAGTTTGTTGTCCCTGAACCGTCTGTGTCTAGGTTCTACCATAGGTGTTCTTACAGGACACTGTCTTATAGGGAGACACGCCAAAAGACTTGGTGTGTTTTCCAATGATTTCTGCAGAAGCTGCATGGACGAGGAGGAGGAAGAGACCGTTCAACACCTTCTTTGCTCATGCCCTGCACTGCTTCATAGGAGGAAGGCTCATCTCGGTGAATTCTTCTTCGATGATACTAGCGACCTAGCGTACATAGACCCTAAAAGTCTTTCAAAATACATTAAAAGTTCCACGTGGTTCGACTAGCAGGTGATTAACCGGCTAGTACCGTAATGGAAGATTAATAAGCGATCAACTCGTTAATCTTACATCGGGTTTCTGAGATCAGTAGGTGATTAACTTGCTGATCTCTGTGGTATCACAATGGGCCCTAGCGGCCTAAGTGTGTTAGGCAATGTACTCATTGACTGACAGCCACTTCCACCTAACCTAACCCTAACTTTAAAAATACTGAAATAAAAAATGTAAATTATCTAAAAATTCTTGGTATCATATTCGACAGCAAATTTAACTTTAAGAGTCACTGTATATACCTAAAAAATAGTTTGGTTACCAGGACTAATATTATTAAGTTCCTAACAAATAAGAAAAGTTCAGCCCATGTAAATACTGTTGTAAGAATTATAAAATGCATTATCCTATCAAAAATAGACTATGGCCTCCCTATTCATGGGAAATGTACTAAATCATCTCTACAGCTACTTAAACAGAAATACCACGCTTCCATAAGACTTGCCCTCCGAGCATTTAGAACCACACCAATCATGAACATGTTGTGTGAATCTGGCCTACCATCCATCGAACACCGAAGAGACTTTACAACAGCGCATCTCTTAAGCAAAATAGCAAACCCCAACAACTCAACAATCACAGCCGTTTCAACTCTCAATCTACGCCGGAAATCAATTCCTAAATGCCCCTCAACAATCCACAATGTCATCTTATTTGCTAAGCTTCTGAACTATCCGACGTCATTCAACAAATCTAAGCAACCTACAAACCCGTCATGGCTCCTTCCAACCAACTCGATTAACACCCAACTCTGCAAATTACCCAAAGATTCCACCTGCAAAGAAATCTACAAATCTACTTTTAAAGAACAAACCGCTTTCTATAAAGATGACAACTGGTACTTCGTATACACCGACGCCACTAAGAAGCAACATGGCACAGCATTTGCCGTGGTTGATGAATCAAAGAATTTACTTAGTAAAAGCATTCTACCGGAGTTTTCATCCGTTCAATCTGCCGAAGCAGCCGCTATCCTCTCAGCCTTAAAATGTGTTAACAAACGGAAGACAATCATTTTTTCAGACAGCCTGGCAACATTGGCAGCTGTGAAAAACATAAACAACAACACACCAACAATACAACAAATAAGAGACAAACTTATAACAAATAGAAATATTTTTAAACTCTTCTGGATACCCGGACACTCAGGCATTGAAGGTAATGAGTTTGCTGACTCATCTGCGAAACAAGCATCTAGTGAACCACTTCTAACAACTTTTATCCCAAACAAAAAAGACACCTCAAAAATGATAAAAGCTCATTTCTTAAACGAACAACAAAACGAATGGAGTAACTATCAACACCACTATTCCAATTTTAATGCTAACGGCCAGCCAACTACATACCCACACAACTGTTCGTCATCCATGATTCGGTGCTTTCTTAGGCTCCGTATGGGACATTCCTCCATCACTCATAAACACCTGCTCGAACGTAAGGACCCACCAATATGCCACCTATGCAATACGGCCATACTGTCTATTCCACATATTATATTTTATTGTAATATTGCTCACATTCACTAATAATAAGCCTTTTGCAGATGTTTTAAAAGATCCTTCTGATACTAACATTAAACTAGTCTATAAAATTTAGAAATCATTAAAAATTGAAAATCACATCTAATCCTCTATTTATTTATCATTACATTTATTTATCATTCCATCACCAAGCTGATAGTCCTGGTAGCTAATGCTTTAAATATTATTTTTGTAATTTATTTACTTGGTAATAAAATAATAATAATAATAATAATTATAGCTCCAAAATCTTTAAGGAAGTTAGCACCAATAATGCCATCAACGGGCACGGGAAATGAATCTTTCACTACGTGAAAAGGATAGTCCGTGAATTATTGTCCCAATGACAGTGTATTTTTGCAAGTTCCTATTGTTGTTAATTCTCCAGATATACCTAGTACTGTTATTTTATTTAATGCGTTTATTTGTATGTATTGGTCTAATGCTTGTTCTTTTATGGTGCAAATGGATGCGCCTGTATCTAGTAAAAATTTTGTATTCTTATTATTATTAGTATTGAAAACTACATAAAGACTGTTTTTTATGCCCCCTGTACATATTATAATATGTTCTATTGGGCTTAAATAATCCCTCCCGATGGGTCGGCTCCCCCCTCGGTGGGCAATTCTTTTCCATCTTTTAAAATATAGGCTGATTCTCTATGTGTGCTACGTCTTACTCTATTATTGTTAGGGTTAATCTGATTGTAACCTTGTCTGTTATTTCTGGTGTTGTGATCCGTGAACCACAACTATTCCCAACCTCCAACCTTCATTCAGAACCAACTTCATTCAGAACCAACTCATTTAGAAAAACACCAACCAGGCATAATTTTCATTTTCGTTCTTAATGTATAACACCACTTCACGTATGCATGTCACTATGACTCAAGCCATATTCGCGCCTCTATTGCAACGAAAACAGATGAGTAAACAACTGCAATGCAATAGACAATAGAGTGCAATATGCAATACGAGACCTATAATAAACTGCGATCGATGAAGACACACCCAGAAGTACTTGAGTGGGTCACCATACGATCGGCATAAAGGCTTAAGCGTGTTCTACGTAATAACTAGTGGAGAATTGTGAACATGGTGTGTGGCCTAGTTCGGATAAACTAAATGAAGTAACATGGTTCTGATAGCTAAGTAATGAATGAAATAAATAGAGAAGCGAATGGGAAGAAGGGCAGAGTTGAAATTTGAGTTTAGACAGTAAAGGTTGCAGCCAAAGCATTGAGACAGCGGGCCTTTTACTATTTCACCAATAAAAAAAACTAAAACAAATATTTCTTGTATCTCGTTATTTCGACTCTCCGTCACCTGCTCTTCCCTTTATATAAAAAAGGAAGCACGGCAGACCTTAACATTGGTGGCAGCGGTGGGATCGTTATTTATCCCAGGATAGTTATTATCCCTACCAAATGCAAGAGAGCTATTAATTAGACTCTTGAGGCGTGCTGGGGCTAAACACCAGTAAGTGATTTTTTTTTTTGTTGTATAGTACAGTTGTTTTTGTTGTGTAATGAAAAATACCATTAAGTGATTTCTTGTGTTGTGTTGTGAAAAAAAGGCCTATAAGCGTAAGACCAAAATAATAAAGCAAAAATTAGGCAGTGTAAAGACCAGGCCGTAATTAACAGCTATAGGGCGTGAAGCCTGCCTGTCAAGTGAAACAACAACATCAACACCAACATCAGCAGAAAAAACAACTTCAACAACCCCAACAGCAGCAACTACAACAGCATCAACACCAACATCAGCAGAAAAAAACAACTTTAACAACCCCAACAGCAACCACAAAACAAGTAAATTCTATTTTTGATTATTTATTATTTTTATTAAAAATCAAAAAGATTTAAGTCTATTGAAACGAAATCAATTTTTGCTACCTATTGACCTAATTAAAGTGTTCAATTGAATTCAATTTCAATTTCAATTCATCAGCACAAGTGTTTATTAAATTTATTTATCTTGTCTTCTACCCGAACCCCAAATTAAACTTTTTGTTTTCTCTCGTCTCTCGACTCACTTCACGACTTCACAATTACTACCCGCAATCAAAAACTTAAAGTTAGTTTATTCGAGCTTTTGCCTTTTTATTCAGTCTATGACATTTCGGAAATGACAGAATATAAAATGAATTTCAAGGATATTATTAATATTGTCCCGACTTTCGATGGAAAGTCGGAAAACCTAGGGAAGTTTATAGCATGTGGAGATATTTTGTTCAAGTCAGTGAAACCCGACGAGCACAAACTTTTCCTCAGCATAGTGAAAACCAGGCTTAAGGGACCAGCTTTTGAATTAATACAATTCAAGACTGTGGAAAGATGGGAAGATCTTTATTCAGTCTTGAAAATGGAATACTCATCGGTAAAGTCAAGATCCTCAGCTCAAAATGAGTTGATTTCAGCTCGACAACGAGCAAAAGAAACGATTAAAGAGTTTGGCGAGCGTATAGGCCAACTCTTAAATGCTTTAAATTCGGCAACATACATAGAAACTTTCTTTTAAAAGAAATGACAAACTGGCTGTACAAACTTTCGAGGTGGCATCCGAAATCAAAATCTCAGGTTTATGGTTCAGGCTCATGGAGAAACGGATTTAAAGAAATCCATTCTCTATGCAGAAGAGCATTTGAACCGACTAGAACGCGTTAGCCCTTCTACAAGTTCTGCAAACATTCCGCCCTCGATACGTCCAACGTGTCTATTTTGTAACAAATTGGCTCACACAAGTGCACACTGTTATACTAATCCCAACAGGACATCACAAAACACAAACCAACATTCACATATAAAAAGGGAAATACAACGGCTCACTTGTGGGTACTGTAAAAAAAAACCCAACCATCGAGAAGTAGACTGTAGGTTAAAGCAGTCTCAACTCGGTTCAAGCAAACCTAACCCATTTAGAGACAATTCGTAAAACAAAAACAATCAAAATTTTTCCAACATCCGGCGATACAACGCTAAACGAAGGTATAGGGACTGGAATCCTGGTGAAGAATTCTATCCTCAAAATTCGGGAAACGGCTACGTTCGGGAGGAAGAGATGGGTCATCCGTCCCCACTAAACCTGAATACCGACCCGCAACAATAAGATCTAGCTTCTTGACTATTTCCTTTTGTCCAGAGTTCCATGAGCCGGTAATACGAATTCAATTCGAGCCGTCTAACAAAAAGTATTCTACATTTTTAATAGATACCGGAGCAGATATTAGTTTGTATAAGGACGAATTCGGAACAAATACTAACCAGGAAACCAGGAAAAAGACTAACTATATCTTCAATTTCCGGTGATTCTGTTTTCACTCTAGGGGAAATAACTGGATCTTTTATAATTAATTCCAAATACAATCTTTAACTCACACATCCCTTCCATCTACTCACTCCAAAAACTTACCTGCCATACGACGGTATTTTAGGAAACGATTTTCTTTCCAAATACAAGTGTAAAGTAAACTATAAAGATAATGTTTTAGAGGTTTGCGACATTCAAATCGAGAACCCTGTTGTCAGAGAAAGCATCGGAAAATCTACCCCTCACGAGGTGGTGCCTACGGGATGTAATTTGGAAACAAAAGATTATGAAAAGGCTGAGGAGAATAATTTTGTTCTAAAATCCAATAAAGCCACCATCAACCGAAATTCCGATAAGCTTATATTGAATGCAAGCTCCGACAACAAAGAATAAGATTTGAATAAATCACCGATCAAAGTAAAAACACGATTCAATACATACATTGTCAGACAAAATAAAGTGCAAATGCACTTGACTCGTTTTAAAAATGCAGAGAATAAACAATGAGAAAGATTTATCACTCTATTTCATGTTCCTACGTTATATTTTATCATCTTTCATCAAACCTTTAAAAGTAGTCCGTTATTTTTGACCTCTATTAAACATGAACTGCATTAATTTTCAACCAAATGACATTGAGCTTGGACAAAATAAAGTGCAATTTTTTAATACCGTGGCAAAGTATAGCTAATAATAATTAAAAATAAAAACATAAGCCAAAATTTGTCAACAGATGACGTTATCTTATGCCCGTTTGCAAAAATTTTGCTTCAAGTTGAATTTTATTTTCATAAGCTTTGACATGGAACAACTCTCACTTGAGTTAAAAGAATTTTTAGTCTCGGACCGTGACGTGGGTTGACCTTTCGTAAACTTGGAGAAAAATATGGTGTGTCAATTTCTGGAATCAAGAAGGTTTATTTGAACTTCATTGAACGGGGATCTGCTGCCAGTTTTAGAAGTCAAAGTGGAAGGAAGAGGAAAACAACACCACCTGGTGACCGGAGAATCACAATAGAGGCCAGAAAAAACCATTAACCATAGCTAGAAACATTAAGGAAGACCTACAATTAGTCGTAAGACAAAGAACAGCCCAAAGGTGACTTAATGAAAGTGGGCTACGAAACTATTTGGCAAAGAGAAAACTTTTGCTACGCCAAATAATTATAAAAAAAAGACTTGCTTTCGCAAAAAAGTATTTAACAAAACCGTAATCGTTTTGGGAAAGCATAATTAGGCTTTATGAGTCTAAATTTGAGTTAACAAATTCCAAATCAAGGAAAAGAGTTTGGTGCAAGCCCAAGGAAAGACTCGACCAAAGATGCATTAAAAAAATTGTCAAATATAGTGGTGGGTCTATTATGGTTTGGGGATGTTTTTCCTTTGGTGGCGTTAGGAAAATTGTTAAAATGACATCAAAATGACGAGTCTCATTACGTCAACATTATTGGAGAAAACTTAGCTTTTTCGGCATCAAAAATATCGCTGTACAAATACATTTTCCAGCAAGATAATGATCCGAAGCATACTTGCAAAGTGGCAAAGCAGTTTTTATTCAAAAAACAACGTGGAATTATTGGAATGGCCACCTCAATCCCAAGATCTCAATCCGATAGAGCATCTTTGGTCCATATTAGATAAAAGAATTCCGTTAGATGGTCGACGAAATATACGATCTTTTTGGGAAAGCCTCCAATTTGAATGTGAGAGGATTCCATTTGAAAATTTGGTGGAATATGGTTCGCAGCGTACCAAAGCGACTTGCAGCTGTTATTCAAAATAAAGGGGGAGCCACCAGTTACTGATTTCCTATGAAAATATTTGTTTTTTTGTTGATATTTTGAATTTGCACTTTATTTTGTCTTCTCTTTTTTCATGATTTATTGCAATACATATTTCTTGTTATTTTAATTTTGGTTATATTTTGTTTATGAATACTGATATGTTTGTAAAAGAACTTAAATAAATTAAATCAAATGACATTTTGAAGTAAAGTTCATGAAAACAATACAAAATAAAATGAGTTAGTATCTTAATTCCGGTTTGCACTTTATTTTGTCCGACAGTGGACTACATTAAACAGTGGTGTAGCAGCTTTAAATAAAAATAAGACTTTAGAAAACAACAGCCAAAAGAGCAAAGAAACTAAAACGTCTACTGATAAAGTTGCAGCAATACGTAAGACTACATCAGAAACAAACCCTTTCAAAACAAATTTATGTTTTATCCTCCCACCTAGGAGTCAACATATGATCGAAATTCCCTTCAAAAAAGCTAACAAAAGAACTGTAGACATTTTGATTAAAAAGAAACAGATTTGTCCAGGAGTATATGTTGGCGAATCCATAGTAAGGCCTATAAACAATAAAATCAGAGTTCTAACTATGAATGCTTTAGAAACAGAGAAAATATTCTATATAAATAATCTTAATTACAAATTTTGATAGTTTAGATCAGTACGAGCAGTACAATATGAAAAATTTAAGTAGCAAAGTAGAAAAACGAATGGAAAAACTAGAGTCCATGTTGATATTAGACCATTGCAACGCTGAAGAAAAGAATTCTATCCTCAAGATTTGTAGAGAATACAACGAATTGTTTTATCTTCTAGAGGGTGATCACCTCACCAACACCGATTCCATGACTCATAAGATCGGTACTGATGAAAGTAAACCCACACTTTACGTAAAACCTTATCGACTCCCTGAAAGCCAAAAAGAAGAAATCCATAAACAAGTTCAAGAGATGTTAGACGACGACATCGTACGACTAAGCTCGAGTCCCTGGAACTCACCCCTGCTACTCGTTCCCAAAAAACCTGGAAACGATGGAAGCAAACGTTGGAGGGTAGTTGTAGATTTCAGGAAACTAAACGATTTAACCGTCGGCGATGCATACCCATTACCAAATATCAGTGACATATTTGATCAATTGGGTAGAGCTAAATATTTCAGCACCTTGGATTTGGCTAAAAGATTTCATCAAATCTTAATGCATGATAAAGATCGATGCAAGACCGCATTCAGCACTCCCTTTGGCCATTATGAATATAATCGAATACCATTCGGTTTAAAGAACGCTCCTGCAACCTTCCAATGCCTAATAAACACTGTTCTCACTGGCTTACAAGGTTTTGATTGTTTCGTTTATATGGACGATAAAGTTCTATACGGATACGACCAAGATCATAACTCCAAATTATTAAAAGTTCTCAACCAACTAAGCATCCATAATCTGAAATTACAACCAGAGAAATGTAATTTTCTAAAACACGAACTCATGTATCTAGGTCATCTTATTTCGGAAGATGGACTTAAACCAGACCCTGAAAAGATCAAAGCCGGTAAAACGTACCCTACACCTAAAAATGCTAAAGGTATAAAATCTTTTCTAGGCTTCGTTGGCTATTATAGAAAATTTATAGAAAATTTTTCTACGATAGCAAAACCTCTTACAAAGCTGCCAAAGAAAAACTGTGTTTTCAAATGGGATGCCTTCTGCAATGAAGCTTTTAGAAATCTAAAAAATAAATTAATAAACCCCCCAGTCTTAGCTTACCTCAATTACAAAGAAGAATTTATTGGGAGATGCAAGCGATGTCGGTATTGGAGCTATTTTGTCACAAGGTCTAATTGGAAAAGACAAACCCATATCCTTCGCAAGCAGAACGTTGAATGACTCCGAAGTCAGGTATAACACGACCGAAAAAGAACTACTTGCAATTATTGTCTATGGCATACAACAATTTCGTCCCTACCTTTATGGCAAACCCTTCACTATTTGTACTGACCATCAACAATGGTCAATGGTTATTTTCTCGTACCGATCTTATGTCCAGACTAGTAAGATGGAAAATTTTATTATCCGAATATGAGTATACCATTAAGCATAAACCGGGGAAAATCAACTTAAATACAGGTGCTTTAAGTCATTTTAATTTGTTTGATGCTTTAAGTCGAAATATAGGAGAAAATAATATATTGGTTGTAACACGAGGGCAAAAACAAACACAGATCGAAGATAATGTTCAAGCAAAAGCAACTGTGGCTCCTAAAAGAAAGCCAACCTCTAAGGAAAAGAAGAACGACCAAGCCATATCAAAACAACTTTCTGAAGGTGAAATAATAACTGATTTGTCCAAAACATGGAAAATCGGACCGTCTATAGGCATGGGAAGTCATGGTCAAATATATTCAGCGTGTAAAACATCGAGTTCACCAAAGAAGCCGTCCGACTATGAATATGTCGTCAAAATTGAACCACATGGCAATGGGACGTTGTTTGTTGAAATGCATTTTTGTATGCACAATGCTCGTTTCGAAGACATTACACAGTTCAAACAGCAGGCAGCGCGGACTTAGATCTTTTGGGATGCCTTATCTAGTTGGTAAGGGATCACACGACATTAACGATGTGAAACATCGTTTCGTTATAATGCCACTTTATGGAGACGATATTTGGAAGCTGTTCTTGGAAAACGGAAGAAGGATTCCAGAACACACAAGATGTGTTCAATGGCTTTTTTTAGATCAGAACAGCACAGCACAGCACAGAAGCAGTGAAAAAGGTCAGGCAAGTTAGAACAAGCAAACTTGTCAAAATAAGCAACAACAAAAACGAAAAAAAAACAACCACCAATTTTCCTTTTTCTGATATTAATTTAATTTAGCGTGTTTTCGTCACGAATAAGCAAATTTATTTTCAGCACAAGGCTAGGTGTTGTTTTCCTGATTTTTTAAAATTTTCCTGAATTTTTCACAACAAATTAAAATTACAATTCGCTTAAAAAACTACGAGCAAAAGGTCAACAGCTGCTTTTGACAGTTTTCACCAAACTTGCACTTGCTCAAAAGGAGGTGCAGAAAATGCTGTGCTAAACTGTTCTAGAACAGCTCATTGAACACAAAAAAGATCAGAAAAGAACAGAAAATTTCTCATTGAACACCAAAAGTCTGATCTTGTCTGTCTGAAACTGTTCTAGAACAGGTCATTGAACACTCTTATAATTTATCGTCTTGACTTACAGATGTTGGATGTGTATGAGTACATCCACGGCCGAACGTATGTCCATGCCGATTTAAAAGGAGCCAACATATTATTAGGTTACGGATAAGGTGTTGCTTCTCAAGCATATCTGGTAGACTTTGGTTTAGCTAGTCACTACACCCAAAAGGTTTTCAAGCCAGATTCTGATAGGCCATTTCCCCGTTGGCCCTACATGCACGAACGAACAGATTCTCACTGCGATCAAAGTCCAGAATGAGGGTCTCCCCGTTCCTGAATGGAGAGTCATAAGAAGAGAAGCCAAAGGTGCCGTCTCTATTCTTACCTTTTCGGTGGACCACAAATCTGCGGCTCTACTGAAAACCAAAAAAGACATAATAGACTTTAGGTTTGGCGATGTTCAACTCCGCCATCCTAAAGCCCCTTACAGAACTGGTGCCCCCAAACCCCACCTAACTCCCCTGTCAAGACAGCCTGTACGACTATGACGACAGGTAATAGTGCTCCACAGCCTTCACCAACGTCAGATCTACAAAACAGGCTGACAGCTCCAATAACCCTAGGTCCTCCCCCTCAGTTGTTAATGCCACAACTACCTTACCAAAGGAGTCAGCCGTAAGGGCCTCCTCACCAAAAGGTACCTCTGGTAATACAACAAGGAGGGGCCCCCCCCTCCCTGCTCAACTACCGTTGCCAAACCAACACCAAAAAGCGGTAATGCAACACCAGCTGCAAAAAGCAGCACAGTCAAATTCATGGCTCTAAAACGGGACCCCAGGCCCAAAGGTAAAGCTCGGCAGAGGCTATTAAAAGCACCAGCGAGCTTTACCTCAACCCAAAAATCAAAATGAATTACACCACCCTAAAATTCCTGCAGATAAATCTCATGCACGCCAAAGCTGCCTCAGCTGCGGCAAGCAGGGAATTTGTCAAGCAGGATCTGGACTGCTAACTAGTCCAGGAACCATGGGTGGTAAGAGGCCAAATAAAAGGCCTTCCAACACAATCGTGTAAGTTAATATACGACAACACGCAACTCCAACCACGAGCTGTGCTTCTTATCCATAAAAGAACTAACTTTCTTCCCATTCCAGAATTCATCACAAATGATCTCGTTGCGGTACTAGCTGAGATCCCCACGGCAAGAGGCTTACAAAACATTGTAATAGCCTCAGCCTACTACCCGGGTGATACCACCTCCGCACCACCTGAAGAGGTTAAAAAACTTGTTAGCTACTACTTGGTTGTGATGCCAACTCCCATCACACCATATGGGGTAGCAAAGACATCAACAAAAGAGGTGAGTCCCTTTTAGATTTTCTCATGCATTCAAACTTAGACATTCTAAACAAGGGAAATGAACCTACTTTTGTCACCTCCACTAGGAAAGAAGTGTTGGATATGACAGTGGCAAGTTTTGCCATAGCCAACAACATTCTCAATTGGCATGTCTCGAAAGAGATATCATTCTCGGACCCCGGCACATCAGATTTGATCTGTCAAGGCCGAATCACAACAATATAGAAAACAATAGGGTACCAAGACACACGGACTGGAATCTCTACACAGAGACACTTCGTTGTGAATTTGAACCATCCTATCCAAACATTCATGCTTATTTTGACATTCTATTTCGATAGAAAGTTAGTCGAATTCGAAAGAAGTGCACTTTGAGACTCGAATGATTCGAAAGTTCACCGTATTGATCGAGAGTTCATTTCTTTCGAAAAACAAAACAGGATTTTGAATTTCGAATGATTCGAATTAAACTCCATTTTTGAGTCGTTCATATTTTTTCTGGCGAATAGCACAACAAACATGTAAGTAAACAACTTTTATAGAATAACTAGCTGACCCGCCCGGCGTTGCTCGGATCTAAATTATTTAAAAAATTGTCAGGAACACCCGCTGGACTAAGCTGAAAATAGCCGGAAAGTTTCTAGTTTCCGTGTGAATATGGTCATGACATAAAGTCTATGTAAGGGATACCTAATACCAAAAGAATTTTTAATATCGGCTCAGAATTTTTCGAGTTTTCGTTCCCGTTCCGATTCCCTTTCCCCGTTGTCGTGGAAAAACTGGTATGAAAAAAAATTGTAAGTCTATTCTTGGAGCCACAAAATACATAATTTAAAAATTTCATCGAAGTCGGTCAAGCCTTTCGTGAAATAACGCCATCTGCTGAACCGACATTTACGGGTATGACAAATAGATAGTAACCGATTCTCAGTAAAATTAGATCCATTAGAATCGGTTGAAAATTACGGGCGTTAGAAGGAAACAAAATTTTAAGCTTAAGAATAATTTATACTTTCAACACAATATCTAGCCGTTGTTTGCGGGAGCTAGTGGCACGTTTTGAGTAATTTTGAGGTTGTGTATAAAAAAAACATTTACTCCCCATCTTTGTGCTTAGCTACTGATTAACTTACTAACTCTTCTGAAACTAAGCAAATGCTAAGGAAATTTCTGAGCCTCAATATCGAGCTCAACGCTGCTGCAACATACATTAAAATTAAATTTATAGGGGAAAACATGCATATACCAAAAATCTTTAATACCGATAATTACAATCAGGGCGAAAGTTGCCAATCAGTACTAAGTCCAACAGCTTATCTGTTAAATATAATCTTAAATAGTTAATAGTTAATAAATTTAAACCACTAAATTGATAAAACTCAATTCGATTTAAATAAAAATAAAGAAGAAAACTTACACTGTTATCGCAATGAATTCTCTGAGCAAAAATTATGATTTCAGAATTTAGCAAATTAAATTGATAAATATGACATTTACACTGAGACTGTAGAATATAATATATAAAATTCTCGTGTCACAGTGTAAATTAAAGAAACAATGTTAAGGGTAGATGGCCCTTATCACTTAGGGGTATGGAAAATAATTAGTAGCCGATTCTCAGACCTACTGAATACGCATATAAAATTTGGTAAAAATCGGCAAAGCCGTTTCGGAGGAGTACGGTAACTAACATTGTGACATGGAAATTTTATATATATAAGGATTAGATAAAATAGGTTATATTTGTGATTTTTTTTTTTTTTTGCTGTCGTTTTATAATTGGACTAACCGGGAACAAAAAGAAGTCCTGATTAAATTAATGGAGGAGAATCCGGAGATAGCCAAAAACTTTTCAACAAATCGAACAGATAATGATCGATTTTGGAGAGAAGCCTCAGTGAAGCTCAATAGCTATGGACCTCCATCTAAAGACGGTGCTGTATGGAAAAAGGTTTGCATATAAAATTTGTAACAATTTAAAGATAATAAATTTTTTCTGTTCAAGGTCTGGGCTGATTTCAAAACCAAAACAAAAAAAAAGTTGGTGGAAAATGAAGCAAAAAGGAAGCAGTCGGGCTTCAATGATAACAATTTAATTGAGCTCACAGACTTTGAGAAAGACATCGTCAAAATTACTGCACTAAGCCAGTCGGTTAGTGGAATTAACGCAAGAATATTTGGCTTAAATGAAACTTGTGTTGACGAGCCTCTTGTGACTAAACAGCATCAACATCGAACAACATTTCAATGACTTCCTTCCATGAAGATGAGGAGCAATTTGTACAGGAAGAGCGTTCTGAAAGGCGTACCAAAACAAAAAAGGACAGCCCAATTGAAATACTTCAGAAGCAGAACGAAGTCCAAGAAAAGTTTTTTGGTGATTTGTGTTCCAAACTGGATGAGGTCAAATATGAACTGCATCGAATAAACAGAAATATTCAGAAGACTGAAGACACACAGCTAAAAGTGTTGGTAGAAAACCGTCGACATAATCTCGCCATTGAAAATATAATGAAGGAGAAATTGGAACTAAAAAAAAAGATTCTTGAAATGGAACTGCGTAAAATAACTGAAAAACTTGCCAGCACATAGTTTTTTTTTAAACAACCCCAATTTTTAAATAAGTTGAGCTGTCGGTTACTTATCTAGAGTTAAACTATTTTTTACAAAGAAAGTTGTTTTTGTTTGTTTTTTTTTTTGTTTTTTTTGTTTTAATAATGAATTTTGTTTTGTTTGAAAAATAAAATAGATACTTAAAATGATACTTTTTTTATTGGGAAAAATACAGTGGATATCTGACAAAAACAAACCAGCGATTCTGTCACGAACGTTTCGAGCTTCGTTTAAATACACGTTTTCACTCTCCACGACAGCATCAAAGTCCATCAAAACACGTTCGGTGCGATCTTCAATATTCATGTTTTCAACGTCTTGAACTTTGAAATGAATGCATATATTGTGCAAGGCTGCGAAAACGTTCACTATTTGTGCAGCTTTCTCTGCAGAATAATGCAACTGCCTTGCCTTAAGACAGCACCTGAACCTGTTTTTAAGCAATCCTATAGTCCTTTCATTAATGTTGCGTGCCTTGGAAATCTGAATGTTAAATTTGCTTTCAGGACTTCCGGGAACCGGCGACCGATATGGCGTCATTAACCAAGGTTCTAATGGATACCCTCCGTCACCTAAATTATTGTAGTGTTTAATGTATGTATGTGTATAGTTTTTTTTATACCCTTCCGTACCTAACAGCCAGTTGTTTCTTTGTCCAACATATTGATGCACAAGATGCGATCGTGCGGCAGATACTTTCCAAGCTAATGCATCATGTGTTGCACCAGGATGAGTAGCATCAATGTATATTATTTTCATTTTGTGATCGCAGACCTGTCAAAATGTAAAATTTATTATTAATAGTAATAAAAAAAAAAATTCTTTCACAGCCATGACGTTCAAACTATGGAATCCTTTTCTGTTATAAAACAAATGTCTTAGTTCCACTGGAGGGGTTTTGATGGCAACGTGAGTACCATCAACGCATCCGATGACTCCTGGAAATCCATATTTTTCAAAAAAATGTCCTCTTATTTCCTCTTTTTCCTCATGATTAAGGTTAAAACTTATCCACTTAGTACCAAGCTTGGCTTCAAGTTTACTTGAAACAATTTTAATGCATTTTGATACCGAAGATTGCGACAGCTTGATTGTCGTATCTACTCCAAACTGGTAGCCTCCTTCGGCAAAAAATCGCAAAGTTGCAGCTAGCATTATGATGGGTGGAATGGATAGAGATGTTCCCCCTTGTATTTCGGTGGAAAGCTCATCCAAGACGTATCTAAATGCTTGTTTGTTGAGGCGAAAATTTTTTACAAATCTTCAAAGTAAAGTAAATTTGTTTTTTTTCGGAAATTTTATTTAACATGTACACTTACTTTAAATCCTCAAACTCGAACGGATTTGATGCATCGATTATCCTTCTTCTAAGCAATCGTTCTTCGCCTTCAGAATTCATAAACAAAACTATTGCCATTTCTTTAAACAGTTGTTTATTCAAAACACAAAACAACACAAATTCAAAACACAAAACAACACTGTGACTTTTGATTAATTAGCAGTGTGACCATACGTGTCCAATATATGTAAAATATTAAACTGTGTCAAGACAATATGAAAACTTAGCTAAAAATTGTTACCTAAGCTTACAAAACGACAGATTACATGTTTTGAATGCATTTATGTTACTTAGATTTGCAACTTCACTGAGTTTTTCGATGAAAAAGTGTTAACTTACCTACAAGTTTTGAGTTTAAAATAAGATACACACAAAAAAAAAACGGTGCATGGTCACTCTAAATCAAATAGAAATGTCAAATAGTTTCGAACAGCTGATCTCGAAAATAAGGTTCATTTAAGTTCACTTTGTGCAATGAACATTTTTCATTCGAATTTCAAAATAAACAAAGTTTATTCGAACGAATAGATGAAGTCACTCGAATAGACGTTTCATTCGAATCTCAAAATAAGCGTGATTGACTCTCCTTATCAACTTGAAAGGGAAGCAACACGCTTAAGCTCACAAATCACAAGCGCATACGAGTCCAGCTGTCACATTAGACAGACCAACTCAAATCGCGATGTTCCCTGGTGGAACCGTGAGTTGGAGAAGTTCAAAAGAAAGATTCGAAAGTTGTTCAACAAAGCTAAACGAACCAATTCGTGGAGCGAATATCGAACAACTCTAACGACTTACAACTCGATGATAAGAAGGCAAAAACGACTTATGTACCTGGAAAAACTTCTGTGAAAGTATCGATAACTTGCCTTCTTCAATTAGAGTTCAAAAATCCTTAGCTAAAGATCATAACAACGGTATTGGTCTCTTAAAAAAATCGGATGGTAGTTTTACCCAAAGTTACAGTGAAAATCTGAGCCTACTTTTGGCCACTCATTTTTCCGAAACTATTTGACATTTCTGTTAAAGGCTGTCCCCAAGGGGGTGTTTTATCTCCCCTACTCTGGTCAATTGTAATAGATCAGCTCTTGGATGACCTCAATAAGCTGGGCCTTGATACACAAGGCTACGCTGATGACCTAGTCATCTCTATTCAAGGCAATCAAGAAGCACAGGTCACAAACCGTATGCAAAGTGCCCTGAACAAAGTTAATGACTGGTGCAATAAAGAAGGGCTTAAGGTCAACCCCACCAAAACAGTCATCATTCCATTAACCAGGAGACGTAAAATCGATCTCCAAACACTATCCCTAAATAGTGTTCAAATTAATTTTTCCAAAGAGGTCAAATATCTAGGAGTAACCCTGGATAATAAACTCAATTGGAAACCTCATCTAGACAAAACCATAGCAAAAGCAACAAATGCTTTCTGGGCCTGTTCTAGACTCTTTGGTAAAAAGTGGGGACTTAGGCCAAAAATGATTTACTGTACTTTTTTTTAACGATTTTAACGATTTTTATTGAACTAAAGGGTATTTACAATTAATACTTAACTATATGTTACTTAATTATATAATGGTAGATTTTGCTGTGTTGGCACAGGGGCCTAACGATATGAATTGTCAGATATTTTGATTATGTCTAAGACAAAAGTAAATGTTTATTAAAGAAAAGAATACATTAAGGGTATTCATGCTTCGGCGTAAGATCACGTTTTGTGTAAATATGTAACTTTACGCGAGACTTTGCATGAGTACCCCTTTAAGCTTCTTTGTGTAAGTGGTTAAACGTCAAATTTATCAATTGCTTAAAAATATAAAGAAAGAGTTGAAATATAAACTAGAACTAGATATAAACTAGTGGAAGCAGCCAGCACGGTAAAAATATAAATATAAATATTCAAATATTTGTCTAGCCAATGTAAATTCGTTTCAGATACTTAGTGAGGATGAAAATAAGCGCTTCAGGTAGTGATAAAACTCCCCTACAAACGACAATAAATTCTTCCACAACGACCAAAGACCGAATCGCTTTATCTGTAAAAAGAAGTCACACTAGCGAACGCAATATGAGATCTCTCGTATATGTAAGTAATTCTCTGCCTCATGAAATGTCACGGCTATGCAATTGAATAGACCATTGATAGTTTCTGGGAGTTCCTGCAGTACAGCAGCAACTGGATTGTCTGTGATTAAGTTCATACTGCATATAACAGTTGCATTCGGATGCTACTCCGTTCTTCTGTAGCCATTGTGATTAGAAATTCCAAACAAAAAACGCCTAACGGCTCGCGTACACTAAATCAGACATCGTCCGAATTATAATCGGCCGTTGTCTGCCGAACTCTGACGTTCGAACCAAACATGTGTTAAACAAAGAGAGCACGTACACCACTACAACCGACAACGTCAGATGCCGTCCGATGTCGTCCGACTTCATCCGATCAACAGACAAATCCGAACTTGTTTGGATTTATCGGACGTCGGACGTCAGTTTGCCTATAAAAGTACACAATGGATAGTGAAAAGTTAATAAATTTCGATTTTAGTAGGACACCACTGTGGAATAAGTTTTCTAAGACGTATAATAATATAGATGTCACTAAAAATCTCTGGAAAAATGTTCCTATTGAACTGAAATAAATAAATTCAATAACAGGCTGTCTGTCAGCTATCGTCAGAGAACGGCAGCAGTGTATGCAGACGAACGTCCGACATTGTCGTCCGAACAGTTCCGATCCGATATCGGCCGATAAATCGGATTCAGTGTACGCGAGCCGTAAGACGGCCATATGATGTGTAATATTTGTGGAAAAACGTATCGACAGCCTAACCCAATGCGCAAACATATTTTAACTCACACTGGAGAGAAGCCTTATCTCTGTGGCATTTGCGGCAAGGGATTGACTCAGAAGTCTGGATTCAAGGTAAACTTGTTTGTCTGTGATTTGTGAAACTCCTTTGAAGACTAACATTTGTGTTCTTTCAGAAACATATGCTGGTACATACAGGGGAGAAGCCACTCAAATTTGTGATAAGGAGTTTCGATATTCGAGTAACCTTATAACCAGTGGCGGCTGGTAGGTTAACGAACAGGTGGTGCACTTTACTTAAATATTAAAATTAGAAAATTGAACAAAACAACAATTGGAAATTACAAAAAACAATTACGGTAATATAAACAAACAAAAATTAACGCGTCACACTTCACACAAACTACATACAGTAAAACTACACTGACAAGTGACAACGAGATGTCAAACATGTCTGCCGTCGCTTCATTTTATTCTCTATACTCTATAGTGCATATTTTGTGTACAATCAAACTTCAATGTGTGTACTGTGTGTGCTCTTGGCAATCTTCGTTTCTCTTTTCCCGTGCGGCGCTCGAAAACCGACTCATTACTTGGTACATTTCTATGAAATATCTTTTGTTTCACGCGTCAGGCATATTATTCCTATCTCATACAAGTTATATTAGCAGTCCTCGTGCGCTTGTTATACATGGCATTGCATCATCATACAACCTACATTATCATACACAACATAGACGCGGAATCAGCATTAACCAAACACGAGCATTGAAATGGGAGCAGCGAAATCAACACAAAAAGAAAAAGGGTTAACGCACGAGCACCCAAATTCCAGTGAAAATGGGTGGTTGGGAATATTTTTTCATGTTTTTCAATGTCAGCATAAATAAGCAATAAGTAGAGGTGCAAAAGCACATCAGGTTGGTTGTTGGAAGTTAGTGTCGTTGTGATCAAAATTGTTTCATTAAAATAAACTCAAACTCAAATCATTTGTCAATAGATTAGTTGAGATCAAAATTGTTTCATTAAAATAAACTCAAATCATTTGTTAATAGATTAGTTGTGATCAAAATTGTTTCATTAAAAATAAACTCAAATCATTTTTCAACTCATGATCAGTGGTTTATTCACATTATTTGGGTACAACATTAAGGTGAAGTACTAAATTCGGACGGAAACACCAGATTTGGATAAACCCCCAAAATACATCTGGCCTGAAGAACTTTTCCTTGAGAAAATTAATCGTGTTACTCGTGTCACTATACAAGGCATAACACGAAAATTGGTGGCAGCGGTGGGATACCTTCAAGGAAAATTAAAACATCATCATCAATGGACATCAACCAAATAATTGTGGTATTATTGTGAGTAATTTTATATTTGTAAAGCAATTGTTTCTTATAAAGTGTTTATATGTTTTCTAAAATACGGGAATCACTTTTTAAAGATAATTCTGATAGTGAAGAAAGTGCATGCGTAGGAAGTGATAGTGAATCAAACGTAGGAAATAGTGGTGAGGTTAACGAGGATAGAAACACAGTTGAAAATAGTGATCGTGAAGAAAGTGCAAGCGTAGAAAGTGATATTGAAATAAACGTAGGAAATAGTAGTGAGGTTAACATATCTGAAAATAGTGATAACGAAGATACTGCAATGAGTGAAATAAGACTCAACACATTGATTTCCTTCATCCCAACATTTAATGGCACAAGTGAGGAAGTTTTTAACTTCATTGATGCCTGCAATGATGCCATCGAATTGGCGTCAGTTGCACAAAAAGATGTGCTTTTCAAGTACATCAAAACGAAGATTCGTGGTAATGCCACATCAATTCTGATGAACAGAGAAATTACAGACTGGGAATCTTTAAAAAGAGAACTAACCCAAGTCTTTAGGGAACCACATAGTGCGCTCCAACTCCATAGGGAGTTGATTTCTATTAGACAAAATAGGGAAGAAACAGTAGTGCATTATCTGCAACGGGTTGAGACCTTGCAGAGGCGGTTATTACAAAGTAAATTATCAGACGTAAAAGCCGAACATAAAGCAGGGCAATTGGAATATATCCAAAATGAAACCTTAACGGTTTTTATAAACGGACTGCGTGAAAGGTTATCTACGTACGTGATAACCCAACGTCCGAAAAGTTTATCAGAAGCAAGTAAATATGCTTGCGAAGAGGAGCAAAGAATAAATCTATTTAGAACCAATACACAAAAGGATTACACTACTAAAAACTTAGCCAAGATTAATTACCAAGAAAGATCTTGCTATAACTGTGGCAAACCAGGGCACATAGCAAAATTTTGCAGACTACCCAAGAAAAACCAATACGGTAACAACAAACGAGTTGAGGATGCCAAACCAGGTCCAAGTACATCCTCCTCTAGTAACAGTACTCCCTCTGGTAACAGAGACTTTAAACAAAAAAATTTTTAATAAGCTGTATGGTCGATGAGGCACCCGTACAGCTAAGGTCCCTGGATAATTCTGAAAGTCCTCATGTATTAGTAGAAATCAATGGTGAACAAAAGAGATTGATAATAGACACAGGTGCAGAAGTTTCTCTCGTTAAAGCTAATTGCGTTTATAAAGAAGATGTTGATGAAAAAAGAACAATTAGGTTCAGTGGAATAAGTGGTAAGATACGTGAATCGTTGGGAGAAACGGAAGTGAAAATTGGATTTATTCCTCTGAATGGAAAATCCAAAAGTGAAAAAATTAAGTTTCAAATTATAGAAAATAATTTATTAGGGAATTATGATGGGTTGATTGGAAACCATTTCCTTCGAGAGGGTGGTTTTTCAATTAACTACAAAGACAATACTATCAGTGGAAAGTTTGGGGAGATACCGTTAAGGTATTTCAGCCAAGAAAATATTGTCAAAGAGAGATCAGAAGTGTTCAGGACAGTCAAAGTTGATGGGAAGTTAAATAGGGAAATTGTGATACCTAGGCAAGAAGTCGCTGATGGTATAATAGTTGCAAATTGTGTTACATTAAATGAAAATGGAGAATGTTTGGTTTCCATTGTGAATACCACAGACGAACCATGTTGTGTTAAAAATATAAGGATCATCGGGCAAAATCTAAATGAATTTGATATTTTGGACAGTAGATCCAAGATAGTAAAAGGAAATATTAGAACTGAGCATCTAAATAAAGAGGAAAAAGAGAGTTTAATTGGAATCGTTGAAAGGTTTAGTGACATTTTTAGTATAGAAAATGAAAAATTGTCAAAAACTTCGGCTGTAAAACACAAAATACGAACAAACCCTGGCGCGGACCCTATATTTACTAAGAGCTATAGGTATCCGAAAGTTCACGAGGAAGAAGTTCGTGATCAAGTTCAGAATTTAAAAAGGGATGGAATCATTCGCGATAGTAGTTCTCCTTGGAGTTCGCCGTTGTGGATAGTTCCAAAGAAAACCGACGCGAGCGGCAAGAAGAAATGGCGTATGGTAATTGATTTCCGCAAGTTAAACGAATTAACTGTGGCAGACAATTACCCACTGCCAAATATTTCAGAAATCCTCGACCAATTAGGAAAAGCAAAATACTTTTCCACCCTGGACTTAACGTCCGGTTTTCATCAGATTCCAATGGAAGAAGATGATATGGAGAAAACGGCGTTTAGCACTCCGTACGGGCATTTCGAATTCACTAGAATGCCATTTGGGCTAAGAAATGCCCCCGCATGTTTCCAAAGATTAATGAATACAGTCCTGGCAGGATTACAAGGTATCAAATGCTTCGTATACCTAGACGATATTGTCGTATACGGACAAAATCTGAAGGAACATAACGATAAACTGATTGAAGTTCTCGAACAGCTTAGAAAAGCTAACTTAAAGCTGCAACCCGACAAATGCGAGTTCTTGAGAAAAGAAGTCAATTACTTAGGGCACGTCATTACTGACGAGGGAGTTAAACCAGACCCAAAGAAAATTCAGAGTATTATTGAAATGCAAGCACCATCAAATACGAAAGGCATTAAATCCTTTTTGGGAATGATAGGGTATTACCGCAAATTTGTCAGAGACTTTAGTCGAATTTCCGAGCCCATGACTAGGTTACTAAAAAAGGACGTCGAATTTATCTGGGGCCAGGAGCAGCAGAGTAGTTTTGAGAGACTAAAAGAATTAATAACAAAACATCCAATATTACAATACCCTGATTTTAGTAAACCTTTTATCATTACGACCGACGCATCTAATCGAGGTATTGGTGCCGTTCTTAGCCAAGAATTTAATGGAAAGGACTTGCCAATTCATTTTGCAAGTAGGACTTTAAATAAGGCTGAAACAAATTACAGCACTACTGAGAAGGAGTGTTTAGCTATAGTTTGGGCGACCAAACAATTTCGTCCTTATATCTATGGGACAAAATTCGTCATTATGACAGACCATAGACCATTAACGTGGCTATTTCAAGTAAAAGATCCAGGAAGTCGTCTAGTAAGATGGCGTCTCAAGCTTGAAGAGTTCGACTACGTTATTTCTTATAAAAAAGGTAAAGAAAACGTAGTTGCTGATGAATTAAGTAGAAACGTTCGTGTAACCGAACAAGAAAAGGAAGAATCATGGCAAGATCTACTAAGTCTATTAGAGGAAGAAGGTATAGATATAGATAAAGAAAATGGGCAAAACCCAAATAATATAGAAGTGAATGATGACGAAGAAAATTTCGGAGGAAATTTAGCAGGAAGTACCAACTCTGGCGAGGTAGAAATAGAGGAAAAACAAGATAAGGAAGAAGTTAATGACTTTAACAAAAGACAAGAAATAATGCGGGAATATCATGAAGGATTATTAGGGGGTCATACAGGTCAGAAAGCAACCTATGCGAAAATTAGTACAAAATTCAAATGGAAAGGAATGCAAAAAAATGTTGAAGAATTTATTAGAAATTGTCCTCAATGTCAAACTGAAAAGGTAAATAGAGCACCGACAAGAAACCCTATGAAAGTCATAACATCAGCCGATAGGGCGTTAGAAAAAATAATGATTGATATGATTGGTCCAATGAAGGAAACACAGGAAGGGTACAGGTTCGGATTAACAATTCAAGACGACTTGTCTAAGTTCATTAAGTTCATCCCCCTGAAAACAAAAGAAATGTACACCGTCGCAAACGCTATATTGGAACAATGGGTACTGAACTTTGGAATGCCAAAATTAATTTTATCGGATAATGGCGCTGAATTCTGCAATTCCTTATTTAAAGAATTTTGTGAAATTTTGAAAATAAAACACATCACAACTAGCGTTGCATATCCACAAGCCAATGGAAGCGTTGAAAGAGCCCATTGTAGATTGTTAGAATATCTAAAATCTACCGGAAGAGAACTAGAAAATTCCACGGATTGGCATACTCGCATGCCTTACGCAGGATTTTGTTACAACAGCACTAAACATGCTACAACCGGTTATACACCATATGAAGTAGTATTTGGTTATGAGGCAAATAGACCAAGTGGTGTAGACCCATATGACGAAAAGTCAATGTTTGACTATATCGACGAATTAAGAACAAAATTATATCGAACACAAGAAAACGTTAAAATAAATACTAGAGAAAATAGGCAGAAAGCAAAAACAAGATATGATAAGAAGATAGGAAGACCCATTACATATAAAATAGGTGAACAGGTTCTGATTAGAAATGATAGAAGAGGTAAATTTGAAAGTACATATAAGGGACCTTTTACCATATTAGAAGTATTCGATGATCATTTGATCATAAAACTTCAAAATAAAACCCAGAAAGTTAACAAAGCTAATTTGAAACCTTATTTTCCAGGATCTCGTTCGTGATTCAAACCAGATCGGAAAATGTAAGAATAAGAAATCTAGAGAACAATACTGGAATATACTTCAACCATATAGGAGATGCAAGAGAAATTTCTAAGAACCTAGCACTAGTTATTAATTTAGACCTATCAACATTAGAACAATCAGCCGTAACAATTAAAAGTATGTTAAATTCAATAGACAACATTTGTATAGAAAATAAAACAGGGTGTAAAGAATTCCAACAATCTGCCAGACGAGAAGTGATAAAACTGGATCATAGAATCAGAATAATTTCAGGAGTAACAGGAAATACCAAAAGGCAAAAACGAGGTTTAGTAAACGTTATTGGTACAGGTCTTAAAGTCCTATTTGGAACCATGGATAACGAAGACGCAGAGTATTATCAGAAAGTAATACAAAGTGTCTCTGAAAACGAACATAGGATAAAAGATGGAATGGAAGAGAACGTTAAAGTTTTAAGTCACCTTAATAAACAAGTACTAGACAGTATAAAGAATAGTAACGTAACAATTAGCAAAATCAACGAAGCAATCAATGAAATCAATAAAGTCAATAGAAAAGAAACCAACCTTAATAGAACAGTTATTCTCAACCAATATTTTGATGAAATAGTAAGCAAAGTTAACCATAAATTGATGCAATTAGAGATAGAAGTAGAACAGATCGTAGATAGTTTACTATTCATTCAAGCAGGAATTCTTCATCCCAGAATTATCGAACCGATAGATTTATTAAATGAGTTACGTGAATTAAAACACCATGAAAATTTGGCAATAGAACCTATTACGGAGAATTATTCGGAAATCCTTAAAATAATAGAAATAAAAGCTTTTAGTAAAGATCAACAGATCATAATCGTTATAAAAATTCCAACAATATCAAATGAACACTATGACATATACGAAACAATTGCTATGCCGAAAATTGTAGAAAATGGAATAGTAATTTTAAGCTTGAGTTATAAATTTCTAGTAATAAATAAAAACAGAGAAGAATACACTTTAAAAAAGGAACTTGACTGCAAAAATATAAATGACAAATACATTTGTAAACCATTATTACTAAAAAGTACAATTAGTGATGCAAATTGTGAAATAAATATTTTTATGAGAAATCGAGCAGATAATTGTAATGCTAAAATTGTAAATTCTAAAATTGAAATTTTTTATAAACTTAAAGAAAATACCTATTTGTATACTATAACTGAAGAAACCAAATATAATTGTAAATGCAATAAAGAAACAGAACATGGAAAACTGATAGGATCAGGAATAATTATAATAAATAGAAGTTGCAAGTTAGAAACATACGATACGACTATAAAGACACAAGATATTGATGCCGAGATACCATTGAAAGACAAACATTCATACGGAGATCTAGAAGACTGTTGTGTTAACATTAAACTACGGGAAGTAACGATCTACCAAGAACCGATGTCAAAAATTACAGCAAAAGATATTCATGAGTTACAAGATCTGTCTTCAGAAATCCAAAACCAAAGGAGTTTCTGGTCGAAAACCTTTAATGAAATACCAGAACGATCCCAAGGAGTCCTTATATCCATATCCGGAGTAATTAGTATCTTACTTATAGGTTACACTATCTGGAAATGTAGACCTGGCGGAAGAACAACCATAGCACTATTTAATAAGTGTTTTAATAGAAAACATCGAACTAATCCGGAAATGATAGTGACAGTCCGAGAAGACAGCGGCTTAAGTACATCAGCAGAAGCTCTGGAACTAAAATCACCTAAAACCAATCTCAGGATAAAGTATCCTTAGATGTGTCTAAAAGGGGGACGTGTTATACATGGCATTGCATCATCATACAACCTACATTATCATACACAACATAGACGCGGAATCAGCATTAACCAAACACGAGCATTGAAATGGGAGCAGCGAAATCAACACAAAAAGAAAAAGGGTTAACGCACGAGCACCCAAATTCCAGTGAAAATGGGTGGTTGGGAATATTTTTTCATGTTTTTCAATGTCAGCATAAATAAGCAATAAGTAGAGGTGCAAAAGCACATCAGGTTGGTTGTTGGAAGTTAGTGTCGTTGTGATCAAAATTGTTTCATTAAAATAAACTCAAACTCAAATCATTTGTCAATAGATTAGTTGAGATCAAAATTGTTTCATTAAAATAAACTCAAATCATTTGTTAATAGATTAGTTGTGATCAAAATTGTTTCATTAAAAATAAACTCAAATCATTTTTCAACTCATGATCAGTGGTTTATTCACATTATTTGGGTACAACATTAAGGTGAAGTACTAAATTCGGACGGAAACACCAGATTTGGATAAACCCCCAAAATACATCTGGCCTGAAGAATTTTTCCTTGAGAAAAATTAATCGTGTTACTCGTGTCACTATACAAGGCATAACACGCTCGCCGAAGCGCACGAGATTTTATGTTTGCAGGAAAATAAGTCTTGATAGTTTAGCAAAGCGCTCAAACTGTTTCACATAATTTGAAATTAGATTTCTTATACGTTTTTGTATGTTTAAAAAATAAATATTAAAATGGTAATTTAAAAAGTTGAAGTTATGTTTTGTAATTTTTTAATCTTTTGAATTGAATTGGTGGTTCAGCGCACGAGCGCACTTAAGGTACAGCTGCCACTGCTTATAACTCACAAGAGATCTCATACTGGTCAAAAGCCATATGAGTGTAAGGTAATGGATATTTTTCAAAATCTCTCCTCAAACTTAATGTTTCCCTTTTTTTAAGGATTGCGATAAAATGTTCTCAAGCGGAGAGCAACTCAAGCGACATCATTTAATCCACTCGGGAGAAAGGCCTTTCTCTTGCGAAACTTGCAAAAAAACGTTTAATCGTCGCAGCACTTTGATGGTTCACAAGCAAATCCACAGGGAAAAGAAACAATCGTCAGAGCATATAGAAACAAAAGTCGAACATGTAGTGGCATATGTAAAAAAGGAGAAAAATAACGTTGTATTTCTAACAAATTTATCAATTAAGAAACAATTATATATAAAGAGCAGCCTTAAATGCTGGTCCAAGTGACTAAACTTTTTCCTAAACTTTTCGCGTTTTTCTTTGTTTGTCTTTGGTTTGTCGGACATGCCAGTTGACTGGTCTTTACCTTCGCCTGCTGCACTATTGCCGATATGTGGAAAGCTAGCTCGACCTTTAGCATGTGGAACTGTGCTGTTCGACTTGAAGAATTCCTCATTCAGTTCATTGGCAGAAGTATTTTTATCTATACAAAAAAAAAAAAAAAAATATATCAAATATGTCGAAAAAAAGAAGAGCCTTCTTACCTTCATTGCTCTTTGTTGCCTCATTGGCAGTGACTCTTCTTCCACTTGCTTTTTGGTGCGAATTGGAAAAGTGTGAAAGGTTTCCCTATCCGCTCCAGGTGGAGCATAGCAGTAGAGGAGTTTTCCATTGACGTAGTCCTTTAAAACATAACGCGCGGATCTAGACTGATCTGGTTGGCCGTTAGCAGTCATAAAACCTCTATTATCTAGAATCATTTGAATGTACCACTAATCAAATATTCAGTAACAAATAAAGAACTTACATCCATAGGCTAAGATCAGTTCTTCTGCGTAAGGCGGTCGATTCGGATCTTCGCCTTCTATTGGCTTGGCAATAGTTATTCCGTAGGTATCTTCAAGAACATGCTTTGGTATACGAACGCACAGTAGATTAACTGGTTGGACAAGATCTTTCATCTGAAAATGTATTACCGCATTTTAGTGAACAAATTTATGTGTGAATTTCAGTCGTCCTGCATCTGATCTCATCAGATCCTTTGGTTGAGCATGTTTATTGGTATATATGCGGTAAGGTGAGGTGACCGAAGCCGACGGCGGCGTTTCAGTATTTTGTTTTCTTCATTCTGGAAATAAATAATTATTTTATGCTTTATTCAAAACTTTGTTTTTAATTACTTACTCCGCTCATTTCCATATTTATCTTTTTTTATTTTTTGTTTGATAAAAAGTACCTACTTAAACTTAACTGAAACTGACTTTTGTGTAGTTTTACACGTTTTACCATCTCGTTTCCGCATTGAATTCGTTGCGTAGTCTTACCAAATTTGTGTAAAACATTTTCCATACAAAATTTGACAGTTCTTTTACCATCTGGTAGACTTACACAGACTACACGGCTTACGCGGGTTTTACGCTGATGCATGAATACCCCTATTGTTAGTACCTATTTAATTACTGTATGAGTGTTCACTTCTTGTTGTCCTTGGAGTGTCGCTTGCTTTGATATGCTATTCCTATTTATACTGTTTAACAAATAAAAACATCTATCATCCAAGGATGTGTTGTTTTCATATTTTTGCTTGTCTGGACTCTGGTATTTCCATTGACGACTTTGTGTATTAATACTTTATTGTCTTTGTATATTGTATTTTACTAATTGATATTTCATCGTTTGGCTAGTCTGATATTTGTTAAATATAACAATTGAACACATCTATCTATTTAAAAAACACAGCTAAACAAATGAACATGTACTCATCATTGAACAGACCCAATTTCGAATTCGAAGTCGAACATCTTCTGTCTAATCTGTAATACATATTATCTCTGTCACTTTTATTACTCGACATTCATCATTTTCTTTTTGTTCTGGCTGGCGGGCTTTTTCTGAAAGTTCCCGCTTAAATAAAATCTTTTCATGTTGTAAAACTTTATTTTGTAGTAATCTTTTTACTTTTTTATTGTCTTTTTATTCAACACGTTATCAGCACGAAGTCAATAAAACTGCTAGAAGGCTTTACATTACCACGATGGACAAAAATATAATTTTGCAAAAATTTTATGGGAAAGATTTTTCGCTATGGAAGTTCCAAGTACTAGTATACCTACGTGCGCATGATTTGGAAGGTGTTCTTGATGAATCCAGTAAACCAACAGAGGAATTGGCCCTTGTTAGCTGGTCTCAAAAAGACAAGAAGGCACAACTTATCATCACTTCGTCCATGGATTTCAACCAGCTAAAATTCTTGGTGACATGTAATACGGCAGCTAAAATGTGGACTAAACTTTCTTCCATCTACGAACAAAGGTCTGGAGTCTCACTCAGTACACTTCAACAGAAGTTTTACGAATATCGAAAGGCAGAAGATGACAACTGGGTGCTCCAATGGCAGAATCAGCGATAACCACGAAAATCATCTGCAGTCTTCCATAACAGTTCAAGCATTTTAGATCTGCATGGGATTCCGTTGCACAATCGGAACAAACATTACAAAATTTAACCCAGCGTCTGATGAAAGAGGAGATGCTGAATGTAGAGAAACCAAATGATTCTCCTTCAGATCAGGCATTGTTTCATCACAGCAAGAAAAAGACATCCGTAGCAGATAGGAAAAAGAACTCAACTTGCGGTTTTTGTAAAAAGCGCGGGCATTGGTGGAAAGAATGCCGCACCCGACTAGGGCAACAAAAAGACAGTCTTCAAGGAACATCGTCAGCGTTAATGGCTCATTTCACTGACAAAAAAAGCGCATGCTGGTACACTGACTCTGGAGCGTCGAGTCACATGTGTTTTCAAAGAAATGCGTTCAGTAGTTTCCAAACTGTTGGTGAACGTGAGTATCCAGTTTGTCTGGGAAACATGGAAACGGTGTATGCACAAGGAATCGGCAATGTGAAAATCAAATCTGATGTTTTTGGTAAGTTGCAGTTTCACACACTTACTGACGTACTTTTTGTTCCTAGTATTGGATTCAACTTGTTCAGTGTGAGCTCAGCGGACATGCGTGGTGCTTCAACAAGTTTTAAGAATGGACGTGCAGAAGTTACAAGAGGCGGACAGACTCTTTTGGTTGGAAAACGTTGCAACGTTTCTCGCCTGTATAAGCTTAGTCTAAGCATTGTTCAACCAGATATAGCAAATGTTTCTGTCAATCCCAACATTGAGAGATGGCATAAGCGTCTTGGTCACTTAAGTGTCGACACAATCAAGCAGTCAAATCTTAATAAACAGCTTTCGATGAGTGAATCAGAGAATTTTTTTTGCAAGGGATGTGTTTTGGGCAAATCGCATCGACAAAGCTTTGTGAAGGATGAAAAATCAAGAAAGAACAAACCTGGAGAGTTGGTTCATGCCGATCTCTGTGGACCGATGCAAACTCCTTCTCTAGGAGGTTCTTAGTATTTTCTGCTTATCAAAGATGATTTTTCTAACTACACCCAAGTTTACTTTTTGGAAGCAAAATCTGAAACAGCATCAAAGTTTGACGAATACTTAATCAAAGCACGTGCCAGCTCTATCACTGTCAAATCAGTTAGAACAGATAATGGTTCAGAGTTTCTTTGCAGGGAGTTCAAAAGCATTCTGGCAAAGCATTGTGTGCGTCATGAGACGTCAACACCATACACACCTGAACAGAACGGGTTTATTGAAAGGCAAAACCGTACAGTAAAAGAGACTGCTCTGTCGTTGCTTTACGATTGTGGTGCTCCACAGTCGCTTTGGGCAGAAGCTGTCAATACAGCAGTGCAGGTTCGAAATATTTGTCCTGTTCGATCAATCAATTGGAAATCGCCTTTTGAGTTGTGGAAGAATGTACCTCCCAGCTATAAAACCCTTTACACTTTTGGATGCAGTGCATATTACCATATACCAAAAGAACATCGAAGAGGACTGGATGCAAAGAGTAAGCATGCTGCTTTCGTAGGCTACAGTTTTGAAACCAAAGGCTACAGACTCTACAATGGATCGAAAATCGTAACAGTTCGAGATGTTCGATTCAACGAAGACGAATCATTTTTTGGATCAGCAAATACCATTTTGAACGAAGCATCAAATCTGTGCGTGCTACCTATAAACTTATCTGAAGTTGAGTCTGCGAAAAACTCTGAACAAAACCAACCTGACGAAGACCAAACAGAACAGTGTGAAGTTGAATTTGCATTTCCGATGGATGATCCTCTAGAAGCAGAACCTAACGACGTTGTCACCATCAGTCAAGAAAACAGTAAACGCTATCCACTAAGGAATAGAATCACATCCAACATGTGTGCTGTAGCTGCTTTGGAAGGAAGTCCAACTTATGATGAAGCTGTAACAGGAAACGAAAAATCTCGATGGCTAGGAGCTATGACTGAAGAATTGGAATCACTGCGAGAATCAGGCACATATGAAGTGCTTGAACGTAAAAACCTGGATGAAGCCAATTCAAAGCAAATGGATTCTCAGACGGAAGATAGATGCAGATGGTCTGCCAAGTCGCTACAAGGCAAGACTTGTTGTACAAGGGTGCTCCAAGAAAGCCGGAATCGACTTCAAGGAGACATTCGCTACAGTGGTAAGATTTGATTCTTTACGTGTTTTATTTTCAATTGCAGCTCACAAGCAACTTCTCATGCGTCAATTTGACATACAAACTGCTTTCTTGCATGGTGAATTACAAGAGGAAATCTATGTAACACCACCGCCAAACATAGAACATCGAAATAGAATCTGGAAGTTGAAAAAGAGTTTGTATGGCCTTAAACAGGCCCCCCGAGTCTGGAATGCGAAATTTAAGGAAACTCTCCACAAGTTTAATCTTCAACAATGTCAATCGGACCCGTGTGTCTACTTAATGAATAGCACTGACGTTTTAATTCTCGCCCTCTACGTTGATGACGGCCTTGTATTCTCATCGAATAAAAACGTTTTGGAAGGCCTCATGCAACATCTAAAGACTGATTACAAAGTCAAGGAATTGGAAGCTTCTTATTTTCTCGGACTTCATATCATCTCTACTGAATCTAAACTCATCATCAACCAGGAGCAGTATTGCGAACGAGTTCTGAAAAATTTCAACATGGATTGTTCATCACCAATAAGCACACCTGCTGATCCAAACATCAAGTTTGAAGCTACAAAGGAAGACAACATATCGACATATCCATTTCGAGAGGTCATTGGAAGTTTAATGTACCTTGCTGTTGCGACTCGACCAGATATCGCGTATGCAGTAAATGTTCTAAGCCAATATCTAGACAAGCCATCCCCTACACATGTCACAGGAGTCAAAAGAATCTTAAAGCACCTTAAAGGAACTAAAAATCATGGAATAGAATTCTCCAAAAATGCGAAATTTGTAGAATTAACTGGGTACTGTGATTCTGATTTCGCCGGAGATGTAGATTCTCGCCGATCGCGGACTGGACATCTCTTCATGCTGAAAGGATCATGTGTCACCTGGAGCAGTGGAAAGCAGAAAACCGTCTCTCTATCATCAACTGAAGCCGAATACGTATCAGCCTGTTCTGCTGCCAAGGAAGCGATGTGGTTGCGAACTTTTCTGAGGGAGCTTGGTATTCTTGAGAAGACTGCAGCGCTGCAACCAAAATATTTTGCTATAATATGAGCAGCATAAAATTAATTCACAATCCCGAATTCCATAAGAGAACAAAACATATCTCTATAAAGCATCACTTCATACGTCAGCTGCAAAACGAAGGTCACATTGACGTTACGCATATCTCTACAAAGGAACAGAAAGCAGACATTCTCACCAAAGCATTGCCTGCTTCAACTTTCTCGAAGCTAAGATCTTATATTGGAATCAACAAACTATCAGATGTGGCCACATTGAGGGAGAGTGTTAAATATAACAATTGAACACATCTATCTAAAGGAACACAGCTTAACAAATGAGCATGCACTCATCATTGAACAGACCCAATTTCGAATTCGAAGTCGAACATCTTCTGTCTAATCTGTAATGTACTGGTGTCATTGATGTTGCTGATGATGATGTTGCTGTTGTTGCAGTTAATGCTGCTACATTGGATGTTGCTTACACTCATAATTTTATTGATGTTTGTAATGTAATGAATGCTGCTGAAGCTACCACGCTGGCTGATGTTACACGTTCGGAAAATGTTCTTGTTTCCGATAGAAACCAAAATAAAAAAGTAATTCTTGGATCAAATACTTGCCAGAGTGATCTGAAAGTAGCTTATAAACTGAAATGGTATCATATTGGTAGTTTTAAAAGCTCTACAACTGCTGATGAAATTCTTAAGTTCATTGCTACAAATCTTGGAGTAAAGTCATCTCAAATTTTATGCCATAAACTGATTCGACTTGAGGATAATGATCGCAAACTTAATTTTGTTAATTTTAAGATCGGTGTACCGGTTGAAATTGCAAACTTGATCTTTATTGACACTTTTTGGCCAACAGGTGTTAAGATTCGCCCATTTATGTTCAAGCCAAAAAACTTAACAGGAAAATTATCTGCGAATCCAATGACCTAATTTCGTTTGATCACGCATCTTCGCAAGATATTACAGCGTTAAAAATTTATTATCATAATGCCAGTGGTATCCGAACAAAAGTCGTTGATCTTTTTAATAACTCCTGTCATTGTTTTTATGACATTATTGTGATTGTTGAATCCTGGCTTTATAATGGAATTACATCTACCGAAATCTTTGACTGCAGATTGTACAACGTTTATCGTCTCGACCGCTGCAAATCTTCTAAGGAACGTGGAGGTGGAATTATTGTAGCTGTCCGGAATCATTTATCTTGTAACGAAATTAATCTTCCTATTGAAGACATAGAACAAATTTGCATATCTGTTACAGTTAATACTCTTCCTAAATCAAATATATTTTTTCTAGTAAGTTATGTGCCTTCAGGCAGCTGTCTTGATATATATGAAAAACATATTAGTAACATTGAACATGTAAATAATCTTTGCTTTGATTCTGATAATATTTGTGTTATCGGTGATTTTAATTTATCTAATGTAAGATGGATTTGGTCTGAATCTGATAAGATGTTAATTCCTTTTAATATGAAAACTGATTTTGAGCTCACATTTATTGATTATATTTATTCGTTAAATTTAATTCAACTAAATGATATTCCTAATTCTCTGATGAAAATATTAGATTTAATTTGTTTATGCTGTGATGATTTGCGAAGTAATGTGATTAAGGCTCCTTTTTCTTTGTTAAATAACTCAATGCACCATAAGGAATTAATGTTTGAAATTAAATATTATGCTTATTCGTTAAACGATATAAATTTAAACTGTAGATCCTTTAATTTTGTTAAATCCAACTTCCTTGATTTAAATAACTATCTCTCCAACATTGACTGGTGTAACGAACTTTTGTCTTTAGATCTGAAATCTATGTATGGTCGCTTCATTGAGATATTAGCAATGGGTTTCGATAAGTTTACTCCTCTTATGCATAAAAAAAGGTCGTCTGAACCACCGTGGAGTAATAAACAGCTCAGTAATCTTAAAAAGCTTAAACGTAAGGCTTATGCAAAATACAAGAAATCAAAAAATCAAGCTAATTATCTAATCTTTAGTAAACTTCGTAAAAAATTTGTCGTTCTCAGTAAATTTCTATATAGATCATATATCTTGAATATCGAGAGTAACATAAAAAGAAATAGCAAATCCTTTTGGTCATATATCAATTCGAAAAGAAATTCTATAGGAATACCGAATTCTATGTTCTATAGAGATGTTGAGTCTGCTAATTTAAAATCAACGGTAGACTTGTTTGCTGAATTTTTCCAATCGGTTTATACTTCTTCTACATTCAATAGTAGCTCATTGAATAATGTGGTGAATAAAATTGATGTTGGAAGTATCCAATTAAATCATGAAGAAATTATAATTGCGATTAATTCTCTCAAGCCAAACTCAAACCCTGGTCCAGATGGTATACCTGCCATAGTTCTCAAAAATTGCTGCAATTCAATTTATCTATCGTTGCTCACTATTTTCAATAAATCGCTTAAGGAAGGTTACTTCTTAGAGGAATGGAAACTCTCGTATCTCGTGCCCATTCACAAATCTGGTGCTAAGAATAATATTGAAAATTATAGAGGTATCTGTAAGCTTTCTGCTATTCCCAAACAGCATGGCTTTGTATCTGGTAGGTCTACTGTAACAAATTTAGCGCATTTTGTATCTTATGTCACTAATTCCATGGAAGAAAAATTTCAAGTAGATGCTGTGTACACCGACTTCAGTAAGGCTTTTGACTCTGTCAACCACCAAACACTTCTGAAAAAGCTTGAAGTATTTGGATTTCACTCTAATTTGCTAGGTTGGTTGGCATCTTACCTCACTCATAGAAGTCAACAAGTGCAAATAAATAATACCTGCTCTAGGAAAATTATTTGTTCATCAGGTGTTCCTCAGGGAAGCCACCTTGGCCCCCTTCTCTTCATCATCTTTATTAATGATATTGTTTCAGTCATAAGACATTGTGATTGTCTGATCTACGCAGACGATTTAAAACTTTTCTTAAAAATTAAAACTTTTGAAGATTGCCAGTTGATTCAGTCTGACCTTAATGGCTTGTCAAATTGGTGCCATATAAATGGTCTAAGACTCAATATCAAAAAGTGTAATGCAATCTCTTTCTCACGAAAAACACTCAATCTATTATTTGACTATGCTATCGATTCTAAGCCAGTAAATCGTCTTTCACAAGTTAATGATTTAGGCATTATACTTGATTCCGCCTTTTCTTTTAAATTACATTTTGAATACCTAATCTCTAAGGCCAACTCGTTGGTAGGATTCATTAAGCGAAATGCAAAGGATTTCAGAGATCCTTATGCACTTCTTTGTTTATATAACTCTCTTGTTAGGTCGGTTCTAGAATATGCAGATGTTATTTGGAGCCCAGCATATAACGCTCATTCTATCCGACTAGAAAAAATTCAAAGGAAACTCACCAAATTCATATTTATACAAATGCGCTGGAGTTTTTCTCCTGATTATAAGGCTAGATGCCAATTACTTGGCATAAAATCTCTAGAATCTCGAAGAAAAATTCATGGTGTTATATTCATTAGAGATTTACTGTGCTACCACATAAAGTGTCCATCTCTTCTTGCACTGGTTCCAATTTACGTTCCCGCTAGAACACTAAGAGCTAGAATTTTTTTATTTGAAAGAACGCACAAAACCAGGTATGGAAGTAATGCGCCCTTATCCAGATCAATTGTTTTTTTCAATGAAGTGTCTTTAAATATTGATTTTTCATGCCTTACACGTGATAATTTTAAATTCCAATTATTGTACTTAATTACATTTTAAGTTATTTTTGTAGAGCCTACAATTTAATTATGTATATGTATCTGTTAGCTGTAAAACTGCTTGTAGATAAATAAATAAATAAATAAATAAATAAATAATATATTTTGTCTCTGTCACTTTTATTACTCGACATTCATCATTTTCTTTTTGTTCTGGCTGGCGGGCTTTTTCTGAAAGTTCCCGCTTAAATAAAATCTTTTCATGTTGTAAAACTATATTTTGTAGTAATCTTTTTACTTTTTTATTGTCTTTTTATTCAACAATATTTTGCCATTGGTGTGTATTCAGCCCTATCACAGATTCCATCGTAATCGAAATAAGTCTAAGTTTCCCGATGTTACTATTATATAATCCATTCGGAGTGGAACAAATTTCGAAATTCGTACATTTGGTATCACTAATTCTGAATGAAACGGAAATATGATGTCCTTTTCTACGACAATTTTCTTCTGTCGTAAAGCGTAGAGCCAAAAGAAAAATCCATTTATTAAAATATTAAAAACACATTTGTATAAAACAATTTTACAAAATATAATTCTACTTAAGAAAAAACAACAAAAGCCAGAATTATCTCGTAAATTAAATTAGATCCAACTTGTTTTTATTTCCTCCCAGTGATCATTAACTTCCTCTTTTGGACGTTTAGCGTATCCTCTTGCTATGTCTGGATTATAGGATAACATTTCATATAGCCTGTTGTTTGTTTGTTGCTGTATTCACCCTTTAAGAACATCGGTTATATTTATAAACACATATCAATGAATAAAATTCTTTCCGAACGAAATTACATTTTTTCAAATGACTGTCTTCGCTATGCCCGTTTCCGAAATTGACAGATTTGGACTGTTTAAAAAGTAGTCGTAAGATTGTTAGATTACTTTTTATCTGTTAACACTCAAAACAACACTTAAATTTTATCTGTAAAAAAAACTAGTATTTCACAAATTATTTTATGGTTTGTTAAGTGAATGAATTTGTATTTGACAGATTGGAAAGTACTCTAGGACCACTTAACAAAAGTCCTCTTTTGGGAATTTATAACTTGATGCAGAACATATTTGATTATATTCGACAGTTAAATTGTTTATTTCATATAATATTTAATATTTTATCAATGATGCAGATCTATTTTAACTTATTTTAATCACAAAAAGTGCAAATAAATGAATTTTTACTAGAAAATAAAAATCGGTAAAAAAATGTGTTTGGGATAAGGGACTTTTTTTCTAATTTTAGGGATTTTTGTTTCTATTGCTTCGAGTATTTATTTTGACATAGGAGAGCTGACTTCGAACATGGACACTATTTTTTCAATCAGGCAATGCTTTTTTAGAATTCCTTCGGATCTTGTGAAAATTTTTTTTCGGGATTCGTATCGTGATTTTTCATTCGGAGATTTCTCCGAATGGATTTCGTGATAGGGGTGATATTATTTTGGAATGTGAGTCACATTCTAGGGCGTTGGTTCAGTTTGATGATCTTAGCGATTCTGGATTCTATTTTGTTATACGTTGAACGTGGTATTAACTCACGGAAGGTTGCCGCTCCCCACCCCACCCACGCAGTCGTAGGTGAAGGTCACGAGTACTCCTATTATAAGTCCCTTCTGTATTTTACGAAGTTTCAATTGGGAGAGAATCGGTCATGGAAATCTGTCACTGATTGTCGGACTATAAAATCTATCCTATTTTTTTTTTTTTTTTTTTTTTTTTTCATTTATAAAATGTAGACGCAGATAAACGTTCACTTACATAAACGCATACCCCACCCCCATTCTAATTTTCCTATCGTTTCTATTAATGCTGTAGCCATAGAGGAATAAAAAAAACAAGAGAGAAAACAATTACTGCTCTTGCCCTGTAACTTCCATTTGTTTACGTTGTTGCTTTTGTAACACGAGATCTATCTGCCATAAACGCGTTCAGGCGAATCAAAAAACCACTTTTTTCGCAGATCGATTCGTTATAGAAAAAAAAACGTCTTTATTAAGTATAAAATTAAGAAATCCGAAGCCTAGGACTTATTGTACATGATAAAAGGAGGTTCTGTTTAACTCACCAATAATCGTTCCTGCTGGAATATGTTCAAATGCTTTCAACTCTAATAATCTCTCCATCTATTACCAAAATGTCGGAGGAATTCGAACTAGATTGAGTAAACTGTATGTATACTTCGCATCTCAAGATTATCATATAATAGTGCTCACTGAAACTTGGCTTAATGAAAGTCATCTTACTTCTGAGATATTCAATTGTAATCAATTTGTAGTTTTTCGAAAAGATCGATGTTCAGTTACAACTGGTTTTGATCGAGGAGGAGGTGTTATAATTGCAGTCAGAAAAAATTTCGTTTGTAGTCAAATCGAACTTGTTTCTGACAGTAATCCATCTTCCTTCGATGTTGACCAGCTAATAATAAAAATAAAATTGAATAGATACCTAAATCTGTACATTAGCGGTAGTTATATTCGACCAGGTAGCTCATTAGATTTGTATAATTTGCATTTGTTAAATTGTCAATCATTTCTAAATAATCTAACTACTTCTGACCATGTAATTATCTTAGGAGATTTTAATCTTGGTGAAATAAGACGGGAAACAGATCAAGACGATAAGATTTTAGTACCATTCAATGTTAATTCTGACATAGAAGCGTTAGTTGTGGATTTCTTTAGTCAGTTTAGTCTTATACAGTTGAACAGTTTTTATAACAGCCTGAATCGTATATTAGACTTAATTTTTGTGGATAAAGACTTGGAAGCTCATGTAGAAAAGACTGATTTCCCAGTTATAGAAAACAAAATTCATCACATATGTCTTACTGTAGAGTGTAAATTCTTAACTTATATTAGTGATGTCATTGATGTACCAGAATTTTATTTTGATTATAAACGTGCAAACTTTGAAGCAATTAATAACTATCTATCTGCTATTCCATGGGATCAAATTTTAAATAATTTAAGTCTTAGTCACGCGTTTGAAAAATTCGTTATGTGCCTTGATGAAACTTTTGAATTGAATATTCCTAAAAAAATTCGTAAATCAAATTCCAATCCACCCTGGTTCAACAGAAGATTATTAAATCTTAAAAACAGGAAAAACAAAGCTTACAAAGCTTACAAGCATAGCAGAGATAATCATGTTCTTAAACATAATTATACTCGGTGTCACCTGGAATTTGACTGCCTCAATAGCTTCCTGTTTAACGATTATATAGTCTCTGTAGAGTCTAGAATTAAAACAGACTGTAAACATTTCTGGAAATTTATAAACACCAAACGTAAATCTATAGGACTTCCAAGCTGTATGAAATATTTTGATAACTTGTCTAGTGATGTAAATGTCATATGTAATTTTTTCGCCGATTATTTTAGTTCTGTCTATCTGCCCTCTTCTTCCTGTGAGCCTCCTGCTTTCTTCCCTTCTAATGTTATTGATGTTGGTAGCATCGAATTAAGTGTTTCCGAAGTTTTGGAAGCCTTAAATGGCCTTGATATAAACAAAAGTGCTGGGCCTGATAATATCGCCCCTATCGCATTAAAAAATTGTTCGATTTCTTTGGCCTTGCCGCTTTGTTTAATTTTCAACAAATCCCTTAAAAGTGGCCAGTTTTTGGATTGCTGGAAAATTTCTTTTATAACTCCTATTCACAAGTCAGGATCGAAGCAAAACGTGATCAACTATAGACCAATCTGCAAATTATCAGTCATTCCCAAAATGTTTGAAATGCTAATTTGCAAAAAATTGAGCTTTTTTGTTAAAGGTATTGTGTCTGAATTTCAGCATGGTTTTGTGTCAGGTAGATCTACTGCTACTAACCTTACAATTTTATGCGATTCTGTCATTAATGGGTTTGAAAATAATTTCCAAACTGATATTATTTTTACGGATTTTGCTAAGGCATTCGACAGAGTCAACCACAGTATATTAATTTTCAAACTTTCTAAACTAGGCTTTCATTCAAGCTTTATAAAATGGATTTCTTCCTACTTAGATAAAAGAATTCAATTCGTTAAACTAAGTAATCACAGGTCAAGAATGATAAATGTGACCTCTGGAGTACCCCAAGGAAGTCATATTGGTCCCTTGCTATTTATCCTTTTTATTAATGATATTCCAGATTGTTTTAACTTTTCGAGTAACCTGATGTATGCCGACGATGTGAAAATCTTCCGAGTCATACGATCTTCCTCAGACTGTCTCCTTCTTCAAAAAGATATTCAAAATTTGGCTGAATGGTGTGATTATAACCAATTGTTTCTCAATGTTGCTAAATGTCAGAGTTTCACGTGCTATAGGATGAAATCTCCTATTATTTTTGATTATAGTATCAATAACATGACTTTAGAAAGAGTCATTGCCAAAAAAGATTTGGGAGTTATGCTGGATGAAAAACTTACGTTTACAAAGCATATAGATTATATAGTAAATAAAGCCAATGGGATGTTAGGGTTTATAAGGAGGAACTCTAAAGATTTTTCAGATCCATATGCCCTTAAAACATTATATATAACTCTTGTAAAATCAGTGCTGGAATATTGTAGTACAGTTTGGAATCCTTATTATAATGTACACTCGTTAAGAATAGAAAGGGTTCAAAAGAGTTTCACAAGATTCGCTTTCCATAAACTTAATTGGAATATCGAAGTACCATCATACGTTTCTAGATGCTTACTAATAGATATTCAAACGCTTGAGCTAAGAAGAAAGTATTTTGCAATAATGTTTATAAAAGATGTAATTAGCAATAGAATAAACTGTTCTCCCTTATTACAACAAATCAATTTTTACTCTCCGCAAAGAATACTTCGTGCTAATTTTCATTTTCATGAGAATTTTTCGACACGTAATTATTGTAGAAACAAACCGTTTGCACGTTGTATAAAAGAAACAAATTCTGTAATAGAAGTCATAGATATTTTCTCTAGTAATTCAAGGGATGTTTTCAAAAAGAATTTACTGTCCGCTTTACTATTGCGACCTGTCACATGAATTTTTTTGTTATTTATCTTTTGTTATTTTATTTTATTTATATATATTTATTTATAATTATAGTAGTCTGTAAGAGATTTACTCTGTTTGATGAATAAACTAAACTAAAATGTAAGCCCTCTAAGTGATCTAGAAGCTAAGATAAACACAAAGAAGTTGATGAAATAGCGTAATTTTTGTTATTTTTTGTATTTTCCTCAACTTTGACTGACTAAACGTGGCACAATTTTGCAGTTATTGAATCGCGGTAGAAATTTTTTTTTTTTGAAGTGAAAACTTCTTTATGCGCGTTTGGCACTTTTGCGATGGGGGTAAGAATTGAATTCGCGACCGACACCATTTTTTGGCTCATCGTATACCCCTATTGCGATTGGCGAGTCGAACGAAAAAACGTGTGAGTGTGAGAAATCGGTATCATGGTTAACGAACTCACACCCTGTGATTCGACTAAAATGTCAAATGATTTTCGAAGTGTGATCTCACCCTTTTGTGGTTATCGAACGTTCGTAAAGTTGAGTGCCATTCATGTTATTTTTTGTCGAACAATAAGCATAACGTGAAAAGAAGTCGAACGATAAGGAGTTAACTGCTTTTTGGACTAGCAGAACTCTGTAGTGCCACCTCATTTAATTGTATTTATTATAATGGAGAAAGGACTTTACTAATCAAAATAGTTTTGCCAGAAAAATCATAGAAGCGTAAATGGAGTTTTCCGTTGCTTACGAACGGAAAGTGTCTTTTTTCATACAAATTGTATAATTTTTATTTTAAGAAATTCAATCAAACAAAAGATCAGCTTATTCGCTCTTATTGCAATAGGATTTTTTTTTAGAATGCCAGTAAAATGAGTTAGCTTTAGGTGCCACAATTGAAAAAATCTTAAGGCACAAGCCAATTTAACTATAGCAGGAATTGAAGATATGCTTGTATTTTGGAATTCTCTCTCTAATTTGCTGAGCACAAAAATAAAAGCTTCCTTATTCAGCCTAAAATATGATCTGAAACTTCAAAAACTCAAAAGTTGTAAAAGAATTTGCACTTAAGACAAATAATTGTTCCTACTTACAGATGATCAGGCAGTTCCAAGACGTTGGAGTTGTCTCGTATACTCTTTCGGAGTCGAAGCATTCTTAATTTTTTTCTATCAGATTTACTTTCTTCAAAAAACAAATCTATGTATATTACTTATCAGTTCTTATTATTTAATTACCCATTAAATGAACTTTCGATTTTTGAAACTTTTCTTATTTGATAATTGTCTGCAATGATTTGACGTTTGATTTCTTTTTTTTACTGTACTTCTGAATTTCGAACTCGAATCGTGAAGCTCGCCAACCATAGTATGTCGAATGCTTTAGTTCGCCAATGAAATAAACTCACATCGAACGTTTGATTCGCCAATCGTAATAGGGGTAGTAATTCGTATGTAAAGTCATCATAGCCCAGCGTCTCAGGTTCGATTCCCAGCCATGGCTTCCATTTTTTTATTTGTTTAAAGTGAAAACATAAATAAAAATTGTCACCACGGCTGGGATTCGAACCTGAAACCCTGATTTTAATAGCCCACGACTTTTCATTTATTTTTTTTTTTTTTTCAATTCATTTTTATTAAAATTTTCTATATCTACTTACATGCTAACAAAAATGTGTAAAACTAGCTTATATAATAACTTAATTAATTTACTGACCCTAGGCGGGTACTCTAAATTATTCAGTAACTTAATTCTAATGCCTTTCGGCCTAAAGATACAGTATATATTTCAAATTATAACTAGAATTATGAACTAAGAAAATTTAAAAAACTCAGTTTTTCTGAAATAGCCAACGACTCTGCCATTGAGCCAAGAAACACCTCAATTTTGAAACTGCTAAATGACTTTAAAGAATGTAATAGCAACATTACCTAGTAATATTACTTACCGACTGGGAGAAATACAGAGAATAAAGAAAGGAATTGAAGGACAGAGAAAAATTTATGCAACGCAGAAAAAATAAAAAGTACCAAATATTTTACTACCATTACAATGAAGTGGATGAGTGAAGCTGGAAATTTCATCATGGCAGAGAAGGAGACGCACTGGTCGATGATTCGAACTTTACAACAAATTAAAAGAGATCAACAACTCATCGCGATGATTTATCGATGGAGTTGAAATGGTTGCATGAAAATAGTTTGAAAACCATTACTCAAATATTTATTAATTTCGTTTCTAAACTTAATGCATTGTCCTTTTTTTCATTTCATTGTCAAAGTTTACGAGCGCAGTTACGATATCTGTAGACACTATCGTTAAAAAATTGAATTGCTTTCCGGTAACCCATGCCTTTCCAAAGATTCGTACAGACAGGCCGAATTGCCAAGTGTTCAGCGGGTCCCTTGAAGGGACGCCTCATCACTATTGTCGATGTGATCGACCAAAATAGGGTACTTGTCGATGGACCATTAACTGGTGTACCCCGTCAAGAATACAGGTTAAACAACTTGCACTTGACCAAATACCGCATCAAGTTCCCGTTCACAGCCCCAACCAGGATTGTGCGCAAGGCTTGGGTAGATAATGACTTGAAGGCCAAATGGAAGCAAACGTCGTGGTCAGTCAAATCCCAGAACATTCGCAAGCGCACCTGTCTTAATGACTTCGACAGGTTCAAGCTCAGATATGCTAAACGCCAGAGGAATAAGCTTCTGACAAATGCTTTTAATACTCTGAAGAAGAGGACAAAGAGCGACGGAACCGTTCGTGTATTGCAGAAGGACAGACGTGAACGAATCCTCAAGTTGAAGGCAGAAAAGAAGAAGGCTGGAAGCAAGAAGTAAAAGGGACTTTTTTGTCAACCTCTTTTTTTAAAACGCCGTTAAAATGTATTGATTTTAACAGAATTTCACAAGGGTGACGAAGAAATATAGATATGATATTCCAGATTTCAATTTAGTTGCAGGTTTTAGAAGGCCCGATCGTCCAGCAGCAGCAGGAGTAGCTGTCTATAAAAGGTTGTCTGATACAACTGCCATATTTTGCTCAAATCATATGGATTTGCATACGAGGTACACTAGTATGTTTAGTACTAATGTTTTTGGTATCGGCGATTTGTGTGTTTGTCGTTGCCACTCTGGAAATGGACAGCAAGTTATAACAGTAGGCGTTTATAATTCACCGAATACGTGTTCAAGTGTAATACGACAGTTTTTATATAAAAATTTATTTATTTAGTCTGAAGACGCTTCTGCATACCTTCACGATAAAATTGGGGAGAGATTTGATGATTTCCTAATAATTTTGAGTGGTGATTTTAACATCAACTTCGCCGATGCTACAAATTTGCCACTTTTTAAATTTTTAAAAAAAAGAATACTATTTAACAATGACGAAAGACCGCAGCCTTAGTACAACGAAATATAAAGCGACAATTGATGCAGTCTTTGCGATATATTTCAATAGATTTGAGACAAAATTGTTCGTTTCCTATTTAAGTTAACATAGACCTATTATTTCAGTATTAGAATACGATGATTGTAGAGATGATAATAGAAGACATGAAATTGTGAATGAAAACTCATAAGTTTCATTGATGTTCTTCTATATGTACATTGTACATCTACATATATTATAAAAGATTTTCCTGTACATTAAAATATTTACTGAAAATTCAATTCTGTTTTCACTTCTGTCGGCACTCCCGGAGTGCTTCATTTTTTTTGTCTTTTCAAGACTTTTACAACCATAAATATACACCTAAGTATGAGATTTTGATAAGTATTAATCAAACTATATTGCAAAACGTGGAAGCTCTCTTGTAGCGCGTATATCTACTGCAGTAGCGTTCGCGTATAGCAGACGAGTTGCACTCGACGATTCCAGTGTCGCAATGTTTACGATATTCAGTATATATATATATATACTGAATATCGTAAACATTGCGACACTGGAATCGTCGAGTGCAACTCGTATATATATATATATATATATATATATATATATATACTAGCTGACCCGCCCGGCGTTGCTCGGATCTAAATTATTTAAAAAATTGTCAGGAACACCCGCTGGACTAAGCTGAAAATAGCCGGAAAGTTTCTAGTTTCCGTGTGAATATGGTCATGACATAAAGTCTATGTAAGGGATACCTAATACCAAAAGAATTTTTAATATCGGCTCAGAATTTTTCGAGTTTTCGTTCCCGTTCCGATTCCCTTTCCCCGTTGCCGTGGAAAAACTGGTATGAAAAAAAATTGTAAGTCTATTCTTGGAGCCACAAAATACATAATTTAAAAATTTCATCGAAGTCGGTCAAGCCTTTCGTGAAATAACGCCATCTGCTGAACCGACATTTACGGGTATGACAAATAGATAGTAACCGATTCTCAGTAAAATTAGATCCATTAGAATCGGTTGAAAATTACGGGCGTTAGAAGGAAACAAAATTTTAAGCTTAAGAATAATTTATACTTTCAACACAATACCTAGCCGTTGTTTGCGGGAGCTAGTGGCACGTTTTGAGTAATTTTGAGGTTGTGTATAAAAAAAACATTTACTCCCCATCTTTGTGCTTAGCTACTGATTAACTTACTAACTCTTCTGAAACTAAGCAAATGCTAAGGAAATTTCTGAGCCTCAATATCGAGCTCAACGCTGCTGCAACATACATTAAAATTAAATTTATAGGGGAAAACATGCATATACCAAAAATCTTTAATACCGATAATTACAATCAGGGCGAAAGTTGCCAATCAGTACTAAGTCCAACAGCTTATCTGTTAAATATAATCTTAAATAGTTAATAGTTAATAAATTTAAACCACTAAATTGATAAAACTCAATTCGATTTAAATAAAAATAAAGAAGAAAACTTACACTGTTATCGCAATGAATTCTCTGAGCAAAAATTATGATTTCAGAATTTAGCAAATTAAATTGATAAATATGACATTTACACTGAGACTGTAGAATATAATATATAAAATTCTCGTGTCACAGTGTAAATTAAAGAAACAATGTTAAGGGTAGATGGCCCTTATCACTTAGGGGTATGGAAAATAATTAGTAGCCGATTCTCAGACCTACTGAATACGCATATAAAATTTGGTAAAAATCGGCAAAGCCGTTTCGGAGGAGTACGGTAACTAACATTGTGACATGGAAATTTTATATATATAAGGATATATATATATATGTGTGTGTGTGTGTGTGCGTTTTTATTTGCATTAATTCCTGCTTGTTGCGGTTTGATAAAACTTTGAAGAAGAAGAATTTCGTAGGGCTTGCTGAAAAAAAAATGTTGAAAAGACAGAAAATTTCTGTTTATAGCCGTGTTTCAATAACTGCAAAATTGTAATACGTAGTCAATCAAAGTTGAGGGAAATACAAAAAGTGCCAAAAATTTCGTTATTTCATCAACTTCTTTTGCGTTTATCTTACCTTCTAGATCACTTAGTGGGCTTACATTTTACAGAGAACCTCCTTTTATCGTGTACAATAAGTCCTAAATATCAAATGAATCGGCCGCTTCTGAACCGAGGTATGTAAAAACGATATCAGTTGGATACATTCGTGCATCTTTCGCGTGAAAAAAAAACTTTCGTATTTTTATTCTTAGAGATAAACTCTCACACATTACATTTATTTCGGCTTTTAACTGTGTCATAATAGAATTTGTCAGAGAATTAGTGAGCAATTCTAAACGGTATTCAATTTTGTTCTATAAAACAGTTTGGGCATGCGTTGTTAAAAGGGAACTAGTGTTATTAAGAGGGGAGTTTGAATGTTTTTCTACCGATATCAACTTCTTTTGTTGCTCATTCCACTTCCTCTGAACATTTTAAATGAGAAATTTCAGGCAGGTAGGAAAATGCGAAGTTTATATGTGATTAGTTCAGCCTAAACGCAATTTTAACATAGAAAACTAATAAATTGAAGTATCTTTATGCTTTATAAAAACTAAGTAGCAATTTATTTTATTTTTAAGATTTTACTTTTATAAATTAATAGAGTACTGAGCTCAAATTGGTGGTATGCTTCACCCGAACACGTTCACAATTTTTGTTCTTGTGGATTAGGGTTTGTCATTTTTAGGCAACTTTTTTATTTCAACACAAAACTGGCAAAAATATACTTTCAGGAAAGTATAAAATGAAGCCCTTTAAAATTTGAGCTCTTAATATTAACATTGAGTGGTGCCTGTTCTTAACTTTCAGTTTTCCATTTAAATAGCATAGAAAAAAATTTTTTCTTAATTTTGTAGCTTGTTTGAGCATTCTAAAAATGAACTGACGTTTTTTTTGTTATGAAATCGATTGCTCTACAGAAAAGCTCTTAATTATTTTTTTCATAGAGTGAGCCGTTCTGAAGATATTCAAACTCAAAGTTGGAAATGTATGAAATTGTGACTTTTATTTTAATAAACTCATACTTATGACCTTTTTTATGACTTAAAAATTATTTTCAAGAACAAATAACTACTTTTGTGTAAAAAGAAAATAACACTTATATCTCAATTTTTTTTTCCGCATTTTATTTTACTTACAATCAAAAAAAGTTATTTCTGTTCAATATATCTGTTCAATTAGAGAATCAGTAAAACAATTAATTTTTTACTCTTTTTTTAATTTTTTTCATTTTTTATAATTTTACTTCGGCTCAGTCAGTATATTACTATTCGGACTAGTTTTCTCGTGAAAATGTAAGTTAAGGGTTGTTCTGTCATTACTTTCTTCTGTTTAAAGCTACATACATATATTTCCAACTTTAATTTGGAATATCTTCAAAACGGCGCACTCTATGAAAAAAATAAGGATCATCTCTTTTGGAGAGCATTCAAATTTCTACTTAAATAATTTGTCAGTTAAAAAATAATACACAAAATCAAAACGAAAAAAGTGGCAACACGGACAACATCACATACCATAGCATACGTTACATTCCCAAGCTAACAAATAACAAATACCTACACGAAATAATAAAAATCAACAAAGAGAGAACTTCATTCGCTCACAAATCTAATCACACACTCAGCAAAATATTCACAAGAACAAAGACACCATTGCAAAAGGAACAACAACATGACGTGGTCTACGAAATAAAATGCAACGGCAAGACGAATGAAGTGTGCGATCTTGTATATATTGGCACAACAAAACGCACACTAGCCACAAGAATAGCTGAACACAAAGCTGACGTCAGGAAAAAGAGATCATCTACTGGACTCTCACAACATATGACAGAACATGGACACACCGCTGATTTCGATGACGTACAAATTCTTGACAAGGAAAGAAACACAAATAAGAGATTCACATTGGAGAGTCTAAGAATACAACAAAACATTAAGAGAACGATGAATTTCTAAGAAGACAAAGACAATTTAAGTGCTAGCTACAGTGCTGTCATAAAGTAAACGTCTGTGATAACAATTAGTTGATATTTTCTGTTTTGTCCTGTTTCCTAATTTATTTAATTTATTCAATTTTTTAATCTCTATGTAAAGTGCAATAGACTAAAAATAGACTAACTTTTTTAATTTAAATGAAACAAATGTAAATTGACAATAGTAAGTAACTAACTAGATTATAGAGTAAAAATTAGAAAATCCAAAAATTGTAATTATAGGTCCAATAAAAAAGACCCCCTGAAGAAGTTGAAAAATAATCAACGAAACGTCGGGACAAAGTTTTAAAAATGGATTAATTTATTAATTGCATAGAAAAGTAACAGATCAAAAAGCCCAATAAAAAACAATCAAAAATTAATTTAAAATACAATTGATCATTTCTTCATAATTTGTCAGTTTATTTTTACATTGCTCAAATGTAAGAAAAATAAGAAAAAATAAAAAAAAAATTCCATGTTATTTAAATGGAAAATTAAAAGTTAATAACAGGCACCACTTAATGTTAATATTAAGACCTCAAATTTTAAGAGGCTTCTTTTTCTACCTTCCTGAAAGTATTTAGCTTGTGTTTTTTGTTTAAAAATAAAAGTTGCCCAAAAACTACACAACCTATTGTTGGTGTTTTGCAGAGTAGGGCGCAGCTTGTTATAGTTTCAAGAATTTTAAATGACCCTCTTCCAAGATTTGGAAAAAAATAGTTCAGAAGTTCAGAGTCTGGATGGTTGTAGGTACTCGTAAGACAAGTCTCTCAAAAGAAATGGGTAATTAAAATAAACAAATTCACAAAATAAATTGAGGTTCATAATTGTTGCGCAAATAATTTTATTTCAAATATTCAAAAATCAAACCAGACTTCAAATAAAATATTTTTTTTTTGTTATTTCATTATTAAATTTTCAACCAGCCCAAAAATGCAGATCGTAAATTGCGCACTTTACTTATATCTGCTTCGTTACATTGTTCGTTAATAGCTAAAGGCGACAGGCTGCTACTGACCGATGATTTTGTAAATTTACTGAAGTTGGTATTGTTACTACCACCAACAAATGACTCAACATCAGACGGCATAGTATTTAAAGTTTTTTCCGCAGCAGCTGTTTGGATTTTAATATTGCTGATTGGATTTGGGGTTTTATTGGTCGTCTGCAATTTTTTTTTTTGCTCGAGACATCCCACATCTTTATTAGGAGATCTTAGAGGGGTAAATCTTACATTTGCAGTAATAGATGTTTTTCGTGTTTTAGGTTTGCTTTGAATTGCATTTCGTGAGATAAAGCAAATTTTTTTATCAATTTGAAATATGCCGCTTCTATTAAGAGTTTTTCCAAACAATTCATCTTGCTTTAGTGGATCCCGTTTTGTTTTTGGTACTGTAAACATTTCGGATTGTTTTTCGGGAGGAACGAGTTTCGAATCTGTAAAAATCGAAGATGTTGGGCTCGGGACTTTTCTTTCAAAACTTTGTTTAATATACCTACTGGTACTGTTCTCAAAAAATATATTTTCTCTACTAGAACTTAGTGTTTTGCGTATTGATAAAGAAGGTCGTTCATCATTTGAGCAAAGCATATTCGCTTTCGAAGAATATACATGTTTGTATCCAGAAAGTGGTATTTTGCTGGGCTTGAATCGCTTGGGCGCCGTGATTACTTGTTCATATTCACTAAAAACTGGGCTCTTGGTTTCCTGAGCGCATATACAATCATTTTTGAAGTCTCGTTTTATTTGAAAATGTGTGTCTGTTTCTATACATTTATCATAAGATAATTGAGGCGATCGCAGGACCGAGGACAAAAAATAATCAGAAACATTTTCATTTTGACGTGATAAGGTTTCAAGTGGTTTATTTTTGATTTTAAGAGGAAAACTTTTCGACGCATTAAGTCCAGGGCAAAACTCTCCAATCTGAAAAAAAAAAATAAAAGATCTAGTATTATATTTTCGGAAAATTAATGCCAGTCCTTTATAATAATAATTCAAAGAAAAGAATAAGTGTTTCGAAAATCTGCGATGTAGTTAATACTCCCACTGGAACACTTTTAAATGTTTTCAGAGTAAAACCTAGGCGTGGGGGACGCAATATAACACTTGCTCAAATTTGCGCACGTTAAAAACCAGCACAACCTGTTAAAGGGTTAGGGGTAGTCAGGAGCGTGAAAGAATGCCATATTTTAATAAAATATTTTTACTAGTTATGAATTTTTTTCACACAAGTGAAAACGTAGCATCATTTCGTCATATTTTAACATTACTTCACCAAAATTAAAAAAAAAAAAAATATTAACTATTTTACAAGTTATGGCGGTTTAAGTTGAACAGGTTTTAAAAGTGGGTCCTTGCGGTGCCAACTGTAACTTAAAAAACTTTCCATAGATTTGAATGAAACTTATACAGTTTTTAGAAAACTGTAGGAAACCCCTCTAATTCGAAAAACGAAAAAGTAATAAACTCTTTTCAACCTGCGAATCAACCTTAACACCATTCCGACCAGACCTTAAGAAAAAAAAATTAAGTTGCGCAATTTCATTGTGCTCAAGTTCCCCTTTTATCTGCACTTCCGTTCAGCCATATTGCCACGTCGACTACACAATTTTCACACGTCATATGTCCCACCCTTTCTTTTTCTGGTGACGACGGCGAACGACAAGGTGTGGTCGGGCAACAGATTTTTTTTTTTTACTATTTTCAAAGCGTGAAAGGAAATTGATTACAGGTATGAATAAAGTGTTTTATTACCCCTTTTTTATTATTAATTCGCACTTCTCGTGCTTGCTACAGAGAAAAGTAAGTTGCCGGCTGAATAGCACAAACAAAGAAGAATTAGGAGACGACGATCGCTCAAGAAACGCCTATGGCCACGTGCCAAGGACTCTTCAGGTTGGCGAAACATTCCGACGAGAAAATCCTGGTGCGAGAAGTGATCTTCTTTGCCAGCAAAGGCTGATCCTTTTTTTTGGAAATGATCACTAACCATTCACATCGCACAGGTAAATAAATTTTCATTATTCGGTGTACCCGATTAACAATAGCCTACACAGGCAGCATTCAAGGGAAATTGAAAACGCCGCCGCCGTTCATCCGTACACCCTAGGGATTACAACAGTTCACGTGCCACAAGCATGAGGACGACGAATAGCGCCCTTGAATAGAGAGAGATACGTAGTGCCCAAGAAGAAAAAAATAAAGAAAAAAACAAGAAACAAATAGAAATTAAAATTCCTGCGGCAAAGGAGATTTCATCCAAGGGAAATAGACGAAAAGATACAAAAGAACAAAAGAGCAAACGAGCAAAATAAAATATACAGTCCGCAATAAGACAGACAAAAAATGTGAACAAATACATAGTTGTCAAGGTCCCATAGCACTCGTCACTCGTTGCGTGTAGTCGTGCTACTTAGCGTTGTCGGTCTACAGCTCATATGCTCATATGTTCAGCCTCGTCGTATACGATTATCCTACACGGTACATAGTGCTCGTAGTGCCTTTTTTTTATACATACCGGTCTACTGCGGGACAGTGATCAGGTACCGTTCATAACTGGTAGCAGTACAGGAACCTTAGTCGGTAGTGAAAACGAAAAGCAAACCAGTGAGGACTGCCTCAATACGCCCGCGTGACCTTTCGAAATCCCTAAAAGAGTATGCGGCGAATTGGAAGTGTTTTCTTTTTGGACCCAAACGTTCAATCCGAAACTAAACATGTTAAGAAATAGCTTTGAGAAACTATAAAAGTGAATTAGCATCAAAAAAATAGTGTCTTATGAGAAAAATATAAGGTCTGTTCGTTGAACTTTCCCCAGGGTTGACCCAGGTTTTCTTGACAACCCTGTGAATTATTATCAAAAAAACCTGGGGTTTCCAGTCCTCAAAAAACGCTATACCACAAATCACCACACATCCCTGTTATTAAGAAGAAAAATACATGCCATTTGACAGCTCTCAACTCGCCACAGTAAAAAGCTAGGGCGAGTTGGGGGAACACCTTTGGCAAACCTATGGCTCATAAAACACTCAATTTGACATTCAGGGTGAATTTAGGTTTCTCAAAAAACGCTTTGTGGCGACCCTAGGGCAACTCCAGGGCTTCAACGAACAGACCTATAGTATCATGAAAAGAATTTAAAAGAAAAAGAAAGTAAAAATAATGTCAAAAGTAGATTCAAGAAAAAGAAAATATAATAGCAATAAGGTGCATAAGGAACTCAAGAGTTCTATTTGGCATTTGAAGTGGATTATGCAACATGCAGTCAGTCAGAGATATCTTATGTAATCTTTTTTTTTTGAGGAGCAGCGTTTACTTCAACATCACAGGTACTTCACCGGGCCAGAAGCTGTGCACATCTTCAGGATTCGAGGTGAGTTTTTTTCCTGTTTTTTTTTTCTAAATCTATTTTACATAAATCGTTGAAAACATAAGTAAATGCCCCTATAAAAAAAAAGAGTTGGTAGAACATCTCCATGAAGGTCGATTGACAAAAGAAAAAGAAATAAATAAATATTGTATTGAGAGTGGATTCGTAATTAAGAATTAACTTAAGTGAAATGAGAATGGATTTGAATTCCATAAATTGATCGAAAAATGTACAAGAATCAAATGTAGGTGAATAAAAGTTATCATAATCATTACTGGAGAATTTAGTAACTTGTAAATGACGTTTATTGAGAAAGAGTAGATGAAGTTGAAAGCATGCTTTATAGGTGCTTATGAATTAGTGACATAAGAACAAGGTTAGTACTGATCATGAAGCAGTAGACAAGATAAGTAAGGGATGTGGTGATGGGAGATTGTCGGGCGGGTCGACGCCGAAGAGACGTTATGATGGCGGGGGCAGTGACATGGTTTCTCACCCCTAAAGTTATACGGCTCATTTAAGGAAGGATTATTTTTGTGTCTCGGTGTTAAGAAGAACGAGAGGGTAAGTGAAAGCAGAGGAAGATGTAAGGAAAGGGAAACTATAAGAATCTAATAAATCTGATAAGTTCTGAATATTTAAGGGGCCTTTGACAGTTAGAGTGAAGACAGGGGCACAGGTGAGTGTGGGAAGCCACACCCAAGGGCGGGAATTATATCACTCAGGTTGCACTCACACCTATGCAACCAACTGAATTCCCCAGAATTTATTTTTATTTTTGTACTGATGCTTCGAGTTCTACAAGATGTTCTTGGTGGACGAATATTATGTCCAATGCTATCTAGGACCAGGTCTGAGTAAATAGATGTAACCTCGTCTGTTCCCCGTTGTCAAGATCCCCCCCACCGACGAGCTGAGGACGTGCAATCACTAGCAGACCTACATACATCGTGAGGGAGCAGACCACCACCCGAACCTCTGCCTGGACTGGCGAATGGGTTTCTGTGACCATTCGTCATAGAGGTAGAGAATAGTTCGGGAGGAGAGGAAGCGAATCCAAGTCGGATCGTTTTCTGGTTCGAGTGTACCAGTGTACCAGTAATTTAGCTCTGTCGAAAATTTCATTTCATTTCAGTATTTCTATTGATTTTAATATCATTGTGAATAGTTTAGTGTTTTGAAGTGTTTAAAATCAATTAAATCAATTAAAATTGTTTGTTTCCTGCATTTTTGTAGTGAATTAGTTTTATTTGTTTGTCGCTCTGCATTCATTGTGTTTGGTGAGAAACAGATTTTTTTTTCTTATTTTTCTGTTCCGTTTGAGTGTGTTTTGAGTGATTTCAATAAACTTTCTCTTCTCTTTCTATTATATTGTAAATCTTAACTATCATCTTTGTCTAAATTAACTATATTCCAATTTAATTTTGTATATCAAAAGTAAAAACTTTCTCTAAATTATCTGCTTGGTGGTGCGATCGTCTAGCAGACCAGCATTTTTAGTACAATTCAACTCCCGGGACACAAGTTCAAATCCCATTGGGGTCACTTTTTTTTTTTTTTTTTTTGTTAATAATTATCATTTTGATTTCACCTTATTTTTATTGCACTTGCAAATTAATTTAATTTTTTAATTACATTTTTAACATGGCTTGTGCAGCGGGTAAATGCATCGAAAACGCCAGTGCGCCTCTCTTTGAATGCTATGGGCCTTGCGGGAATGTCTTCCATTCCAAGTGTATCGGCTCAAGCAATGCATTTTTGGATAAAATAAGTGCGTCAAAGATTGCTTGTTGGTATTGCTCAGAATGCAAAAAGATATCCCTGTACCTACTGGCTATTAAAATGTCAAATTTTAAACTAGACATTTTGAAGCTGTCGAAAGGCTTTGAGGAACTTCTTAAGGTTTTCAATGACAGTGTTTCTAACCTTGCTTCATTTTCATCTCCTTATAGTTCCGTTGATACTTCAACCTCAACTGATGATTTGGGGCCTTTAATCATTGAGAAACCCCAATTGTTAGTAGACCTTCAATCGCAACCGACTTCCTTAGCTACCAGCTCGGCCATAGCATTATCCAAAAACTAAAAAAAAAAATCGCGATGGTGCAGTAGCTAATCAAGTTTCTAGTCCTCCTCCAAAGCGCAAAACACTGAGGAGCAATACGAACAAAGATCAACTGAACAGTTTACTCGTTCTTCCTGAGTCCAATGCGTCAGTGAATAAAAATCCTAATAAAACCTCTAATAATAACCTGGATGCAATAGAATCCACTACACCAATTATCGAAAGCTCGCTTTCTATGGACACGCAGGATGTAATTGAACCTGTTTCTCTGGGAATAAATGTCCTTATGGAAGCAGTTCCCAAACCTAGATCCCTTTTTGTCTCACGACTTAGACCAGAAATCACGCCAGATGATGTTTTGCGTCATTTGGTTGACAAAAAGAGTATCCCCTCTGTTACGTCAATTAAATGTAATAAAATCAGTAAGAACAATAGCTTTGTTTCTTCATTTAAGTTAGTTGTTCCTCCCTCCCTCTCTAATTCTATACTGAATAGTGGTTCTTGGCCTGATGGTACACTCATTAAAGAGTTTACATTACGCAAGAAAAAAGCAGTTAGAACTGAACGGATACCTGTACCAAAAAACTAAATAGAATTGCCCTCTTCTACCAAAATGTAAGAGGGCTTCGTACTAAAATTACGGATCTTTACCTTAACTCTCAAGTCTTCTCGCATGACATATTTGTCTTAACTGAAACCTGGCTCAATTCAAGTCACTTGGACACTGAGCTCTTTAGTCAGGACTTTTCAGTTTATCGTAAAGACCGTCACTACGATAAGGCAGAAGATGTGGGAGGTGGTGCATTGATTTCTGTAAGAAATATTTATATGTCGTCTCAAATCACTTTTCCTTTTTCCTTTACAATTGATGTATTATGTGTCAAAGTATCCGTACAGTTAAATAGTATATATGTCGTAAACGTCTATATTCCTCCAAAGAGTCCTGTCTCAGCTTATACTGAGCTCTCTTTAGTTTTAGATTATGTAATGGAATTGTGTTGTATGAAAAGCTATATTTTATTGTTGGGCGGTTTTAATTTGCCAGAAGTGAATTGGGTCCCTTCTTAAGACGGATCCTTTCAAGTTGCATCTTTGACTTCGTCTCAGCAAGAGCTTCGTTTACTTGACAATATCATTTCCTCAGACTTACAGCAAATAAGCTGTATTAGAAACTTTATGAATCGCATGCTCGATTTAGTTTTTTCATCTGACGCAGTAAGTACTGTTGTTCTTAAATCTAAGTATGGCATTACTAACTTAGATGATCTTCACCCACCTTTAGATATTTTTCTGGATTTAAGTTCTGATTTATATGTTCATAGTAACTCATTTGACTGTTCATACACTTTTGACTTTCGGAGAGCGAATTTCGATTTGCTTTCCGAAGAACTCACCAGAGCCGGTATAGATAATGTATCAGCTTCTGACAATATCGACGATGCAGTCAAATGCTTTTACTTGATCTTGGAAAATTGTATGAACAAAATTATTCCCCGAAAAATCCTTAAGAATTCCTGCTTTAATCAGCCTTGGTATACCAAAGAACTAAAGATTCTGCGAAATAAGAGAAATAAAGCCTGGAAAGCCTACATTAAAACTCATTCTACAACTATAGTGTTTATATTAGTTTTTTTGAAAACTTTAACATGCTCTCCAAAACTCTTTACTCCAACTACCTAAGACAGATGTCTTTCTCTTTAAGGGATGACCCAAAAAGTTTTTGGCGATTTGTTAATTCAAAGAAAAAATCTGATGGGTACCTATTGTAATAGAATGTAAACTCTAAATTAATACAAGTGGCAACTCTTTTATGTAACACATTTTTGGATTCTTAAGTTGTCAACTATTTTCTAATGTCAATTATCTTTGAATAAATTCTTTCTCTTTTTCAACTTCCGTCATAGTAAGAACACCTTTCATTCTTGTGCTCCGATATTAGCTTTTTCTAGAGGTTATGGGCCCAGGCCACGATATTTAGTTAAAGCACAAGAAAGTTAGGGAAAGTCGGGAATTAAATAAAATATTTTGAGTAACATTTTGCACACAGATGCCCCAGAATTGTCCGCAGTTTGATTTTTATTTATCCACCAGTTTTTGCGTTTTCCACAGTATAGCATGGCAGCTTCATCATCGTCGTTGCTTTCTATTGAAAAGCTCCGTGGCAGAGAAAACTATGATTCGTGGAAATTCGCCGTTCAAAATCTTTTGGAACACGAAGAACTCTGGGATTGCGTCATCGAGAAGTGTACTGATGCCAAAAAGTTGGTCAAGGCTAGAACCAAGATTATTCTTTTGATCGAGCCAATAAATTACGTCCACGTCAAAGATGCAGTCTCACCGAAAGAAGTATGGGATAAATTAAGAAAGGCGTTCGAAGATTCAGGGTTAACTCGAAAAGTTGGGTTACTGAGAGCTCTGATTACCACGAGGTTGGAGGAATGTGAGTCTATTTACGAATACGTTAATAAGATCATAAGCACGGCTTACAAGATACGGGGAATAGGTTTGGACTTGAGCGAAGAGTGGGTAGGCACGTTGCTCCTGGCAGGACTTCCAGATCGGTACCAGCCGATGATAATGGGCATCGAAAGTTCTGGGTTGGAACTCACCGCAGATGCCATCAAATTGAAGTTGCTACAGGATGTCAAGACGACCGCCAATGATGGGTCGATGGTTTTTTATAGTAAAGCGTCGCAGAGGCGCGGCAGCAGCAGACAGAAGCGCATACGGTGCTTCCAGTGTAATAAGAACGGCCATTTTGCTCGCGACTGACTGGAAAGAAAGGGAAATACTTTCAACAATAAATCAAATTCGAGTCAACTACTATTCACCGCGTTGTCAGCCAAGGAAATAGACACAAACGAATAGTATTTGGACTCCGGCGCGTCAAAGCACATGACGCTGCATGAAGATTGGTTGGAGAATATTTCCAAGACGGACACAGGCAGAGTGGTAATTGCTGACAAAAATGTGATGGCTGTTGGTGGTAAAGGTGATGTCAAGATTGCGTTGTCGACAGGTGAGAGTGGTGTTGCAAAGGATGTTCTTTTTGTACCGAATCTGTGTGCAAATCTGCTTTCTGTAAGCCGTTTGACAGATTGTGGGAATTCAGTAGTTTTCAAGGGAAACTGCTCCGAGATTTACAACAATGAACAAAAATTAATTGCGACTGCTTCTAAGAAGGAAGGTGTGTACAAATTAGACAGGTCAGCTGAATTTGCACATGCCAACTTGTCAATTGCTGATGAACAAAAACCTTCGCTGTGGCACCGTCGCATGGGACACCTTAGTCCGGAAGGTATGTTAAAGTTGAAAAACATTGTTGATGGGGTAAATTTGTCTGAAAAAGAAAGTATTGCACCATGTGTTGTATGTGTCAAAGCAAAGCAGACTAGGCAGCCGTTCAAAAACACAGGAACAAGAGCAACAGAACTTCTTGAGATTGTTCATTCTGACGTGTGCGGCCCTATGTCTGTAAATTCCATTGGAGGGGCAAGATATTTTTTGATTTTTGTGGACGACTTCAGCCGCAAAGTGTTTCTGTATCTAATACAGCAGAAATCCGAAGTGAAAGACAAGTTTGAACATTTCAGAAGTCTCGTTGAAAATCAAACGCAGAAAACTATCAAAATTTTGTGCACCGATAACGGTTCAGAATACTGCAACCAGGCGTTGTTGAACAGTTTGCGCAAACATGGAATAAGACACCAGAAAACAGCACCGTATACACCGGAACAAAATGGCCTGGCCGAAAGAACAAACAGAACAGTGGTGGAAAAGGCTCGTTGCCTACTTTTTGATGCGAATCTGAAGACCGAGTTTTGGGGAGAGGCAGTGACGACAGCTGCGTTTATTATTAATCGATCACCGAGAAAAGGCCTGACTGATGTAACACCAGAGGAGGCCTGGTCGGGGCAGAAACCGAACTTAATGCGTTTCAGAGTGTTTGGGTGTCGAGCAATGGTTCATATTCCAAAGGAAAAGCGAAAAAAATTCGACCCCAAGTCACTTGATTGCATTTTTGTTGGTTACAGTGAAGATTCCAAGGCGTATCGACTAGTTGATCCGAAAACAAAGAGACTGTATATCAGCAGAGACGTTATCTTCATGGAACAAGAGATTTCAAATCAGAATCAGGTAATTAATTCCGATTATGATACTCATGTTATTTGTTCACCATTAGATTCAGTGGGAGAAACAACAGGCGATGAAGAAGAAGAAGTCCAAGTCGATGAAGAAAGTTGTGATGATTTAGAATTGTCAAACGAGAGCGAGACGTTTTACTCCGAGGCTAGCAGCACTTTGGTTCCTGATTCAGATATGGACTATCAATTTCCATTCAGCGCTGAGGCAGTTGTTGAATCAGAAGTCAGAAGATCATCGAGAGCTCCGAAGCCGATAGTAAGACCTGATTTTGTTTCGCTAGTTGCACGTGAGATGACGAGTGATCCGACGACAGTTCAAGAAGCAATGTCTCGTCCAGAGGCTGATTTATGGCGCGCAGCAATGAAGGAAGAATATGACGCTCTTATTAAAAATCAAACTTGGGAGCTCGTTCCGTTGCCGGCCAACCGTAAGGCGATAAATTGTAAATGGGTCTACAAGACGAAACGCGACAATACTGGCAATATATCACGCTACAAGGCAAGATTGGTGATAAAGGGTTGCGCCCAAAAGAAAGGCCTGGACTATGAGGAGACATATTCGCCGGTAGTGCGTTACACTTCGATTCGTCTTTTACTGGCTTTGGCGGTTCGATACGATTTGTACATAGACCAGATGGATGCTGTTTCAGCGTTCTTGCAAGGCGATCTCCAAGAGGAGATATATATGTACCAACCCAAAGGTTTTTCTGAAGACCCCAAACAAGTATGTAGATTAAAAAAATCTCTCTACGGATTAAAACAATCAAGCAGATTGTGGAACAGAAAACTGGATACTGCACTTCTTAAATTTGGAATGCAGAAGTCGCAGCTGGATCCATGTATTTATTTCCAAATCTCGAAAGAACAAAAACTAATAGTAGCTGTTTATGTGGACGATATCCTAATTCTTTCAAATGATGATTCATCGAAACTCGAGCTGAAGAGCTATTTAATGAAGGAGTTTGAAATGAAAGATTTGGGTGCTGCTCGTTACATACTGGGAATGCAGCTTCATCACGATCGAACAAGCGGACTTTTAACGATCGACCAACAACAGTACATTGCAGAAATTTTGGAACGTTTCCGAATGAGTGACTGCAACCCGACAACTACACAAATCATTCGTACTTTCCGAAACCACATCCCTTATATGATTTAGAAAAAGCGTATTTGTTTCAGGTTGAGAAATCAGAAGTAATATATATATTTTTTTTTGAGACCTTAGTAAGTTATTCAAAAATCGAACAAGAAGATTTGGAATAATTGTAGTATTTAGGAATTAAAAGAGAGAAAAGTCACAGAACAAATAGTAGTATAGAATAGACATGATAGTTTTTTTTGTTGGTGTGATACACTAGTAGGTAGTAAGTTTTAGTTAGACGATACTCAACTTAATATAAAAGAATAAATGGTGGGAGGAAGAAAAGGTAGATCGCGTCGAAGGGGAGCTTCGTCTCCGGACGATAGGTCTAGTAAACGAAGTGAGGAGGTAAGTGAGCGCAAAGGAGAGCAACTGACAACGGGAACTGGCGACGTCACTGAGCATAGTATGGTTTTGCCGAGCGGCCAAAGGCAAGCGAATTCGACGGCAAGATCAAACACAAGTGGGGCCGAGCTAAGGCAAGACTCGGAAAATTTTTCTGTTTATGTTCAAGAAGTGGTAGCAGCCTCGATGGGTTTGCAAAGGGTAGAGGATCAGCGTTTTCTTAGATAAGAGCTAGCGAAAAATCAAGCTAGTGTCTTAGACCACGTGAGGGTGATAGTTAGGGAGACATTGGAAAAGAACTTGCCACCGGTGCAAGCTAACAGTGGACCGTCTACTTCACGACAAGAAGTGGGAACTAATCGTTTTAACAGTAACCCACCACGATCGAACATCAATGACATAAATACCGCAAGAATGGAAAGGCACGAGCAAGTCGTTCATCCCGTCGATATGGCACAGGGATCGAATGTTGGCAATTTCCTAGCCCAATTAGGGAATCTTAATCTAAACGATTCCCCAGCTTCGACTTCTAACCCGTTTCAGCCGGCAACCTCACTAACGAACTCTCACATGCGTTTTCCACAATATCACAAATGAAGAATACGTTTTGATGGCAAGAACATAACTATAGATGATTTCCTCTTTCGACTGGAAAGAGTGAAGAATAGTTGAATCGGTCATTTCAAAAACCACTTAAGTCACATTTTTTCCAACATGTTTTTTTTTTTTTGCTGAAAATGGTTCCTCACAGGTAGAGAACCATTTTCAGCAAAAAAAAAGCATGATGGAAAATATGTGACTTAAGTGGTTTTTGAAATTACCGATTCAGTTATAATGTGTCTTGGGAAGAGGTGATAGTAAATTTTCACCATTTCGTCAGTGGCCCACCTGAGAACTGATTCTGGATGTTTTTGAAAAGCAACCAAAACGCGTCGTGGGCCGTACTGCGTACAGCTCTTTTTGAACAATATAGAACCCTTGAAACTGACTCGGAGTTGTCACGTAAGATGGCCGATAGGAAACAGTTACAAAAGGAAACGTTCAACAATTTCTACGACGATTTATTACCAATAAACTCAAGATTGCGTGTTCCAAAACCATCAAAGGAATTGGTCGAGTTAATAAAACAGAACGTACACAGACGAATGGGAGAATCACTGATTACGTTTAACAACACCAGTCTGCCGGAAATGGCGTACGTATGTAGGCCAATTGAAAAATATTTGGGGAAACAAGAAACTCCTAAGACAAGATATTCCTCGAATTTTCAAAACCAGCCTGCACGGCGAAATATTAATGAACTTGAAGTTCTTACCACGGGGGTGACACAAACGGAGTTACCCATGGTAGAAGCAATTCAGGGTGATACGAAATCTCCCAAGAGTTGGAATTGCAAGCATAGTGGACATACTTTTCGAGAGTGTAGAGACTCGAAAAGAGCGATGTTCTGTTACCGTTGTGGTTTAGCAGACGTTGTTTCGCCAAATTGTCCAAAATGCTCGGGAAACTACCAGCAGAACAACTCTTCAACCGGGGAGAATTGTTCGAGAACAGCCAACCCGGCATAATAGGTATGAAATAATCGGATAAAAAAATTACCTGCGACCTTGTTAAAAAGCTAGAATATAGTAAAACTACACACGAAACACCGAATGTACCGAGAAGATCGTTACATGAGCGTCAGAAAGCGTATTACGAAGCGCGGAGTCGCATAGTTACCTTCAAACAACCTTCAAGTAGAATTCAACGAGCTAGAGAACGTTTCAAGGAAAAGAAATTGTATTATCAAAATATCGCGTCTACGACATTGGATAATACGTCAGGAGATTCTCGTCCCTATGTGATGGTAGGAATTTTCAAAGAAAATTGGTTGGGGCCAGTGTTAGTTGTCTGGGAACAAACATACTCGAATACCTGAAAGAAAAAAATTTACCTTTTAAGAAGTTGTCCGCTTCAGTGTCGACATCAGTCGAAGTTCAATATAAAGGGGAAGCCCATCCTATAGATTTCTATATTGTACCGTCGTTGGCTCAACGCTTATATTTGGGCGTGGATTTTCGGAAGAAATTCCGAATTGCACCTAATGTGATTGCTGGTCTATCGATGGAGACACCGGCTAGGAAAGTTCAAGGGTCGGCAGTTGAGTGTCAGCTCTCAAACCAAGAACGGGAAATCCTTCGGAGCACGATCGCCCAGTTCCATCGTTCACGGTGAAAGGATTGGGGAAAACTCACTTGTTAGAACATGTGACTGATACAGGCGAGGCAACGCCAATTAAGCAGAGGCATTATCCTATATCTCCAGCGATACAAGCCTTACTGTATCAGGAATTGGATCGTATGCTTGAGTTAGGGGTCATCGAAGAAAGTTCTAGCGCCTGGAGTTCACCCGTCGTTTTAGTACGGAAACCAGGTAAAAACCGTATGTGCCTAGACTTTCGGAAGGTGAACCAGGTAACAAAAAAGAATGCGAGCCCAATTGCTAATATTGAAAGACTGTTAGCACGCCTTTCAGAAACACACTTTATTTAAAGTGTGGATTTGAAAACGCGTACTGGCAGATACCGTTGGAGAAAGGATCGAGGGAAAAAACAGCCTTTACCGTCCCCGGGAGACCTCTATATCAGTTTCGAGTGATGCCTTTCGGACTCTCGAACGCGGCTCAAAGCTTAACGTATCTAATGGGTAGAGTAGTCCCGCAAGAATTAAGAGAGCAGGTGTTCGTTTACTTGGATGATTTATTGATCATCTCGCGTACTTTCGAGGAACACGTTAAGATACTGGGGATAATAGCGAACAGGTTACGTGAGGCAGGATTGACGAGTAACGTCGAGAAATCGAAGTTTTGTTTCCGGGAACTGCAGTACCTAGGTTATGTAGTGGGACAGGGTTGCTTAAATGCTGACCCGGCTAAGATAGCGGCAATTTTAGAATTTCCTATTCCAGAGAAACCCAAGCAAGTAAGACGTTTCCTAGGTATGGCAGGGTGGTACCGGAGGTTTGTAGATAATTTCTCTACCCGGTCGGCTCCGATAGCTGATACTCTGAAGAAAACAAAAAAATTTGAGTTCGATACCAAGGCTGTGGAGGCTTTCGAAGATCTGAAGGTGGCTTTAACTTCGGCACCAGTTTTGATTAACCCAGACTTTAACAAAGAATTTATAATTCTCTGTGACGCCTCAGCGACAGGGATAGGTTGCGTATTATGTCAAAAAGACGAGAAGGGGGCTGAACGTCCAATAGTATTTTTCTCGCGAAAATTGAATGCGGCTCAGCGGAACTTTTCCGTAACCGAAAGAGAACGTCTCGCGGCAGTAAAAGGGATGTTAGGTTAGGTTAGGTGGAAGTGGCTGTCAGTCAATGAGTACATTGCCTAACACACTTAGGCCGCAAGGGCCCATTGTGATACCACAGAGATCAGCAAGTTAATCACCTACTGATCTCAGAAACCCGGTGTAAGATTAACGAGTTAATCACTCATTAATCTTCCATTACGGTACTAGCCGGTTAATCACCTGCTAGTCGAACCACGTGGAACTTTTAATGTATTTTGAAAGACTTTTAGGGTCTATGTAAGCTAGGTCGCTAGTATCATCGAAGAAGAATTCACCGAGATGAGCCTTCCTCCTATGAAGCAGTGCAGGGCATGAGCAAAGAAGGTGTTGAACGGTCTCTTCCTCCTCCTCGTCCATGCACCTTCTGCAGAAATCATTGGAAAACACACCAAGTCTTTTGGCGTGTCTCCCTATTAGACAGTGTCCTGTAAGAACACCTATGGTAGAACCTAGACACAGACGGTTCAGGGCCAACAAACTCTTTGATCGTTTTGAGTCCACACACGGCCAAACTTTTTTGGTTGCAAGGCATGTATTACTCTCAGTCCATCTAGTGTTTGTTATCCTTGAAGCGTCCTGTCTAAGCAGGAGTTTACATGTAGCGATAGGTACACCTATGTTGTTCCATTCTGAGCGTAGGGAAGTGGTCGTGCCCTTTTTGGCTAGTTCGTCTGCCATACAGTTGCCTGGTATGTCCCTGTGCCCTGGCACCCATGAAAGGTGAATGTTAAACTGATTTGACATCTCCCTCAGAGACATCTGACAATTTTGGACCGTGATGGATTTTGTAGAGACAGAGGCAAGAGATTTAAGGGCAGCTTGGCTGTCTGAGAAGATCCGAATATCCGTGGAGGATATGACGTTTTCTTTGAGCCAAGACAGCACCTCCTTAATCGCCAGAATTTCCGCTTGGAACACACTACAATGATCGGGTAGGCGGAAGAAAAGACTGAGATTCAGCTTTTCTGAGTAGATTCCACTTCCCACACCTTCGCTGGTTTTTGAACCATCGGTGTAGAAGTGTATTGCTTCATTTTCCAAAAGAGCGCCATTTTCCCAAGCTTCTCTTGAAGGTATGGTTACTTGGAAATTATTGTCAAACGCCAACTTGGGGGTGGTGTAGTCGGATCGATTCGATAAGAATCTAAAGTTATCTAGAATGGTAGTGTGGCCGATTTGATTATTGGTCCACTGTGATGTAGCTCTGAGTCGAGTAGCTGAGCTAGCTGCGACTTGTTTGCTGAAGATATCTAGGGGTGTGAGATCTAGTAGTACATTGAGGGCGTCCGATGGGGTTGTCCTCAGTGCACCACTAATACACAGACTAGCCGTTCTTTGAACTTTGGATAGCTTGTTGTAGTTGATCATCTTGTCTAGTGCTGTCCACCAGACTATCACCCCGTATGTGAGTATCGGTCTAATTACCGATGTAAACAGCCAATGGGTGATTTGGGGGGAGAAACCCCATTTCCCGCCAATGGCTTTTTTACAGGAGAAGAGTGCAACGTTGGCTTTATTTACTCTTTCCTCAATTTTGGTTTTCCAGGTCAGTTTTTTGTCAAAAATGAGACCTAGATATTTAGTCTGATTTGACAGTGTGAGAGTTACCCCTTTAATAGTTGGGGGTTTGAAATCCGGAATTTTGTATTTCCTCGTAAAGAGAACTAATTCCGTTTTGTGTGGATTGATGTTCAGACCACAATCTGCAGCCCAATTGTTAAGCTTGTTAAGTGCTGTTTGTAGCAGCTCAGCTAGGGTTTGTGGGTGCTTGCCTGAAACGGCAATTGCTACATCATCGGCATAGGCTATAGCTTTGAAACCTTCGTCCTCTAGGTCGATTAACAATTTGTTAACGACCAGGTTCCACAGTAGGGGAGATAAAACTCCTCCCTGCGGGGTTCCTCTATTGGCCATTCTGCTTGTTTTGTAGTTCCCCATTTCGGAACTAATGATTCTGCTGCTGAGCATTGTTGTTATCATGTTTTTGATGTGTTCCTCTATGAGCAGCCCATCAAGAGCATTAGTGATTGCTGAATTTTTAACATTATTAAATGCACCCTCTATGTCTAGGAATACACAAGTAAAAGGGATACACACGTTTAGACCGTATGTGGAAGGTTATCACTTTACAGTGATAACCGATCACGCCAGTTTGAAGTGGCTTATGAGTCTGAAAGATCCCACGGGAAGGTTGGCGCGCTGGAGCATGAAACTCCAAGGTTTCGATTTCGAAATTCAGCACCGAAAAGGGACACTACACGTAGTTCCGGATGCTTTGTCGAGAGTCCATGACCATGATCAATATTTATATAAAAAAGTCAGACACTGTACGGGAAATCTCTTGCAAGATGAACTGGTGTGGAAACTGTGGGTACCGCCGGCTCTAACTGAAAATCTGATCTCCTTGGCTCATAACCCGCCCCGAGCAGCGCACGGTGGAATCTCGAAAACGCTTTACAAACTTAGAGAACGATTTTTCTGGCCAGGTATGGCTCCGCAAGTTAGACGATATATAGACAAGTGTGAGATATGTAAAACTTCTAAGGCACCAAACTATCGTTAAGAGCAGAGATGGGAGAGGCGTTCGTGGTCGAAAGGCTGTTCCAGCACTTATACGTGGATTTTCTGGGCCCGTATCCAAGGTAGAGAAATGGGAATACCCAAGTTGTTATAGTATTGGATCAGTTGACCAAATTTGTAGTTGTTAAACCATTAAGAAAAGCGACATCGTCAACAGTAGTAAAATTCTTACAAGAGGAAATTTTCCTCACGTTTGGAGTATCGGATAGTCTTTTGACGGACAACGGTTCACAGTTTTAGAGCAAAGAGTTTGCTGGTATGATGAAAAAGTTCGGGGTAAAGCATTACCGAACGGCAATTCATTCACCCCAGGCTAACGCGAGTGAACGTGTCAACCGTTCGATATTGGCGGGTATCCGCTCGTATATCGACCCGAAGCAACTTACGTGGGATGCACACCTCACATCCATCGGGAGCGCATTACGCTCCACGATTCATTCAACCATTGGTATGTCTCCGTACGAGGCTCTTTTCGGCCAACAAATTGTCGAACATGGTTCGCAGTACAAACTTTTGCGTGAGCTGGTTGGGTTGAATCAATCCGAATTGAACTGTTTACCGAAAGCTTGTAAAATGAACATCTTACAACAACATTTGAAATCAGAGTTAGAACGCACACATGAGATGTACGCCAGCAGGTATAATTTAAGGAGTAGACAAGTAACGTTCGAGACAGGAGACGTAGCATACAAGAGAAATTTCATACAAAGTGACGCGCTAAAACATAGAAATGCGAAACTGTGTCCTAAATTCACAAAAGTAACCATTGGGAAAACCATTGGAAACAATTTATATGAGACGCTCGACGAAAGAGGAATTAGGGCTGTGCGCTGTGGTTCATTCTAAGGATTTGAAGAAGTAACCGCGTCGATAATAGGGGTATGGTAAAAGCCCGGCTGTCAGCTGCGCATGAGACATCTTCAAACAAAATAGGGTTAAGTGGGATTCTTACTAACCAAAAAGGTGAACTAAATCATAGGGCGATTGGGTTCTTTCCTCATTCCTTATTGGGTAGAGTCACCCAAAAGAAACGAGTTTTGTAGGAAACCCCTCTAATTCGAAAAACGAAAAAGTAATAAACTCTTTTCAACCTGCCAATCAACCTTAACACCATTCTGACCAGACCTTAAGAAAAAAAATTAAGTTGCGCAATTTTATTGTGCTCAAATTCCCCTTTTATCTGCACTTCCGTTCACCCATATTGCCACGTCGACTACACAATTTTCACACGTCATATGTCCCACCCTTTCTTTTTCTGGTGACGACGGCGAACGACAAGGTGTGGTGGGGCAACAGATTTTTTTTTTACTATTTTCAAAGCGTGAAAGGAAATTGATTACAGGTATGAATAAAGAGTTTTATTACCCCTTTTTTACTTGCGATTATAGGTACTATAAGGCAAGTCTTGCAATCGTGCAGAAAAAAAAATTTTGAGATAACAATTAAATATGACATTACGATGATAGAGAATACGAAAAAAATGGGTCCTGCAATTCTGTCTGTCTGTCTGTCTGTCTGTCTGTCTGTCTGTCTGTCTGTCTGTCTGTGTGTCTGTCTGTCTGTATATGGATCTACAGCCTGAACTAATACACCGATTTTCTTCAAAATTTGCAGTTAGGGTCTGTGGAGCAGTCTACAGAGGGGTTTTTGGAATTGAGTCTCTAGGTCTTGAAATAACGGTACCTGCCATACAACCGATATGATAATACTTACTTTTCTCGAAAGCGGCTCCAACGATTTTGATAACATTTTGTGTGAAGAATTAATTTTTGATTGTCTTTCTTATGATGTAAATAAAAATTTTGGAAAAAGTATAAAAACGGTTCCTCCCATAGTACCGTTTTTTTTCAAAACCGACTTTCTCGTTAACGGCTTGCACGATGCTTACGAAATTTTGTATTTTAGAAGTTTTAAGTTGTTTAAGGAAAACTGCATAACAAGATTTGAAAAATTTTAATTTTTGAAATTTTTAAAAAATTTAAAAAAAGGAGGTGGTGCATACTTGGGCCCAGAGCGTACACCTATCAGACTAGTACCAAATGAAAGCTTACGTTCAGCCCAATCAGCATGCCAAATATTTTTGAATTCGGTCTTGGTGATTTTGAGATAATTAGACTTGAAGTTGAGCGCCGGAAATGGGAAAAATCTGACATTTCTGCAAATAATTACGAATATCTCGAAAAGCATAGCACGTAGGACAATGATTTTGGTATCATATGAAAGATCATAAAAATATCTTTCATTTCATTCAAAATACAGTTTTCAAAATTCCTTATATTTCGAAAAAACAGACCTAAAAGTTGTTTAAAAAAAAACATTTTCGTTGACGTTTGACAGCCAATATCTCGAAAAAATCAGTGATGACCTATAATTTTTTTTGCACCACTTTAATCCTTAATTGGTAAGCTTTAATTTGATATACAATTACGCTATCATACATAAAGCATATCACGTACATTATACACAATTCCTAAAAAAAATTAAACAAAAAATATGTTCCACAGGAAATGCATTTTTTCATTTAATTCTTCGCAGTTTCTACTTTGTTTTTTACTAAACATAAAAACAAAATACATTTTAATGCTGCAAATGAGAAAAAAAATGACTAATCTTCGTTTAGATCTATCAAAATACTTATATTGCGTTCGAACTATGTGCTACGTTTGCATCGCTATTCACCAAGATGTAAGTGAGATACACTTTTCTACTTACATGCCTGGATTTGATTCGCCCTCGTAATAAAAAGTTATTGTTGCCTATAAGACTATTATGAGCAGTAGAGGTAATTCGCATCCGATCTTCGCAGACTTCGATTGTATAGGTTCCCTGGTCTTTTAAATGTTCACCACAGTAGGATCGAGCCTGGTTTATTTCGTAATTGCCCAATGATATCATACGAAGTTCTTGAATAGAGAGTTGTGGGAAATTACTTAAATTCGGGATATTACCATCGATGCGGCTGAACATAGCTCTGGTTCTGTTAAGATTATTTTCTCTTACAAAGGCACCTAAATAATTAGGAGTATTAAAACGATTTAAAGCCAGTTCTAGCAGAACGTTCGCATCAGCACTATCTTCAATGGTTGGATGAAACTTATTAAGAATTGCAGCTGCAACTTTGAAGTCGTCCATCAAATGACCAGCAGCTAGATTAAAAAAATCTTGCCGAAATAGTTTAAAATCCCTTTTAAATCGTCCGTTCACGACTTCAACGACCCATCTGACCATAGTTACACACCTGGATCTATTAGCCTGCTCTGTGGTAAGTTGAAAGTTACCTTCAGCAACGGATTCAGGCATGTAAGTCTTATATCCTTGAGATTCAAGATGTGGGATTGCGTCTCTGAATCCTCTGTCCAAAATAAAAACATCGTTTTGTCTAAAGTATTGCCTGAACGTTCCATAATCGTCTCTGAAAAGATGTTTCATTATGTTAGCATCAGATACAGTTGCAGCATAAGGTCCTATAACGTCCAGGATATACCCATCACAGCATGTGATCACAAAAGGCTTAACCAGATTTTGATACTTATGTAGGCTGTATGATTGTTTCTGGAAGCCGTAGTTTGAACTTTTTTGAAGGTACACATATGTTCCATCGCAAATGACTATATTTTTTTTCTCATTTGCAGCATTAAAATGTATTTTGTTTTTATGTTTAGTAAAAAACAAAGTAGAAACTGCGAAGAATTAAATGAAAAAATGCATTTCCTGTGGAACATATTTTTTGTTTAATTTTTTTTAGGAATTGTGTATAATGTACGTGATATGCTTTATGTATGATAGCGTAATTGTATATCAAATTAAAGCTTACCAATTATGGATTAAAGTGGTGCAAAAAAAATTATAGGTCATCACTGATTTTTTCGAGATATTGGCTGTCAAACGTCAACGAAAATGTTTTTTTTTAAACAACTTTTAGGTCTGTTTTTTCGAAATATAAGGAATTTTGAAAATTGTATTTTGAATGAAATGAAAGATATTTTTATGATCTTTTATATGATACCAAAATCATTGTCCTACGTGCTATGCTTTTCGAGATATTCGTAATTATTTGCAGAAATGTCAGATTTTTCCCATTTCCGGCGCTCAACTTCAAGTCTAATTATCTCAAAATCACCAAGACCGAATTCAAAAATATTTGACAGGCTGATTGGGCTGAACGTAAGCTTTCATTTGGTACTAGTCTCATAGGTGTACGCCCTGGGCCCAGGCTCCATAGAAGTATGCACCACCTCCTTTAGATTTTTTGAAATAACTTCAAAACCATAACTTAGATTTTTCTCAAATTTTTTGTCAAATTAACTTTTGCTAAGATCTTAAATTCTGCATACCTGAATTTTACAAAACTTTTTTTAAAAAAAAATGTAAAATAAAAAACCGTTATTTTTAAAACTGGTCCAACGATTTTGATAAAATTTTTAGCGTTTATATGTATTAGAAATTGCAAAAGAATGGCGTTTTTAGATTTTCGCTTGAGACCTTTGGAATATTTAATTTGAATTTTTTTCAATATTTTTCGTGATTTAATAAAATTTTCCTAATTAATGTATAGTTGGCAAACCTGTACCACCAAATATATTATAAAGAGCTAACACCAAAACCTTTTACTCAGCCCTAAGATTTTGATATCGTATTTAGAACACAATCGCAAGTTCGTGCGACCCAGTCGTGCCCATTTTTATTATTAATTCGCACTTCTCGTGCTTGCTACAGAGAAAAGTAAGTTGCTGGCTGGATAGCACAAACAAAGAAGAATTAGGAGACGACGATCGCTCAAGAAACGTCTATGGCCACGTGCCAAGGACTCTTCAGGTTGGCGAAACATTCCGACGAGAAAATCCTGGTGCGAGAAGTGATCTTCTTTGCCAGCAAAGGCGGATCCTTTTTTTGGAAATGATCACTAACCATGCACATCGCACAGGTAAATAAATTTTCATTATTCGGTGTACCCGATTAACAATAGCCTACACAGGCAGCATTTAAGGGAAATTGTAAACGCCACCGCCGTTCATCCGTACACCCTAGGGATTACAACAGTTCACGTGCCACAAGCATGGAGACGAGGAATAGCGCCCTTGAATAGAGAGAGATACGTAGTTCCCAAGAAGAAAAAAATAAAGAAAAAAACAAGAAACAAATAGAAATTAAAATTCCTGCGGCAAAGGAGATTTCATCCAAGGAAAATAGACGAAAAGATACAAAAGAACAAAAGAACAAACGAGCAAAATAAAATATACAGTCCGCAATAAGACAGACCAAAAAAGTGAACAAATACATAGTTGTCAAGGTCCCATAGCACTCGTCACTCGTTGCGTGTAGTCGTGTTACTTAGCGTTGTCGGTCTACAGCTCATATGCTCATATGTTCAGCCTCGTCGAATACGATTATCCTACACGGTACATAGTGCTCGTAGTGCCTTTTTTATACATACCAGTCTACTGCGGGACAGTGATCAGGTACCGTTCATAACTGGTAGCAGTACAGGAACCTTAGTCGGTAGTGAAAACGAAAAGCAAACCAGTGAGGACTGCCTCAATACGCCCGCGTGACCTTTCGAAATCCCTAGAAGGGTATGCGGCGAATTGGAAGTGTTTTCTTTTTGGAACCAAACGTTCAATCCGAAACTAAACATGTTAAGAAATAGCTTTGAGAAACTATAAAAGTGAATTAGCATCAAAAAAATAGTGTCTTATGAGAAAAATATAAGGTCTGTTCGTTGAACTTTCCCCAGGGTTGACCCAGGTTTTCTTGACAACCCTGTGAATTTTCAAAAAACCTGGGGTTTCCAGTCCTCAAAAACCGCTATACCACAAATCACCACACATCCCTGTCATTGAGAAGAAAAATACATGCCATTTGACAGCTCTCAACTCGCCCGTTAAAAAGCTAAGGCGAGTTGGGGGAAAACCTATGGCAAACCTATGGCTCATAAAACACTCAATTTGACATTCAGGGTGAATTTATGTTTCTCAAAAAACGCTTTGTGGCGACCCTAGGGCAACCCCAGGGCTTCAACGAACAGACCTATAGTATCATGAAAAGAATTTAAAAGAAAAAGAAAGTAAAAATAATGTCAAAAGTAGATTCAAGAAAAAGAAAATATAATAGCAATAAGGTGCATAAGGAACTCAAGAGTTCTATTTGGCATTTGAAGTGGAATATGCAACATGCAGTCAGTCAGAGATATCTTATGTAATCTTTTTTTTTTTTTAGGAGCAGCGTTTCTTCAGGATTCGAGGTGAGTTTTTTTCCTGTTTTTTTTTTTCTAAATCTATTTTACATAAATCGTTGAAAACATAAGTAAATGCCCCTATAAAAAAAAGAGTTGGTAGAACATTTCCATGAAGGTCGATTGACAAAAGAAAAAGAAATAAATAAATATAGTATTGAGAGTGGATTCATAATTAAGAATTAACTTAAGTGAAATGAGAATGGATTTGAATTCCATAAATTGATCGAAAAATGTACATGATTCAAATGTAGGTGAATAAAAGTTATCATAATCATTACTGGAGAATTTAGTAACTTGTAAATGACGTTTATTGAGAAAGAGAAGATGAAGTTGAAAGCATGCTTTATAGGTGCTTATGAATTAGTGACATAAGAACAAGGTTAGTACTGATCATGAAGCAGTAGACAAGATAAGTAAGGGATGTGGTGATGGGAGATTGTCGGGCGGGTCGACGCCGAAGAGACGTTATGATGGCGGGGGAAGTGACATGGTTTCTCACCCCCAAAGTTATACGGCTCATTTAAGGAAGGTTTATTTTTGTGTCTCAGTGTTAAGAAGAACGAGAGGGTAAGTGAAAGCAGAGGAAGATGTAAGGAAAGGAAAACTATAAGAATCTAATAAATCTGATAAGTTCTGAATATTTAAGGGGCCTTTGACAGTTAGAGTGAAGACAGGGGCACAGGTGAGTGTGGGAAGCCACACCCAAGGGCGGGAATTATATCACTCAGGTTGCACTCACACCTATGCAACCAACTGAATTTCCCAGAATTTATTTTTTTTGTACTGATGCTTCGAGTTCTACAAGATGTTCTTGGTGGACGAATACTATGTCCAATGCTATCTAGGACCAGGTCTGAGTAAATAGATGTAACCTCGTCTGTTCCCCGTTGTCAAGATCCCCCCACCGACGAGCTGAGGACGTGCAATCACTAGCAGACCTACATACATCGTGAGGGAGCAGACCACCACCCGAACCTCTGCCTGAACTGGCGAATGGGTTTCTGTGACCATTCGTCATAGAGGTAGAGAATAGTTCGGGAGGAGAAGAAGCGAATCCAAGTCGGATCGTTTTTTGGTTCGAGTGTACTAAAGCGAGCACGCGTACACACAATAAACCGTTACAAAACATAAAAAGCTAGTGCCTGGTCGAAGCTTTTTAATTTTGTTTCCAAATTAACGAAATGGCGGCCTCAGGAATTTTTTTCTGATTTTTGGGAAAAAATCTACAATTAATTGTAAAAAAAAAATCGAGCTTAAAAAAAAATTCTTTGATCAGGCACTAGCTTTTTATGTTTTCTAGAAACTGTATAAGTTTCAATCAAATCTTTAAGTTTAACATTCGATAACAGATCGCTCGAGAACCTTTTATTCTTTGCTGAATAACTCGAAAGATATTTGTCAGGTTCACTTCAAACTTTCAGGGAATATTTTTAAGATACTATACTTTAAGAAAATGCAAAAAACAAAAATTTTGAAAATTCTGGCTACCCATAACTCCTTAAGAGAAAATTTTATAAATGTCAACTAGGAGTAATTGGTTTTGGTCGCTTACTCGATTCACCCTCTACGCAATGGAATGTTACTTAGAGAATGGTGAACGATAACTTATTTTCAGTTTCTGTAAGTTCGATATTTTTCACGAAGGTTGTGATATTAGCAGAGGTCTGGACTCAACCATCAAGATCAGCAAGTGTTGGCCGACACTAACCACTTGCCAAACTTTTGAACTTGGTGAATAGCGAGAGAGGAATGTACAGCAGGTTCTTGCTTCTGCTTCATGTCGAAAGCGAAAGCAATGGATTTATCGTCGAAGCTACCTCTGCGTTAATAGCCTCCAATGTCCATGGTGATCCACACGGAATAATCAATTGAGCCTTTCCGGACTTTGTCATCAGCGTCAATGTTGAAGAAGAATCGGGTGAGGTGAGCCTGTCTTCGATACATAAAAGTTATAAAGTGCATTCCAGGCTGTGCTCAAAGAAAAATTAAGCTTAAATAAATTTAATCAATTGGATCACGGTACGACCCGATCTACGCCGACATGAGACACAGTGCGAGTGTTTAGGAAAAGAAAGGATTCAGTAGGAGACACCGATGCACTTTGGTTTTGAGCTTAAGTGAATCGTAATACAGAGGAAAAATAGAACTTGAAAAAAGCATTTCACATATGGATATTGACAAAAATATAAAACCCTATGGTTGACTGTACGTCCGAAGTTTAGTTCGAGGTGAAACTGGTGACTATTCCTAACGAGCCAGGTGTTGCTGGCACTAAAACACTGTTTGTAAAAAAAAAAGCTATAAAATAGAGTGCGGCGAGTAACGTTACGATGTTCAAGGTAACACATCGCTTCTATGATCATCACCACCAATAAATCTGAATGCTTTATTTTGTACCCTATTGTGAAGAGAGCACTAGCGACCACCAAAATTCAATAGCACACATCATGCCTCGATACTTGACACCCAATTTTGATTGTCTTGTCATATCATATTGCTCTATTGATTGTGTTCATTAATTAATATATTGTATATAAAGAAACCAAAATAAAGATAAAGATCACTTCAAACCTCGATCATATAGAAAACGGTTGTTTTTCAATAAAGTAAAGAAATAGAACTCTCTTGTTCAAGAGCAAAATTGCAATTGGTATAAGTGTAAGGCTTACGCCTGATTTCGCTTAAGGATTTGTCCCATAGCGTACAACGCAATTCATTACATGGCGATCCTGTCAGGAGGAAGATCTTTTCAACATAAGTCCTAAATGTCAATCATGGAACAACTGGCCCTAGCAGCCAACCTAATCAAGGAAGGTCAGGCCTTACTAAAGCCTTACTATAGCCACCGAAATCTGAATAAATCCGAGTCGGCTTTTAGCCATTGACTATACCAGAATATTTAAATCGAAATACTTTACGTCAAGAATCCCACGAAATTTCGCTGCCCTCAGCTCTAAAGGCGCGAGCAGGAAAGAGAGCGTAGCTGAAGAAATGTAATGCTCCCTGGTTCCCAAACTACCAACTCGCCAAGCAGTTACTGCTGTAGGCTCAAACCTCTTCGCACTAACTCTAGGAATTGTCGTCGGCTCAATGCCTTATATTAACAAAAACCAGAGATTGCGTTCAGATCGAGTCCCCGATCACTATTGTTTTTAACTGTTTAACTAGTTTTATTGAACAGGTAATATCATGGGTTCTTAATTCTAAGATTACATTACATTTAGATATATTTTCTTGTTTTGTTGGCACAGAAGAGGCCTAAGTTTAAATAATTTGTTGTTTGCTAAAATAATGATAAAATTATTGCCTATGATAAGAAAAATAAATATTTATAATGTTATTAAAAAAATCTGGGATTGCTCAGATCCGGTTGTCTTAACTACTACTTTTTAACTTGTATGAACGAAAAAGACTTAAACTTTGTCTTGTCCAAAACACTCTTTCTGAACACTCTCTTGCTCCTGATTCTCTTGATTTAGAATTTTACTCCTGGCAGGATCGCCATGTAAAGTTCCCTGGTTCCCAAACTACCAACTCGCCAAACATTCACTGCTGTAGGCTCAAACCTCTTCGCACTATCTGCAAAGTTGAGGGATGGTAGTGGAAACACTTAGAACTATCCAGGAATTGTCGTCGGCTCAATGCCTTATATTAACAAAAACCAGAGATTGCGTTCAGATCGAGTCCACGATCACTATTGACATTTTATTATCAGATTCATACTCTATTAATACAAATTTATTACGCTCCAATTCTGGTTATCGAACAATCGACCACACTTCGATATCCGATAAAAGCGCTTCATCATCACATTCTTTTGGGTGAGCGCCAATGACATATTTCATAAACAAATGCTCATACCCAAAGACTATTGCTTTGTCATAACCAGCGCGCATGCAGTCAAAGCAATTGTCAGTGGCCTGCCGATGCCGCGCCGTTGGGAATCATATTGTTCTGAGCAAGTCAAGTGTTATGCATTTCTATGCAATGCAACTGAATGTGAGAGGATCGGATATCGAGGCACAGCCGAGGGTTGACAACCTGTTAATAGTTGTAGAGCAATTAATTAAGAGGTCGTTGGCTGTGACTCCTTCACACCACTATTCCTTGGGAAAAAGAAGAAATCAAGACAAGAGTGTTGATTTCTACTTTTCCACGAGTCTTTTACAAATACGGGAGTATGAAATTTAAAAATTTTTTCTTTTATCACATTGAATTGAACATTGTGGCTATTTCTGGATGTTTTGCTTTTAGTTAATATTTTGGTATCATTTGTGGTATTTACATTAGTTATTATATTTTGATAAGTAAATTTTTCATTACATATTAGTCAGTGTTTGGTATCATTTGTGATATTTACATAAGGTAAAATTTACTTCCTTTTTTTTCATTACATACTAGTCAGTGTTTGGTATCATTTGTGATATTAACATTAGGTAAAATTTACTTCCTTTTTTTCATTGTATGTTATTCAGTATTTAGTGGTACCCGTGTTGTGATGGATAGCATGTCCGCCGGTTAATCCAGAGGATCGAGCTCGAATCCCAACAGAGGCAAAAATGTTTTGTCCACGGGTATCGCCCTTCGCGAGGAATTGGCAAGTCCTCCGTTAGTATACATTGCCATGAAAAGCGCTTTCTCGATAAGCCGTTCAGAACCGGCAGAAAATTGCAGGTTCCTGTGGTGAGAGATGCGCTAGGCCCAGGGGCTCCTCGCTCTGTTGCGCCACCCTATTTATTTTTTTCTTTTATTTAGTTATTCAGTATTTGGTACATATATTCGTCTTTTCTTTTTTATTCAATACGCCTTACAATATGTTCCTATTTTTAATTTAATGTATTTCGAATTTTTTTTTTAAGTTACTATACTTGATCAATGAATTGAGTATAGTTTCTTATAATAATTAGTTTAAGGTGATATTAATTCCATTCTCAGCATTACTTTTCAATTATTTTTATATTAGAACATTTGTTTTGACAATATGTATGTATATGTCTCTCTTTTTTTTAATTTTACATACTAGTATATGTACATAATAAATAAAAAAAAAATAAATAAATAGGGTGGCGCAACAGAGCGAGGAGCCCCTGCGCCTAGCGCATTTCTCACAACCATGCCTTGTGAGGGAATGGGGACCTGCAATTTTTCGCCGGTTCCGAACGGCTAATTGAGAATGCGCTTTTCATGGCAATGAATTTACTAACGGAGGACTTGCCAATTCCTCGCGAAACATTTTTGCATTTTGCCTCTGCTGGGATTCGAACCTCGAACCTCTGGGTTAGCAGGTGGACATACTTTTTTTTTTTTTTTTTTTTTTTGGTTCAACTTATAACTACTTATATGCTAGAAAAAACTAGCCTAATTATTACTACTTATATATAACTTACTGGCCCTAAACGGGCGCTCTAAGCGAATTCATGATCTTATGGATTAATGCCTTTCAGCCTATCAACTATTTTTTTTTTTTTTTATTCTTTATTTTTTAAATTATTAGAAAATATGGAAAAAACTAATGTCACTGACTTTTTTTTTTTTTTTTCCTTACATACTACTTAATACTTTGTCTTTAATAATAAAACTTAAACTAAAAATAAAAATTAGACTTAAAAATAAACCTAAACTACCTACACCGTTACTTAAAAACTAGAACAACCACAGCAGCATAAAATCAATAACTTTTTTGTTTCTCTCTCTTTCTTATATTTTACTATTAATTTATTTATTTTCTTTATTGTATTTTTAGTTTTTAATGTCATTTAATTTAAATTTTTTTTTTTTTTTTTTTAATAAATTCTATCTTTTTTATATATATATATATATATAATTTGTTTCAGTGCCACCGCCTACTCTACTTAAAACTAACACCTAAGACTAAAACAGCTATGTAAGCCGGCAAAGACAGAAAAAAAATACCCCACCCCGACTACCCATGGTCAAATGCCGTTTGAAGCCACCAAAACTGATTCTCCTGCTTCACCCTATCAATACGGTCTTGTTCGGACACAGCCCTACTGAACCGAAGGAGCCCCGCTCCGCCTTGAGCGAGGATGTCTCGTTCATATAGGAGCCGCCGGTCTACAGTACTTCGTCTGACGTGGTAGATAAGCGGTACTGCCAATCTATCTTGTATCAGACCGCACTTGTCAAGATAGAGGAATGCCTCTGGTGGGATAAGGCCGCTCAAGCGTGCTTCCTCAAAGTACATCTTGTTTGGATAGAACGCCCCGAAAATCAGGCTGTTTTCAGAAATCATTGCTCTCGCAACATGGCCTCGAACAAGTTTTATCACGAAATTGTCAATTCTGTTGATCCGAGCCCCGTTGTACAGGACCTCGTTAGAATAATAGTGGAAATAAGAAGATTCCGGTGTCCGATGCAAACCGAGACAACGTCGAAGACACTGTCTCTCGAACACCCGAATCTTCTCCATTTGGGGAGGGGCAATGTTGAACCACACAGGACAGCCATAGACAATCATTGGCCGTATGAGGGCCATGTAGCAAATAACCTTTCCCCTGGGGTCAAGCCGACTGCTGTAAAACAGCCGTTTTGTCAGGGCGAATGCTCCCCTGGCTCTGGTCAGAGCAGCCTTCATATGTCTATCGAAATACAGATACTGATCTAACCAGATCCCGAGGTACTTCACTACAATTTTTCTCGCCAACCGCTGTCCGCCGGTGTCAACTATGACCATTTTACGCCAATTTTTACACGTATCACGCGATGCCTTGGCCAACGGAGTTCGGAACAGAATTGTTTCCGACTTCTGGACATTTATTTTCAGTTTCCAGTCGTCACAATATCGCTGAATCTTCTCGAAGTCACGCTGCAAGAGAATTCTAATAACTTCGACCTTCGGGGCCGTTCTGTACGCAATCAAGTCGTCGGCGTACGCTATTGCTTGCGTTAAACTACCTATCAGATCGCTGGTGTAAATGCTAAAGAGAATCGCCGAGTTGACCGCTCCCTGCTGAAGACCGTTTTTGATTTCGAATGTGGTGGTAGAAGTTACGTTGCCATTTTTCACAACGAACTTTCTACCGTTGAGCATATCATAAAGCATATACAACATTGGTTTACTGATGCCTAGTCTGGTGAGTTTTAGATACAAACCTTCTAACCATACGGTGTCGAAGGCCTTCTCTAGGTCCACCAGAACAGCACCCGTGCATTGTTTCTTGCATTTGTTCCATGGGATTTCTGAAACGAGTTTGGACGCGGCATGAATGGTGTCATGTCCCGCTTTAAACCCGAACTGATTATCCGGAATGATGTTGTTGTCCGCAGCCCATTTGGCCAAAGATCTATTAATGACTTTTTCGAATACCTTGCTGATGCTTGGAAGAAGACTTATCGACCGGAGATTCGCCGGATTGGAGTTGTCCTTCCCCTTTTTCGGGAGAGGATGCACCACAGCTGTCTTCCAACGCACTGGATAATATGCATTATTCAGCGCGTTGTTGAATAGTGTGGTATAAATGTCAATAGCCTCAATCGGTAAGTGTCTTAGTACAATGTTGGGTATACCATCGACACCTGCTGACTTCTTATTCTTCATGGAATCGAAGATGAGCTGGAGCTCCACCTTCGTAACGAGCAAGGGACTGGGTCCCGTTCTTTCGGCGATTATGGTGTTTGCCAAGAAATCGTCATCAAACCGGGTGAAACCGCGGTTCTCGGATCGCCAAGTTGTTATATCGTTCCTCAGGTAGAAATGGTGAACGAAGGCTCTGTTCTCCAGGTTGTGATTCGGGCGAGTGCAAGCATTCACCTTATACACTTGCTGGAAAGCGGCACCGACTGTTTCCACTTTCTCCTGCGGATCTTCGATTATAAAGAAGTCATCGTCCAAGATGGCCTCCTCTGGTTCAATTTGCGCAGTCAAAAGTACGTCTCTGTTCTCTACTGTCCTCTGGAGCTTAAGAAACGGGAGGTCATTCTGATTCTTGGACCTATCTTATTAATTTGAGGGAACATACTCGGGTCACTAGAGTTAACGGCCCGAATTTTGCTGTCCCAGTACGAATTAATAGATAACCTGTAGTTTTCCTTGATCAGGGTGTTGACGTTTTTAATAGACGACTTCAGTGTCCTAATCTCCAGGTCGTGCGGGTCTGTAAAACGTCTGTACATGTTTTTAAGTCTTGTCAGTAGTCCACTTTTTTGTCTGTGCAGTGCGTCTATCGTCCGGTTGCTGTAGACGTTGTTTTGGTCGCGTTCTTTGTATTTCGGTATTGTCCGTTGCATAGTTCGTTTAATAATATCGTCCATCTGTTGCAAGTTTTGGTCAATTCCTGTGTTGGTCATGTTTCTGTTGTTTGGTGGGGCTATATCACTCGAACGTAGTTCTCTTGATAGTACACTGGTGAAACGTGGCCACCGCATCCTACTGTAATTGTAGGAGTGCGTTGGGACGAATTCATCCAACTCCACAAGCTCGTTCGGAATCTGTATTACAGCAGCCAAGCCGCAGTGGTCACTGTCGTACTCGACTGTCTGTAGGCAAGTTCGCGGGTGATTACCCACTTTGTCTGTTACTGTGAGTCTTATGTCGTATAGCATAAGATCCAGAAAAGAGCCGCTCCTTGGGAACGATGGTCTATTAGTAGCCAGCAGGTCGACACCATACTCAACGCTACACAGATTCATCAAGTTAAAAAGATGATTACCTCTTAAATTATTAGTTTGGTTTCCCCAATCTTCATGTTTGGCGTTCAGATCTCCGGCCAATATGAAATAGTTCTCTTCCAATCCCAGTTTGAGTACCCTAAAAAGAGTTTCGAGCTCTGAAATAAAATTGGTAGGCTGCGGAGCCCAAGGCGCATAGGCCCCTATCATATACACCCGCTTCCCTTGAGTGAGAGAGATGGAAATGACGCATACCTCAAGCGTTTTGAACTTACGCAAATCATTGTTGTATATAACTTTATAATTAATGCCTTTACGTACGAAGATTGCAACACCGCCTCCTTAAGTAGAGTCGGGTCTATCCCTTCTTACGATATTGTAATTGTTATGAGTCAATTTATGTTTCTGGTTTAGCTTGGTTTCGCTAGCCAAAAACACATCCGGACTGTGGTCTTTCAACAACTGGAACAAATTAGCTCTACGTTCAATCCTAATCAGCGAATTTACGTTCACAGCTAGGATCCTAAGACGCGTCTTCGGCAGCGCGCCCTTAACCATGATGTTGCGCTTGGCCAGGCAGCAAAGAGTAGAGGTAATCTACTCTTACGCCTTGCTCCCTTATCTGACTTTGTAGTCCTGTTAGCTGACCTTGAATGCTCAGCAACAAGGCCACAATGTCGGGCTGAACCACCGGCGCCTGAGGCACTTTTACCTGTGGGGCCACCGGTAGTCGGGACTGTATCGTATTTGCCCTCTCTTTCGCCACGTTATCGTAAGAGATATTGGGATTTACGATATTATTTCGTGTTGGAGCTTGCGTACAGGACGACTTTCTTCAGCTTTCTGCCTGACCTGTTTTTCCCGTATAGCCAGGACCTTAGGGCAGCCCCGATAATTTGCAGGGTGCCCCTCGTTCCCGCAAATAACACACTTCAGCTGAGTCAAATCTTCGACCCGCTCTGTCCCTAACCTGAATTCTCCCCTGTTGTGGGTTTCGGCGCATTTCACGCAGCGCAACTGCATTTCGCAATTGGCTGCAGCGTGACCAAACCTTTGGCAGCGCATGCATTGCAGCATGTCGTCGTGCCTCTTTAATTTTTCCCAGTGTATGACCTGGTAGTCTAAGACAGTAATATTTCTCAGACTCTCCAGTCTACTTTGAGGCGATAACGATACAAGAAAGATTGGCAGTTTATGCCCCTCCCGCCTGGACTTGACCGTAGTGAATGGCTTGACTCCGATGAATTCGAGGTCATCGCTCGCTTTAACGCGGAGCTCATCAAGGAGCGCCTGTGGTTCCGTGTAGGAACTAATGCCCTTCAACAATACCGTTTTGGGCTTTTCACTCCTAGGCGTGAAGCTGAAGAATTCAGCTGTCGCCTCCTTCAGACATTCTTTAACTAATTTGTAGTCGGCCAATGAAAAACATTGAACCGAATAGCGTCTTTGACTTTCGTTTATTATTTTTATATAAAACTTATTATTTGTGGCCGACTTACATACCTGTTTTACGTCCTGCAGGTCGACCTTGTAGGTTCTAATCGGTGGCACTTTTTCCGACTTGGCTTGTGGTTGTTGCTGGTTTTGCTGTTTAGCTGCTCCTGGTGCTGCTGTTGATGTTGCTCTCTGTACTGTTTCTGGCGCTGCTGCTTTTAATGTGTGTGCGGCGCGCTCTGGTGCTGCTGCCACTTGTGAAGGGATCACACAAGCGACCACGTCATTATACATTTAATTCCGGTCATTGACGTTAATCCACATTACGCTTCACGATAGCCAACCTTGAACTCATATTTCATTCATGGTCATGAGTATCAACCTCATGCACTAAATTATTAAGTAATAATTTCAATGCCACTGACGATGACGGGACGCGACGCTTCAGATTACTTTTGTCAAGTGTATCTACCTACTCACTAAGGTTCAATGTACTGCATACTGTGTAGTGCATATGGCTGGACGTATTTGGATATATTTGTGCATTGTATTAGACGGGCTATGCATATTGGCATGTGCTATTAATTTGATGACATAGCAAGTATGCTACCGGGTTCCGTTGTTCGTTTATTTCCCACAGAGTTCGGAATACCAAATATTTCTATGTGTAAGTTATAATATGTATATTTGATATTGGGTTAAGATGTTAGTGTGTAAGTTGATTATTATGTATAAATAGGCTAAGTTGAATTAATAAAGATTCATTATTATTCCAGAATCGAAAAGACTAGTTTGGCTCCTTAGCCGTCTTTATTTTGGCATTTATATTCAGATAGGCTCATTAGCCATCATCCGTTTTCGGCTTGGGAAGCCTTTATAATATCCCAAAAGTAGGGCTTATTACATGGCGATCCTGCCAGGAGCAGGAGCATATAAAAACAAAAAGAATTAGTAAAAATGTCGAACGAACTTTAGGTCATATACCTGAAGTACAATAGACGTATAATCAAGGAATACGATACACCAAATTCACTAGAAATGGAACAGGGAAGTACTATTAAAGTCCACCTAGAACAGGCGGATGGTGGCTCATATTTACGTTTACGTTTACGTTAAAAATAAATAATAACAATTCCTCATACACTAAATTTAACAAGAACTCAGAACAAACAACAACGACAAAACTATTGACCCGTGTCCTCTGTACAAATGTAGCAGTTTTACATTTTTACAAAAAAAATTTTTTTTCTCAATGTATAAACAATGTATAAACAAAAAAAAAAGTGAACGAAAAACACTTCTTATGAAAGTAAAACATAAATGAAAAAACCCTAAAAAAAAAAATTGTAAAAAAAAAAAAAAAAATCATATCTCCCCCATAAATTGATAAAAAAAGTTCTGATATCATTTGTTCAACACAATAAAAACCACTAAAAGAAAAACTTCCGTTGAAATACTTGCAAACTTCAATAAAACCCCAAAAAGAAAATATTCCGACAAAAATATAGGTATTACTGAAAACAGAACTTCTGAAACCACCCGAAAGTGGACTTAAGGTTATTGAATTAAAAATCGTTGACAATTTTACGGAAGATTTAGTTAATTTCAAGGACGACATAATTATAGGACCAAACAAAGTTTTGGCGTATATTCCAAAAGGGAATAGTTTACTCCTAAAGAATCCCAAGGACAGCACTACAACCCAATCGACATTATTTGGCAAAATATTGTCGAGGGATGTGCAAAAATTCTGCGGGCCCAAATCAATTAAGAGAATATATATTACTAAAAATGAAATAAAGAAACTCTCGGACGGCCGTCGAGAATATAAAATTAATGAATTAAAAAATATATTAGGAGAAATGTTTAAAGAAAGTAATATAAAGGTATACCTAATAGATAATTTTATTGAAATTACCGATCCTTGTAAGAAGAAATTAATACTTAACGACTTTCACATACTTCCAACCAGTGGACATGCAGGTATAAACCGTATGATCCAAAATATAAAGAAAAAATACTTTTGGACAGGAATGCAAAACGATGTGACGACATTCGTTAAGCACTGCCCAGTATGCCAACGAAACAAATATAACCAGCCGAAGAAACAACCAATGACTATCACATCAACAGCCGAATCAGGTTTTGACAAAATATTTATAGACCTAGTAGGACCTTTAGAAGAATCTGAAGATGGATCTAAATACATACTCACCATTCAAGATGAGCTTACCAAGTTTATCGAAGCTATACCACTCCCAAATAAAGAATCAGGCACAGTAGCTAAAGCTCTAGTAGAAGGTTTTATTCTAAGGTACGGAGTACCCCATACAATAGCATCTGATCAGGGAACCGAATTTCAAAACCAGGCTTTCAAAAGTATCTGTAAGCTTTTGAGAATAGAACAATTACAATCTACAGCGTACCATCATGAGAGCATAGGAGCTTTAGAAAATTCACATAAGGTTTTAGGAGCATATCTTAGAAGTTACTTCTCAGAAAAACACACGGACTGGAGCACTTGGTTGCCATATTATTATTTTCTGTTATAACACTTCCGTACACTCAGAAACGGGTTAAACACCATTCGAGTTGATATTCGGAAAGCAATGTAGCTTACCCAACAATCTGACAAAACAAATGGAACCGGTGTACAACTATGACAATTACGTAATTGACCTTAAACATAAATTACAAGTTGCCCATAGAGATGCCCGAGAAACGCTTATAAAGTTATAAAATGTTAGGAAAGATAGGTATGACAAAGAGGGACAAACAAAGAGTAGTAGTTTTGAAAAAGGAAGTTTAGTTTTATTAAGAAACGAAGCTAGAAAAAAATTAGATCCAATATTTATAGGACCATACGAAGTTTTGTTTCAAAATGGTGTAAATTGTGATATCAAATACGATAACAAAAGAATAACAGTACACAAGAATAGACTAAAACCATTTTACATGTATTTAACTTTTATATAATCGCTAATTAAATCAAAATCAAAAAAAAAAAAAGGGGGAAGAGAATGTAAATAATATTATATGCATATATATATACATACAAGATAACTACTTCATTGAATTGATTAACTTAATTTTTAATAAGAGTAAATTATACTGTTGTGCACAACTAGAATATAAGAAAAATAAGTTACTTGTATGAATGGAAAAAAATTATATTATATTATATGCGTAAGTAATGATACACACTAAGTATAAAAGAAAATAATGTTTAAAAAACACAACTAGAATATAAGAAGAATAAGTTACTTGTATGAATGAATGAAAAAAAAAAATTTATATTATATTATATGCGTAAGTAATGATACACACTAAGTATGTACTATTACAATAAATATAAAAGAAAATAATGTTTAAAAAAAAAAATATATATTGGGATTCCGAAAAAAATATATATATTAGTGTCGCTTAAAAGAAGAAATCAAGATATGTCATGATTTCTCCTTTTCCCCAGGAAGGGTGGTGTGAAGGGATCACACTAGCGACCACGTCATTATACATTTAATTCCGGTCATTGACGTCAATCCACATTACGCTTCACGATAGCCAACCTTGAACTCATATTTCATTCATGGTCATGAGTATCAACCTCATGCACTAAATTATTAAGTAATAATTTCAATGCCACTGACGATGACGGGACGCGACGCTTCAGATTACTTTTGTCAAGTGTATCTACCTACTCACTAAGGTTCAATGTACTGCATACTGTGTAGTGCATATGGCTGGACGTATTTGGATACATTTGTGCATTGTATTAGACGGGCTATGCATATTGGCATGTGCTATTAATTTGATGACATAGCAAGTATGCTACCGGGTTCCGTTGTTCGTTTATTTCCCACAGAATTCGGAATACCAAATATTTCTATGTGTAAGTTATAATATGTATATTTGATATTGGTTTAAGATGTTAGTGTGTAAGTTGATTATTATGTATAAATAGGCTAAGTTGAATTAATAAAAATTCATTATTATTATAGAATCGAAAAGACTAGTTTGGCTCCTTAGCCGTCTTTATTTTGGCATTTATATTCAGATAGGCTCATTAGCCATCATCCGTTTTCGGCTTGGGAAGCCTTTATAATATCCCAAAAGTAGGGCTTATTACACACTGCCAATTTACTGGCCCCCGATGTGCTGGGACCTGTTGCTGCCGCCCCTGCATATGTTTGAGCAGATCTTGGTGGCTGAGTTTTTTGCTGCTGCTTTTGTTGTTGTTGTACCCTTTGTGGCTTGGGTGAGGATATTTGTCCCTTTGTTGCAGTTTGCTTTGGCGGCTGCTGTTGTTGTTGTTGTTGCTGCTGATTTAGCTGATTCTGTTGCTGTTGTTTTCCGTTTTGCTGCTGCTGTTGTTGTTTTTGCTCTTGTTGTTGTTTCTTTTGCTGCTGTTGCTCTTTTTTGGCTTCAGCCTCTGCCTGCCGGCTTGCTTCTTGCTTTTTTCTTAGCAGCTGCAGGAATGGCTCCATTTTTTTCTTTAGGCATTCAATTCCTTGCACGCACTCGTCATTTTTTTTTTTGGGCCTGTTCTGCCTCCTTTTCTTCTTCGTCCGAAGACGACCCTGTACTAAGTTCAGCAAACCTGTTGCTGTCCCCGGATTTGTACAGTACTTCACCATCATCAGACATATATTCGATGTCGTCATCGGATGGTGAGGTATTTAAATTGTTTTGTTTTGTTTTTGCTGCTAAGGCCTTCTCTGACTGATTCTCGCTTCCCTCAGCTTGCAGCATAGCTGAGGTGCCTGATGCTCTTCTCTTCACCAGGTTGGGGATAGCCTTTAGAGACCGCCTCCGCTTTTGCGGTACCTCTTTTTGTTGTGGTTTTGCTGTTGTTGTCGGTGATAATGCTGTTATCGGATCGGTTGATTTTACAGCAACCTCACCCGATGTATTCTTCTCTTTCATCATCTGCTTTTCCTCCCAGTCGATGACGTTCTCTACCTCACGGTTGTGAAAAAAAGCTTCCAAAAGTTTCGTCGAGTGGGATTTGATCCCACGACCCTCGGATTGGGAAGCCGCCACTCTTCATTTTTTTTTTCATTTTAAATTCATTTTTATTAATCTTTTCTTATATCTACTTACATGCTAACAAAAATGTGTAAAACTAGCTTACATAATAACTTAATTAACTTACTGACCCTAAGCGGGTACTCTAAATTATTCAATATCTTACTACTAATGCCTTTCGGCCTTAAAATACCTTATGAATTAAAAACTAGAACTAGTTAAAACTAAGAAAATTTTTTAAAAAACTTAGTTTTCATGATCATTTTTTTTGTGTTTTCTTAAAACTAATAAAGCCGCCACTCTACCACTCTGCTAACTTTTCAGTTATTGAAGCGATATCTTATTTTGCACTTTTACTTTGCACACACTTGAAAAAATACTTTAATCACACTGTCTCTGCTGAAGTCTTTCTTGAGCGAAAGTCAAAGATCGACTGAGGTGGACATGCTAACCATTACGCCACGGGTACCACGGGTATATATAATATATATGCCTTAAATGGTTTTAACCTGTTTATCAATTCACATTTATTTCACAATTTCACAAATAACACACATACAATCAATTTCTTATTTTTACATTTTCTTTCATAATTTCACAAATTACACAATAATATTCATACATAAAATGGTTTTTAACTGTTTTTGTTAACAATCAATTTTTTATTTTCAAATCTTCTTTCTGAACTTCGCAAATTGCATAAGTTACAAATTATAATAATAACATATATATATAAAAAATGGTTTCAATCTGTTCTTGGGACCAATCACTTTCTTATTTTCACATTTAATTTCACAATTTACTCCTTCCTGTGATAAGAGTGATAAGATTTCAACATTAATAAATATAGTTTAAGACAAAAATTTAAAAGCAGTGCTCCACATGCATGATTTTTGTTCAATGTTTCAATGTTTCTTAGTTTATTGTTTTTCAAAATATTTGTAGTTTATACTTTGTTTTATTTTTAGTAGTTTTGTTTAATTATTATTGTATTTCATGTTAGGTGTTCTAACTGTATGTCATTATTTGAATTTTTTTTTTTTTTCATATATATATTTTCTATACGTTCTTTTTGTGCTGGTGTTGGTGTTTTCTAACCTCTAACACTTGCATTTATGATGAAGAGCGTAGATAAGTACGTACAAATGAGCTTGCTCTAAGCTCCGTGCGACTTAGTCTCTGAGATGCATTTAAAAATAAGACTTCATATGGTCCTATATATATTGGACCTAACTTCTTTCTGCTTTCGTTTCTCAACAAGACTAAACTACCTACGTTGTAATCAAGAAATTTTGCTTTTCTATCAGAATCGTACCTATATTTCCTAGAAATCTTCTTTTGTCAGTCGTTCAGCAACAGCTATCGTGTGTAGACGTGTTGAAGACTTAGCTGTGGTATATTTTCAAGTGGATTGCTATTTAAAAGTTTAAAGTCAGTGAATTTTCATTAAGGCGGTAGCCGAACGTGTAGCGCGGCAGGTACCCAGTGTGGAGGAACGTGGGTTCAACTCCCAACCGGGCCCTCCAATTTTTATTCTTCTTTGAGGCAAATTGCTCTAATCAATTAGTAAATTCGGAAAGAAGGCGAGAAAAAAGCGACACAGTCGTCTGAGATGGACCATAGCGGTCCATCAACAACAAAAAAAGTGTTGGATGTAAATCCAACACTAAAAACAACAACAACAAGCAAAGCAGCGGCAATGCAAATTGCGGTGCCAGCAACAGCAGCAACAACAACTGCAAAAAAGAGGCGGCGCATAAAAGCTAAGCCAAATCTGGGTCCCGTAACCAAAAACCAAAGGGAACCGATAAGGAGGTCGACGATGATGGGATGTCGACCAGCAGCGAAAGTATCGTGAGTCTAAATTCCACTTACGACTACGAATCAAACGGTGGTGAGGGCCGTTACACCGGTAGTGGAAACTCGTTCGCTGCATTGGCAGACGACGGGGACGGTGTGGACGAGGGAGCAAATGACAATGAAAATGACGACGATAAGAAACTCCTAGCATTATCTAATACAGTGGAGAAGCTCTACAAAGAGATCGAGGAGATTAAATCCAGGCAAGTGGCTCGCAGACTAGCAGAAAGCGAGACAAAAAAACAAATGTTGTCAAAGTCAGACAATGCCAAACAGCAACAGCCAACAACAACAAAGGCAAATGCAAAAACAGCTCCCGTCCAGCAACAAGGCACGACAGCTAATAAAATAGCTGGGGAGCAAAATCAAAGAAAGAAAACTGCTACCCAAGAGCAGCAACGAGGGACCGCGGCTAAAAAAGCCGCGCCATCAAAGCAGCCAGGGGAGACGATGCCAAAGCAGCAGCAGCAGCAGAGACAACAACAACAACAACAACAGCCAACACAACAACAGCAGCAGCCAAAGAAGTCAGCAGCTAAAAGCAGGGTGTTCCCTATCAACACCCACAAAATGGAAATAAAAGCGACAAAAAGCCTGTGTAAGTCCGCCATAGGCGATAAATTTGTAATTAAACGATTAGGACAAGATCGACATGCGATCCAATGTGAAAACATTGGTGACCATAAGATCGTTCGGGAGTTGCTTGCTAAGACAACCACCGAATTTTATAGTTACACTCCCAAAGAGGAGAAACCAAAAATTATGTTATTGAAAGGGGTAGAGCCTACCTCTGACCCAGAGGAGCTCTTAGCGGAACTCCGCATGTTGGCGAGCGACGATCTCGAGTTTATCGGGGTCAAGTCGTTCACCACGGCTAAGGCTAGACGGGAGAAGCGGCTATTGCCGATGTTCCTCGTCACCCTATCACCCAGTAGCCGTCTGGAGAGTCTGAGGAAAATCTCCGTCCTAGACTACCAGATGGTAAGATGGGAAAAAATAAACAGGCGCGGGGACATTTTACAATGTCTTCGTTGCCAAAGGTTCGGGCACGCCGCATTCAACTGCCAAATGCAGTCGAGATGCGTAAAGTGTGGTGAGAACCACAAAAAAAAAAGAGTGTAAGCTCGGTGAGGAAAGGGTCGAAGATAAGACCCAACTGAAATGTGTACTCTGTGGTGGAGATGGACACCCTGCTAACTATCGGGGATGTCCTCGATACCAGGTAATAAAAAAATCATTAAAAGCTGATCCAACAGTAACCAAGGACGAGGGAAGGCTTACAGCCAGACCAGTTCCAAGGGCCGTCGATCGTTCCCCAAGTTTCCTACGCCCAAATGGCGGGTGGAGCTGGGAAAACGGTACAACCTCCCCAGAAAGCGGCCACACAGCCATCTGTGTCAAAGGCAGCTACTGGGGTGTCAGAGGTGATGGTCGCTCTGCGTGTCATTCAGGCACAAATGAGTGAACTATCACGGCAAATAAGTGAGCAGGCGCGTAGGGTAAACTTGATCTACCGTGCAGTGCCGTCGCTTGCGCAATTTTTAGGTTAACGGGCGCGCTGCCGGAGAGGCCTTTTAAGATCCTAGCCGTGAATGTGAATTCGCTAGTTAGGGTAGAACGACGAGCCAGCTTCCTTGAGTTGTTAAAAGACCAACGTCCTGATGTATGTATGGTTAGCGAAACTAGGCTAAACCAGCATCACAATTTGACGAATAATAATTACATTATCGTAAGGAGGGACCGACCCAACTCGACTTTCGCGGGTGGGGTTGCGATCTTCATACGTAAGGGCATTGTTCATAAAGTAATACATAGTGGTGAAGTACGCCGATTCCAGTAGCTTGAAGCGTGTATCGTATGCATCCCTCTCCAACAGGGGAGGCGGTTGTATGTGGTCGCGATCTATGCGCCGGGGGCCTCTCAAAATTCATGTTTTATAACAGAGCTCGAAACACTTTTTCGATGTCTGAAACTGAATTCGGATGAAAACTACTTCCTTTTGGCCGGTGATTACAATGCTAAACACCAAGATTGGGGAAATCAATTAGCCAATCCAAGGGGGACCCAGCTATTCAATTGGCTGGGGCTCCACAGCATTGAGTGTAAAGTCGATCTGCTGGCTACTGACAGGCCTTCATATCCTCGAAGTGGCTCTTATTTGGATCTATTGCTTTTAGACTCAAGACTTAAACTGACCGACGACATTCTTCGACGGACGAAAAATTGTTTGACGACGGTTGAGTACGACAGTGACCACTGTGGACTTGCCGCCGTCAAATTAATTTGATTTGATTTCTAATTTCTTAACAGAGCTTTCTTTTAACCAACTTATCACTTTCACCGCAGGGTTGCCAACCCAGAATATCTATATCTCTTTTCTGGAACAACAAAACTCGGGCTGTACAGTCCAACAACCCGGATATGTTTCCGGAAATAAATAAAATTTTTAGCAGAAAAGATCAAAAGGACCTTCAGAGTATTAAACTCCAAAGGACGACAGAGAACAAAGACTTACTTCTGACATTAGGAATAGATCCAGATCACGCCATTTTGGATGATGACCACTTTATAGTGGAAGATGCTCAAGAGAAGGTAGAGACTGTGGGTGCTGTTTTCGAGCGAGTATATAAGGTGAATGAGTGCATTCGCCCGAATTACGACCTTGAGAACAGAGCCTTCGTTGGACACTTCTATCTTAGAGACGAGATCTCGCATTGGCGATCCGAGAATCCTGGTTTCACTAGGTTCAATGACGACCGACTTGCAAATGCAGTCATCGCCCAGCGAAACAGGGATAACACCCTGTTCGTTTCTAAGATGGACCTCGAGAAAATCTTTCACAAAATAAAGAAAAAGAAGTCAGCAGGAGTCGACGGCATACCCAATGTTGTGCTGCGAAACCTCCCTGCGGAAGCGGTGGACATATACACCACGTTGTTCAATAATGCGCTGAAAAATGCATATTATCCAGTGCGTTGGAAGACGGCAGTGGTCCATCCTCTCCTTAAAAAAGGTAAGGATGGTTCCAATCCAGCAAATCTCAATTAGTCTTCTTCCGAGTATCAGCAAAGTATTCGAGAAAGTTCTCAACAGAGCTCTGTCCACATGGGCTGAGGACAAAAATATTATTCCCGAAAATCAGTTCGGTTTTAAGGCGGGCCATGATACCATACTTGCTGCGTCTAAACTAGTATCTGATATTCAATGGAATAAAGCTAAAAAGCAGTGTACGGGTGCATGTCTGGTTGACTTGGAGAAGGCTTTCGATACCGTTTGGTTAGAAGGTCTTTTCTATAAGTTGATCAGATAGGGCATGAGTAAACCACTACTATATATTCTAAATGACATGCTTCATGGTAGAACGTTTGTTGTGAAAAGTTGCAACATTACTTCTACCAGAACTTTTAAAATACAGAACGGTCTACAACAAGGGGCGGTGAATTCGCCTATTTTATTTAGCATTTTCACTGGCGATCTAATTGGTTCCCTTCACCATGCTATAGCGTATGCCGATGACCTCATTGCGTACAGAACAGGTCCAAAGATCGAAGACATCAGAAGTCTGTTGCATCGTGACTTCGATAAGATTCAGCAATATTGCGATGACTGGAAGTTGAAAATCAACTTTCAGAAATCGGAAACAATTGTGTTTAGAACCCCGTTGGCTCGGGCCTCATGGGATACGAGAAAGAACTGGCGAAAACTGGTGATCGTTGATCTACATGGCCACCCACTGCCAAGCAAAGTAGTAGTCAAATACCTCGGCCTCTGGCTAGATCAATATCTATATTTTAACAAACATATGGATGCGGCTCTGGCCAGGGATAGAGGAGCTTTTGCTCTGACAAGGCGACTGTTTCACAGCAGACAACTTGACAGCAGGGTGAAAGTGATTTGCTACATGGCCCTCATAAGGCCAATGATTGTCTATGGGTGCCCTGTGTGGTTCAATGTTACAGCGTCTCAAATGGAAAAGATTCGGGTGTTTGAGAGACACTGTCTGCGTACCTGTCTTGGATTGCACAGAACACCAGAGTCGGAGTACAAAAAATATTATCCCAATGAGGTCCTTTACAACGGGGCTCAAATAAACAGAATCGACAACTTCATGATAAAACTGACTCGGGGTCACACTGCAAGGGCGATGATCTCGACCAATGGCCTTATTTTTGGGGCTTATTACCCAAACTTAGAATATATGGAGAGAACACGTTTCGATTTGTCCCACCGGAGGCTTTCCTCTATTTTGACATGATAGGTTTGATACAGGACAGATCGGCGGTTCCGTTGATCTACCACGTCTGCCGTAAGTCCGTGGAACGACGGCTCCTTTATGGCCGGGACGTCGCCGCAGTAGGCGGAGAAGCTGAAGAGCTCCTCCGGTTCAGTAGGGCGGTATCAGATCGCGATCGACGGGACGTTGTTAAAACGTCAGAACAGTTCTGGTGGTTGTCTGAGCAACAGACAGAAAATGATACCGATAGCGAGTCGCCAATGGCTGGCTTGCACAGGCTTAGTGTGTAAGACTTAGGGTGTAGGGGGTAGACACAGTGGCAACCAAAAAAAAATTTTAAAAAACGTAACAAAAAAAAAAACCAAAAAACAAAAATTTTAAAAATACAAAAATACAAAAAAAAAAATTAAAAAATTAAGCTGCGTCGAAAATCAAAAAAAAAATGTAAAAAATCAAAATCAAAAAAAAATGTAAAAACTTATTGTTGCGTCCCAAAATCCAAAAAAAATAGAAAAACTTACAAAAACCAAAAAAAAAATTATAAAACACAAAAAAAAAAACAAAAAACAAATAAAAGCTACTGTGGCTGCTCTAGTTTTCAGTAGTTTTAAGTAGTTTTAATTAGTTTTAAGTAGTTTTAATTAGTTGTAAGTAATTTTAAGAAAAACATAAAAAATGATCTATGAAACTAAGTTTTTTAAATTTTCTTAGTTATTAATTAGTTCTAGTTTGAAATAGACATATGGTATCTTTAGGCCGAAAGGTATTAGAAATAAGTTATTGTATAATTTAGAGTACCCGCCTAGGGTCAGTAAGTTAATTAAGTTATTATGTAAGCTAGTTTAAACATTTTTGTTAGCAAGTAAGTAGATATAAGTAATAGATAATAAAAATGGATTTAAAACTGAAACTGAATCTTCTGTTGTATTAAAGTATCCATAGCATCCTTATGAGCAATTTGTAATCTGTGTTTTGAGTCTATCACATAGTCTTCATAGTTGTAAACTGGTTCAACTTTCTTTGTAAGATTTGAAGGCAAATTACATTGTCTTCCAAACACGAATTCTAAACTAAAATACATTGTCTTCCAAATACTAATTCAAATCAGTCGTTCAGCAACTGCTATCGTGCGTAGACGTGTTGACGACTTTGGCAGTGTATTTTCAAGTGGAAAAGTGTTCATTCGCTCTATTAGGAGACGAGGTCGATGATGATGAAACAAAACAAGAAAACGAGGAAGATAAGCGTCTTCACCAGTTAAATAAAACCGTGGAGAAACTGTATGCGGAAATCGAGGAGATAAAAGCAAGGCAAGTGGCCCGCAGAGAAGCGGAACGTGAAACCAAGCAACAAATATTGCCAGCGGCAGGTAAAGACAAAAATAAGCCTACAACAACAAAAGCCGCAAATGTTAAAACTGCGCCCGTGCAGCAACGAGGGACGACAGCTAACAAAATAGCTGTCGATGTTAAAAAAAACTGCTACAAAGGAGCAGCCACGGGGGACCGCGGCTAAAAAAGCCGCGCCAACGACTACCAGCTGGAAGCAGACATCAGAGCCTAAGCAGCAAAAACAACAACAGCCAGCACAGCAACAGCAGCAGCCAAAGAAGACCACATCAAAGAGCAGGGTGCCCCCAATTAACACTTTAAAAATGGAGCTCAAAGCTACTAAAAACTGTGTAAGTCAGCCATTGGCGAGAATTTTACAATTAAAAGACTCGGTGTAGACAGACATGCGATCCAATGCAAAAGCATTGGTGAATATAAAGTAGTTCGGGAGTTGTTAGCTAAGACAACCACCGAATACTATAGTTATACTCCCAAAGAGGAGAAGCCTAAATGTATGCTACTGAAAGGGGTAGAGCCTACCTCTGACCCAGAGGAGCTCTTAGCTGAACTCCGCAGGTTGGCGAGCGACGATCTCGAGTTCATCGGGGTCAAGTCGTTCACTACGGCCAAGGCAAGACGGGAGAAGCGGCTATTGCCGATGTTCCTCGTCACCTTGTCACCCAGTAGCCGTCTGGAAAGTCTCAGGAGTATCTCCGTCCTGGACTACCAGATGGTAAAATGGGAGAAAATAAACAGGCACGGGGACATTTTACAATGTCTTCGTTGCCAACGGTTCGGTCATGCCGCATTCAACTGCCAAATTCAGTCGAGGTGCGTCAAGTGTGGAGAGAACCACAACGACAAAGAGTGTAAGATCGGTGAGGCAAGGGTCGAAGATAAGACCCTGCTGAAATGTGTACTCTGTGGTGGAGATGGACACCCTGCTAACTATCGGGATTGTCCTCGATACCAAGTAATTAAAAAGTCAAAAAAAGCTGCTCCAACAGTAACTAAGAACGAGGGAAGGCAAACTGCCAGACCGACTCCAAGGGCCGTCGTTCCCGGAATCTCCTACGCCCAAATGGCGTTAGGGGCTGGGATAACGGTACAGCCTCCCCAGAAAGCAGCCGCACAGCCATCTGTGTCAAAGGAAGCTTCTGGGGAATCAGAGGTGATGGTCGCTCTGCGTGTCATTCAGGCACAAATGAGTGAACTATCACGGCAAATAAGTGAGCAGGCGCGTAGGGTGGACTTGATCTACCGTGCAGTGCCGTCGCTTGCGCAATTTTTAGGTTAACGGGCGCGCTGCCGGAGAGGCCTTTTAAGATCCTAGCCGTGAATGTGAATTCGCTAGTTAGGATAGAACGACGAACCAACCTCTTTGAGTTGTTAAAAGACCAACGTCCTGATGTATGTATGGTTAGCGAAACTAGGCTAAACCAGCATCACAATTTGACGAATAACAAATTCATTATCGTAAGGAGAGACCGACCCAACTCGACTTTCGCGGGTGGGGTTGCGATCTTCATACGTAAGGGCATTGCTCATAAGGTAATATATAGTGGTGAAGTACGCCGATTCCGGTTGCTAGAAGCGTGTATTGTATGCATCCCTCTCCAACAGTCGAGGTGCTTGTATGTGGTCGCAATCTATGCGCCGGAGGCTTCTCAAAATTCATGTCTTAAATATAACAGAGCTTGAAACACTTTTTCGAGCTCTGAAACTGAACTCAGAAGAAAACTACTTCCTTTTGGCCGGTGATTACAATGCTAAACACCAAGACTGGGGAAATCAATTAGCCAATCCAAGGGGGACACAGCTATTCAATTGGCTGGGGCTCCACAGTATTGAGTGTAAAGTCGATCTGCTGGCTACTGACAGGCCTTCATATCCTCGAAGTGGCTCGTATTTGGATCTATTACTTTTAGACTCAAGACTTAAACTGACCGACGATATTCTTCGACGGACAAAAAATTGTTTGACGACGGTTGAGTACGACAGTGACCACTGTGGACTTGCCGCCGTCATACTGCTTCCGAACGACCTTGTGGAACTGGAGGAGTACGTGCCGACGCACTCTTACAACTACGGTAAGACACGTTGGCCGCGCTTTTCCGGTGCCGTCTCAAGGGAACTTCGTTCGAACGGTATTGCGCCGCCATGCAACAGGAATCTGTCGAACTTTGAGATCAACGTATGGAGGATGCAATCCGTATTACAATGGACAGGACAATTCCTAAATATAGGCAACATGACCCTACGAACATGTACAGAAACGCGACAATAGACGCACTTTACAAACAAAAAAGTAGACTCCTTTCAAGACTCAAACTCTTGCACAGGAGGTTTACTGACCGACACGATTTGGAGATTAGAACTCTGAAGTCACAGATCAAAAATCTCCAACAGTTAATTAAAGAAAATTACAGAATATCTATATCTCTTTTCTGGAACAACAAAATTCGGGCTGTACAGTCCAACAACCCAAGTATGTTTCCGGAAATAAATAAAATTTTTAGGAGAAAAGATCAAAATGACCTTCAGAGTATTAAACTCCAAAGGACGACAGAGAACAAAAACTTACTTCTGACACTAGGAATAGATCCAGATGACGCCATCTTGGATGATGACCACTTTATAGTGGAAGATGCTCGAGAGAAGGTAGAGACGGTGGGTGCTGTTTTCGAGCGAGTATATAAGGTGAATGAGTGCATTCGCCCGAATTACGACCTTGAGAACAGAGCCTTCGTTGGACACTTCTATCTTAGAGACGAAATCTCGCATTGGCGATCCGAGAATCCTGGTTTCACTAGGTTCAATGACGACCGACTTGCAAATGCAGTCATCGCCCAGCGAAACAGGGATAACACCCTGTTCGTTTCTAAGATGGACCTCGAGAAAATCTTTCACAAAATAAAGAAAAAGAAGTCAGCAGGAGTCGACGGCATACCCAATGTTGTGCTGCGAAACCTCCCTGCGGAGGCGGTGGACATATACACCACGTTGTTCAACAATGCGCTGAAAAATGCATATTATCCAGTGCGTTGGAAGACGGCAGTGGTCCATCCTCTCCTTAAAAAAGGTAAGGATGGTTCCAATCCAGCAAACCTCCGGTCAATTAGTCTTCTTCCGAGTATCAGCAAAGTATTCGAGAAAGTTCTCAACAGAGCTCTGTCCACATGGGCTGAGGACAAAAATATTATTCCCGAAAATCAGTTCGGTTTTAAGGCGGGCCATGATACCATACATGCTGCGTCTAAACTAGTATCTGATATTCAATGGAACAAAGCTAAAAAGCAGTGTACGGGTGCATGTCTGGTTGACTTGGAGAAGGAAGTTGATCAGATAGGGCATGAGTAAACCACTACTATATATTCTAAATGACATGCTTCATGGTAGAACGTTTGTTGTGAAAAGTTGCAACATTACTTCTACCAGAACTTTTAAAATACAGAACGGTCTACAACAAGGGGCGGTGAGTTCGCCTATTTTATTTAGCATTTTCACTGGCGATCTAATTGGTTCCCTTCACCATGCTATAGCGTACGCCGATGACCTCATTGCGTACAGAACAGGTCAAAAGATCGAAGACATCAGAAGTCTGTTGCAACGTGACTTCGATAAGATTCAGCAATATTGCGATGACTGGAAGTTGAAAATCAACTTTCAGAAATCGGAAACAATTGTGTTTAGAACCCCGTTGGCTCGGGCCTCATGGGATACGAGAAAGAACTGGCGAAAACTGGTGATCGTTGATCTACACGGCCACCCACTGCCAAGCAAAGTAGTAGTCAAGTACCTCGGCATCTGGCTAGATCAGTATCTATATTTTAACAAACATATGGATGCGGCTCTGGCCAGGGATAGAGGAGCTTTTGCTCTGACAAGGCGACTGTTTCACAGCAGACAACTTGACAGCAGGGTGAAAGTGATTTGCTACATGGCTTTCATAAGGCCAATGATTGTCTATGGGTGCCCTGTGTGGTTCAATGTTACAGCGTCTCAAATGGAAAAGATTCGGGTGTTTGAGAGACAGTGTCTGCGTACCTGTCTTGGATTGCACAGAACACCAGAGTCGGAGTACAAAAAATATTATCCCAATGAGGTCCTTTACAACGGGGCTCAAATAAACAGAATCGACAACTTCATTATAAAACTGACTCGGGGTCACACTGCAAGGGCTATGACTTCGAACAATGGCCTGATATTTGGGGCTCACTACCCCAACATAGAATATATGGAGAGAACACGTTTCAGTGGATTTGTCCCACCGGAGGCTTTCCTCTATTTTGACATGATAGGTTTGATACAGGACAGATTGGCGGTTCCGTTAATCTACCACGTCTGCCGTAAGTCCGTAGAACGACGGCTCCTTTACAACCGTGACGTCGCCGCAGTGGGCGGAGAAGTTGAAGAGCTCCTCCGGTTCAGTAGGGCGGTTTCAGATCGCGATCGACGGGACGTTATTAAAACGTCAAAACTATTTTGGTGGTTGTCTGAGCAACATATTGAAAATGTTACTGATAGCGAGTCGCCAATGGCTGGCTTGCAAAGGTTTGGAGTGTAAGACTTAGGGTATAGGGGGTGGGCACAGTGGCAACCAAAAAAATTACAAAACCAAAAAAAAAACCACACAAAAATCCAAAAAAAAAAAAAAAAATTTTAAAAGAAAAGCGGCATCGAAAATCAAAAAAAAAATTGTAAAAATTAATAAAATCAAAAAAAAAAATTAAAAATTAAAAGCGGCGTCGAAAATCCAAAAACATAGAAAAAATACAAACAAAAATCCAAAAAAATTATAAAACACAAAAAACAAAAAAAAAAAAAAAAAATTTTAGTAAAAAAGCTACTGTGGCTGCTCTAGTTTTAAGTAGTTTTAATTAGTTTTAAGTAGTTTTAATTAGTTGTAAGTAATTTTAAGAAAAACCAAAAAAAAAGGATCAAAAAAATTTAGTTCAAGTTCAAGTTTCATTTATTTGCAGTTTAAAGTTTACATCTTTAATTTTAATTAGATACACAGTTTAAGAGTTATAGAACCTTATTCTTTACATCTATAATACCTTTAGTAAGTTTATGACAAGATTTCAAACAAAGCAATAGAGAATATTATATTCAAGGGAAAACACTACAAAGAAAAAACCCTTATGTAACACTTAAAAACTAAAATTGCACAAAAACCCAAGTATGCGAAAACCGCATAAGTTAAAGGTTAAGTATAAGTTCATTATCTGAATAAGAACATCTTTCAAAAAACTTTTCTTGTAGCTTGTAAAGAACAAATTTAATTGGATTGATATTTGCTCTATCGTGGAGCCTAGCAGTTGAATAAAACCATGGCAAATTAAGCATTAATTTAAGGATTTTGTTTTGGCTTACTTGAAGCTTTTTTATGTGTGTCTCCGCACAGTCAAACCATACTGGAGCACCATACGTTAGAACCGGTTGAAATACAGTTTTAAAAATTAAGATTTTATTATGTATGCTTAGTCTAGATCTTCTATTGATAAACGGATATAGTATTTTAACTAAAAGATTTATTTTGTGCACTGTGATGGATATATGCTTTTCAAAAGTAAGTTTCTTATCGAATGTGACACCAAGGTATTTGCAATGTTCAGACCATTGGATGTCAATGGAGTTTATTTTAAGTGTGGTTTGGGGAAGGAAACTTTGTTTTCTGCGTCGAGTAAACCATATAGCTTGACATTTGTTAGCATTTACTTTTATTTTCCACCTGGTAAAGAAATTTAAAAGAGTGTCAAGTGAACACTGTAAACTGTTTAGCGCTTCCTGAGGAAGAACACTTGAGGTAAAGAGAGCAGTATCATCTGCAAACATGGCCAGTTCTGTGTTGTTTTCAAAATGAGGTAGGTCTGACATAAAAATATTGAAAAGAATGGGTCCAAGCACAGAACCTTGTGGAACTCCGTAACAAACATCATGCATGGAAGATTTCGCGGTTCCAGTGTTAACAAAAAATTTTCTGTTTTTCAAGAAGTTCCAAACAATTTTGATAAGGTAGTCAGGAAAATTAAACAGAATTAGTTTGTAAACAAGTCCGTCGTGCCACACTGTATCAAAGGCTTTTTCTATGTCTAGCAAAACTAAGCCAGTCGATTGTCTTGCATTAAGGCTGTTTTTAACATACTGCTTTGTTCTAAGTATTTGATGATTAGTGGAGTGACCTGCTCTAAAACCGAATTGCTCAATAGGGTAAATATTAGCTTCCTCGACATGGATTAATAAGCGATCCTTTATGACTTTTTCGAACATTTTACTTAATGTGCTTAGTAAGCTAATAGGTCTATAGCTACTTGGGTTCTCTCTTGGCTTGCCAGCTTTACCAATTGGAACCACTTTGGCTATTTTCCATTTTTCGGGAAAATAACAGAGTCTAATACACACGTTAAACAGAAAAGTTAGATAAGTTATAGCTTTTGTAGGTAAAGCTTTTAACAGTCGGTTACTGATATCATCAAGGCCAGGAGATTTTGTTATTTTCAATTCTTTGATTAAATCTTTCACTAAACGGTTGTTGTTTATTAAAATGCCTGTTTGGTTAATAGAAGGACTCCATGTTTCAAGCTTTTCCTTAACTAAGCTTTCAGTTTGAATGTCGCTTAAGTGTGCAGAAACTGTATGATTTTGACTGAAAGTTTCAGCTAAAATATTTGCTTTTTCCTCCTGAGTAACAAATACATTATTTTGCACTTTAAGGGGAGAAATATTTGAGCCTTTTTTTTTTAATAATTTTTGTTACTTTCCAAAACGGTTTGGATCCTTTGTCAAAACCAGATAACAGGTTGTTCCATTTTTGATTTCGAAACATGAGGATTTCATTTTTGATTTGAAAGTTTAGGATTTTAAGGTTGGTTTTAAATGTGTCCAACCTATACCGAATCCATTTTCTCCTCTCTGAATTTCGCAGACGAATAAGGTGCAAGATGTTATCCGGTAGCGGAGTGAGATTTGAGTTTTGAAAGGCATATCGGGTCTTTGGAATAGATAGCTCAGCGGCACGCTTGATTGTTTTTTCAAATGTATCGGTAATCACGTCTATCTGTTCGAATGACTGTACCGTATCTAATGATAAATTACCTTCATACAAATTTTCAGATATGTAGGTTCGATACCTCCCCCAATTTGCAGCGGAAAAGTTAAAATGGGTATGTGAATTTTTTCTAGAAAAATTAGTCTGTAGGTCAGTACAAACGGGCAGGTGATTTGAACTCAGAGCGTTAATAGTTACAGGTTGAGAGAAGTGTACAGCATTATTCGTTAGAAATATGTCAAGAGTCGAAGGATTACTCGAGGAAGTACTTGGAATGTATGTTGGTTCAAGAGGATATAATAATGAGAGCGATCTATTCACGGCGACAATATCGTGAAGTATATAACCCCAACAGTTAGCTCTCAGACATCCCCATAATTGATGTCTTGAATTAAAGTCACCTCCTATCAAATAACTTGAGTTTGTCCTAATCAATTTCAGTAGATACGTCTCTTTTAAATTTAATCTTTTTCTCATTATTACTATTTCCACCTGGAAAATAAAAAGAGAAAATACTTATTTTAGATGAGTCCTGCAAATCAATCTCGACACCTATAGCCTCAGCTACCCCAAGACGAACAGCTGGAATGACTGTATGTCTAATAGCCTTGTTAATCACTACTGCAACTCCTCCTCCTTTTGAGTGTTGTCTATCTAGCCTATAGCATACATAATTAGGATTAGAAAAATTGTTTTCATTTGTTAGCCAAGTCTCAGTCAATAGAGCAATATCAATTTTGTTGTTAATCATAAAATCTAAAAATTCAATTGGTTTATTTTGAATGCTTGTAGCATTCCAAGTAATAACTTTTGGGTTTGTGTTCAACATACTGAATAAACGTACTTCACTGCAAGAGTGGTAATCACATTAAATTGCTCAGCCTTAGTACGACATGAGCTTAACTTAGACATAACATCATTTAGAAGACATGAAATTTCATCTAGAGAGAATAAAGAGCTATTTTTATTTTGATCAAATAAGTTTAAGTGATTTGCTTTCGGCTTCTCTGAGCGAGTGTTGACTATGTGGGGTAAACTTGCACTCGGCGACGACGACGACGCAGCTTGTTGGTGGTGAGTTCGGCTCCTGTTAGATATTTGGGGCAGTTGGGGAAATTCTTCCATGGTAAATCTTACGTGATTGGTCTTCGCTCTCGGTTGATTTATTAAAACCGGTTTTGAGAGATTATTATTGTTGTTACTTTTATTAAAATGCATTCTAGAAGAGATTTTTTGTCGGATTTCAATGTATTGTTTTCGACTAACGCAGGACGGGTCGGTAGACTTGTGTGCACCATTGCAGTTTGCACATTTAGTTGCTGTTGGTAATTCAGTACACTCAGAAGTTTTGTGAGGACCTGAACAAGAGAACAGAAGCTCCTTACATGACAATGCATGGCGCCATGACCATACATTTGACAGTTATAGCACTGTGTTATTTTATTAGGCTGGTGTTTTTTATAATCCCACCTCACAAGAGTTTTAAGCACAATTTTATAGTTTGAGCGAAGATCTTTCATTTTAATTGAGCCACGTTCAATGATTATTATGTATTTGTAGAGTACAAAGTTTGAATTAGTTTTAATTGTGATGGGTTTGACTTCGAGACTTTAATTCCGAGTGAAACTAGTTCGTTTTTTTATGTTGTGTGGTCATAGAGGTCTAAACCCGAGAGGACCACCTTAAATGGCCTACTAGCTTTTTTTTCATGGGAGTAAAATTCACATGACTCATTTTTAAGTGCTTCAGCAATGAAATTATAGGATTCAATGCTTGAACACATTACCTTTTGTCCCAATGAAATGTTTTTCAGAGTGTAATCAGATATTTTTAGTTTATCGATGAGATTTCTCAGAACTTCACTTTTTGTTTTTAAGACAATGATCGGGGGAACGGATACTTTTAGTTTCACTATTTCACCTTGTTCATTATTTTCACTTTCCATGCGGTCATCGCATAATGTTTGGAGTGGTTGATAATAATTTTGATTATTAATGGAATGATCCATTTTAGAATATTTAAGTGTTTTAGACGGAACTTGACTTTCGTGGAGGATGAGATTATCATCCTCCATTAAACTTCGTAATCGCTTTAAGTTGTTAATTTTTACTTGTCACTTAATAACGCGTGCAGCTCTATCGACAAATGCCAATGCACTCAAAAAAAATTTTCTTAGGGTTAATATTGGTTATAGTTTGAAATATATACGGTATCTTTAGGCCGAGAGGCATTAGAATTAAGTTATTGAATAATTTAGAGTACCCGCCTAGGGTCAGTAAGTTAATTAAGTTATTATGTAAGCTAGTTTAAACATTTTTGTTAGCAAGTAAGTAGTTATAAGTGATAAAAAAAAATAAAAATGAATTTAAAACTGAACTGAAACTGATACTAATTCAAATGGGTGAATCCTGTTCCTGAATGTACTGAAGTGTTGTAACAGAAAACATAGTATGGCAACCAGTTGTTACAATCTGTATGTTTTTCTTCTACATAACTCCTAAGGTATTGTTCTATCTTCAACAACTTATATAGATCTTTGAAAACTCTATTTATAAATTCTGTACCTTACGATAAAGCCTTCTACAAGTCCTTTAGCGACCGTATTAGCTTCTTTATTTGGTAAAGCAATGGCTTCTGTAAACTTCGTAAGTTCGTCTTGTAGTGTTAGACCCTTATTATGAGTAGCAAATCGAACTAAAATCCCAACGAATTCGATAATTTCGTATTATGAGTAGCGACTCGCTTAAATGAAGTTCGCTTCAAATGTCAAAAAGTTATCGACTAGAGCTATCAACCAATCATGAGTAGCGAACGTTCGATATTGTATTCGCCAATCGCGTCAAAATCGGTCAAACGAAAGTTATTGGTGATAAAGCAAGCGAACGAAGGGTTTAGTTTTTTGTTTTTGTTTACTATTTCTGTTTAGATACATTTCTGGCAAAAATGAGTGAATTAAGAAAAAAGTGCTAATATTTTTATTTACTTTTGAAAACAAGATGCTTATCTCTTTCGATTCATCAAGGAACAGCAGTCAGCTCGCAAAGCAATTGAGCAATTGTTTTGCAATTGACCTCAACTCACTTGGTCCTCCTTCTCGTGAGAAAAAAAATGACATAAGGTTTGCTTATAGGTTTCTAGTTTTCGTTGGATTTCAAATTGAAACTTAAAAAAATTTCAGAAAACAAAAAAGTTATTGTAGCTACTGGAGGGAAACAATATACGCCACTGTCTTTGTTACCTTTAGAAGAGGCAGTTGGGTACTTATTCAGCCCTTAACATGTAGTAAATCCATCTGTCTGTATTTTCTTATGAAGAATGAATACACAAGGATCCGCTGCAGAATGGGAGAAGCAATTCTGCAGGAAAAATTCTGCAGTAACAATGAAGATGCCAAAGTTCTGCATGATGAAGATACCCAGGATGTTCAAGGACCATCATCATCTGGTCAGCGGCGATCCTTGCCACCTTCTAAAAGATGGGAGAACAGTTTAATAGAAAGAGAAAATGCACATATGACATTTTTTGAAAGACCAAGCCAACACACTAATTCATTCCGTGCACTCTCATTTTCTTCCACATCTTCAAAAAACAAATCAACACTACTACGAGTAATCATACTTCTAATGAATTATTTCCTTATTTTATTGAGAAAGATGTTCTATTAGCAGATAAATAACAATTATAAGTCAATTTGACATATGACTTTATGGAATATTCACTTTTCTTATTTTGGTACCTATCACATCAAAAGCGAATGTTGTAGTTCGCTACTCATAATACCACGAAGCTTGTAGTTCGCTGAACAGTTCGACTAGAAGCGAACGTTCAATTCGCTACTCATAATACGGGCCTTAATATATATTTTGACCCATCTTCCGTCTCGTCAAGAGGTCCAACTGAATCAAGGTATATTTTGTCAAAGCATGTTTTTGCTGATGTAGTAATAGTCATCGGTAGATTTTTTGGTTGTATGTGTTTGTTTCGCTGACACATTGGGCAGTGCTTAACGTATATCGTCATATCGTTTTGCATTCCTGTCCAAAAATATTTTTTCTTAATATTCCGCAACATGCAATTTATTCCGGCATGTCCACTTGTCGGTAACATGTGGTAATCGTAGAGTAAAATTTTTTGTTTTCCAGGGTCCGCTGTTGTAATAATAAATAGTGGAGGACCGTTAGACATAAAAAAGGCAAAACCTAGGAATCCAAAGCCAGTCCATGGATTTTCATGAAATTTTCGGAAATGTAATTTGGATGGCGTATAGAAAAAAGTTAAAAAATAAAATTTCACCGCTCTCAATTTTTTAATTATTTTTAAAATTAATTATTAACTTTTAGAATTTTATTTTATTTATTTAGGGTATTTTAGATAAGGTTTTCCAAAGTGTAAGGATGGATAGGTTTGGTTAAGACAAAAAAAATTTGTATAAGAGGGGGGGTCTATATCCCTCCGTGTAGGCGCGAGGGGCAATTTTATATGAAATTTACTTCATTTTTTAAAAAACTATTAAAAATCAACTAAGCCACTTACTTTCTCAAACTTTAGTGTTTTTGAAAGCTATTGCTTTGTTCTTTAATAAAAATTTTAATTTGAGTTCACTTAATGAAAACTTTTGGAGAAATAAATCCTCAAAGTCAAAATTTTGAAAAAAGAAAATATTTTTTTCTTAATTAATTTTTTTTTTCATAATTTTGCCCCACAAAGGGCCATTTTTTCTTTTCATGTTCAATGCTTTTATTAATATTTACTCAGAGCAAAAAACCGAACAGAAAAATTTTTCTTGGTTTAAGAGAAATTAAAAAGAAACGAAAGATACTTTTTTCGAGAAAACAAAATGTCGTTAATTTCCCGCTAATTGAACTTTTTTCCTTGAAGTGAAATATGAAATGTGTCTTAAATAGCATATAAAAAAAAGTTAAAAAAAAAAATTTTGTATGATCTTAATTTTAATATAAATTATAAATAATTATTAAAATCTTAGAGTTATATTTTAATTATATTAGTTTTAAGTTAAATTTTAAAACTAAGACCTATTACAAACTTGAAATTTCATCTCAAAGGACAGCACATATACTTATTTGTGCTCTAAATGCTGTTTCCTCTCAAACGAGTTGATGGATCCAAATAAATATGGTTTTTTGCCAAATAAATACTCGCGAATTTTTCTACGTGCGTTCAGTATGCAAACAAACATATATCAATAAGGGATGCATCAATTCTTATATAAAAGAAAGAACTACACATCCGCATGCTTCCCACCTAAAAAAAACTTCGAGCCGTTAATTTAACTGGTTTAAGTCTCTTTGAATGGTTGAAAATTCAAAAATTGGCTAAAAACCACATATTTTCGGTTCCATCAACTCGTTTGAGAGGAAACAGCATTTAGAGCACAAATTAGTATATGTGCTGTCCTTTGAGATGAAATTTCAAGTTTGTAATAGGTCTTAGTTTTAAAATTTAACTTAAAACTAATATAATTAAAATATAACTCTAAAATTTTAATAATTATTTATAATTTATATTAAAATTAAGATCATACAAAATTTTTTTTTTAACTTTTTTTATATGCTATTTAAGACACATTTCATATTTCACTTCAAGGAAAAAAGTTCAATTAGCGGGAAATTAACGACATTTTGTTTTCTCGAAAAAAGTATCTTTCGTTTCTTTTTAATTTCTCTTAAACCAAGAAAAATTTTTCTGTTCGGTTTTTTGCTCTGAGTAAATATTAATAAAAGCATTGAACATGAAAAGAAAAAATGGCCCTTTGTGGGGCAAAATTATGAAAAAAAAAATTAATTAAGAAAAAAATATTTTCTTTTTTCAAAATTTTGACTTTGAGTATTGATTTCTTCAAAAATTTTCATTAAGTGAACTCAAATTAAAATTTTTATTAAAGAACAAAGCAATAGCTTTCAAAAACACTAAAGTATGAGAAAGTAAGTGGCTTAGTTGATTTTTAATAGCTTTTTAAAAAATGAAGTAAATTTCATATAAAATTGCCCCTCGCGCCTACACAGAGGAATATAGACCCCCCTCTCATACAAATTTTTTTTGTCTTAACCAAACCTATCCATCCTTACGCTTTGGAAAACCTTATCTAAAATACCCTAAATAAATAAAATAAAATTCTAAAAGTTAATAAATAATTTTAAAAATAATTAAAAAATTGAGAGCGGTGGAATTTTGTTTTTTAACTTTTTTCTATACGCCATCCAAATAACATTTCCGAAAATTTCATGAAAATCCATGGACTGGCCCTGGATTCCTAGGTAAAAAGCTTACGGTCCTCCACTAAAAAGTCATTGCGGATTGTTTATTTCAATCTTTATTGTACTGTGTCTAAAGTAACTGACTCTAGAAACTAAAACTATGACTCCACATTCATACATGAAGTGGAGTCAGTAAAAATATTCATGGGAAATTATTCGTGGGAAGATTTTGGTGTGATGATGTGCACAAGATCACATTACGGCGTATCAAGTAACGAGTGGAATTCGTCGCTTGACACGCGCATAAGTAGTGTGCACATAAACACACTACACCTCCCTTTTTTAAGAAATAACGTTATTAAATGGAGTTATTTTAATTGTACATAAATCTTAATGATTAACAAATTAAAAACAAATATATTTTTATTTCATACATTTTAAGTAATACATTTTTTTTTCAACATTATTTAATTTGACCATTATTTATTTATTTATTCTTTTTTTTTACTAACAGCAATTATTCTTTTAACATATGTAGGTTGTAGGTATGTATAAAAAAATCGAAATATGTATGCTTAACATGAAGTTTAGACAAGGAAAGTAGAAAAAAAGTTATTTTAAAAAGAAACAAGTTGGTTGTTTACATATATATATTTTTTTTTTTTTTGAAAAAGGATGATCAGACCGATTCCATGAAAACTCTTAAGTATTATATATTTTAACCTATTCTTATGAACTTTCTGTTTCTAATTTTTATTTGTCCTTATACATAACTATGTTGTTATTGTTCTCTATTTCTATGACCTCAAAGGGGCCTAAATAAACTGGGTCCAGCTTATGACCTGATTCGTTTCTTAGCATAACTTTATCTCCTAACTTTAAATCGAGACTAACTATTTTTTTTATCGTAATAATCTTTATTTTTAGCTTTATTTACTTCTAATATTATTTTAGCTCTCTTATATGCTGTTTCTAACCTAAATTTTACTTCCTTAGCGTAGTCATCTACATTATTTTTTTTTTTTTTTTTTTGCATCTCAGAGTCTTAAGCGGTACTGAGCTTAGAGCAAACTCATATGTACGCACTTATCTACGCTCTTCATCATTAATGCAAGTGTTAGTTGTTAGTAAAAACGCCAACACAAGCACAAAAGAACGTATTCGAACAAGGACATAACATTTAACATAATTAACTTCTACTACATCGATAAAACAAAATCAAACTATAAAAACATTATTGAAAGTATAAAAAAAAATACAAGTAAGATAAGCTACAATTAACTAATAAATTAAATACAAATTAAATACAAATTAAATATAAATTAAATACAAAACAAAAATCATGCTTGTGGAGCACTGGTTTTAAGTTTTAATTTTAAACTACTTTTACTAAGATTGAAATCTGAAGTAAGAGGGTTAGAGTTGTATAACCTACTCATGCGAGCTAATGGCTCATGCATGCCATAGTTAGTTCTGTGGTGGTAGCAATGCAAAAACTCCAGATTTCGTAGCTGGTGAGATCCTCCGTGATATTTGAATCCTATGCGAGAAAGCAAGTCAGGAGCATCAATTGAACCTGTTATAAGTTGATGGAAGAATACTAAATCATTGTTGATCCGTCTTTGTGAGAGTGGTTGAAGATTTAAAAGACGAATACGGTCTTCATAAGGGGGGAGATTAAAAGGATCTTCCCAGGGAAGACCTTTCAGGGCAAAACGTATGAATCTGTGTTGTACTGCCTCAATACGAGATTTATGAACTTCATATAGAGGTGACCAAACCTGAGAAGCATACTCGAGATAGGGACGAACATGACAGTTGTATAAGGAAAGTGTAACATAGGGGTCGTTAAATTCTTTTGCCCATCTCTTTATAAACCCAAGCATTGAATTTGCTTTGCTTGTTATGAGGTTGATGTGTTCATTGAATTCAAGGTTAGTACTAAAAATGACACCAAGATCACGGAAGTTCGAGACTTGAGATAATGATTGCTGAGATATTGAATAATTTGCAATAGAGGGAATCTTTTTGCGTGAGAACGTCATACTTTGACACTTGGAAGGGTTCAAACTAAGACCGTTTTTAGAACACCACGTAACAAAACTGTCGATATCTTTTTGTAATAAATTACGATCTGACGAATATTCTATAGATTTGAAAATCTTCATGTCGTCAGCAAAAATTAGAATGTCGCTGTATGATATACAAGAAATGACGTCATTTATTGCAATAATGAAAAGCAAAGGACCAAGGTGACTCCCTTGTGGCACACCAGACAGACCATTGAAAGAATTTGACAAGACGTTACGAAATTTAACTTGATAAGATCTATTTTTTAAGTATGAACTTATCCAAACAATAAATACTGGTGGAAATCCAAATGCTTTTAGTTTATATAATATAATATTATGAGAAAGTTGGTCGAAGGCCTTAGAGAAATCAGTATAAATGCAGTCTAACTCATACCCTTTTTCGAGTGTATTAGAGCATTTATGGTAAAACGAGAGAAGATAAGTAGCCGTTGACCTTCTTTGCATAAATCCGTGTTGTTGATTACAGATTATATTCCTTGCAAAGAATGATATACTTTCGCAGACAACTTGTTCAAACAGCTTAGGAATGCATGAAAGCTTTGCAATTGGCCTGTAGTTTTTTATATCTATTTTTTCACCCTTCTTGAAAACAGGGGTAATAAAAGACTTTTTCCACAAACTAGGAAATTTTCTGGACTTTAAGGAAAGCTTGAAAAGGTATTCGAGAGGGAAGGCTAAGCGTAAAGAACACTTTTTTAAAACTATAGGTGGTATCATATCCGGACCAGATGAAACGTCATCATTTAGAGATGAAAGGTAATGAATAATTCTATCACTGAAAATGGGGATACTATTAAAACTTACTTGAGAACAGTGAGTTAAATACTCAAAATAGTTTTCATCAATTTTGAGAGGTGTACTACAAAAAGAGCCACCAAAATGATTTGCAAAGGCATTGCATATGTCAGGAGTATCCTTCAAAAGATTGCTATTATAAATAAAATTTGCTGGATAGCCGTCTGATTTCTTTTTGGAGTTAACAAAGGACCAAAAGCTTTTTGGGTCATTTTTAAGAGAGCAACTCATTTGAGTTACATAGTTGGAATAAAGATTTTGAGAAAGCGTTCTGAAGTCTTCAAAAAGACTTATGAACACTTGGTGGTCAGTTAGAGAAAGAGTGGTCAAATAAGTCTTCCAGGCCTTGTTTCTTTTATTCCGCAGAACTTTCAGTTCTTTGGTGAACCACGGCTGGCAATAATTTTCTTTTTTAATCAATTTTAGCGGAATTGTTTTATTCATGCAGTCGTTTAAAATAGAGTAGAAACAGCTGACTGCTTCGTCAAGATTTGCTAAAGTTTATATTTTTTCAATACCAGCCCTGCTTAATTCATCCGAAAGCAAATCGAAGTTCGCTTTTCGAAAGTCAAAGGTATATGAACAGTCATATGGACTATTTCTTTCGTCAATCACATTGCTAAGTTCAATAAAGATATCTAAAGGTGGGAGTAAGTCATCTATTCTTGTGATTCCAGAATTTGATTGCATTACAACAGTCTTAATAGCGTCCGAAGAAAATACTAAATCTAACATACGATTTTGATAGTTTCTAATACAGCTTACTTGCCGTAAGTCAGAAGAAATTATGTTGTCTAAACAGGAAAGCTCCTGTTGTGGTGAAGACAGGGAAGCTTTTTGAAAGGAACCATCATCAGAAGGTAGCCACTGAATGTATGGTAAATTAAAGTCCCCCAGTAATAGAATCTGGCTTTCAAGATCGGATATTTCGAAGACATAATCCAAAATAAGAGATAGCTCAGCATAAACTGGTGCTAAGCTTTTAGGGACAATATAAACATTTATGATGAAAATATTTTTAGACAAGGTACAAACTTTCACACAAACAACATCAATAGACAGGTCAAACGGAAAGTGTATACGAGATGACATAAACGTGTTCCTGACCGCAATAAGAACACCACCTCCAACAGCTTCTGGTTTGTCTATATGCCGATCTTTACGGTAGACGGAAAATTCTTGGCTGAGGATTTCGGTATTCAAATGGCTTGGGTTAAGCCACGTTTCCGTCAAAGCAAACACATCATGTGAGAAAACGAGAGAATTCACATATAAATCTGCAGTTTTACTGCGAAGCCCTCTAACATTTTGGTAGAAGAGGGAAAATCTTTTTAGTTTTTTTGGAATACTCTTTAATACATTTTTATTCTTTTTGTTGTAGCTAGAGAATTCTTTGACAAGAGCACCAGCTGGCCAAATATTACTGTCACAAAGAGAGTCAAACATTAAGGGTGGGACAAGTAATTTAAAAGACGAAACAAAACTACCAGTTTTACTTATTTTAGAACATTTAATAAAGTTTTCACTGGGAATAAGTTTCTTTGTAAGTAAATAATGTAAAACATCATTCGTTACGAGCTCAGGTCTCAGCCGAGATACAAAAATGGATCTAGGTTTGGGGACTGCTTCCATTCGAGTAATAGATTCTAAGGGAACAGCATCCAAATCGTTACTTACTGATGGTGAACTAATTGCTACCATATCAACTACATCAGTTTGTTCTAATGGGACTGAAACGCTGTTCACCTTTTTAGAATTGCTTCTCAGAGTCTTTCGCTTTGAAGGAGGACTCTGTTTAGTGGAAGCAATGCTATCACTGATTCTTTTGGAGCCCTTATTTAAGACGGAGGCAGGGTTCAAACTTAAAGACGATGCGGATTGTTCACTTAATTCCTTCGTAGCTTGGGGTTTATCCAAAGTCAACAAATTTAAGTCATCTGTTGAAGTAGATATGTCAACAGAGCTAACAGGGGAAGAAAATGACGCTAAGTTTGAAACCGATTCATTGAAAACTTTATGAAGCGTTTCGAAGCCTTTAGAGAGTTTTTCAATTTCTAATTTAAAATTAGACATTTTTACAGCTAAATGGGATAGGGAAATCTTCTTACAGTTTTCACAGTACCAACAAGCGATTTTCGATGCACTAATTTTATCCAATAATGCATTGTTGGAGCCAATACATTTGGCATGAAAAACATTTCCACATGGCCCATAGCAAGCAAACAGAGGTGAGTTCGAATTGTCGAGGCATTTACCCGCTGCACAATCCATATTAAAAGAGAATACAAAAAATTATTTTTTGTAAGAGAAAAAAAAAAATTTTTTTTTTTTTAGGCACGGGTAGGAGTTGAACCGAGGTGTAGAAATTAAATTTTCAAATTGGTAAAGACTTCTACCAATTCAACCAAACTAATGATAATTTAGAGGTTGCAAAATTGTTAACTTAAAAAGGTATATTCTAAAAGAAAGGAATTAGTTGAAAGGGATGTATGAGGGATATTAGTTGTTAAACGGAGAAAACAATAATAAAAAATCACTCAAAACACACTCAACATAAGAACGGAAAATATTGTCTTACCAATACAACTATAGATAACACAAAACGAAATCAGAATCTAATTTATTTCAACTTTGTTATATTAATTATTCACAACACTTTGAACCAAAGTAAACTAATAAGTAGATGCTTAAACTAAAAAGATTACTGAAACAAATCACAGTTTAAAATAAAAGTACGAAATACACACTATTTAATTAGTTTAGGACAGAGCTATGAAAAACACAACAATGCACAGAGATAACCAGTGCTGCCACATTATATATAGGATCTATCTTATCTATTGAATTGAACTTTGTTGGTAAATTACTTTGCTTACCATAAACTAGTTCGTATGGACAATAATTATGTGCCATAGAGGGTGTTGTGTTGAAACAGTAAACGAAGAATGGAAGCCAAACATCCCAATCTGTTTTGTCAACGGATATATAGGAACGAATATATTCGTTAAAAGTTCTATGGCTCCTTTCTACTGTTCCAACGGTTTGGTGGTGATGTGCTGTAGACGTTATATTATCTACTTTTAGATATTTGCACAAGTCATTTATAATAGAATTTTTGTATTCTGTTCAAATGTCCGTAATGAACGTCTTCATTGGACCGTACTTCAGAATAAAAGATTCGAATATTGCTTTTGCAATTGTTTTTGCGTTTTTATTCGCAACTGGGACGGCTACTAAATATTTTGTAAGGTCACAAATCAAAGTGACTGCATATTCGTTGCCATTCTCTGATCGAGGTAAAGGACCAATTGTATCAACTATTACCTTGTCAAAAGCATATGTGGGTGTATCTGTTGTTATCAGGGGTGTTTTTGTATGTTTCGTTGTTTTCGACGTCAGGCATTTGTGGCATCTTTTTATGTATTCTTTAATATGACGTGTCATATTTTTCCAATAAAAATTTCTTTTTATTTTTGCTAGTCTTAGTTATGCCTGTATGACCTCCTGTAATTGGATCGTCATGGTACGTAAACAGTTGCTTCTTGATCTTTTTCACTTCTTATCTGGGTCACCGGCTTGAATAGCGCTACTCGTAATGATTTTAGTATTTTGTTCCCATTTTTTTGAAAGATTCAATTGAAATGAATTCAAATATCTTTTCGCACGGTGCCACTTTGAGTTTTTGATTTTTAATATACCGGCTTCTGTTTCGAGCCTTTGGAAAAACTGACCTAAATCCAGAGTTCCATTGGTATATAAATCTTTAACTACAATTCTTGCTATAATTTTGTTTCCACGTTTAAATAAACATAAGGAATCCGTTATTCGCAATGTCACTACTTTTCGTACTTCGTCATTGAAAATGACTTCAAATACTTTGGCTTAGAAGCAATGTCAAGAGATTGCTTATGCAGATCTACTTGTTTTTCTCCTGTGCAGGATTTTTTCTGTTTACTTTAATGCCTGGTAGTGACTTTCAGGACATTAGCTTGTTAGACTTTGAGCTCGGATGTTGTTATCCTAGACAGGGCATCTGCAACGAAATTGTCTTTTCCCTTTAGGTATTCAACTGTAAAGTAAAACTCTTCTAATTCTAGCCTCATGCGTGTTAATTTTGAGATTGGGTTTGTCATGGAGAATAAGTACGTGAGTGGTCTGTGATCTGTTTTCACTATGAAATGTTTGCCATATATATATGGTCGAAAATGTGTTATGACCCAGTGAATGGCTGTGAGCTCTTGCTCTGTTGTGCTTTTATTGCTTTCACCTTTTGTGAATGAACGTGATGCATAAGCTATTGGGAGTTGAATTCCGTTATGGTTTTGGGTTAGAACCGCTCCACATGCTTGTTTACTTGCATCAGTTATTATGCAAAATTCTTTTTTAAAATCTGGGTATTGTAATAGGTTTGGTTCAATTAACTATTTTTCAAATATTGAAATGCTTTTTGGCAATCATCTGTCCACTCAAAAGGAATATTCTTTTTACATAATCTCGTTATGTGCCGTGAATAGTCGGCGAAATTTTTAATAAATCGTCTGTAATAGTTGCAGAATGCAACGAATCGTCTAGCGCTATCCGCGTCGTGTGGGACTGGATAATTTTTGATGACGTCATATTTTTTGTCATCTGGCAATACTCCTTTATCAGTGCATTTATGACCCAAGAAGGTCACTTCATGCATGAAAAATGAACATTTTTGTGGATGCAATTTTAAATTGTATCTTCTACATGTGTTAGATTTTTAAGCATATGTTTTTCTGAACAGCCTATAACCATAAGGTCGTCGATGTAGAGAAATGCTTGTGAAGGTTCAAGTCCAGAGAAAGCTATGGTCATCATTCTCTGGAAAAAATTTGGGGCTATTTTTAAACCAAAAGGTAGTCGCGTAAAACGATATGAGCCATTGCTCGTTGAAAAAGACGTTAAATTTTTAGAACTTTCTTCTAGTTCAATTTGGTGAAAGCCTGACATTAGATCGAGACATGAGAAGTATTTAGCTCGACCTAATTGGTCTAGGATGTCATCAATTCTTGGGAGTGGAAATTTATCAGATAAAAGTTTTTCATTTAATTGACGATAGTCGATTACTAATCGCCATTTTTTTCTTCGGAACCAGGAAGGGTTTTCTTGGGGACTAGTAAAAGCGGGCTATTATATTCAGATACAGACTGTTCGACAATTTTGTCGTTTATTAATTTATCAACTTGTTTTTGAATTTCTTCAACATGACTATAAGGACTCCGGTAGTTCTTAATATATACTGGTTCGCTATCTTTCAATCTCAAGTTTTGCTTATAAAAATTATTTGTAGTTATTGATTCTGTTTTTAATCCGAATACATCACTGAACTCGGTGCATATTTTTGTTAATTGTTTTTTGAATTGGGGCGGAAAATTCTTCCTTAGTTGATTTAGAACTGCTTCAGTTCTCCTATTTTGATTAGTGTGGACCACACCATAGTTTGAAAGTGGTTCATATTTTAAGTTACTTAGGCTGGCCAGTTGGTCAGTATCGGTTGTATTTAGTAGACGGACTAATGCAAATTGTGATGTTGCTATTGTATTTGTAACATAGATGCCATGTTTTATTTCTTGGTTGGGAATGAAAATGAAGTCGTCTGGTGTTTTTATTTCAATTTTTCTTATTACTTGTGATCTTGCTGGTAGAAGGAGTGAATTTTTACCAGAACTGTATGTTATTGGGACAAAATCGGAAAATTTAAATTGTTGGGTCTGATTATAAACCAATCTTCGTTTGATTTGAAACCTAATTGGCAGTTAAATTTTTTAATAAAATCTTTTCCTATGATTCCATCACATGGTATTGCAAAATTTGAATCAACTATATGGAAATTGTGTGGAATGATGTATTAATCTGTTTGAAGTTCTATAAAGGCCCGACCTTGGGATTTTATTATTCCCCTGGCCTATTCCTTGGATACTTATAATCTTGTCATTTTGGATGTGTTGATAAACATCAGAATCATCTTTTAGGAGTGAAATATCTGCACCTGTGTCTATAAGGAATGTAAGTTTTTGTTTACTAAATACATTCATAAATGACACGAAAACGTTGAGATTGAAATTTATAGCATAAACTTTTATATTTATATGTTGTTTCCTAAAGGGTCTTGGGAGTTTTCCGAGTTACTTTGGTTAGCTCGAACATTATTTCGGTTGTTATTATTGTGGCCACACCACGAGTTAACACGGCCTCTGGGGTTGCCTCTATATCGACCATTTCCCCTGTTATTGTACATATTGGTTGTTGCGGTAGCCATTATTGTGATAATTACCTCTTACATGGTAATTTCCTCGATTACCCCTGTTATTGGTTTGCCGATAAAACAAGACAGTTGCATCTGTGCAACTGTTTACGAATTTGGACATGGCCTCATTCATATCGCTGAATATGCCGGCCTGCATAATAAGTTTTACCTTATCGATAGAACAGTTTTGTGTCATAGCCTTTACAGCGAGCGTTGTGCTGTACTAAGCAGCTAGATCAGAAGATAAACCATCATTGATATAGACTCCTTCTAAAGATTTCGTCAATTTTTCTATTTCTTGGACATATTGATTTGCTGTCTTATTTTTTTGTTGTAGATTTAGTAATTTCGCAGAAATTACATCTACTGAATCTCCTTTTACTTTTGCATTTAGCTTTTCAACTATCTCAACTATTGTTTGTTCATTGCTTATTAGGTTCCTAGCGTGGCCTTTTAGTTTGGTCTTTGTAAGACTAACTGCTGATGCTTCATGTGCACCTTTTAATGAATCAATAAGAAGCAGAGCATCTTTGAAGCTTTGTAAATTTTCTGCCTTTCCATCGAACTCGGGTAAGAGTGATGAGGCCAATTTAAGAAATTCGGCTAAAGTTTGTGCCATGTTTTCATCAGTTTTTATATTTGGTTTTGGGGATTCATCCAGTGTTTCAATTTCACGGTCAGATTCGGCGTCTAATATTGGCTTTGATTCATCTAAACCCTCGATTTGATCTTCATTAAACTCAGCGTGAAGCTCTAATTCATCTGGGACATGTATTTCAATATTCCGTTTAATGCTGATATTTTTTGACTTACTGTTAAGTGATTCTAAAAGCTTCCTACAATCTTTTTCGTGATCAGCTGTCAATTTATTTTTGTATTCGTTGAAAATATCGACAATACTATTGTAATGGGATATTAGCGTTTTAATGTGGTTTTTAAGTGTATCTATTTTTATTGTTGTATCTTTGTTGACACATTTGTAAGATTTTTGAAAGTTGTCTTTGAAATTGTTTATTTTTCTTGCTAATATTTCCCATTCTATTTTATATTTTATTTAAGTCGTTTGCACGGCTTATGTAGCGGTTTTTAAGTGTACGCTTATACAACAGATACAATTTTAGAAACGAATTTACTGCCGTGAGGGCTACTAATAAAGAAATGAGCAATGTTTGTGTTTGCAAGTGTGGAGTTGTATCCATCACTTCAACAACATTTAACACATTTGCTGTGTTATCCTTTACCTTGGACGTTGAACCTCCCATTATTAATTAATATTTAAAAATGATCAACTTTAATCAGATGAGCCGATACCGAGCAATGATTCCTTATAATCTTTAATGCAGTTTATCAGACAATTGAGCGTGATATCTTGATTTTACAAAAAAAAAGTAATGATATTGAAATTTTTTTTGAAAGAATAAGTATACTTATATTTGATTTAAAACAATAAACCAATTATTAAGTTCTACATTTACTTAAACTATTTCTTCATTTTTATTTTTTTTTGTTAATATTTTGTTTCTGTTTCAAGAGAGTTTTGTAATTAAAATAATGCTTATGTAATTCTATGATACTTTAGAAGATTTCTTCCCTTTTTTTTTCGTTAATATTTTATTTCTGTTTCAATAGACCTTTGTAATGTTAACAACGCTTATATAATTATGATATATTATTATTTGTAATCTTTACAATATACCTTCTTTCACCGACATATACCTATAGCACTGTTAGTATCATTCGCCTCGGGATGTGCATTTGGAAGTTTTTGCTGTTGTTGGAATATGTAGTCCAGTTGACGTCTCTCCAAATTTAGGAATTGCTATTCCTCGAATGTGTGTTTTTTCCTTTTTGTTTAAAATTTTTGTTAATTCCCCACATCATCCTTAATTGTCGAATTGGTGGTTCACTTCGGAGAATTTTTATTTGCTAGGACGACACAAATTGTTTTTGCATTTTTCACTTCCTTTTTTTTCATGGCTGAGACAGTAAACATGAGTAATCACAGTCAGATTAAATGTGATTTTGTTTTTTTTTTCGCATAAAGCAATGTTTCAGGTAAAATTTTTCTTTTTAAAGGTAAGACATGTTTTGGTAAATAGGTTTGCTTTCTAAGTACTTTTTTTTTACTTTTCACAAAATTAGACTCACACACCACAGACACGTCAAAAATCTATCCATCTACTAATCTCTCACTCGATGTTCATTTTTTTTTTATTTATCTGTCACGGTCGCCATGTAATAATAAAAAAAAAGTCTTTGAGCTGTTGTAATAATAAAAGTCATTGCGGATTCTTTATTTCAATATTTATTGTACTGTGTCTTTAAAGTAACTGACTCTAGAAACTTAAACTATGACTCCACATTCATACATGAAGTGGAGTCAGTAAAAATATTCATGAGAAATTATTCGTGGGAAGATTTTGGTGTGATGATGTGCACAAGATCACATTGCGGCGTATCAAGTAACGAGTGGAATTCGTCGCTTGACACGCGCATAAGTAGTGTGCACATAAACACACTACACGTTACTTTTACTTAATCTTCAATTATGTGCACTTTTATTTTATTTCCTTTGAATAATCCTTCTATCTTTTTCTTATATATAATTTCTCTTTACGACGACTGAGAGTTTACCTTACTCTTCTTTAGTTATATAAATATCTTAAATTGTTAGAGGTCCGCAAATTGTACGCACGTCCCTCAACAACATTTTGTCAAATGATGCCGATCGAGCAATATTGCTATTCTTGGATTGCTCTTCATTATTTAATAATGGTTCACCGTTATTTTGCACGTCCCTCATCCACATTTTGTCATCATTTGACATCCGATCGAGCAATAGTGCTTTTTCTGGATTCCCTTTTATTATTTAAAAATGGTTCTTTGATATTTTGCACGTTCCTCAACAACATTTTGTCAAATGATGCTGATCGGGCAATAGTGCTTATCTTTAACCTATTTAATATCAAACAATTATTCCCTGGAATGTATCCTACAATGAGCTTTGGACTTATAACTCTGGTACCTTTTAATAAACTGTAATCTTTGTCTTCATCTTTGAAGCTATTTAATATTTTCAACTCCACTATTTTTAGCCCCTTTTCTGGCGGTTTAAGAAATTCACTTATGATTCTTTCTTCCTCTAATTTTTTTGTTGTTGGATTCTCTTCCTCTAAATTTGAATTTCTTGCTTGTGTTCTAAATACAAATAAATTTTGTAAGTCTTCTGACTTAAGTTGTATTCTACTTAGTGCATCCGCAGTGCAGTTGTCTTTGCCTGGTGAATACTCCACAGTAAAGTTATATTCCTCTAATATTAGCCTGAATTTCGTTAATCTACTTGAAGGTTCATTTTAGAACATATATTCTAGTGGTCTATGGTCCGTTAGTATTTTGAAACGTCTTCCGAAAAGATAAGGTCTGAAATGTTTTACTGCCCATACTATTGCGAGTAATTCTTTTTCTATAGTACTGTAATTCTTTTCGGCTTTATTTAATGATTTACTTGCCTATGCGATGGGTTTATCATCAAAGTTTGATATAACAGCACCTAAAGCAGATCCAGAGGCGTCTGTTTGTTCGAAGTATGAATTCTTTTTCAAAATTTGGAAACTGTAAAATATTTGGGATTATTAGGAATTCTTTTAGCAAATCTGTTCAAACGGGCCAGAAATATCTGCAATGCTCAAATACAAAAGGCTAAGTTTTTACATGACCAAAAAGTAAGGCAAAAAATACTGTTGTGTCCAAAAGGAAGTAAAAACTTTTGGTCTTTTGTCAAGAACATTAAGAACTCGACCACGTCATCGGTCCCAACGCTCGTCTTCAATGACTCTCCGTATGTCAGCTCCATCGACAAAGCCAATTTGCTGGCAGCCCAATTTGCTGCCAACTCGACACTTCCTCATAGCATATTGGCTCCACCTGAGCTCGAGTCTGCAAATTCTTTGATGAAGCAGATATTTTTTCGAACTCGCTCGGTTGCGAGAGTCCTCAAAGATCTCAACATACATAAATCCGCTGGTCCAGATGGTATCCCCGCCGTTATTCTGAAGAGGTGTTCTTCTACGCTGGCAAAACCACTGCGTAAACTTTTCCATCTTTCCTATTCTGCTGGGATTTTTCCGAGCAGATGGAAAACTGCATTTGTCCAGCCGGTCCCTAAAGGCGAATCTTCCTCCCCTTCCAATTACCGTCCAATTGCACTAACGTCCCTTCTTTCCAAGGTCATGGAAACGTTGATTAACCGTCAACTTATGAAATATCTTGAAGAACGAAAGCTTCTTAATGACCGTCAGTACGGCTTTCGTAGCAAACGGTCCACTGATGATTTGATGGCTTATCTCACCGAAAAGTGGAACGAATCTTTACATTGTTTTGGAGAAAGTAAGATTATTGTGCTTGATATTTCTAAAGCATTTGATAGAGTTTGGCATCAGGCTCTTTTATCGAAAACGCGTGCTTTTGGTATCGATGAGTCTCTTCTTCGTTGGATTAGAAATTACCTTTCCGACCGTTCAATACAAGTTGTATTGGATGGCTTCAAGTCTGATACCAACTTCATAAATGCTGGTGTGCCCCAGGGCTCCGTTTTGTCTCCGACTCTCTTCCTCATTTTCATTAATGATCTCTTGTCTGAAACTTCTAATCCGCTTAACTGTTTTGCTGACGACTCGACCCTCAGCTTTTGATATTCGTTTCCAAATTCACGTCTCTGCTCTTCGGATGTGGAACGGTTGCGTATGATAAGCTCATTGAATTCTGACCTTGACAGCATTGTTGCATGGGGTCGTATGAACCGAGTAGAATTCAATGCTTCGAAAACTCAATGCTCTCTTGTCGTTGAAGCTTAACATTCCCCCATTGCCATTATCAATTCAATTCAATTCAATTCAATTCAATTTTTTCTTTATTTTTTCAAATCATAAATTACAATATTATAGCAAAGAAATTTAATTTATTAGAAAGCATGGCAATGTGCCGTCTGCCGTAAAGAAATTACAATTTTAAAATACAATGAGAAAGTTTTAACAAACTTGTGCTAAGTTTATAAGTTAATTTGTTTAAAAAGAAAGAAACTAGTAACAAACATACAGTGACTTTTAGTTTAGTCAAAACAAAAATAAATAAATTGATTTAGGTTTAAATCTATCTTGATTACTATATAAAATAGCTTTTTTGTTTGCACGCGCCAAAAATCCAAAGAAAGAGCAAATCTTTAAACTTACCTATTTAATTGGCCCGAAAATTATTCCATACGGTAGCCTATAACCATGGTTTGGTTATAGGCTATACTGAAAACCTAAAAAATAACAATTATCTAAGATATCTTACAATTTAAACATTTTTTCGTACTTACCAACTTTTGTTTACATTCCAAATGACGTTAAGAATAATAATAATTATCAGAATTGCAGCCCATACTCTGTTTCCATGGTAGGTTGAACCAAGGTTGACTTAGCCAACTCGATGGAAACAGGAATAATCAGTGAAAAGAAAAATGGGTGCGTTCAAGAAAGTATCTAAGGCGATATAGATCCCTTTCGTGACATTTTTTGTTGTTTGTGAAATCCCATGTTAAAGATTAGCCGCCGTATTAATAAACGTGGAATAGCTGGGCTAAGTCTTATTCCATGGATTAAGTGGAAAATGCTATGGCAAAAGATAATACAGTTCATGGAATAAGACTTAGCCCAGCTATTCCGCGTTTATTAATACGGCGGTAGATGACTGCAAAACATCTGTTGACTCATTTTGTTCTGCTTTCTGGGTTGAAGTTTGTTGGGTTTTTGTTGGAAATAAAGTACATAGCAGTTTAAAAAAAAATAGTTCAGCTGTTTATGATTTGACAGATATCTACTATTAGTTGTTCGAAAACTCACATCTACCGAAAGTCCGACGGAGACCAAAAATTTAATGTCCTTCAAATGACATGTCGGTGAAATTCATTTTTTGAAACTCGGGCATGGATTTTGACACTTCGCAAGTGGTTTCGTTATGTAGGAGCGATCGAAGATGAAGTAATCGCAATGTAAGAGTTGTGGTGAGTGCACATATAGAGGGGTGAAAAATAATTTTTCAATCAGCGCCGAAAATAAGTGCAATGATAGGTTTCCTTTTGCCATTTCCTAAGGGCCAGTTTTTCAGTGAAGAATTATCCTATAGTAAGGAGTTAACTCTGACATAACTCATGATTGTATGGGTTAACTCGAAAATTCTCACCACAGGACAACTCTGCACTGTAAAACTGGCTCTAAATGACAAATGAGCTTTTTTGACGTAATTCAGAAAATGTCAATTGTAAATTGCTGAGACTCATGGTGAGCTAAAATTTTTCAGTCTGTCTTTCATATTTTTCTATCCTATGGTGAGGAGTCAACTCTGACATAACTCATGATCGTATGGGTTAACTCGAAAATTCTCACCACAGGACAACTCTGCACTGAAAAACTGGCTCTAAATGACAAATGAGCTTATTTGAAGTAATTCAGAAAAATGTCAATGGCAAATTGCTGAGACTCATGGTGAGTTAAAATTTTTCATTCTGTCTTTCATATTTTTCTATCCTATGGTGAGGAGTCAACTCTGACATAACTCATGATCGTATGGGTTAACTCGAAAAATCTCACCACAGGACAACTCTGCACTGAAAAACTGGCTCTAAATGACAAATGAGCTAGTTTGACGTAATTCAGAAAAATGTCAATGGCAAATTGCTGAGACTCATGGTGAGTTAAGATTTTTCAGTCTGTCTTTCATATTTTTCTATCTTATAGTGAGGAGTCAACTTTGACATAACTCATGATCGTATGGGTTAACTCGAAAATTTTCACCACAGGACAACTCTGCACTGAAAAACTGGCTCTAAATGACAAAAGAGCTAATTTTACGTAATTCAGAAAAATGTCAATGGAAAATTGCTGAGACTTATGGTTAGTTAAAATTTTTCATTCTGTCTTTCATATTTTTCTATCTTATGGTGATGAGTTAGCTCTGACATAACTCATGATCACCACAGGACAATTCTGCACTGAAAAACTGGCTCTAAATGACAAATGAGCTAATTTGACGTAATTCAGAAAAATGTTAATGGCAAATTGCTGAAACTCATGGTGAGTTAAAATTTTTCATTTTGTCTTTCATATTTGTCTATCCTTTGGTGAGGAGTGAACTCTGACATAACTCATGATCGTATGGGTTAACTCGAAAATTCTCACCACAGGACAACTCTGCACTGAAAAACTGGCTCTAAATGACAAATGAGCTACTTTGACGTAATTCAGAAAAATGTTAATGGCAAATTGCTGAGACTCATGGTTAGTTAAAATTTTTCATTCCGTCTTTCATATTTTTCTATCCTATGGTGAGGAGTGAACTCTGACATAACTCATGATCGTATGGGTTAACTCGAAAATTCTCACCACAGGACAACTCTGCACTGAAAAACTGGCTCTAAATGACAAATGAGCTAATTTGACGTAATTCAGAAAAATGTCAATGGCAAATTGCTAAGACTCATGGTGAGCAAACATTGAATGGTGAGTTAAAATTTTTCATTCTGTCTTTCATATTTTTTTATCCTATGGTGAGGAGGTAACTCTGACATTACTCATGATCGTATGGCTCAACTCGAAAATTCTCACCACAGGACAACTCTGCACTGAAAAACTGGCTCTAAATGACAAATGAGATAATTTGACGTAATTCAGAAAAATGTCAATGGCAAATTGCTGAGACTCATGGTGAGTTAAAATTTTTCATTTTGTCTTTCATATTTTTCTATCTTATGGTGAGGAGCAGAGATAAGAAATTAATTAGATGGCAAACTTCAAACACACATTGAAACTGCCTACAAGCTGATTTCACCTCTACTACTTTGAGTACAGCTTCCACTCCGCCTTTACTTTACACAAAATCTCACTACTACCACTTTGAGTACAGCAAATCTCACTACTACCACTTTGAGTACAGCTTCCACGTATTCACAGACAGAGGATGTGATTACAAAAACAACAATGTAAACAAATGGTTGTTGCGGGGCAAGAGACAGAAGAGCAGGACAACTCTGCACTGAAAAACTGGCTCTAAATGGCAAATGAGCTTATTTGACGTAATTCAGAAAAATGTCAATGGCAAATTGCTGAGACTCATGGTGAGTTAAAATTTTTCAGTCTGTCTTTCATATTTTTCTATCTTATAGTGAGGAGTCAACTTTGACATAACTCATGATCGTATGGGTTAACTCGAAAATTTTCACCACAGGACAACTCTGCACTGAAAAACTGGCTCTAAATGACAAAAGAGCTAATTTTACGTAATTCAGAAAAATGTCAATGGAAAATTGCTGAGACTCATGGTTAGTTAAAATTTTTCATTCTGTCTTTCATATTTTTCTATCTTATGGTGATGAGTTAGCTCTGACATAACTCATGATCACCACAGGACAACTCTGCACTGAAAAACTGGCTCTAAATGACAAATGAGCTAATTTGACGTAATTCAGAAAAATGTTAATGGCAAATTGCTGAAACTCATGGTGAGTTAAAATTTTTCATTTTGTCTTTCATATTTGTCTATCCTTTGGTGAGGAGTGAACTCTGACATAACTCATGATCGTATGGGTTAACTCGAAAATTCTCACCACAGGACAACTCTGCACTGAAAAACTGGCTCTAAATGACAAATGAGCTACTTTGACGTAATTCAGAAAAATGTTAATGGCAAATTGCTGAGACTCATGGTTAGTTAAAATTTTTCATTCTGTCTTTCATATTTTTCTATCCTATGGTGAGGAGTGAACTCTGACATAACTCATGATCGTATGGGTTAACTCGAAAATTCTCACCACAGGACAACTCTGCACTGAAAAACTGGCTCTAAATGACAAATGAGCTACTTTGACGTAATTCAGAAAAATGTTAATGGCAAATTGCTGAGACTCATGGTTAGTTAAAATTTTTCATTCTGTCTTTCATATTTTTCTATCCTATGGTGAGGAGTGAACTCTGACATAACTCATGATCGTATGGGTTAACTCGAAAATTCTCACCACAGGACAACTCTGCACTGAAAAACTGGCTCTAAATGACAAATGAGCTAATTTGACGTAATTCAGAAAAATGTCAATGGCAAATTGCTAAGACTCATGGTGAGCAACCATTGAATGGTGAGTTAAAATTTTTCATTCTGTCTTTCATATTTTTTTATCCTATGGTGAGGAGGTAACTCTGACATTACTCATGATCGTATGGCTCAACTCGAAAATTCTCACCACAGGACAACTCTGCACTGAAAAACTGGCTCTAAATGACAAATGAGATAATTTGACGTAATTCAGAAAAATGTCAATGGCAAATTGCTGAGACTCATGGTGAGTTAAAATTTTTCATTTTGTCTTTCATATTTTTCTATCTTATGGTGAGGAGCAGAGATAAGAAATTAATTAGATGGCAAACTTCAAACACACATTGAAACTGCCTACAAGCTGATTTCACCTCTACTACTTTGAGTACAGCTTCCACTCCGCCTTTACTTTACACAAAATCTCACTACTACCACTTTGAGTACAGCAAATCTCACTACTACCACTTTGAGTACAGCTTCCACGTATTCACAGACAGAGGATGTGATTACAAAAACAACAATGTAAACAAATGGTTGTTGCGGGGCAAGAGACAGAAGAGCAGGACAACTCTGCACTGAAAAACTGGCTCTAAATGACAAATGAGCTTATTTGACGTAATTCAGAAAAATGTCAATGGCAAATTGCTGAGACTCATGGTGAGTTAAAATTTTTCAGTCTGTCTTTCATATTTTTCTATCCTATGGTGAGGAGTCAACTTTGACATAGCTCATGATCGTATGGGTTAACTCGAAAATTCTCACCACAGGACAACTCTGCACTGAAAAACTGGCTCTAAATGACCAAAGAGCTAATTTTACGTAATTCAGAAAAATGTCAATGGAAAATTGCTGAGACTCATGGTGAGTTAAAATTTTTCATTCTGTCTTTCATATTTTTCTATCCTATGGTGAGGAGTGAACTCTGACATAACTCATGATCGTATGGGTTAACTCGAAAATTCTCACCACAGGACAACTCTGCACTGAAAAACTGGCTCTAAATGACAAATGAGCTAATTTGACGTAGTTCAGAAAAATGTCAATGGCAAATTGCTGAGACTCATGGTGAGCAAACATTGAATGGTGAGTTAAAATTTTTCATTCTGTCTTTCATATTTTTTTATCCTATGGCGAGGAGTTAACTCTGACATTACTCATGATCGTATGGGTTAACTCGAAAATTCTCACCACAGGACAACTCTGCACTGAAAAACTGGCTCTAAATGAAAAATGAGCTAATTTGACGTAATTCAGAAAAATGTCAATGGCAAATTGCTGAGACTCATGGTGAGTTAAAATTTTTCATTTTGTCTTTCATATTTTTCTATCTTATGGTGAGGAGTCAGCTTTGACATAACTCATGATCGTATGGGTTAACTCGAAAATTCTCACCACAGGACAACTCTGCACTGAAAAACTGGCTCTAAATGACAAATGAGCTTATTTGACGTAATTCAGAAAAATGTCAATGGCAAATTGCCGAGACTCATGGTGAGTTAAAATTTTTCAGTCTGTCTTTCATATTTTTCTATCCTATGGTGAGGAGTCAACTCTGACATAGCTCATGATCGTATGGGTTAACTCGAAAATTCTCACCAAAGGACAACTCTGCACTGAAAAACTGGCTCTAAATGAAAAATGAGCTAATTTGACGTAATTCAGAAAAATGTCAATGGCAAATTGCTGAGACTCATGGTGAGTTAAAATTTTTCATTCTGGCTTTCATATTTTTCTATCTTATGGTGAGGAGTCAACTTTGACATAACTCATGATCGTATGGGTTAACTCGAAAATTCTCACCACAGGACAACTCTGTACTGAAAAACTGGCTCTAAATGACAAAGGAGCTTATTTGACGTAATTCAGAAAAATGTCAATGGCAAATTGCTGAGACTCATGGTGAGTTAAAATTTTTCAGTCTGTCTTTCATATTTTTCTATCTTATGGTGAGGAGTCAACTTTGAAATAACTCATGATCGTATGGGTTAACTTGAAAATTCTCACCACAGGACAACTCTGCACTGAAAAACTGGCTCTAAATGACAAAAGAGCTAATTTTACGTAATTCAGAAAAATGTCAATGGAAAATTGCTGAGACTCATGGTGAGTTAAAATTTTTCATTCTGTCTTTCATATTTTTCTATCTTATGGTGAGGAGTTAACTCTGACATAACTCATGATCACCACAGGACAACTCTGCACTGAAAAACTGGCTCCAAATGACAAATGAGCTAATTTGACGTAATTCAGAAAAATGTTAATGGCAAATTGCTGAAACTCATGGTGAGTTAAAATTTTTCATTTTGTCTTTCATATTTGTCTATCCTATAGCACGGGTCACACACGGCTGCTTGCCAGCCGCTTCTTGCCAGCGGCTGGCAGTAGCAGAAGCAGGCAGCGGCTGGCAGCCCGGTCACACACAGGTGCAGAAATCCATACAAAAATTTGTTTTTGAATATTATTTCTAATTTTTAAGCCTATTTTTTATATTTGACACAAATTTCGAATGAATAATTACTAAATAGAATGTGTATCAGTATTTTTTTATTTTGTCAGCCGCTGCTAGCAGCCAAAAGTTGAACATGTTCAACTTTGCCAGCCGCTGCTAATTACTCGCCGGCTGGCAGCGAGTGTGGTGAATTTCATGGTCACACGAAGCTGATCAGTGGCTGGCAGTAGTGGCTTCTCGATTCGCTGCTGGCAAGCAGCTCTGTGTGACCCGTGCTTATGGTGAGGAGTTAACTCTGACATAACTCATGATCGTATGGGTTAACTCGAAAATTCTCACCACAGGAGAACTCTGCACTGAAAAACTGGCTCTAAATGACAAATGAGCTAATTTGAATTAATTCAGAAAAATGTCAATGGCAAATTGCTGAGACTCATGGTGAGTTAAAATTTTTCATTCTGTCTTTCATATTTTTCTATCCTATGGTGAGGAGTTAGCTCTGACATAACTCATGATCGTATGGGTTTACTCGAAAATTCTCACCACAGGACAACTCTGCACTGAAAAACTGGCTCTAAATGTCAAATGAGCTTATTTGACGTAATTCAGAAAAATGTCAATGGCAAATTGCTGAGACTCATGGTGAGCAAACATTGAATGGTGAGTTAAAATTTTTCATTCTGTCTTTCATATTTTTCTATCCTATGGTGAGGAGTTAGCTCTGACATAACTCATGATCGTCTGGGCTAACTCGAAAACTATCACCACAGGACAACTCTGCACTGAAAAACTGGCTCTAAATGACAAATGAGCTAATTTGCTAAGCTGAGGTGCTCTAATTTGTTGCTTATTGTTTCTTCCATTGGGTTTCCTTCAGACGCTTCCTGGAAATCTTTAAATTCTTTTTGATGTTATTGCAATAAAACAATTGTACAGAAAACAGAAGTTAATAAGAGGTAAAGATAAAAAAAAAAAATTGGATTTTTCGTCTTTGGATACTTCCAGCTTTGTGATAAGAAGCCTTCGCAAAAAGGAACCCGGGCAACGCCGGGTATTTTCGGCTAGTTGCTGTATAAGATACACTTATAGAACACTCTTAACGTATATAAATATTAAGTTTCTAATGTACATAAAAATTTGATTTCTGGACTTTTAGTTTAGTCAAAACAAAATATATCAAATGGCTTTTAGTTTAGCTAAAACGAAAATAACTTGCTTTTTCCCTATATGTATAGTTCAAAAAGTGGTTTAGATTTATTGTTTCAAAACATGGTCAAATAATCATCTCGATATTTTTTTGCGTGAGAAACGTATCCTATAAGAGACTTCCAACCACGGCAACCATTCAGGATATTTATACATTCTTCTAACGAAAGAAAACTTGTGGAAAAGTAGAGTCTACGTATTTCCTGTAGAATTGGACAAAACGCTATAAAATGTAAGACGTTTTCGTTCTGACCGAGATTGCAAAGCGAGCAGATAGGATTTAAGTCAGATCTATGAGGTCTACAATTCAGTTCCAGCATTTCAGTTCTGACTTTGAAAATTAAACTCATTTGAGAAACTGAAAACTCATCTCTGAAATAGTTTTTTTCACCTAAAGAGAAAGTTAGTTGTCGATAAACGCTTCTTGATGTCGAAGAAGTACCTCGGACTATGCATTGCTGAAATAGCGGCTCATCTATGCGAGCTATGCAGTCGTATATGAATTTCTTAACGCAACGACATTGTCAGTTGGTAATGAAATTGCAAAATTATGCGTAACAGCCAGATCGTACCAGTTTTTGATTGGGCTATAACCATTGTGAAAACAAATCATAAGGATCCGTTTCTGGATGTTTTGGTCTGATCGACTCATTACCTTGACAATGTAGTCCGCACTAGCCTTCAAGTTTTTTAAAAATATTTGTGGTAACCCAGATTCCACATGTATGGCATAGTTTGAGGTGTTTTTAGGCAGTTTGAAAATTCGTTTGAAAAAGTATCTTTGAACGTTTTCTAGCTCTTCTAACTGTTCACATCCATATATGTACTTCATTTCCATAGCAAAGGCAACTATTTACTGTAGCGTTTAAAACTTTAAATTTTGATGCTGGATCAACAGAATGGTTACAAAAAAAATTTTTCCACATGCTATTCAAAGCTACTTTAGCGGCTTTCGTTTTTTCTTCAACATGTGCATGTGGATTCAGGCTATATGTAAGAATAAATCCAAGATACTTAAATTTGTCCACTATTTCGATAATATCATTCCCAAGAGTCCAGTTGCGACTATAACCTATAGATCTGTTGCGTGATCTAAAGACCATAATTTTAGATTTCGAGCTGTTGATTTTCAAATCCCAACTATCACAATATTGCTGTAGCCTATTGATTTGTAGCTGTAGAGTAAGCGTAAAGAAGGATTTTAATATTAACATCACCTATAGTGATACCTCCTGGGATGTGATTTTCAACATCGTTAATAAAAAGTGAGAATAATAAAGGGCTTAAGACACAGCCTTGAGGAACACCAGATTGGCATTTAAAATCTCTAGATTTCTTTTGACCATTCTGGACAAAAGCATGATTTTTTTCAAGCATTTTCTCATAGAATTGGATGAACTTGGTTGATAAACCCATTACGGAAAGTTTGTAAATTAATCATGCCTATAATGGAATTCGCAAGATTTTACTCCCGGGGAGTTTACAGGATGCGCGGTAAATTCGTATTCTTCTTATTTGGTATTAGTGAATTCGACGAATGAGCTGTATTATCAATACCAGAACTACCTTATTGCTTTTCACTGCTGCTGTCCTCTGTGGTTCTACTCTATGCTGCTGTCATTTATGTCGACAAAACGAAAAAATTCATTTAACTTGATACGCAAACAAATTTGAAATTAAAATAACGCAAGTTTCAGTTTTAATTTAAAAGTGATATTTATAGTGGATTCAATTGCATATTATTTTGATGTAAGAGAAAACTTATCGAGATATACTCGAATAGAATCACGCTTCCAAAATAAGAGTATTTTGGATGTTTCGGATGAGAGCTTACATTCAAAAAAAAAAACTCATTAGATTGCATACAAATCATAATTTTTTTTAATATACTTTTTCCATTTGGAAATCTCCATAAATGGTGGACCAATGCTATTAATTGATGTTCGCAGCCTTTCCCAAAATTGTTGTTGCTCCGAATACTTTTTTGTAAAGTTTTTGCAACATCGGGCTCAGTTTTCATCTGCTCAACTATTTTACGAAATTGTTCCCCATTTGTGGTCCGCTTTCTTAAAAAGAAGTAAAATAAATACTTGAACATTCCTTATCATAAATGTTAACTAACATATTTGCACTTTCAATGTTTTGTTTGTTGTTTTTTAGTAAGTTTTTGTCTTTACGAATTTCGATTCGCAACAAAAATGTCGCGAATGTGAAATGGAATAAATTATATGGAGTGCGAATGGCTTTCGAATTCACTAATACCAAATAAGTTGAACAGAAAAGTCGGTAGTGCAGGTTATGTTACCGACATTCATTCAACTTCCATTCGTCGAATTCCATAAAAGCAAAATTTTCGCGAATGGTTGAAACTCACGCTAAATAGCATTCGCCGGATTCTATAATAGGGGTGAATGACTTTCTATTGACCGTGTCAAATGCAGCCTTCAGATCGACAAAAAAGGCATATAGACATTTTTTTTTATCAATAAATCGTTTAGCTACAGTATGTACATAGAACAAAAATTTGATCTATAGTCGAAAGATTTGCACGAAAGCCAGCTTGGCAGCAACTGATCATATTGTTTTGTTCAACCCAATTTGAAAGCCTAAAGTATAGTAGTTGTGAAAACAGTTTTCTCAGTGAATTTAAGACTGCAATACCTCTATAGTTTTCAGGTTGTTCACGATCACCGTTTTTATAAACGGCTGTTATTTTGGAGTACCTAAAACTTTCAGGAACAGTTTCCTCACTATAGAGTTTATTGAAGAAACTTAAAATGTATTTTAAAAACTCAGGAGTTTCTTGTAGAATTCAACTTGAATACCATCGGGGACAGGTGCTTTGTCATTTTTCATTTTTAACAAAGATGATTTTAATTCCATTATTGAAAAAGATGAATCTAACTCTGGTACCGTTATATTTGGGATGGCGAAACTGATTATATTTAAATTTGGGTCAGGTAACAAAAGTTTTTCAAAGTAGGTCGCAAGAAAGTTTACGTCAATTGAAAGTGTATTCGCATTATTCTGACCATTTAAAAGGCGGACAGTACTCCAAAAAGATTTTGAATCCTTACATAAACTGAGTTTGGAAGCTACATTTCGTAGGTGCATATGCATATTCTCTTTTAGAGTACACATTCGTTTATATTCTTGGTTAGCCCGTAAATATAAAGCTTTGGCACTAGGGTTATTTGTTTTTCTGAAAAGTTTCAAAAATGCAAAAGATTTCTGTCTAGCTTTTCTGCAGTCATTGTCGTACCATTTAGAATGGAATGTGTGCCTGTTGCTATTTTCATTAGTGAAATTTGATGATTGCCTAATCGCAGAAAGAATCGAAGTTGATATTTCTTCTATGCTGCTAGCTTCAATGTATGGCAAATTCAATACATGCTGATTAAGTTTTCTGACATAATTGTTTACATTTTTATCTCTCCATTTCAATCTGAGAGTATTTTCTGTCGATACTGGGTTTATAATGTTGTTTTCAAAACAACAGGAAACGACAATGGGGAGATGCGACGAGAAATTCGCTGGAAGTACTTCAAAGTTTTCTGTAATACTAGACCAATCACCTCTGATAAGACATAAATCTATCACTGAGCAACCCTGAGAAGAAATAAATGTAAAGTTACCATCTAAGCCGTTAGAAGTTATTCCATTTAATAAAAGAAACCCAAAGTCTTCTATCATTTCCAATAGATATTTACCATTCTGGTTTAGGCAAGTATCTAAAGATTTTCTTTCGATTGAAAATCGACCGCTGTTTAAGCCAATTGGTAGTCACTTATACGACCATTTAAATCTCCGATTATCATCAAATTTTCGAAATTGATGTTATTTAAAAAATTATAAAGCTCATTATACTTGGCATTCCAATCATTATAATTGAAGTATATCGGAAGTATTTGAAAATGTTTACCCTGATAACTGATCTCTATGATAGTTATATTGTTTTCAAAGCTTTTGAAATCTATATGAACATTTTTATAAGTGTTTTTAATACCAAACATAAGGCCACCACTAGCTCTTCCAAGTCTGGAGTTTCTAATTGCTGGAAGACATTTGACGTTAAAATCTCTAAAATATTTAGTGAAATGTAAGTTATTTTCGTTTTCTAAAAAAGTTTCCAACAAAATAAAAATATCGTATTTAACTAGTTTAAAAAAATCGGGCATAATTAATTTGTTTTTAAAACCTGTAATGTTGTAGCAAAAAATATTAAACTTAAAAAAATTTTGTAAACAATTATTAGATTGGCAGACGGCAACACATTCCTATCTTTGGCTAAGACCTGAACCTTCATCATATACGTATGAACCCACAGGTGGCACTGTCGACACAGAACTCTGGTTGGTTGCGTTGACGTTTAGGTTGTTTACATCGAAGAAACATGCTGAATCGTCTCCAAAATTTGTTCTAATATATTCAAGCTCTTGTTTTGTTGAAATTTTCAGACCTCTGAAGCTGTCATAGACGAAAGTGAAATTTCCAATTTGCAGTCTAGTGCCTTTTACCAGGATTTTGGTGTTCGGGTTTTTTGCGTTAAATTTGTTCTTGATGTCGAAAAGTTGTCTTCAGCCTCCATAATTTGTGTGACGGTGTTGGCGCTATTAAATTTCAGCACCATTGTTGTTTTTTTTGCTTGCCGGTTTGTGTATTCTTGTGAATTGTGAAGTGACAATTCTGCACTTTCATTTAGATTGAGAAGGCTTAGACAAGTTTGTGTTGCAAATTTAAGCTTGTTTTCCATCTTATCTGAAGGAAAATGAATGACGACAATATTTTCATTTGATTTTCTAGATACAGCTTCGAGTTGTTTCTCCAGTGTGGAACAATAACTTTCAAGTGAAGAAATTCGTTCTGTGAGTTGATTGTTCTGCAGGCGGAGTAGCTGCATATCTTTGGAAATAATTGAGATGTCTTCTTTTGTTGCAATGTTTTTGAGATGGTGATTTAAACATTGGTCAACAATTGATTTGATGTCATCCACATTCAAAGCTATTTCTTTTTGTTTAATTGTTTTCTTGCTGCTGGGTGTATTAGTTGGTGACATTTCGTTTGATTTTCGTTTTGGTTGCATATAGCGGGCCGATTGAAAAATGTCGGTTCTTCTTGGTTGGATTAATGTGTAATAGTATTCCTACCTTATTTTTTTATTTCAAAATTTTCTTTTTCCACTTTTTAAACAAAATGACGACTGTTTTTATTCTGTTTTAAATATTTTCTAGTTTTAGTTTTAAAATTTGTTTGTTAATTTAAAAAAGAAAAAAATACTAGAGCACTTGTTAAATACGTCTACTTCACTTCACACTCTCTCTCTCTCGCCATTATCCATGAATGGTACCTGCATCGAAGAAACCGAAAAGCTGTCAGTACTTGGTATGTGTGTAAACGATGATCTTCGTTGGAATGACCACATATTTGAAGTCGCCAAAAATGCTGCTAAATGCTTAGGTTTCTTGAGACGATGCAGGAAGTTCTTCACCCCTTCTGATCTGGCTACAATTTATAAGGCTTTCATCCGCCCAAAACTGGAGTATAACTCCCATATCTGGTCAGGTGCTTCTCAAACATCTTTGCGCCTACTTGATAGGGTACAAAATAGAGCGTTAAAATTGATAGGTGATAGTTCAATCGTAGAATCGATTGATTCTTTTGAAGATCGTCGAAACGTCACCTGTCTCTCTCTTTTTTATCGCTTTTTTCACAAAAAATGCTCTAGTGAAGTAGCCAGTTGCATTCCTCCCCTGAAACAATTTAGCCGCAATACCCGCTTCGCTAGGAATGCTCATCAGTTTTACCTTGAGTACGTACAGTCAAGTATAGAGATTCGTATTTCAGTCGCACCACCCGAATGTGGAATGCTTTACCTCGCTCTGTATTTCCTCAGCATTACGATTCACAAAAATTCAAAATCAACGTGCATCGGTGTCTCCTTTCAAATCCTCTCCTATTTTCCTAAATGCTCGCACTGTGTTTTAACGACATTATAAGGATAGTCATAACCCCTTGATGTGCGCGTTTATTATATATAAAAAAAAAAAAAAAAATTTAATGAGGTATTGCAATCTTCGGAAAATTTAAATTCTACGTTTTTTTTTAATAAACGGTTTAAAGAAATTAATAGTGTTGCAAAATTTGGTAGGAACTTTCTATAGTAGTTAGCAAATGCTACAAATCTCCTTAATTCGTCTGCATTTTGTGGGATTGGATAATTTTTCATTATTATGGATTTTGATGGATCTGGTATAATGCCTGTGTCCGATATTATATGACCTAGATATAAAACTTCATTTTTAAGGAAAGCACATTTACTTGGATGTAGTTTGGAATTTACTTCTTTCAATCTTTCGAATACTTCAATTAAATTTTTATTGTCGTGTTCTAAATTTTTCCCGAATACTTTAAGGTCGTCAAGATACACAAAACATTTTGAATAAGTTAGACTAGACATTGCTATAGACATCATTCTTGAGAATGTACTAGGTGATATTTTTAAACCCATTGGCAGTCGCTTTAATTGATAATGACCGTTTTCAGTGGAGAACGCTGTGCATGGCCTACTTGCCTTTTCTAATTTCATCTGATAGTATCCCTGGCTTAAATCTATACAGGAGAAATAAGTTGCATCTCCTACCATATCGAATATGTCAGTTATGTTAGGCAATGGAAATTTATCATCTTCGATAACGTCGTTAACTTTTCTATAATCAATTACTAATTGGAATTTTGGGTCTTTCTTTTTGTGCAGTACAAGAATAGGCGAGCTCCATGCTGCTACCGATGGTTCAATAATGTCGTTTTTAATCATCTTTTCTACTTCGTTCTGTATGTCATTTTTTTGTGAATGAGGTTATCTATATGGTTTAGTATACTTCGCCGTTGCTCCTGCTTTAAGTGATATTTGGGCTTGACCTATATATGTGTATGTTAGTTTATCGTTTTCTAAATGAAAAATATCTTGTGAAAGTAATTGTTATGTTCGTTTCGTTTTGGAATTTTGTGACGACGCGTCACATTTTTATTTTCTTTTTCCACCGCCGAACTGCCGAATTGCCGAAACCTCACCCTACGACCAGATAACTACGAAGGCCACACGTAAGACATGCGCGCATAGAAATAAATCACGCAGCCAAGTGAAATCATACACCACATCACAACAAACACCGAAAACCCATTGTGTGGGCATATGCATTATTCGGTTGGTAAACATCACAACTGCGGCTCTATGCAAAAATTAATTCGACACAACAGCAACCAGCAATCTGCCATCTGCGATGGAATAAATTTTGTTTTCATGTGCGGTGGCAGGTAACCAACGATAGGTAAGCGTGGGGTTGGGTAAAACAATGGAAAGATTTCGCTTATTCGTATACCTCACATTCACTTGTGGGGCAAAACATTATAAGGGCAAGTGAAATTTGCCGGAAAAGGGAGAGAAGCTATCACCATTATTAATTGGGGGAATACCTCTTTAATAATATTTTCGTTTCTCTATTCCTCGTCGACTTTGAATTTGTCAGTGGTGGCCAGCATACCGGTCTCATTGGTAAAATTCCATATTTTCTCGCCGTCAACTTTGAATTCGTCAACGGTGGCCAGCATACCGGTCTCGTTGGTAAATTCCATATTTTCTCCTCGTCGACTTTGAATTTGTCAGTGGTGGCCAGCATACCGGTCTCATTGGTAAAATTCCATATTTTCTCGCCGTCAACTTTGAATTCGTCAACGGTGGCCAGCATACCGGTCTCGTTGGTAAATTCCATATTTTCTCCTCGTCGACTTTGAATTTGTCAGTGGTGGCCAGCATACCGGTCTCATTGTTAAAATTCCATATTTTCTCGCCGTCAACTTTGAATTCGTCAACGGTGGCCAACATACCGGTCTCGTTGGTAAATTCCATATTTTCTCCTCGTCGACTTTGAATTTGCCAGTGGTGGCCAGCATACCGGTCTCATTGGTAAATTCCATATTTTCTCTTCGTCAACTTTGAATTTATCAAACGGTGGCCAGCATACCGGTCTCATTGGTAAATTCTTGGCCAAGATTTGAATTTCTCAAACGGTGACCACTCCGGCCTCTTTGGGTTAGTTCACCATCCGTGGTTATTACAGCCACTCCGTCCTCCTGTCAATTTCAAGAAGCGGTGCGCCATACTCTGGGCATGGTTCCTAACATTTAAACTTATTTATTTCCAGGAGCAGATCCAGTCGTAAATAAGCTAAACCAGGCCATACCATCCCAAGGCGACTACACCGACCTCCATCGCATAGAAGGAAAGCCAGCAGCCGTATTCCGAGTAGTTGCCGCCCCTACCGTGCTAGCAGTAAAGCTAACGCATTTTCCGCCAGACAACAGACTTAGAACGCTCTTGTAAAAGCTTTGTAAATTAACCAGTTATTAAAAACACATTATAAATCGTATTCACCGTGTGTCGCCTATTTTATTAAGAAGTTGGATTAAAGCAGCCGAGTCTTCGAGCTTCCTCGGGGAAAGACCCTGGGTCCGCTGAGTTATACCCCAGCCACGGACAAAGAAGCCTCACAAATTGGCGCCCGAGCAGGGACATTGCTGAAAGCTCAACTACCGACCGCCCGTTACCTGGAACTACAGCATTGTCCACCGACCGCATCCGACCGCTGCCGACCGACCGACGTCCAACATGGCGAATCACGAAGACCAGCCCGAAATGTCCGACCAGACTTCCGAACACTCCGATGAATTCAACCCGTACGAGAACCTAGGATTCATATACTTTCTAAAAAAGCCAGAGCTCATCGAGACGCTTGGTCTGCGAGGGCTGAACACCGCCGGCACCGTACGTGACTTACGACAGAGACTGAGCCAGCACCTGAAGGAATTGCGAGCGCATAAGTCAACTCAAAACTTATGTATGGAGTGGGAAAAGAAGATTGAGGCTCGGAACGATGCTGAAGAGGAAGACCCCAATCTCAACATATCACGCAAAGTCAAGCCATCCGTGTACCAGACTAGCCTCCAAGTTCCTCTACTCCAAACGGCTAACCCGACCTCTCCTCCGTCTACGTCACAGCTAGCGTACCGTCACCAACGCGTCGAACGTGCTACGTCAGCACCTCCGATTAGCCAACCTGTCGACATAGGGACGACCGGCAGGCAACCGCCTAGCTCTCATGTTCAACACCGATTCCCGCTGAGTTACGAAGCAGAGCTAATGAACGTCGTGCGCAAGTGGGGTCTGCGGTTCGATTCTTCTGGCCAGCCACTGGAATTTTTGGAGCGGATCGAGGAACTCGCGCAGTGCTACGAAATCCCCCTCGACCAAATGGTACGCACCCTACCAGACATTTTCAAGGGTTCAGCCCTTGAATGGTTGCGAATCAACCGAGACGACTTCAGGGATTGGCGCGACTTCCGTCACGCTTTCATTAGTTACTTCCTACCGGCGCGGTATAACGTCAAATTGGAAGATGAGATTTTGCGGAAACGACAAGGGGTGCGCGAGAAGGCTAAGGATTTCATCCGATCGTTCCTATACTTAATCCGCCAACATCCACGTATGACGACCGCTGATCATCTAGAGAGAATTTACGACAATCTCAGACCGGAGTACCGCCTGTACATTAAGAGGAAGGATTTCCGAAGCTTAGAGGAGCTAATGGAATTAACGGATGAGTTTGAGTTCATTCAAAAGGAGGACCGACCTAGCGCCCATGCCACCGCTCAACCGACTTATAATTCGAACGCCGTCCCTCGCGTAAGACTACCGCCACCTGCTCGTTTTCCGGAGACTAGTGCTATGGTACCGCACGGCCCATCACACTTAGCCCCAACTCCCGATTACGACAGAAACACCCATTGCTGGCATTGTAAACAAAGGGGTCATACGAAAAAAGATTGCCGCCGACCGTTCAGACTGTTCTGTTCGCATTGTGGTACTGATGGCCGCCTTACGAAAGATTGCCCTTGCCACAGTAACCCAGTCGCCGTGGCACGATTATCGGTCGGAGATGACCCACGACTTTTCATCAGGATACCAACCGCCAACCAAACTTATTACGCCCTGGTCGATACGGGCGCGACCCGATCCTTTATCGGGAGAGAATTAAGAGAAGAGTGCAGACGGTTAGGTATCCCAGCGCGAGACCAAGCACACGTTATCGAGCTAGCCGACGGGCATTCAATGCGAACATCGGAGCACTATTGCATCAGTTTGCACGTCAATGGGCAAACAGTGACAGGGGAAGCGTTGTACATGCCCACCCTAGCGGAGGACGCCATTCTAGGAATGGATTTCCTGGGCCAAGCAGGCTGCAAAATAACTTTGGGGGTCAAGAAGTCTCTAGCGGAAGGGGCAGGGGACCCCGTTCGTCGGACATACTATGTGCGCTCAACGGAGAAGCGCTGGGTAGCGAAGGTACAAGTGAAGTACAGGAGCCGAATCAGGCCCTACGCTTAAAGGAATTCCTCGACGCAGAGTTGCCTCGGTTTAGCGAAACGAAGGGCATATCAACCGTAAAACCCCACGTCATACGCCTAAAGAACCCCGAGCCTTTTAAACAGCGCTATTACCCGCGCAATCCGGCCATGCAGCAAATCATCAACGAGGAGATCGATGACTTGCTGGCGACAGGAAAAATAAGTCCCTCCAAAAGCCCGTACAGTTCCCCCGTGGTACTTGTACGCAAGAAGGAAGGGTCCTGGAGGGTATGCGTTGACTTCCGCCAGCTCAATGAAATTTCGTATAAAGACGCCTACCCGTTGCCCTACATTTCGTCCATCCTAGACAAGTTGCGAGGGGCTCGGTACCTGTCAACCATCGATCTCAAGCAAGGCTATTGGCAGATCGCGTTGAAGGCAGAGTGCCGGCCATATACCGCTTTCACCGTCCCCGGCCGTGGGTTGTTTGAATGGAACGTGATGCCATGCGGATTGCACTCGGCTGGAGCCACATTCCAGAGGGCCATGGACGAAATATTTGGGCATGACATGGAAGAACACGTCCTGGTGTATTTGGATGATATAATCATCATCAGTAAAACGTTCGAAGACCATCTGCAGCATTTGGGAGAAGTATTCCGGAGGTTGCGCGCCGCAAATTTGAAAATAAACCCAGACAAATGCCATTTTTGCCGACCGAGTCTTAAGTACTTAGGTCACGTCGTATGCAAAGACGGAATCAGTACCGACCCTGATAAGGTTGCAGCCGTGCGAGATTTGAAAGCGCCTACGAGCATACGGGAACTTAGACGCATTTTAGGCATTTGTTCCTGGTATCGCCGCTTTATTCAAGACTACTCCACCATCGCCACTCCCCTCACGTCCCTCTTGAAGAAGACCTCTAAGTGGGTATGGGCCGACGAGCAACAGGCCGCATTCGATGCTCTTAAAACCAGGTTGACCGAAGCGCCCGTTCTAGCGTGTCCCGACTTCACGCAACCGTTCACCTTGCAGACGGACGCCAGTCAATATGGCCTGGGTGTAGTATTGACTCAGAAGTTAGAGGGGCACGAAAAAGTGATTGCTTACGCCAGCCGAACGCTGACCGACCTCGAAGTAAAGTATGCCGCCACGGAAAAAGAATGCTTGGCCATTTTGTGGGGGATACGTAAAATGCGCCCTTACTTGGAAGGGTACCATTTTAACGTTATCACCGATCACCATTCTCTCAAATGGCTGCATTCCCTTGAAAACCCGTCGGGGAGGTTGGCGCGATGGGCATTGGAACTGCAGCAGTATGACTTCAACATCCAATACCGAAAAGGAACGTTGAACGTGGTGGCTGACACACTGTCGCGAGACCCTTTGAAAATAACCGAAATAGACCGACTAGCCGTAATGCGAGACGCGAATCCAGAATGGGTCCAGATCAAACGTGAGCAAGTGAGACAATCGCCCGAAAAGTTCCCTGACTTCCGAATTTCAGACGAGAGGCTTAACCGTCGATTCACGAGTACTAACCCCTTATCCGATCCTGGTGCCGACGAATGGAAACTGTGTGTACCCTTAGCGGACCGTCGACAGGTGCTGTACGAAAACCATGACGTGGTAACGGCTGGTCATTTAGGCATCGCCAAAACGACAGCTCGAATTATGATAAAGTATCACTGGCCGGGAATGTGCCGCGATATCGCTAAATATGTCCGCCAATGTAAGACGTGCAACCAGTATAAACCTTCTCAGCAAAAACCAAGCGGCCTTATGCACACGACCCAAACTGAAGGACCATGGGACGTAGTGTGTATGGATTTCATAGGGCCTTTACCCCGTTCCATGAAAGGCAACACGGTGATTTTGGTGTTCACTGATAAATTCACCAAGTGGGTAGAAGCTGTTCCCCTTCCCGCCGCTACTGCTGCAAGCCTGATAAAAGCCGTCCGCGAGAGGATTTTTACTCGGTTCGGAATCCCGAGGATGGTACTGTCTGATAATGGGAGCCAATTCATTAGCCATTCCTTCCGAGAACTACTTGCCGACTTAGGCATAACTCATCGCCTCACGGCTCCGTACACCCCGCAGGAGAATCCAACCGAACGAGTAAACCGTGTGTTGAAAACGATGATTGCCCAATACATTCAAGGCAACCAACGACATTGGGATGACCACATACCCGAGCTGACCTTTGCGATGAATACGAGCCGTCACGATTCCACTGGTTACTCCCCGGCATTTCTAAATTTCGGTCGTGAATTAAGAATGCCCAGCACCATGGGGAACGAAACCGACAACAATGGTCCCGTAGGAGATATTAATGAGCGAGCGGAACGCATGAAATCCTTATTCGAGCTCGTGAAGCAGAATCTACACTTAGCCTCTCAAACGCAAGCCAAGCATTACAACCTCAGGCATCGCCCCTGGCGCCCCCTTATTGGCGACCAAGTATACAGACGTCTCCGGGTCCTCTCTTCAGGAGTGAACTACTTCGCGGAGAACTTAGCACCCCGTTACGAGGGGCCGTATGAGGTCATTAAAATCATTTCCCCAGTCATTGTTGTTTTGCGAAAGAGAGATGCCAAAAGGAACTTCACTGACGTCCGAGCTCACGTAAGAGATATTAAAAATTATATCCCTGGTAATGATGTAACATCAAATATTATTTCTAGTTTAACCAGTCAGTCGTCAACCACCGCCACGATCAGTCGGACCAGGAGCAGTCAGCCCGAATCAAAGTCTTCGCCGGCAACGGAATTATTTTGCAGTTTAGGACCGACCGTTCGAGAGGTAAGTGGTGTGCACCTTGAACAAAATAAAATAATTAAACGGTCATTTCCCAAAGTCAGGACGAATTTCGCAGCGCAGCCGGCAAACAAAAGGGATATATCCACGGTAACATTGACGCTCGGCAGAATGCCACCACCAGCAATACTCGATCCGTGCCAACAAGTACGCACCGCCCCATCGCGACTCCGACCACCACCACGAACCGACGCCTCGATGACGGTCACTTTGGGAGGAACCACCACCTCATCCCAGCCCGCGACGTCTCGCCGGGTAACCGTGAGGAGGGTATCCAGCACCGGAGCCGCGCCCATTCACCCGCCGATACCTCCTCAGCGCCTCATGACCCAGATACGCGCGGCAAGGCGCCGAGCCAACGAGTTGTGGACCGCGCGGCTCTCAACGGTTGGCGCAACCGCCCCCAACCGCCCGCAAGAGGCACAAGTCGCAGCCAGGGCCCAACCACCAAGATGGGCGTTGCATAAGCTAGTTATGCCGCCGGTAGAAGACGCTCGACGAGCTCATACCCAGCTCGCCGCCAGCCGCATGACCCCAGTGCAAGCACGACGCGATCCCCGGACGGCCAGGTACGCTCACGGATACGACCCCAGGGTCTGCGATATGCCGTCGTTAAGGGAGCCCTCCCTGCGTAGCCCCAGATCACCAACAGACGAAAGGCCGCTAGCGTCGCCCAACCTGGACCACCGCCTGGCGACCGAGCCAACAAGAGTAGTGCACTGCGGCTCCTTCCTCCGACGCCAACGCCGCAAGAATGGTCGCGCATTAGCGAATCGCGACGCAAACCCATAAAGGGTGACTCACGGAAATACGAATTATTTGAATTATATTATTATTTTTTTTTTTTTTTGCGCTTTTGCGTTGCTTGTTTTTTTATTATAGTTGCACAAGGAGTGTTTTAAGTTTGTTATTGTTAATAAAAGGAAAGAAAAAAAAAGGAGGAGTAAACGAGTTCACATTTTCACGTAGGAGGTCTGACACGAGAGGGTTCTCGTCTCGTAAAGCGAGGGGGATCTGTGACGACGCGTCACATTTTTATTTTCTTTTTCCACCGCCGAACTGCCGAATTGCCGAAACCTCACCCTACGACCAGATAACCACGAAGGCCACACGTAAGACATGCGCGCATAGAAATAAATCACGCAGCCAAGTGAAATCATACACCACATCACAACAAACACCGAAAACCCATTGTGTGGGCATATGCATTATTCGGTTGGTAAACATCACAACTGCGGCTCTATGCAAAAATTAATTCGACACAACAGCAACCAGCAATCTGCCATCTGCGATGGAATAAATTTTGTTTTCATGTGCGGTGGCAGGTAACCAACGATAGGTAAGCGTGGGGTTGGGTAAAACAATGGAAAGATTTCGCTTATTCGTATACCTCACATTCACTTGTGGGGCAAAACATTATAAGGGCAAGTGAAATTTGCCGGAAAAGGGAGAGAAGTTATCACCATTATTAATTGGGGGAATACCTCTTAAATAATATTTTCGTTTCTCTATTCCTCGTCGACTTTGAATTTGTCAGTGGTGGCCAGCATACCGGTCTCATTGGTTAAATTCCATATTTTCTCGCCGTCAACTTTGAATTCGTCAACGGTGGCCAGCATACCGGTCTCGTTGGTAAGTTCCATATTTTCTCCTCGTCGACTTTGAATTTGTCAGTGGTGGCCAGCATACCGGTCTCATTGGTAAAATTCCATATTTTCTCGCCGTCAACTTTGAATTCGTCAACGGTGGCCAGCATACCGGTCTCGTTGGTAAATTCCATATTTTCTCCTCGTCGACTTTGAATTTGTCAGTGGTGGCCAGCATACCGGTCTCATTGGTAAAATTCCATATTTTCTCGCCGTCAACTTTGAATTCGTCAACGGTGGCCAACATACCGGTCTCGTTGGTAAATTCCATATTTTCTCCTCGTCGACTTTGAATTTGCCAGTGGTGGCCAGCATACCGGTCTCATTGGTAAATTCCATATTTTCTCTTCGTCAACTTTGAATTTATCAAACGGTGGCCAGCATACCGGTCTCATTGGTAAATTCTTGGCCAAGATTTGAATTTCTCAAACGGTGACCACTCCGGTCTCTTTGGGTTAGTTCACCATCCGTGGTTATTACAGCCACTCCGTCCCCCTGTCAATTTCAAGAAGCGGTGCGCCATACTCTGGGCATCGTTCCTAACATTTAAACTTATTTATTTCCAGGAGCAGATCCAGTCGTAAATAAGCTAAACCAGGCCATACCATCCCAAGGCGACTACACCGACCTCCATCGCATAGAAGGAAAGCCAGCAGCCGTATTCCGAGTAGTTGCCGCCCCTACCGTGCTAGCAGTAAAGCTAACGCATTTTCCGCCAGACAACAGACTTAGAACGCTCTTGTAAAAGCTTTGTAAATTAACCAGTTATTAAAAACACATTATAAATCGTATTCACCGTGTGTCGCCTATTTTATTAAGAAGTTGGATTAAAGCAGCCGAGTCTTCGAGCTTCCTCGGGGAAAGACCCTGGGTCCGCTGAGTTATACCCCAGCCACGGACAAAGAAGCCTCACAATTTGTTGTCTGTTCAAACGCCAGAATGTGGTACTCTGAAAGTGCTTTGGAGTCTGGTCCTACCCATTTTAATTTTACTTCTTCCTGTCGAGTGTTAAAAATTTTTATTGGTATATTTCCGTTTTTTTATCCTAGATATGGAACCGGCCATGAATACTCCTTCGCAAAGTTCTTGGGAGTCAAAAATTCTTGTGTCTGTATGTTTTGACTGTTCAACCAATAGGTGGCTTCAGATCTGGGTGCTATTGTTAATGAGTTAAGTTTATCTTGACTTTCTATAGGTAAGGAAATTTGACTATTGTTCAGAGATAATTTTAAAATGAAATGTTCTAGGTCAATTATAGCTCCTCCACAGTCACCGACTAACCTCCGAGCCGAATAGATCGTTTCACTTGTCAGTGCCTGTGCATTTATTTTCTTCCTTATCGGTTTTACCGGCTCTCACTCTTTCCTATATACTATAAGCTACACAGTTAATCTTACTTGCGGTGTAATTTTTTTCCACTAAATTTGTGTGTTGTCTTATAATCATGGCCCAAGGGCCAAAAAAAAAGGAAACTTTTTCTCTCCTCTGGAGGAATTGGATCCGCAAAACCCACCTTAAAAAAAGAAACAAAATTCATCTATTCTACTCGCGGAAGAATATCCCAATCTACCCGAAAAATCCAATTATAAAAACCCAAGATATATAGTCATATCTCCAACAGACAAAGAAAAACCAATATCAAATCTAAGCCCAGTTCAATTAAAAAAAGCTATCGAAAATATAAGCAAAGAATTTGAACATGTTTCCCAATTACGGGATGGTAATTTACTTATTCTAGTTAAAAATATAAAAATAGCAAACTCTTTCCTAAAAGTAAGATCCCTCGCAAACACGTGCCCCGTGACTGTGAAGCTTCACGACCAGCTAAATTCAACAAAAGGAGTGGTTTTCGCCCCATGTTTAATAAACGTGCCGGAAAGTGAAATAATAAGTGAAATGATCTCACAAGGTGTAACTGGTATATATAAATTCACTAAAAAAGAGAATGGTAACGACAAACCTTCAGGTCTCATGCTATTTACGATTGATTTGTTCAACCTACCAAAATCAATAGAAATTGGGATTTATAATGCCAAAGTTATCGAATACATACCAAACCCTATGAGATGTAAGGACTGCCAGCTCCTCGGCCACACTTCCAAGCGCTGCTCAAATGAAAAACAATGCGTAACTTGCTCCTCTTCGCCCCACATCCCCGCACCCTGCACTCGAACGATGTGCGCTAATTGCAAGGGCCCTCACCCGTCCTCTTCAAGAGATTGCCCGGAATTTAAAATTGCAAAAGAAATATTAAAAATAAAAACACAAAAGAAATGCTCAATGTCCGAAGCTAAACGCCTCTACGAACAACAAAACCCGGCACAAAAATCAAATCCTAATTCATACGCCTCTAAAACAATATCCCAAACAAGCTCTGCTGTCGTCTCGTCCTCTTCAAGAGATTGCCCGGAATTTAAAATTGCAAAAGAAATATTAAAAATAAAAACACAAAAGAAATGCTCAATGTCCGAAGCTTAACGCCTCTACGAACAACAAAACCCGGCACAAAAATCAAATCCTAATTCATACGCCTCTAAAACAATATCCCAACCAAACTCTGCTGTCGTCTCGATAGACTCTATAAAACTAAATAAATCCTCACCAAACACAGCCACATTTCTTGGGATGCGGTGAGGGCAGGGGAGAAATTTCTTCCCTGATCTCACCGCATGTCTGGAAATGTGGCTCTCGATCCTAACACCAGCTCACCGCACAAAAAATACTAATAACAATCTTCTTACCTTTGCACAATATACATAACAAGCAATAACCCCTTATATTGCAGCAAAGGTTTTTCTCTTTATTTTTATGGTAAAAATCATTCAATGGAATTTAAACGGCTTCTTTAACAACTATCACGAGCTGCAACTATTAATCAAAGACCAAAATCCTTCAATCATATCACTCCAAGAAACTCTAATCCCATACAATCATGACCACACCAAATTTTCAAACTATTCTCCGAAACAATACAATAGCTTCTTCCACAACCTACCGTCAAACACCACCGCCAAGCAAGGAGTAGGCCTCCTTGTTCACAAATCAATACCTCACAGCCAAACTTAAATACACTCCAATATTTCCGCAATAGCAATCGAAATACAGCTAAAAATTAAATTAACGGTAGTAAGTATTTACATTCCTCCGGATCAAACATTTACATCACAGGACTTAGATAATATTGTCAATAGCATACCTACCCCCATTATTCTAACTGGGGATTTTAATTGCTGGAGCCCCCTATGGGGATCGCCATCCAGCAATACTAGGGGAAAAATTTTAGAAAATTTTCTTTCCAACTCCAACTTAATTTTACTAAATGATGGGAGCCCAACACATTTTTTAACCCACAAATCGTTTACTCATATAGACCTTTCTTTAGCATCGCCTGATTTATTTCCAATTTCATCTTGGTCGGTGTTAACTGACTTATATGGTAGCAACCACTTTCCAATTATTACGCAAATAACGCTGGACCCAGTCCACACCAAATCTAATCACCAACCGAAATATCTCACCGACAAAGCTAACTGGAACCTTTTCCATTCAAATGTTTGATCTTTAATTTCAGAAAACCCTACATCTTCGAACATCAATCAGGAAGCAGCTAGAATCTTGAAAACAATTAAATCTGCTGCCAACAATTTAATTCCACAATCTCAACGTAGAAACTTAAAAACAAATGTTCCTTGGTGGAATGCTGAAATAAGCCGTTTAAGAGCCGACAAACAAAACGCCTGGAAAACATTCAAAAGACATCCAACGAATAACAATCTTATTTTATATCGAAAAGCTAATGCACTCTTTCGTAAAGCTAGTAAAATCGAAAAACAAAATGCTTTGAAACGTTTACCAGCAATATCAACAATCTTTCCTCTCCTAAGAAACTCTGGGGGGACATTAAAACCCTAACCGGTAACTATGTCCCTTTTACCATCCGTACTATTAAGTCAGGATCTAATTCTTTGACAATACCATCAGATATCGCCGACTGTTTCGCAAATTCTTGGGCAAACCTTTCAGATGATTGTAACTTTCCTCCAGACTTTCAACTTGCAAAAACCGCTTCATTACACTTATCACCTTCTGAGATATGCACATCAGCAAAATTAATCGAACTACCAATTAGCCTGACTGAACTAGAAAACAGTCTACATTTAGTCAAGGGAAAAACCCCGGGATTTGACCGCATTCCATATTCTTAAAAAATTCACCAATGCTTTTAAAAAAACGTTTACTCTGCCTCTACAACAAAGTTTTAGACAGTGGCACCATTCCCCAAACGTGGAAGACCGCTTCAACAATACCTCTACTCAAACCAAAAAAGAACCCTCTTGAACTAAATAGTTACAGGCCAATATCGCTACTCCCAAGTATGGCTAAAATCTTGGAAAAGATTATTGCCAAAAGACTCCAATGGTTCATCGACAAAAATAATCTCGTATGCGACAACCAAGTCGCGTTTAAACATGGTTGCAGCACAACAGATGCACTTCTCTATATAGATGAATTCATAGCCTCGGCATTATCAACTAAAAATCACATTTCCATACTGTCTATTGACTTTGAAAGGGCATTTGACAAGATTGGTATTCATGTCGTCTTAAACACCCTGATTAGTTGGAAAGTTGGTCCCAAAATCTTCAATTACACTCGTTCGTTCTTCACAAATAGAAAATTCCGCTCCAGAGTTAACAATACTTTCTCGGTTCCCAAAGATCTCAAAAATGGGATCCCACAAGGATCGCCACTATCAGTTGTTATTTTCACTATTGCATTTAATGAAATCAGTAACATGATTAGTAATTACCGTTTGATAACCGGCACTGTTTATACGCTGACGACCTAATTATCCTTGTTAAATACAAACAATTATCAAAAGTTGTAGAAATTTTTTTAAATATATTACTCGATGTAGACAACTGGTCTAAACAGTCAGGCTCAAATATTTCATTAAATAAAACAAGGATTTTGCACATATGTAAAAAAACAAGCTGTCAAAAAACCATATATCTTAACTTTAAAAATACTGAAATAAAAAATGTAAATTATCTAAAAATTCTTGGTATCATATTCGACAGCAAATTTAACTTTAAGAGTCACTGTATATACCTAAAAAATAGTTTGGTTACCAGGACTAATATTATTAAGTTCCTAACAAATAAGAAAAGTTCAGCCCATGTAAATACTGTTGTAAGAATTATAAAATGCATTATCCTATCAAAAATAGACTATGGCCTCCCTATTCATGGGAAATGTACTAAATCATCTCTACAGCTACTTAAACAGAAATACCACGCTTCCATAAGACTTGCCCTCCGAGCATTTAGAACCACACCAATCATGAACATGTTGTGTGAATCTGGCCTACCATCCATCGAACACCGAAGAGACTTTACAACAGCGCATCTCTTAAGCAAAATAGCAAACCCCAACAACTCAACAATCACAGCCGTTTCAACTCTCAATCTACGCCGGAAATCAATTCCTAAATGCCCCTCAACAATCCACAATGTCATCTTATTTGCTAAGCTTCTGAACTATCCGACGTCATTCAACAAATCTAAGCAACCTACAAACCCGTCATGGCTCCTTCCAACCAACTCGATTAACACCCAACTCTGCAAATTACCCAAAGATTCCACCTGCAAAGAAATCTACAAATCTACTTTTAAAGAACAAACCGCTTTCTATAAAGATGACAACTGGTACTTCGTATACACCGACGCCACTAAGAATCAACATGGCACAGCATTTGCCGTGGATGAATCAAAGAATTTACTTAGTAAAAGCATTCTACCAGAGTTTTCATCCGTTCAATCTGCCGAAGCAGCCGCTATCCTCTCAGCCTTAAAATGTATTAACAAACGGAAGACAATCATTTTCTCAGACAGCCTGGCAACATTGGCAGCTGTGAAAAACTTAAACAACAACACACCAACAATACAACAAATAAGAGACAAACTTATAACAAATAAAAATATTTTTAAACTCTTCTGGATACCCGGACACTCAGGCATTGAAGGTAATGAGTTTGCTGACTCATCTGCGAAACAAGCATCTAGTGAACAACTTCTAACAACTTTTATCCCAAACAAAAAAGACACCTCAAAAATGATAAAAGCTCATTTCTTAAACGTACAACAAAACAAAAAAACAAATATTATTTTTGTAATTCATTTACTTGGTAATAAAATAATAATAATAATAATAATTATAGCTCCAAAATCTTTAAGGAAGTTAGCACCAATAATGCCATCAACGGGCACGGGAAATGAATCTTTCACTACGTGAAAAGGATAGTCCGTGAATTATTGTCCCAATAACAGTGTATTTTTGCAAGTTCCTATTGTTGTTAATTCTCCAGATATACCTAGTACTGTTATTTTATTTAATGCGTTTATTTGTATGTATTGGTCTAATGCTTGTTCTTTTATGGTGCAAATGGATGCGCCTGTATCTAGTAAAAATTTTGTATTCTTATTATTATTAGTATTGAAAACTACATAAAGACCGTTTTTTATGCCCCCTGTACATATTATATGTTCTATTGGGCTTAAATAATCCCCCCCGGTGGGTCGGCTCCCCCCTCGGTGGGCACTTCTTTTCCATCTTTTAAAATAAAGGCTGATTCTCTATGTGTGCTACGTCTTACTCTATTATTGTTAGGGTTAATCTGATTGTTACCTTGTCTGTTATTTCTGGTGTTGTGATCCGTGAGCCACAACTATTCCCTTCCTCCAACCTTCATTCAGAACCAACTTCATTCAGAACCAACTCATTTAGAAAAACACCAACCAGGCATAATTTTCATTTTCGTTCTTAATGTATAACAACACTTCACGTATGCACGTCACTATGACTCAAGCCATATTCGCGCCTCTATTGCAACGAAAACAGATGAGTAAACAACTGCAATGCAATAGACAATAGAGTATGTCAAGTGCAATATGCAATACGAGACCTATAATAAACTGCGATCGATGAAGACACACCCAGAAGTACTTGAGTGGGTCACCATACGATCGGCATAAAGGTTTAAGCGTGTTCTACGTAATAACTAGTGGAGAATTGTGACCATGGTGTGTGGCCTAGTTCGGATAAACTAAATGAAGTAACATGGTTCTGATAGCTAAGTAATGAATGAAATAAATAGAGAAGCGAATGGGAAGAAGGGCAGAGTAGAAATTTGAGTTTAGACAGTAAAGGTTGCAGCCAAAGCATTGAGACAGCGGGGCTTTTACTATTTCACCAATAAAAAAAACTAAAACAAATATCTCTTGTATCTCGTTATTTCGACTCTCCGTCACCTGCTCTTCCCTTTACATAAAAAAGGAAGCACGGCAGACCGTAACATTGGTAGCAGCGGTGGGATCGTTATTTTATCCCAGTATAGTTATTATCCCTACCAAATGCAAGAGAGCTATTAATTAGACTCTTGAGGCGTGCTGGGGCTAAACACCAGTAAGTGATTTTTTTTTGTTGTATAGTACAGTTGTTTTTGTTGTGTAATGAAAAACACCATTAAGTGATTTCTTGTGTTGTGTTGTGAAAAAAAGCCCTATAAGCGTAAGACCAAAATAATAAAGCAAAAATTAGGCAGTGTAAAGACCAGGCCGTAATTAACAGCTATAGGGCGTGAAGCCTGCCTGTCAAGTGAAACAACAACATCAACACCAACATCAGCAGAAAAAACAACTTCAACAACCCCAACAGCAGCAACTACAACAACATCAACACCAACATCAGCAGAAAAAAACAACTTTAACAACCCCAACAGCAACCACAAAACAAGTAAATTCTATTTTTTATTATTTATTATTTTTATTAAAAATCAAAAAGATTTAAGTCTATTGAAACGAAATCAATTTTTGCTACCTATTGACCTAATTAAAGTGTTCAATTGAATTCAATTTCAATTTCAATTCATCAGCACAAGTGTTTATTAAATTTATTTATCTTGTCTTCTACCCGAACCCCAAATTAAACTTTTTGTTTTCTCTCGTCTCTTTTTATTCAGTCTATGACATTTCGGAAATGACAGAATATAAAATGAATTTCAAGGATATTATTAATATTGTCCCGACTTTCGATGGAAAGTCGGAAAACCTAGGGAAGTTTATAGCATGTGGAGATATTTTGTTCAAGTCAGTGAAACTCGACGAGCACAAACTTTTCCTCAGCATAGTGAAAACCAGGCTTAAGGGACCAGCTTTTGAATTAATACAAACCTCGATACGTCCAACGTGTCTATTTTGTAACAAGATGGCTCACACAAGTGCACACTGTTATACTAATCCCAACAGGACATCACAAAACACAAACCCACATTCACATATAAAAAGGGAAATACAACGGCTCACTTGTGGGTACTGTAAAAAAAAAAACCAACCATCGAGAAGTAGACTGTAGGTTAAAGCAGTCTCAACTCGGTTCAAGCAAACCTAACCCATTTAGAGACAATTCGTAAAACAAAAACAATCAAAATTTTTCCAACATCCGGCGATACAACGCTAAACGAAGGTATAGGGACTGGAATCCTGGTGAAGAATTCTATCCTCAAAATTCGGGAAACGGCTACGTTCGGGAGGAAGAGATGGGTCATCCGTCCCCACTAAACCTGAATACCGACCCGCAACAATAAGATCTAGCTTCTTGACTATTTCCTTTTGTCCAGAGTTCCATGAGCCGGTAATACGAATTCAATTCGAGCCGTCTAACAAAAAGTATTCTACATTTTTAATAGATACCGGAGCAGATATTAGTTTGTATAAGGACGAATTCGGAACAAATACTAACCAGGAAACCAGGAAAAAGACTAACTATATCTTAAATTTCCGGTGTTTCTGTTTTCACTCTAGGGGAAATAACTGGTTCTTTTATAATTAATTCCAAATACAATCTTTCACTCACACATCCCTTCCATCAACTCTCTCCAAATACTTACCTGCCATACGATGGTATTTTAGGAAACGACTTTCTTTCCAAATACAAGTGTAAAGTAAACTATAAAGATAATGTTTTAGAGGTTTGCGACATTCAAATCGAAAACCCTGTTGTCAGAGAAAGCATCGGAAAATCTACCCCTCACGAGGTGGTGCCTACGGGCTGTTATTTGGAAACAAAAGATGATGAAAAGGCTGAGGAGAATAATTTTGTTCTAAAATCCAATAAAGCCACTATCAACCGAAATTCCGATAAGCTTAAATTGAATGCAAGCTCCGACAACAAAGAATAAGATTTGAATAAATCACCGATCAAAGTAAAAACACGATTCAATACATAAGACTACATTAAACAGTGGTGTAGCAGCTATAAATAAAAATAAGACTTTAGAAAACAACAGCCAAAAGAGCAAAGAAACTAAAACGTCTACTGATAAAGATGCAGCAATACGTAAGTCTACATCAGAAACAAACCCTTTCAAAACAAATTTATGTTTTATCCTCCCACCTAGGAGTCAACATATGATCGAAATTCCCTTCAAAAAAGCTAACAAAAGAACTGTAGACATTTTGATTAAAAAGAAACAGATTTGTCCAGGAGTATATGTTGGCGAATCCATAGTAAGGCCTATAAACAATAAAATCAGAGTTCTAACTATGAATGCTTTAGAAACAGAGAAAATATTCTATATAAATAATCTTAATTACAAATTTTGATAGTTTAGATCAGTACGAGCAGTACAATATGAAAAATTTTAGTAGCAAAGTAGAAAAACGAATGGAAAAACTAGAGTCCATGTTGATATTAGACCATTGCAACGCTGAAGAAAAGAATTCTATCCTCAAGATTTGTAGAGAATACAACGAATTGTTTTATCTAGAGGGTGATCACCTCACCAACACCGATTCCATGACTCATAAGATCGGTACTGATGAAAGTAAACCCACACTTTACGTAAAGCCTTATCGACTCCCTGAAAGCCAAAAAGAAGAAATCCATAAACAAGTTCAAGAGATGTTAGACGACGACATCGTACGACTAAGCTCGAGTCCCTGGAACTCACCCCTTGTTTATGTGAAACCGAATTTACAAAAAAACCTCACAATATCCTTTGGGCTGGACGTGGTCAAACACTCTGCAACGACTGGTCGTCTTTTCGTCTTTTGGCTTCCTTCGATAATTTTTTATAAAAAATCGTATTTCTCTTTGACTGGATAATTTAAGTATAATTTTAAGTTTTTATTTGCTCGTTTACTTGTACAATACATAATATATTTGCTTTTTAGATTTAAGAATTGAGGCGAACTTGTGCCGGTGGTTGAAAGTAGAATAATGAATTCGAAAAATGACATCATCCTCGTGCTGTATCGATGAAACCGGCTGTCAAAAAAACTCAGCGAAAAGTTTATGGCAGTGATGCCAATAAACCTCGGTTGATCTTTTGGCGGCGGCTCGGTTCATCGATACAGCCTTTTTGAATGCAGATTTTTCTTAGTGCAGAGATGCACAATTGCATGAACATTACTGCCCCCCTTGGCGTGATACGCCAAGTAAAGAGCTATGAGTGCGTTAAGCGCCAAATATATAATATGTAGCGAAAAGTATTATGATTGAGAGCGGGAAGCGCCAAAAAATTACTATTGATTATGAACAAATGAATATTATGAAGAGCGGGAAGCGCCAAAAAATTACTATTAATTATGAACAACTGAATATTATGAAGAGCGGGAAGCGCCAAAAAACCACCTTACCACAAAAAGAATTTTGAATGAACTAATTGAAAAAAAAGCGAGTGTAGATTTCATTTTCATACAATATTGAAAGGCACATAAAAATAAACTAAAATGTTGCATAATGATTTTTAAAAGAACTAAAAATTGTTCTTGGTTATTTCATGGGTAGAAGACACAGCTTGACAACTGGACGGCTAATTTCACCGTTTTGCGTTCGGAGCGTCGCCACTCTAACTCTTCCGTCAGCGCCGGGGTGTACATTTACAACACGCCCAAGTCGCCATTCACTGGATGGAAGATTTTCGTTTTTTATAATTACTAAGTCATTTAACTTGATATCTTCTTGAGGCGATTGCCACTTATGTCTTTGATGTAATTCTTTTAGATACTCGTCTTTCCATCTACGACAGAATTGTTGGTGGAGGTATTTAACTTTTTCCCATCGATTGATGAGAGACAAATTGGCGTCAGCCAAATTTGGTTCGGGAAATGCTAAAAGTGGACTACCGCGAATAAAATGACCCGGCGTTAGAGCCAATAGATCAGAAGGATCATTTGACATGGATGAGATTGGTCGTGAGTTTAAGCATGCTTCGATGCGAGCTAAGACCGTTGAGAATTCTTCAAAAGTGAGTCGAGTACTGGTCCCCAGTTTCCGAAGGTGATTTTTGCAGCTTTTGACCCCAGCCTCTCAGAGTCCACCCATATGTGGAGCACCTGGAGCAATAAAATTCCATTTTAGGCCTTGAACACCGTAGGAGGATTGAGTCTCTTGAGGACTAGAAGTGAGAATTTTTTTGAACTCTTTGCGTAAAATCGCGTCAGCACCAGTAAAATTGGTGCCATTGTCCGAATATATTTCTTTCGGTAAGCCGCGTCGTGCTACAAATCTCGCAAATGCAGCCAAGAATGCTTCAGACGATAATTCACTGACGGCCTCAAGGTGTATGGCCTTAGTTGAAAAACAGACGAACACACAGACGTAACCCTTGGTCATACGACAATTTCTTGCATTAAATGTTTTTATTACAAATGGGCCAGCGAAATCGATCCCTGTAAAAGTGAAGGGTGGCGAAAAGGTACATCGTTCAGGTGGTAAAGCAGCCATTAATTGCTTGCTTAACACTTTTTTGTGAATAACACAGGTTTTACACTGTCGTATACAGAGTTTTATGAGATTTTTTAGTTTGGGAATCCAAAACTTTTGGCGTAAGAGTCGCAGCATTAAAGAATTGCCGCCATGTAGAGAAATTTCATGAGTGAATTGAGTGAGGAGATATGAAAATCTTGAGCTATGAGGCAAAATGAGAGGATGTCGTTCATTATAGGAAAGATCTGACTGAGATAGTCGACCGTTGACCCTAAGGAGATGGTCTGAGTCCAGGAATGGATTAAATGAAATGATCGAACTTTTTTGGAGAATGGGTTTGCCTTCCATTAAAAGAGAATGTTCCGTTGGATAGTGATTTTTTTGAGCTTGTATTATCAGGCGGTTTTGTACAAATTGCATTTCTTGAGGAGTAATGTCATGAGACGTGTACTGTGTATTTTGTCTTTTTGAGATTTTAAAGTAAAAACGGAATATGTAGCAAAGTACACGCATAGCACGAGGTAAGGATGAAAAACGATCAAGAATATCGTCAGAATCCTGTTGGACTATCAACGAGACAACTGGTTTTTGTTTGAGATCTTCGACCCGGGGGGCGATAGTAGGAGTTTGTGGCCATAGCGAGATTGGTTGGCAAAGCCATGAGGGGCCATACCACCAAGATGAGTTGCGCATCAAGTCTGAAGGCATTACACCCCGAGTGGCTAAATCAGCTGGATTTTCAGCAGATTTCACATGTCTCCAAGTGACATTTCCGACATTTTCTAAAATTTCGCTAGTTCGATTTGCAATAAATGTCTTCCACACACAGGGTGGTTTTTTGAGCCAAGCTAAAACAATGGACGAATCGGTCCATAAAAAAGTCTGATAGGCGTGAACAGGAAAATTTGAGACGTAAATTTTTATTAATTTGGAAAGTAGAAGTGCACCACACAGCTCAAGGCGTGGTAAAGACACAGTTTTGATTGGCGCAACTTTAGATTTTGCGCAGAGCAAGTGTGAGGTAAAAACTCCATCGGATTGACGAACACGAAGATATAAGGTGGCGGCGTACGCTTTTTCGGATGAGTCGCAGAAACCATGAAAGTGGATATCTGACGACGGAGAATAATCAACCCATCGAGGTATTTTTATTTTCTTTAAATCGGTTAACGAAGGGGCAAAATTTTTCCAGATTTTAAAAGACTCAGGTTGGAGAGGATCGTCCCAATCAGTGTCAAAACTCGTTGCATAAGCATTTTTGCGACTATTACCACGGGGGCTAGCCAACCCGCTGGGTCAAATATGCGAGCTATTTGGGAAAATACTTCGCGTTTAGTTGGACTTTCGGATAGAACAATTGGTTGAATGACAAAGAAGAATTTGTCCTCCTTGGCATTCCAGCGTATTCCTAAGGTTTTAGTATTACTGTCGGCATCGAGCTTTAAAAAATTTTCATTGAGAATATGTTCGCGAGGTAAATGGTCAAGTAAACAAGGAGCATTTGAGGTCCATTTGCGAAGTGGAAATCCTGCTGAATCGAGAAGAGTGATAAGCTCGGATTGTGCCTTTTTAGCGGAATGAATGCTATGAGCGCCGGACAGAACGTCATCGACGTAGAACTCTGACTGGAAAATTTTTGAGGCAAGAGGAAAATCAGTTTTACCTATCCGTGCTAACTCGAGAAGGGTGCGGATAGCCAGGTAAGGAGCGCAATTCACGCCAAACGTGACAGTTAATAGCTCGAAATCCTCAACTTCTAAGTGAGGAGAAGTGCGAAAAAGAATCCGTTGAAAAGGAGTATCTCGAGGGTCGATCAGAATCTGGCGGTACATCTTCTCTATGTCCGCATTAAACACATACTTGTAAAAACGCCATCGAATGATTAAAGAAGATAAGTCTTGTTGCAAAATAGGGCCAGGATACATTAAATCATTCAAACTGACACCGTTTGCTGAGGCATTGGAGGCGTTAAAAACGACACGTACTTTTGTCGAAGTACTCTCTGGTTTAATGACCGCGTGATGCGGAAGATAAAAGGATTTTACTTGACCGTTTTCAACGCGTTCCAATGGAGTAACCTTTCTCATATGACCAAGAGAAAGGTACTCAGATATGACTTTGTTATATTGTGATTTTAAATCTGCTTTTGACGCTAACGATTTTTTCAGTTCTAGAAAAACTGTTGTAGGGCGATAAACCGAGAGTGACCGAGCGTGGTGTTTGAAGGCTTTGGCTTAAATGGTAGTCGGACAACAAATCTACCATCAGCACGTCTGAAAGTGGTTTTTTTATAGAGTTCTTCGCAGAAACCGTCTTCTGACGAACGAACAACTGTAGAGGGTAGTTCTTCAATCTCCCAAAATTTGCGAATTTGAGTGTCTAAATTGCAAGAAGTGCTATCGGAAACGATGGTAGTGTTGAAAGATTGAAACGAATCTGGAACTGGGCCTGACAGTATCCAACCAAACATGGTGTTTTGAGCGAGAAGTGAGTCGGAAATATGTTTAATTCCATTGCGAATTATTGATGGATAAAGATCAGCACCGATCAGAAGATCCACCTGAGAGGATTTATTAAAAGTGGGATCGGCCAATGGGAGGCCTTCGAAAATGGTAGGATTAACTACCGAGAAGGAAGTACTTGGAAGATTGTTAGTGAGAGTTTTAAGCACAATAGCTTGAGCTGAAATGGTGACTTGAGGCGGATTAGCAGAAGTAATTGCAAAGGAGCAAAGTTTTTTTGAAGTTATAGAGAGATTTCCACTAATTCCAGAAAAAGTAGTATTTTTGTCGATCCATGGTAAATTCAGACGTTTTTGCACTGCTGCCGAAATGAAGGATATTTCGGAACCGGGATCAATGAGTGCTCTCACAGTATGCACTGTGTCTTTTCCTACAATACTGACTAAGGCAGTAGCCAACAGAATTCTTTTGCTAGAGGTCACCACAAAATTTTGGTATGTTGCTTGAGGAGAGAAAGGTTGCGAGGATGCAGACATTTGACGATTTTGTATAGCCTGTGGTTGAGAAGTGGACTGTATATTTGTATTTGAAGTTTGATTTGTAGCTGAAGTGGGATTGGTTGCAAGATGTAATAGTGTATGGTGTCTTTTCTTGCACACACTGCACGAATGTTTACTAGAACACGAAGCCTTTTGATGACTGGTGCCCAAGCAATTGTTACACATTTTCTTTTCTCTTACAATTTCGATTCGAGATGAGACTGGTAGTGCTGAGAATTTTGGACACTCATAAATGGTATGCTCTGCCGAGCAAATTTTACATCTAGTTCCTCCCGCCTTCGCAAGAAATGCATTCACCTTATTAGGCTTATGAGAAGTGTTTTTCTTAGAGACTTGAGAATTGGAGGCAAAAGGTTTTGAGGAAGTGGTGTCTGAAATGGATTCGAGCGTTTGGAAACGCGAACTTAAAAACTTGTCCAACTGTTTCCATGTTGGTACTTTTGTGGGATCATCTAAGGATTGTTCCCAAAGAGATAGTGTGACTTGGGGCATCTTATTGCAGCAGGCGAAAACAAGGATTGGATCCCAATTTTTTGTATCAACATGATGAGCTTTGAGTACGGCTAGAGAATCATTTATTTTGCTTTGAAGGCTTCGAATGGATTTTGAGCTTTCTTCGTGTGCTACGGGAAAATTGAAAATATTTTTTACTTGGTTATTAACGAGAATATGAGTATTCTTATATGTAGCACGCCAAGCAGCCCAAGCAAGTGCAAAACTAGCGTTTGTTAAAGGAAATTGACTGATCGTTTTGAAAGCATCGTCTCTTGTTTTACAACGGAGATGGAATAACTTTTCCACTTCACCCAATTTTGGGTGTTGAATATACACGGCATCGAACATATCCCGAAATGCCGGCCAGGAAAGGTAATCACCGTGAAACACTTCCGTGTCGCATGGTGGTAATTTGATGCAATGGGAAGACCCGAATTTCGGCGGAGCACTGGTAGCTGAGGGAAATTCTCTGATCACTATCATAGGATCAGGTTTCAGTTTTGCTTGAAGCTCGAGATTCGAGAAATAAACCTAAGCAATTGATATAGGTTTCATTGCTGTTTCTATACTTGGACTCGATGGCATCCATATCGAGGGGATCCTCATCTACAGCTGGCAAACGACGAACGCATCTGGCATAAGTCTCTTTTAAATTTTGTCAGAGATCTGTTAATTCGGTCTTTCTAGCTTCCAAAGTCGCAATTGAATGACGGTGCTCAGGTACTTCCTTTGCTGAGGCATAAAATTTGACAAGCAAATCTGCCACGAAGATTAAGTCGTCCAATTGTGACATTTTTAAAAAAAAATTAACAGTAAAATTAAAGTGTACGGTTTAGAGTCGGCAGGCCGAGAGCCTTATAAAATAAGAAAAAAACTGTGCGGAGTGACGCAAAAAACTTGGAACGATTTGAAATCAATTACAAGTTGGAAAATTTTTGAGTGAAACCTATGTCTATAAGAAGACTTATCCTATAATGAGGAATGATTGCAAAAGAATCTTAAAGAGGCTCCAAAATGAGCTTAAATTCAATTTAATTATAGAGCAATATCAAAAAACTGAGTGAGAGGATTGTCTATAAGAAGACTTATCCTATGATGAGGAATGATTGCACAAGAATCTTAAAGAGATGCCAAAATGAGCTTAAATTCAATTGAATTATAGAGCAGTATCAAAAACTGAGTGAGAGGATTGTCTATAAGAAGACTTATCCTATAATGAGGAACGATTGCAAAAGAATCTTAAAGAGGCTCCAAAATGAGCTTAAATTCAATTTAATTATAGATCAATATCAAAAAACTGAGTGAGAGGATTGTCTATAAGAAGACTTATCCTATGATGAGGAATGATTGCACAAGAATCTTAAAGAGATGCCAAAATGAGCTTAAATTCAATTGAATTATAGAGCAGTATCAAAAACTGAGTGAGAGGATTGTCTATAAGAAGACTTATCCTATAATGAGGAACGATTGCAAAAGAATCTTAAAGAGGCTCCAAAATGAGCTTAAATTCAATTGAATTATAGAGCAGTATCAAAAACTGAGTGAGAGGATTGTCTATAAGAAGACTTATCCTATAGTGAGGAATGATTGCAAAGGAATCTTAAAGAGGCTCCAAAATGAGCTTAAATTCAATTGAATTATAGAGCGGTATCAAAAATTGAATGAGAGGAATGTCTATAAGAAGACTTATCCTATAATGAGGAATGATTGCAAAGGAATCTTAAAGACGCTCCAAAATGAGCTTAAATTCAATTGAATTATAGAGAGCGGTATCAAAAAACTGAATGAGAGGAATGTTTATAAGAAGACTTATCCTATAATGAGGAATGATTGCAAAGGAATCTTAAAGAGGCTCCAAAATGAGCTTAAATTCAATTGAATTATAGAGAGCGGTATCAAAAAACTGAATGAGAGGAATGTCTATAAGAAGACTTATCCTATAATGAGGAATGATTGCAAAGGAATCTTAAAGAGGCTCCAAAATGAGCTTAAATTCAATTGAATTATAGAGAGCGGTATCAAAAAACTGAATGAGAGGAATGTCTATAAGAAGACTTATCCTATAATGAGGAATGATTGCAAAGGAATCTTAAAGAGGCTCCAAAATGAGCTTAAATTCAATTGAATTATAGAGAGCGGTATCAAAAAACTGAATGAGAGGAATGTCTATAAGAAGACTTATCCTATAATGAGGAATGATTGCACAAGAATCTTAAAGGGGCTCCAAAATGAGCTTAAATTCAATTGAATTGTAGAGCAGTATCAAAAAACTGAGTGAGAGGCAAGTCTATAAGAAGACTTATCCTATAATGAGGAATGATTGCACAAGAATCTTAAAGAGGCTCCAAAATGAGCTTAAATTCAATTGAATTGTAGAGCAGTATCAAAAAACTGAGTGAGAGGAAAGTCTATAAGAAGACTTATCCTATAATGAGGAATGATTGCACAAGAATCTTAAAGAGGCTCCAAAATGAGCTTAAATTCAATTGAATTGTAGAGCAGTATCAAAAAAAAACTGAGTGAGAGGAATGTCTATAAGAAGACTTATCCTCTGATGAGGATCGATTGCAAAAGTATCTTAAGGAGATGCCAAGAACGCGAAGAAAAACTAGCAGTAGTGAATGAGCTTTCGAAAAATTAAATTTGAAAAAACATTACTAATATTTGAAAAGTTCGAGCAAGTTGCACAAGTTCAGTGAGAAAAAAAACCTTTCAAATGAGTTTAAATTCAAATTGAATTGTAGAACCAAGTCTATACAAAATTCAAAAGAATTAAAAAAAATTAACATTAACATTAACATTTTAGGTTGATGATACTCGTACATAGTGTTTTTTTTTTTTTGATAAGCAAAAAGGCACCACATCTGTTTACAAACGAATGGTTGTCAAAACGCAGTTTAAATTGGACTAGATTTCTGTTTTTACTACTTTATTTTGACACAACTATCAATTAGTTTAGCATCAGCGCAGAATCGATTATCGATAAGAATTAAATCAACCTCTCTTAAGTTCCAGTTAAATTTTAATTGAAACTTAACTACTCGACGTCTAACAGACGTCTTAAGAAAATCTAATAAATACGGCTGAGTATCTTTTAAAAGTAGTGCAAGCTTCGACTAAAGTTCAATTATAATTTATAATTTTAAGTGAAATATATTACGTTAAATCATTGACAACGTTCCTTTCTACAATAAAACTTAATTTTTTCTATTTTTTTTAGACTAGTTCTATATTACAGGTTACATAGATTATCTAGAATATCTAATCTGATTTTAGGTAAATGTTTTAATTGTTTAATTTACATAATATTTACAAAAGAGAAAAAGAAATAATAGAAAAAGAGAGAAAAAAGGAGATAAAAAAGGGAAAAGAGTAATGGGAGGGAAAGGAAAAGAAATTCAAAATCCAGTCATCGTCCTGGTGTCATCAGGAATTGCTTCAGTTTATATTTGAACAGAGCTGTGCCGCTTATAAGTCTAATAACTCGAGGAATGGAGTTCCATAGACGTAACGCGTGAACAAAAAACTGTCGTTCGGAAATCAAGAAATTGTAGCGGATAGGAATGAGATCAAGAGATCTACTGGATTGAGCAAAACGGATCCTGTTGAACAGTGTCATTGGTTGACGCGTCTGCATGACGCTGTGAAGCAAGGTCAGTGTTTTCATTTTAAAAATATCTTCCAAGTCAAGACCAAAAATTGATTTTGAGAAAGCTGAAATGTGATTATACCTTCTTATGCCAAAAATATAACGTGCTATGCTGTTATAAGCTACTATAAGTTTGCGCTTATGTTCAGAATCACAGTTATTAAAAATTTCGCAACTGTAAAGCATTATTGGTATACATAATAAGCGTTTTAGCTAAAATAAGTCTTGTTTTTAAAGGTGTAACCGAATGTGTGGACCAGAGAGTTCGAAGACCAGCATAAACTCTACCCAAAGTAAGCCTAATGTGGTCATTCCAGGAAAGTAAAATAAAAAATAAATAAATAGGGTGGCGCAACAGAGCGAGGAGCCCCTGGGCCTAGCGCATTTCTCACAACCATGCCTTGTGAGGGAATGGAGGGGACCTACAATTTTTCGCCGGTTCCGAACGGCTAATTGAGAATGCGCTTTTCATGGCAATGAATTTACTAACGGAGGACTTGCCAATTCCTCGCGAAAGGCGATACCCGTGGAAAAACATTTTTGCATTTTGCCTCTGCTGGGATTCGAACCTCGAACCTCTGGGTTAGCAGGTGGACATGCTAACCATTACGCCACGGGAACCACTCCAGGAACCATTCCAGGAAAGTGTTCTATTAAAAACAATACCAAGGTTTCTTGCGGACTCAACAAAATCGATAACACTGTTATTCAAGTATATGTTTGGAAGACAGCACGTATCAACTGGTTTCCTGGAAATAACCAAACATTTTGATTTTTTTGGGTTTAGGCAGAGACCATTCCTTCGAGACCACTGAGATATTCTGTCCAGATCTTCATTGATTTCGCACACAGCGTTCTCCACAAGGCCTAAGGGGAAACTCAACCGCATCTGCACGTCATCCGCATACAAATCAGCCGAGGAATGCATGTTCTTTCTTGGCTTTCATACCATTCGGACGTGTTTTTTACCTTTGCGCTATTTCCCGTCTTTTAAAACTCCCAAATTTCAACATCAATTTCGCTGCCAATAACTTTATTCTTAGTCACAAATAAATTTATTCTCAATTCATAACAAAATGTCTCATCAGTGCGCGAATCCAAACTGTGTCAACAACGAAAATCTTGCTGAGTCGGTTGTATGTAGTGGTCTGTGCGGTAAGCGTTTCCATACGACTTGTGTTGGCATAAGTAAAAGAACATTTGTTTTCCTTAAAGACTGCAATAATTTTGTTTTCAACTGTGACGAATGCAAAAATATTTCACTCTCGCATATAATACTTGCGATTAAATGCTTGAGTGACTCAATTTCAACGACTGCAGAAAAAAACAAACTTTACCACAAGAAGTGTATGACACAGTTCGAAAAATTCGATGAGCTCATCAAAGCATTCGATGAACTAAGTAATAATTGTCAACAATCCGCGACCTACCTCAAAAACCGAATGAAGTGCCTTGAAAATCAGATTAATTCGTTGAACAATGCAAAATCGCCAGATAATGGATATGATTTAATAAACGAAATGAAAAAAATAGTGAAAAAAAACTTTAAAACCAATATGTCCGTTTGCAATTCTTCCTTGAGTTCGATACGTTCCACCATCGAAAGCAAGTCTCAAACCTTATCTACAACACCTACTCCCCCACCGGTAATCAACGATAATATTCTCCTTGATATTGCGTCCCAATTGGAAGACCTTAAGGAGCATATAAAGGAAACCCCAACGGTCATCAAGCGAACTTTCGAAGACCTGAACATTGCCACCTCCAAAGACCCCGAACCACTCCCAAGACCTCAATACAACACATCTATTTTAAAGGAAATTTTGGACGCCTGCGATGACGCTGCAGATACCCCAGATGTTCCTCCGCCTCCTCAAGATCTTGTTTCCTCTTCATCCAATGAACCTACTATTTATCGTTTTGGCGCCATATGGAAGCAATCAGAATGGAATAGCAGACTAAATAAAATCAAAGATAACAACCCAACGGATCTAACCAACCCCTTCATTATCGAAGGATCCGCAATTATTTTAAAAATAATTATGGTATTAATTTATTGAATGTCGTTTGTAAATCTTAGAAACGTAGTAAATCCCAATCCTTTGTAATAAATATCCGTACCAAATACGAATGGCTATTCCTTCACCCTTCTGGTATAGAATTAAGAATATCTAATATGTCAATTAAACCCCTTAATCCGAAAATATCACCAAATCCTAATTATGCTCCTAAACCTAAAAAAAGTTCTAATCCCAATTGGACTTTCAAAACAAAAATCTTCCCAAATTTCTCCGGGCCAAAGACAAACTTGCTCTTAAAAACTCCAGCAGCTTTTAAGTCGATTCCAAACAGTCCCTATCCCAATCCGAAAAATAACCATGGCCCATTTATTTCTCAGCAAAGAGTTCCTCTTAGTAGAATTAACGAACAACAATCCGCACCCCCACAGAAACATCCTCAACAACGCGTATCCTTCAATATTAACCCGGATCAACAGACCCCTCCATTAAATTTTTCGAATCCAATAAAATCTCCTTCTGTCCCTAGTTTTGACCTCACCTCAGGCGCCAAATATCCAAACTATATTAGTTCACATATTTTAAACCCAAGCCCATCCCGCTCTCCGCTCGATTCCCCACCAACATTCGATCCTCTATTACCACCTACTGTTAAACTCACGCAACAGTCCCTTACTGGGTCTACCGAGTCCCGTTATTATATATAGACCCATAGCCAAACTCTCTCATATCCCTAAGCTTTTCGAAAGCATTCTGTATGAAATACTTTCTTTCCAGTGCAAATCAATGATATCCTCCAAGCAGCATGGTTTCTGTAAGGGAAGGTCTACAACTACTAATCTAGTTGAGTTTGTTTCCTTCTCTCGTTCTGCGATGGAAAAAGGAAACGAAGTAGACGTCATTACCACAGATTTCAGCAAAGCTTTCGACAAAATCTCTCACACTTTAATCCTCTTTAAACTTTCCTTCCTCGGATTCAGCCCTATCCTACTCAAATGGATATCTTCATACTTGGATAACCGCCAATATAGAGTTCGTTTCCGTTCTACTCTTTCAGTTCCTTTCGTGGCAACCTCCGGTGTGCCCCAAGGCAGCCATCTCGGACCCCTTTTTTTCATTCTTGCCATTAATGATGTCGAACAGATCATCCAATATTCTTCTATCTCACTTTACGCGGATGACGCTAAAATTTTCAAAGTCATCACCTCCGATCGAGACTCTCTCTAGCTTCAAAATGACCTCGATTCATTCGTCTTTTGGTGTTCTAAAAACTTTCTTGAGTTAAACATTGCCAAATGCGAAGCAATAACTTTTTCTCGTAAAAGTAATAAACCTCCCCCCAGATCCTATTATCTTCAGAACATTTCCATAAACCGTGTGCAGCGTATCCGAGATTTAGGAGTTCTCTGCGACAGCGAATTAAATTTTCGTTCTCATATTGACGAGGTAATATCAAGAGCTAATTCCGCCCTTGGTTTTATCAAGAGATAGTCCAAAGAGTTCCACAACCCCCTTGTTACAAAATCCCTCTATTCAATTCAATTTTCAATTCAATTCAAAGATTCATTTATTGCAGATTATAAATTACACTAGCCGAAAATACCCGGCGTTGCCCGGGTTTCTTTTTGCGAAGGCTTCTTATCACAAAGCTGGAAGTATCCAAAGACGAAAAATCCAATTTTTATTTTTTTTTTATCTTTACCTCTTATTAACTTCTGTTTTCTGTACAATTGTTTTATTGCAATAACATCAAAATGAATTTAAAGATTTCCAGGAAGCGTCTGAAGGAAACCCAATGGAAGAAACAATAAGCAACAAATAAGAGCACCTCAGCTTAGCAAATTAGCTCATTTGTCATTTAGAGCCAGTTTTTCAGTGCAGAGTTGTCCTGTGGTGATAGTTTTCGAGTTAGCCCAGACGATCATGAGTCATGTCAGAGTTAACTCCTCACCAGAGATAAGAAATTAATTAGATGGCAAACCTTTACTTCTCTTGCCCCGCAACAACCATTTGTTTACATTGTTGTTTTTGTAATCACATCCTCTGTCTGTGAATACGTGGAAGCTGTACTCAAAGTGGTAGTAGTGAGATTTGCTGTAAAGGTGAAGTGGAAGCTGTACTCAAAGTAGTAGAGGTGAAATCAGCTTGTAGGCAGTTTCAATGTGTGTGTGAAGTTTGCCATCTAATTAATTTCTTATCTCTGTTCCTCACCATAGGATAGAAAAATATGAAAGACAGAATGAAAAATTTTAACTCACCATGAGTTTCAGCAATTTGCCATTGACATTTTTCTGACTTACGTCAAATTAGCTCATTTGTCATTAAGAGCCAGTTTTTCAGTGCAGAGTTGTCCTGTGGTGAGAATTTTCGAGTTTACCCATACGATCATGAGTTATGTCAGAGTTAACTCCTCACTATAGGATAGAAAAATATGAAAGACAGAATTAAAAATTTTAACTCACCATGAGTCTCAGCAATTTGCCATTGACATTTTTCTGAATTACGTCAAATAAGCTCATTTGTCATTTAGAGCCAGTTTTTCAGTGCAGAGTTGTCCTGTGGTGAGAATTTTCAAGTTAACCCATACGATCATGAGTTATGTCAGATTTAACTCCTCACCATAGGATAGAAAAATATGAAAGACAGAATGAAAAATTTTAGCTCACCATGAGTCTCAGCAATTTGCCATTGACATTTTTCTGAATTACGTCAAATAAGCTCATTTGTCATTTAGAGCCAGTTTTTCAGTGCAGAGTTGTCCTATGGTGAGAATTTTCAAGTTAACCCATACGATCATGAGTTATGTCAGATTTAACTCCTAACCATAGGATAGAAAAATATGAAAGACAGAATGAAAAATTTTAACTCACCATGAGTCTCAGCAATTTGCCATTGACATTTTTCTGAATTACGTCAAATAAGCTCATTTGTCATTTAGAGCCAGTTTTTCAGTGCAGAGTTGTCCTGTGGTGAGAATTTTTGAGTTATCCCATACGATCATGAGTTATGTCAAAGTTGACTCCTCACCATAAGATAGAAAAATATGAAAGACACACTGAAAAATTTTAACTCACCATGTGTCTCAGCAATTTGCCATTGACATTTTTCTGAACTACGTCAAATAAGCTCATCTGTCATTTAGAGCCAGTTTTTCAGTGCAGAGTTGTCCTGTGGTGAGAATTTTTGAGTTATCCCACACGATCATGAGTTATGTCAAAGTTGACTCCTCACCATAAGATAGAAAAATATGAAAGACACACTGAAAAATTTTAACTCACCATGTGTCTCAGCAATTTGCCATTGACATTTTTCTGAACTACGTCAAATAAGCTCATCTGTCATTTAGAGCCAGTTTTTCAGTGCAGAGTTGTCCTGTGGTGAGAATTTTTGAGTTATCCCATACGATCATGAGTTATGTCAGAGTTGACTCCTCACCATAGGATAGAAAAATATGAAAGACAGAATGAAAAATTTTAACTCACCATGAGTCTCAGCAATTTGCCATTGAAATTTTTCTGAATTACGTCAAATTAGCTCATTTGTCATTTAGAGCCAGTTTTTCAGTGCAGAGTTGTCCTGTGGTGAGAATTTTCGAGTTAACCCATACGATCATGAGTTATGTCAGAGTTGACTCCTCACCATAAGATAGAAAAATATGAAAGACACACTGAAAAATTTTAACTCACCATGTGTCTCAGCAATTTGCCATTGACATTTTTCTGAACTACGTCAAATAAGCTCATTTGTCATTTAAAGCCAGTTTTTCAGTGCAGAGTTTTCCTGTGGTGGGAATTTTCGAGTTAACCCATACGATCATGAGTTATGTCAGAGTTGTCAGAGTTTACTCCTCACCAAAGGATAGAAAAATATGAAAGACAGAATCAAAAATTTTAACTCACCATTCAATGCTTGCTCACCATGAGTCTCAGCAATTTGCCATTGACATTTTTCTGAATTACGTCAAATAAGCTCATTTGTCATTTAGAGCCAGTTTTTCAGTGCAGAGTTGTCCTGTGGTGAAAATTTTCGAGTTAACCCATACGATCATGAGTTATGTCAGAGTTTACTCCTCACCATAGGATAGAAAAATATGAAAGGAGTTGTCCTGTGGTGAGAATTTTCGAGTTAACCCATACGATCATGGGTTATGTCAGAGTTTACTCCTCACCATAGGATAGAAAAATATGAAAGGCAGAATGAAAAATTTTAGCTCACCATGAGTCTCAGCAATTTGCCATTGACATTTTTCTGAATAACGTCAAATTAGCTCATTTGTCATTTAGAGCCAGTTTTTCAATGCAGAGTTGTCCAGTGGTGAGAATTTTAGAGTTAACCCATACGATCATGAGTTATGTCAGAGTTTACTCCTCACCATAGGATAGAAAAATATGAAAGACATAATGAAAAATTTTAACTCACCATTCAATGCTCGCTCACCATGAGTCTCAGCAATTTGCCATTGACATTTTTCTGAATTACGTCAAAATAAGCTCGTTTGTCATTTAGAGCCAGTTTTTCAGTGCAGAGTTGTCCTGTGGTGAAAATTTTCGAGTTAACCCATACGATCATGAGTTATGTCAGAGTTGACTCCTCACCATAGGATAGAAAAATATGAAAGGAGTTGTCCTGTGGTGAGAATTTTCGAGTTAACCCATACGATCATGAGTTATGTCAGAGTTGACTCCTCACCATAGGATAGAAAAATATGAAAGGCAGAACGAAAAATTTTAACTCACCATGAGTCTCAGCAATTTGCCATTGACATTTTTCTGAATTACGTCAAATTAGCTCATTTGTCATTTAGAGCCAGTTTTTCAGTGCAGAGTTGTCCTGTGGTGAGAATTTTCAAGTTAACCCTTACGGTCATGAGTTATGTCAGAGTTGACTCCTCACCATAGGATAGAAAAATATGAAAGACATAATGAAAAATTTTAACTCACCATTCAATGCTCGCTCACCATGAGTCTCAGCAATTTGCCATTGACATTTTTCTGAATTACGTCAAAATAAGCTCGTTTGTCATTTAGAGCCAGTTTTTCAGTGCAGAGTTGTCCTGTGGTGAAAATTTTCGAGTTAACCCATACGATCATGAGTTATGTCAGAGTTGACTCCTCACCATAGGATAGAAAAATATGAAAGGAGTTGTCCTGTGGTGAGAATTTTCGAGTTAACCCATACGATCATGAGTTATGTCAGAGTTGACTCCTCACCATAGGATAGAAAAATATGAAAGGCAGAACGAAAAATTTTAACTCACCATGAGTCTCAGCAATTTGCCATTGACATTTTTCTGAATTACGTCAAATTAGCTCATTTGTCATTTAGAGCCATTTTTCAGTGCAGTGTTGTCCTGTGGTGAGAATTTTCAAGTTAACCCTTACGGTCATGAGTTATGTCAGAGTTGACTCCTCACCATAGGATAGAAAAATATGAAAGACACACTGAAAAATTTTAACTCACCATGTGTCTCAGCAATATGCCATTGTCATTTTTCTGAATTATGTCAAATTAGCTCATCTGTCATTTAGAGCCAGTTTTTCAGTGCAGAGTTGTTTTGTGGTGAGAATTTTCGAATTAACCCATACAATCATGAGTTATGTCAGAGTTAACTTCTCACCATGGGATAGAAAAATATGAAAGGCAGAATGAAAAATTCTAACTCACCATGAGTCTCAGCAATTTGCCATTGTAATTTTTCTGAACTATGTCAAATTAGCTCATCTGTCATTTAGAGCCAGTTTTTCAGTGCAGAGTTGTCCTGTGGTGAGAATTTTCGAGTTAACCCATACAATCATGAGTAATGTCAGAGTAAACTTCTCACCATAGGATAAAAAAATATGAAAGACAGAATGAAAAATTTTAACTCACCATTCAGTGTTTGCTCACCATGAGTCTCAGCAATTTGCCATTGTCATTTTTCTGAATTATGTCAAATTAGCTCATCTGTCATTTAGAGCCAGTTTTTCAGTGCAGAGTTGTCCTGTGGTGAGAATTTTCGAATTAACCCATACGATCATGAGTTATGTCAGAGTTGTCAGAGTTTACTCCTCACCATAGGATAGAAAAATATGAAAGACAGAATCAAAAATTTTAACTCACCATTCAATGCTTGCTCACCATGAGTCTCAGCAATTTGCCATTGACATTTTTCTGAATTACGTCAAATTAGCTCATCTGTCATTTAGAGTCAGTTTTTCAGTGCAGAGTTGTCCTGTGGTGAGAATTTTCGAATTACCCATACGATCATGAGTTATGTCAGAGTTGTCAGAGTTTACTCCTCACCATAGGATAGAAAAATATGAAAGACAGAATCAAAAATTTTAACTCACCATTCAATGCTTGCTCACCATGAGTCTCAGCAATTTGCCATTGAAATTTTTCTGAATTACGTCAAATTAGCTCATCTGTCATTTAGAGCCAGTTTTTCAGTGCAGAGTTGTCCTGTGGTGAAAATTTTCGAGTTAACCCATACGATCATGAGTTATGTCAGAGTTGACTCCTCACCATAGGATAGAAAAATATGAAAGGCAGAATGAAAAATTCTAACTCACCATGAGTGCCATTGACATTTTTCTGAATTACGTCAAATTAGCTCATTTGTCATTTATAGCCAGTTTTTCAGTGCAGAGTTGTCCTGTGGTGAGAATTTTCGAGTTAACCCATACGATCATGAGTTATGTCAGAGTTGACTCCTCACCATAGGATAGAAAAATATGAAAGGAGTTGTCCTGTGGTGAGAATTTTCAAGTTAACCCATACGATCATGAGTTATGTCAGATTTAACCCCTCACCATAGGATAGAAAAATATGAAAGACAAAATGAAAAATTTTAACTCACCATGATTCTCAGCAATTTGCCATTGACATTTTTCTGAATTATGTCAAATAAGCTCATTTGTCATTTAAAGCCAGTTTTTCAGTGCAGAGTTGTCCTGTGGTGAGAATTTTTGACTTATCCCATACGATCATGAGTTATGTCAAAGTTGGCTCCTCACCATAAGATAGAAAAATATGAAAGACACACTGAAAAATTTTAACTCACCATGTGTCTCAGCAATTTGCCATTGACATTTTTCTGAACTACGTCAAATAAGCTCATCTGTCATTTAGAGCCAGTTTTTCAGTGCAGAGTTGTCCTGTGGTGAGAATTTTCGAGTTAACCCATACGATCATGAGTTATGTCAGAGTTGACTCCTCACCATAGGATAGAAAAATATGAAAGACAGAATTAAAAATTTTAACTCACCATGAGTCTCAGCAATTTGCCATTGAAATTTTTCTGAATTACGTCAAATTAGCTCATTTGTCATTTAGAGCCAGTTTTTCAGTGCAGAGTTGTCCTGTGGTGAGAATTTTCGAGTTAACCCATACGATCATGAGTTATGTCAGAGTTGTCAGAGTTTACTCCTCACCATAGGATAGAAAAATATGAAAGACAGAATCAAAAATTTTAACTCACCATTCAATGCTTGCTCACCATGAGTCTCAGCAATTTGCCATTGACATTTTTCTGAATTACGTCAAATAAGCTCATTTGTCATTTAGAGCCAGTTTTTCAGTGCAGAGTTGTCCTGTGGTGAAAATTTTCGAGTTAACCCATACGATCATGAGTTATGTCAGAGTTTACTCCTCACCATAGGATAGAAAAATATGAAAGGAGTTGTCCTGTGGTGTGAATTTTCGAGTTAACCCATACGATCATGAGTTATGTCAGAGTTGACTCCTCACCATAGGATAGAAAAATATGAAAGGCAGAATGAAAAATTTTAACTCACCATGAGTCTCAGCAATTTGCCATTGATATTTTTCTGAATTACGTCAAATTAGCTCATTTGTCATTTAGAGCCAGTTTTTCAGTGCAGAGTTGTCCAGTGGTGGGAATTTTAGAGTAAACCCATACGATCATGAGTTATGTCAGAGTTTACTCCTCACCATAGGATAGAAAAATATGAAAGACAGAATGAAAAATTTTAACTCACCATTCAATGCTCGCTCACCATGAGTCTCAGCAATTTGCCATTGACATTTTTCTGAATTACGTCAAAATAAGCTCGTTTGTCATTTAGAGCCAGTTTTTCAGTGCAGAGTTGTCCTGTGGTGAAAATTTTCGAGTTAACCCATACGATCATGAGTTATGTCAGAGTTAACTTCTCACCATGGGATAGAAAAATATGAAAGGCAGAATGAAAATTTTAACTCACCATGAGTCTCAGCAATTTGCCATTGATATTTTTCTGAATTACGTCAAATTAGCTCATTTGTCATTTAGAGCCAGTTTTTCAGTGCAGAGTTGTCCAGTGGTGGGAATTTTAGAGTAAACCCATACGATCATGAGTTATGTCAGAGTTTACTCCTCACCATAGGATAGAAAAATATGAAAGACAGAATGAAAAATTTTAACTCACCATTCAATGCTCGCTCACCATGAGTCTCAGCAATTTGCCATTGACATTTTTCTGAATTACGTCAAAATAAGCTCGTTTGTCATTTAGAGCCAGTTTTTCAGTGCAGAGTTGTCCTGTGGTGAAAATTTTCGAGTTAACCCATACGATCATGAGTTATGTCAGAGTTGACTCCTCACCATAGGATAGAAAAATATGAAAGGCAGAATGAAAACTTTTAACTCACCATGAGTCTCAGCAATTTGCCATTGACATTTTTCTGAATTACGTCAAATTAGCTCATTTGTCATTTAGAGCCAGTTTTTCAGTGCAGAGTTGTCCTGTGGTGAGAATTTTCAAGTTAACCCTTACGGTCATGAGTTATGTCAGAGTTGACTCCTCACCATAGGATAGAAAAATATGAAAGGCAGAATGAAAAATTCTAACTCACCATGAGTGCCATTGACATTTTTCTGAATTACGTCAAATTAGCTCATTTGTCATTTATAGCCAGTTTTTCAGTGCAGAGTTGTCCTGTGGTGAGAATTTTCGAGTTAACCCATACGATCATGAGTTATGTCAGAGTTGTCAGAGTTTACTCCTCACCATAGGATAAAAAAATATGAAAGACGGATTGAAAAATTTTATTTCACCATTCAGTGTTTGCTCACCATGAGTCTCAGCAATTTGCCATTGTCATTTTTCTGAATTATGTCAAATTAGCTCATCTGTCATTTAGAGCCAGTTTTTCAGTGGAGAGTTGTGCTGTGGTGAGAATTTTCGAATTTACCCATACGATCATGAGTTATGTAAGAGTTGTCAGAGTTTACTCCTCACCATAGGATAGAAAAATATGAAAGACAGTATCAAAAATTTTAACTCACCATTCAACGCTTGCTCACCATGAGTCTCAGCAATTTGCCATTGACATTTTTCTGAATTACGTCAAATTAGCTCATCTGTCATTTAGAGCCAGTTTTTCAGTGCAGAGTTGTCCTGTGGTGAAAATTTTCGAGTTTACCCATACGATCATGAGTTATGTCAGAGTTGACTCCTCACCATAGGATAGAAAAATATGAAATGCAGAATGAAAAATTCTAACTCACCATGAGTGCCATTGACATTTTTCTGAATTACGTCAAATTAGCTCATTTGTCATTTATAGCCAGTTTTTCAGTGCAGAGTTGTCCTGTGGTGAGAATTTTCGAGTTAACCCATATGATCATGAGTTATGTCAGAGTTGACTCCTCACCATAGGATAGAAAAATATGAAAGGAGTTGTCCTGTGGTGAGAATTTTCGAGTTAACCCATACGATCATGGGTTATGTCAGAGTTGACTCCTCACAATAGGATAGAAAAATATGAAAGGCAGAGTGAAAAATTTTAACTCACCATGAGTCTCAGCAATTTGCCATTGACATTTTTCTGAATTACGTCAAATTAGCTCATTTGTCATTTAGAGCCAGTTTTTCAGTGCAGAATTGCCCAGTGGTGAGAATTTTCGAGGTAACCCATACGATCATGAGTTATGTCAGAGTTGACTCCTCACCATAGGATAGAAAAATATGAAAGGCAGAATGAAAAATTTTAACTCACCATGAGTCTCAGCAATTTGCCAATGACATTTTTCTGAATTACGTCAAATTAGCTCATTTGTCATTTAGAGCCAGTTTTTCAGTGCAGAGTTCTCCCGTGGTGAGAATTTTCGAGTTAACCCTTACGGTCATGAGTTATGTCAGAGTTAACTTCTCACCATAGGATAGAAAAATATGAAAGACAGAATGAAAAATTTTAACTCACCATTCAGAGTTTGCTCACCATGAGTCTCAGCAATTTGCCTTTGTCATTTTTCTGAATTATGTCAAATTAGCTCATCTGTCATTTAGAGCCAGTTTTTCAGTGCAGAGTTGTCCTCTGGTGAGAATTTTCGAATTAACCCATACAAACATGAGTTATGTCAGAGTTAACTTCTCACCATGGGATAGAAAAATATGAAAGACAGAATGAAAAATTTTAACTCACCATTCAGTGTTTGCTCACCATGAGTCTCAGCAATTTGCCATTGTCATTTTTCTGAATTACGTCAAATTAGCTCATTTGTCATTTAGAGCCAGTTTTTCAGTGCAGAGTTGTCCTGTGGTGAGAATTTTCAAGTTAACCCTTACGGTCATGAGTTATGTCAGAGTTGACTCCTCACCATAGGATAGAAAAATATGAAAGACAGAATGAAAAATTTTATCTCACCATTCAGTGTTTGCTCACCATGAGTCTCAGCAATTTGCCATTGTCATTTTTCTGAATTATGTCAAATTAGCTCATCTGTCATTTAGAGCCAGTTTTTCAGTGCAGAGTTGTCCTGTGGTGAGAATTTTCGAATTAACCCATACAATCATGAGTTATGTCAAAGTTAACTTCTCACCATAGGATAGAAAAATATGAAAGACAGAATTAAAAATTTGAACTCACCATTCAGTGTTTGCTCACCATGAGTCTCAGCAATTTGCCATTGGTATTTTTCTGAACTACATCAAATTAGCTCATTTGTCATTTAGAGCCAGTTTTTCAGTGCAGAGTTAACCCATACGATCATGAGTTATGTCAGAGTTGACTCCTCACCATAGGATAGAAAAATATGAAAGACAGACTGAAAAATTTTAACTCACCATGAGTCTCAGCAATTTTCCATTGTCATTTTTCTGAATTATGTCAAATTAGCTCATCTGTCATTTAGAGCCAGTTTTTCAGTGCAGAGTTGTCCTGTGGTGAGAATTTTCGAACTAGCCCATACGATCATGAGTTATGTCAGAACTAACTCCTTACCATAGGATAACTCTTCACTGAAAAACTGGCCCTTAGCAAATGGCAAAAGGAAACCTATCATTGCGCTTACTTTCGGCGCTGATTGAAAAATTATTACTCACCCCTCTATATGTGCACTCACCACAACTCTTACATTGCGATTACTTCATCTTCGATCGCTCCTACATAACAAAACCACTTGTGAAGTGTCAAATCCATGCCCGAGTTTCAACACCACTCAAAAAATGAATTTCACCGACATGTCATTTGAAGACATGGAATTTTTGGTCTCCGTTGGACTTTCGGTAGATGTGATGCTGCTGGCTGAGACCACAGGTGAGTTTTCGAACGACTAAAAGTAGATATCTGTCAAATCATAAACATTTGAAAAATCGGAACCAAAACAAACCAAAAGAAAATAGCATTCCACATAATTTTCTGTGAACAATTTTTTTTTTCAAACTGCTATGTACTTTATTTCCAACAAAAACCCAACAAACTACAACCCAGAAAGCAAAACAAAATGAGTCAACAACAAAAAATGTCACGAAAGGGATATATATCGCCTTAGATACTTTCTTGAACGCACCCATTTTTCTTTTCACTGATTATTCCTGTTTCCATGGAGTTGGCGAAGTCAACCTTGGTTCAACCCACTATGGAAACAGAGTATGGGCTGCAATTTTGTAAATTATTATTATTCTAAACGTCATTTCGAATGTAAACAAAGGTTGGTAAGTACGAAAAATTTTTAAAATTATAATATTTCGTAGTAAATTGATATTTTTTAGGTTTTCAGTATAGCCTATAACCAAACCATGGTTATAGGCTACCATATCGGATAATTTTCAGGCCAATTAAACAGGTAAGTTTAACGTTTACCTCTTTCTTAGGAATTTTGTGTCGAGCAAACAAAAAAGCTCGTTTATATAGTAATATAGAAATATAGATATAGATATACATATATGAGTATTTATGAATTTAAAGCGTTGGCCATGCCGTCAGCTCGATCCCTCTATATTGCCTATGTTCGCCCTCTCCTAGAGTATGCATCGCAAGTGTGGGCTCCATATCAAGCGGTTCATATCTCTAGGATCGAAAGTGTTCAACGTCGTTTTCTGCTGTTTGCCCTTCGGGATCTCTACGATGTTAGAAACTTTCTCACCCTGCCTCCTTACCGCGAACGTCTCGCAATCCTTAATCTTCACTCCCTAGAAAACAGAAGGAATGTCTTTGACATCATATTCATTCACCGACTTCTTACTGGTAACACTGACTGCTCCCCCCTTTTAGATCTTATCTCCTTCAACACTAATCCCCGAAACGTAAGATCATCCCAATTTTTTTTCCTTCCTGCTCATCGTACATCCTATGGTCTCAACGAACCCCTAACCCGCATGATGAGTAAGATTAACTCTGTTCCTTTTCTTTTCGACCTTAATCTTTCAAGTTCTTGTCTGAAAGTCCTCCTTTTAAACCATTTCTCATCCCTGTAGTTTAATTTAGCTTTAATTAGTTTTAATTAGTTTAAGTTTAGTATGTTTAAGTTATTTTAAGCTTGTATTAAGCTAATAAATGGGGCGGTAGCCCCACCAAAATTAAATTAAAAATTAAACATTTCGGTAAATCATTGATGTACATTGTAAAAAATATTGGCCCTATGATCGAGCCTTGGGGAACACCTAAGCTTAGCGAAAGGAAATCAGAGACGGAATTTTCCAGAGCAACCGCCTGGGATCTGTTACATAGGTATGAGGCTATAAGTTTTGTGGATGGAGAGTAAAAATTAAACTGTGTCCGGATTTTGGTACACAGAACATCGTGATTTACTGTATCAAAGGCCTTTGAGAAGTCGAGCAGGACTAGAAAAGTCACTTTGTCCTGATCAACAGCTTGTCTGATATCTTCTGTCACATTTAATAAGGCAGTTGTGCAACTATGTTTAGGTCGGAAACCAGATTGATTATCACATAATAGCTTATTGTTTTGAATATATTTATGTATCTGAGAGCTCATAATTTTTTCAAGCACTTTTGAGAGAAACGATAAAATAGCAATTGGTCTGAATTCATTATTGTTTTTGGGTACTGGGATTATTTTAGCACGTTTCCAGATCAGGGGAAAAACTCCAGTCGTGAGAACTGAATTGAATGTATATGTTATATATTTCAATATACCGGGTAAAATAAGCTTAATAAAAACTGGACTTATATCATCAAAACCAGTCGCTTTGGATTTTACAGATAGTATACTGCTTAAGACGTCCGCCTCATCTACAACTGAAAAGCTAAAATTAGGAATAGAATTAAAACTATCTGAACTGACTTCGCCGTATGGATAGTTCATATTACAAGGGTTGCTACCAATAAGGGAGGAAACTGAGGCAAAAGATCTATTTAATTCATTACAATCAATATTGGCAGCATTTCTCTATATGCCCTTGCCTATCCCGATTTCTCTTAAATTTTTCCATAGATTATGTTTAGCTTGTGTTGGATCCAAGCGAGGAGCATAAAAACGCCGTTTTGACTCTCGTATCTGGCAAATAACCCTATTTCTTAGTACACGATAAGTATTGTACAACATGTCTATCCGAAACCTTTTCCATCGATTGTACGCCTTGTCCCTTTGAATAATTAGTTTTTTAATATCTGTAGTAAGCCAAGGACATGCGTATTCTCTGGGTTTTATTAATTTGGTTATGAGTGGAACATGAGTATTAAAAAGATTTCTAATGTTATCTTGTAAGAAATTAACTTGATCATCTACATAAGGCATTCTATAAATTCTATCCCAATCCACAGCAGAAAAGTCAACTTCCAATTGGTCAATGTTAATGTTCTTAAAGTCACGGAAAGTAATAATGTTTTCTGTATTAACCATATCACATTGAAAAGTTAAATGAATCATGTCATGTCGGGAGAAAGATGGAGCTGAAAGCTGATTAAAATGTAGAACTTTGTTTAGGTTACTCACATAGAATACATCAAGAAGTGTACTGGTATCTCTAGTAAAATGCGTTGGATAGGAAGTGTTCACCGGAATTAGATTGAGTGCACTCATACTATTTACGAACGACGACTCTACTAAAATGTTGCTATTGAAATCGCCACACATAATTACAAACGGTGATATGTGCGTTAGCTCATCTTAAACTGCAGTCAGCGGAGAAATTTCAACATTGGCATTGGGTCTATATACAGATCCTAATAAAATTTTGTTAAGCCTGCAAGTAATTTTAATAAAAACGTATTGAATTTCACAGCATTCCGAAGCCTTACTGACAAGTTGACAATCTAAGCTTTCACGAACATAAACAGCCACACCTCCACCAACACGATATGTTCTATCGGATCGGAAAAGTTTATAACCTATAAGATCATATATTAAGTCAGCAACATCACTCAAAAACCAGGACTCAGAAACGCATATCACATCAACTTTTGATCCCGCAAACAGGTATCTGAATTCCTCAAATTTTCCTGTTGATCTCAAACTTTGTGCATTGAGGTGGCATACTTGAAGCCCGTTGTGCTGACTACAAAACACATTAATCATTGTACGTGTGCCAAAATCACCGATATTCACGGAAATATCTTTCTAAGTACCGTCCTACGTACCGCCGCCCGCAGAAAACGAACCTTCTAAGGATCGTAGACCGCAAAATGACGTCATCCCCGATGCAACCAGTACCTGCGGCACGTCCAGTCGAACCAACATCGACTAGGCCAACCTTTAGACCAACCGGTAGATTAATACTCAGCTACGAAGCCGAATTAATGTACAATGTTCGGAAATGGGGACTGAGGTTCGACTCATCGGGGAACGCGATAGAATTTTTAGACCGGCTTGAAGAATTGACAGCCTGCTATGACATACGCTCTGACGATATCGTCAAGGCCTTACCAGAGATATTACGAGGCGATGCGTTAAAGTGCTTCCGTATAAACAAAGATCGCATAAAATCGTGGACCCAGTTCCACACTGCTTTCTAGATCATTATTTACCAACTAGGTACCTCTGCAAATTAGAAGAAGAAATACTGCGGAAAAAACAAGGGCAACGCAAGAAACCGAAAGACTTTATACGGGCCACACAATATTTAATTTACCGACACCCCCGTATAAGCATAGAGGATAGTATCGATCGCTTATATGATAGTTTGCGACCCGAGTACCATCTATATATTAAGAGGCGTGATTTTAATACACTTGACGAACTCATGAAGCTTGCAGAGGAGTATGAGTACATACGAAGGGAAGACCATACATTCCGCCAAGCACCGCCCCGTGCCGCTCCTACGCCTAACCGATTTACTTTTCCCGACCGACCAGTAACCGACAGCCGAGCTGTATTGCCACTACCGCGACCGAATTTCAACCGTACCGATCACATCCAGTTACTATCGTACGCTAACCAGTACGACCGGAGTACTCACTGCTGGAACTGCAGACAGCAGGGTCATATTAGGAGTAACTGCCGAACACCGTTCCGTCTATTTTGCTCTTAATGTGGAGGAGATGGGCAATTGACGAGGGACTGTAATTGCCATCCGCATAGAGTTGTAACCATGTACAGCCAAACCCGTAGACCCAAATACCCACGTCCCAGGTGCAATAAGTTTACCACTTCATGCACACCCCGCCGCCGCCTGTGCCAACGCAGCCAAGAGACCCTCTCCAACTTAACCCGAATGAGCTGCTGATTCGGTGTAGCCCCGTGAACGATTGGAAGGGACAACGTTCCAGACAAGTGGAACTCAACCACGCTCAGTATCCCGAATCCGGATCTAAAACCGTCGTCGTTAGTCAGTCCCAGCAATTCGAGGCTTCAGTAGAAGAAGAAATGGATTCCGCCCAGCCTGGGAGAAGTCAACAGACTATACCTAGAAGGGTTACTTGCTCAGTATGTACCGCTATTTCGTTGTCAAAGCTGGGTACCGCCAGTAACACTCAGCCCAAGCCAAGCGTGATCCAAACTACAGGAAGCAAAGTTAAAAGACGAGTAGCCCGAGTTCCGCAAACCCTAGCCAGCCGAACTACCATCAGGTCCAGAACACCCCTCGCCAGTACCAGCCAGAATACTAAAGTGAAGACCCGTACCAAGCGAACCACCGCCTCCGCCGCCGATAAAATGGCCACCACCAGCCGAACCCCGACCGTTACCTGTAAACCAGCCACCGTTACTGCTACAACTAACTCTTCGAACCGCGACCCACCGAGAAGCCAAGTACGATCTAAGAAAAGAAGAACCGACACAGCACATCCACACCGAAAACATTTGGATTCAAGACGCCGCGCCGAACATAACCATGCCGATCGAACAGCACCGCACAGATCCACGGTCATGGACTAAGAGGAAGATGGATCCAGAATCTACGCTAGCAGCTACAAAAGGCAGCCAACCGCCGAACCATGTGCCGGGGCCACGACCAAAGAAGTAGGAACCGTTCCTGGGAATCGACGTTCGGCGGCACGACCAGTACCAACCAGAGAGACGTCGCCAGCGCCTTTTCTTTGTCCGAAAGAGTGGCTTAGTGGACTGGCGCATCATTAAAAGAGGACAGGCTATCTTAATCCACAGACTGACCGGCCATAACACAAAAGATTTATTACCACCCATAGTTGTTATGCAAACAAAAAAAAGGAGGTGAAAATTTTTTTGGTTCGTAAGAAGAAGAGGAGTTTTTTTGGTTTTTTTTGCGTTATCTAAAAAGAAAAAATGAAATTTAGTTTTTTGCAAATTACTATTGGATTTAAAAAAAAAAGAGATTGAAAAAAATAAATAAAATATTTTTTTTTACTACCGTATGAGGGGGAAGATATGTAACGACGCTTTTGAGATCCTCGTTACATGTTTTGCATTTTATATCCCCAACAAACCGCCACCGCCATCTAGTTGACAACAGTGAGAAGGAAACATTCTTACCCAAGACACTAACCGGGAATGTTTGCGCACCTACCCAATGCTCTAACCGGCCAAGCAGTGCTGTGGCTAACGTAACATAAATTGAGATGTAAGCTATCCTATCTTTTAAGTTGGATCAAACTGCACACAGTGTACAAATTTGATTAAAATCGGTTGAGTAGTTTAGGAGTCCATCGCGGACAAACATCGTGACACGTAATTTATTTATATTCACCCCTATTACCGATGTCGAAAACGACCTCGAAAAAACGACACGACACATTTTGTATTCCATAAGTCGTTTTCGATCTTGTCACTCGTTTTGATGTCGTGTGCAGTCGTCTGTAAACGTCAAATGTCGTTGAATGCAGATATTTTTCAATTCATTAGTCGAAAAAATACGACGACGACGAGATATGTCTCGTTCAAAAATTTGATCGCGACATAGAAATGGAAGGCCACAAAACAGCAAGTAACCTTGTTAAATGAACTTATTTTGAAAAATCTTATAACTAAGAAAGCATTTGTTTGACTTGTTTTTGAATTTGACAAACCAAAACCAGTTTGAGACGCTCGTTGAGTTGATAGGAAGGAAGGAAAAGTAAGCTAGAGGTTTCTTAAAGGGAATTTCAAAAACCGAAAAAGGAATGGACTGCGATAGCGGAGCAGCTTAAAAGCAAGGGTCTTTTAGTAAGATACGGGGACGGTTGGCAAAAGGATTGAATTAATGTTTCAAAATACGTATGTATACATTTTTATAAATGTTTGCTTTCATCAGGTTTGATACACAATCCGAAAGAATTGAATGTGACTGGAGGAGGTCCAAAAAAACTAAAGATTTTATCTCCACTGGAAAAAGCTGTAGCAAATTTATTACATATAGAAAAAGTGGTAAGCCCGAGCGGAAACGCCATTGGTATATCGAAGTCCATTTTGCTTCCTAACCCCTTGGCAACTGCCCCACAGTTCGTTCATCATCGCAAACGCGGACTGCATACACATCGAGGTGAAGCTATGGAGAGGAAGGCCAACATCAATACATCCGATGAAACCAGGAAATCCCAACATATTGAAAACTAAAGCTTTGCTTCTGATTTTTCGGCCAGTGTCATTCGGAATCGAATCCATGGGGGGCAAATATGTTTTTCTATGACGTTCTATGAAGAAATTATTCTTTGAGAAATTTGCTAACTGTTGGTTGAGCTAGTCCCAAAATAAAGTCATTCCCGGCGCCGCCGTGTTGGGGTAGCTTCCCTCAGCTAAAATTCTTAGGATGACTGCAAGTCTCAATATGATTGGAATTGATGATGAACGATGCCGAATCCTGATTTTATCACTTATTTCATCAAAAAAATACTATAACGCTTCTTTTGCCAATCTAAAGAACTGCTTAAATCTGTTAAAACGTACAAAAGATTTTTTTAAAAGCAACTATGTGAATGGAACTCTATTTCGTTCATATGTCCTCCACGGGCGCGCTTGCAGCGGTCGATACTTTGAACCCAATTTTCGACCACTCTCTCGCACATATCGACCGGTATTGCGGCAATTTCGCTATCAATATTGGCTTGAAGCTCCTCCAAAGTCTCTGGCCTGTTGGCGTAGACCAACGACTTGACATAGCCCCAAAGAAAGAAATCCAAAGGTGTCAAATCACACGAGCGCGGCGGCCAATTGATCGGTCCATTTCTTGAGATAACACGTTGACCAAATTTCCTCTTCAAAATGTTGATGGTTGCATGAGCTGTATGGGCTGTAGCTCCATCCTGCTGGAACCACATGTCGCTAATATCCATTCCACGCAACTGACGCCAAAAAAACGCCACAATGTGGTTTGTGCGATGCCCAATTCCTGTGAACGACGTGGAATTGACTGATTTGGGTCGTTCTGAACGGATGCACTTACGACGATCAGTCACCTTGTCGCGGTGGGGGGGCTTAAGTAGTTTATTTGAACCGAGCTCGATGCCGAAAGGTGGTCGAAGGATGGGGAAAATGAATGAAAACCAAGAATTGATCAAAAAACAGTATGGGAGACCAACTAAAGGAATTTTATTCTCCAGGTGGCAATCGTCAAAGCGAAAATCCACCCGTAGTCTTCACTACGGCAGGGGCACGGATTCTGGAGGCCCCATCTGACATACAAACGCACACCTTTACTGGTGGATACACGCGAGTCGAAGGTACCGTAACCAATGACTCCTGCAATTCTCTCCATGAAGCTCTTCGTGGTCTGAACTGGAAAGATGAAGAAGGCAGCTCGGAGGTATTACCTCCAAAGCTAATCTCTCATCCGGGCTTAGGTGTTGACCAGAGCGGTGCTATCACCGGACTAAGTGAAGCTGAACAAGTGGATCCCACTCCAACGATGGCATCCCCTGGAAAACAGCTTTCCAAGCGCCAACAGAAGCTGGAGAGAAGGCGAGCGGCAAAGGCTCAGTGCAAAGAGGACACCAGGGTGGCCGAAGGCACTGAATTAAGCTGCAAACCTTTGGTGACGGCGGCGAAAAAGGACAGGTCGGAAGAGGTCTCACCCACCAATTCAGGACGGTCTCACGTAACTGAAGTCACCCCAACTTCTGCAAACGCGAACAGGGTCGAAAGGAAGAAGGTTTCCGGAAGCTCTGCAAAACTTCCTGTTGGTCTAACTGGAAAGTCGGTGAATGAAACTGAAGGAACAGGTCGCAAGGCTTGCGAATTCGGTCCACGGACACTGGCTGGAAAGGACGAAGCCGGCATGGTTAAAACTCCTGTTGGTCTAACTGGAAAGTCGGTGAATGAAACTGAAGGAACAGGTCGCAAGGCTTGCGAATTCGGTCCAAGGACACTGGCTGGAAAGGACGAAGCCGGCATGGTTAAAACTACTGGAGGTCCAACCGAAACGTTGGTGAATGAAACCGAGACTGGTAGTCAGTCTGGTCCACGGACACCGAACGGACGGGATAAAGCCTCGAAAGGAGCAATGATAATAAATCAAATTAACCTTCAACATTCTAAGGCTGCTACTGCACTCCTATGTAGCAGGCTTTCCGTGTTGAATACAAAAACTCACCTCGTAGCAATCCAAGAGCCATGGACCTGGAAGGGCCGAGTTCTTGGTCTTGGAGGGCTACGAGGGTTCAATATTCTCTATGACGAACGGTCTGACTTACTCCGGACCTGTCTCATCATACCGAGCTCTTTTGCAGCAACTAAACTTGACCACTTCTGTGGCCAAGACCTGGTTGCGGCTATGATAAACTACGAAACGAACGGTGAGTGGAAAACTTTCGTCGTTGCGTCAGTTTATTTTCCCTGGAACTCCATTCTTCCCCCTCCCTCAAGACAGGTTGTGGATTTGGTGGAGTTTTGTGAAAACCGGAAGTTGGGGCTTATCATGTGCTGTGATGCAAACGCTCAAAACATAGTTTGGGGCAGCGTCAAATGCAACATGAGAGGCAACCATCTTCTTAATTACATTCTGTCTTCTGTCTTAGACATTAACAATGTTGGTAATACGCCAACTTTTGTTACGGCTATACGACAGGACGTAATTGACTTGACACTATCTAACAGATATGCCAAGGAGATTACCAACTGGAAAGTATTGCTGGACGTGTCACTCTCAGACCACAGATACATTCAATTCCATGTAGCAAATGTGATTCCCACTCCTTGAGTTACAAGAAATCCCAGAAAAACTAACTGGACACTTTTCAACGATGAGCTCGGTAATTTCGTCAAAACTCTACCTAAGCTCTCAACATCACAAAAAGTGGAAGAAGCCGTTCTAGAAGTGAATTGTGCCCTTACAAGTAGCTTCGAGCTGGCATGTCCAGCTAGACAATTACCTAGTAGATCTATGGTTCCGTGGTGGAACAATGAACTTCAGAAACTTCGCAGGGAAACCAGAAGTATTCTGAATAGGTCCCTCAAGACCAAATCAGATGTCGACTGGAACCTGTATCGATCTAAACAGAAGGACTTTAAAAGCTTAATTCGAAGATCAAAGAATGCCTCTTACAAAGAATTCTGTGAAAGTATAGAAACACTCAGTGAAACTAGTCGACTTACTAAAGCCCTTAAAAGGAGCAAGGTAAACAAACTAGAAACGCTCAGGAAATCAGACGGTTCCTATACCGAGTCCAAAGCAGAGACACTCAGTCTTATGCTGGAAACTCATTTTCCAGGAAACCAGATAACAATCGGACCACAGCAATCTATCTCCCTTAGATCAGGTGAATCCGATAAATCCACTCGACTTAGCTGGTACACGTCATCGTTAGTTGTTACCGACGAAGCCATCAAATATGCCGTGGCATCTTTTGACAGTTTCAAGTCACCTGGCACTGACGGTGTCTACCCACCTATGTTGCAGGAAAGTATAAACCTTTTGCTTCCTACTTTGAAAAATATTTTCACTGGTAGTTTAGCCCTAGCGTATATACCAACTCCATGGCAGAGTGTTAGAGTCGCCTTCATACCAAAAATTGGTAAACAAGACTACTCACTCGCCAAGAGCTTTAGACCCATTAGTCTTACCTCCTTCCTGCTTAAGACGCTGGAAAGAATGGTTGAGATTTACATTCGTAAAACCTCACTCCAATTACACCCTCTGTCTCAGATGCAACATGCTTACCAAAGAGGAAAATCTTGCGAGACCGCACTTCAAAATCTTGTTAGCAGGATTGAATGCGCGCTTGACAGGAAAGAATTTGCGGTAGGTATTTTCATCGACATTCAAGGTGCTTTTGACAATGCTAGCTTCGATGGTATGTGTAATGCTGCCAGAGAACACGGTGTGGACGAGTCATTAGTGTTGTGGATTAAAGCAATGCTAGTAAATAGAACCGTAATCGCTGAGGCTGAGTGTGAACAATATGTTGCAACGGGAGTGAATAAGGGCTGCCCACAAGGTGGCGTTTTATCTCCTCTTCTGTGGTGCATGTTGATCGACTCTCTACTCGTAATGCTCAATGGTTCCAACGTTCATGCCCAAGCATATGCAGACGACGTCGCCGTGCTCTCGATTGGCTCCAGCCTCCAAGCTGTCTGTTCCCGAGCACAGGCTGCGCTTTATATGATTGACACCTGGTGTGTTAGAAACGGTCTCTCCGTCAATCCTCTTAAAACCGAGGTTGTCCTCTTCACGAGACGTTGAAAATTGACTGGTTTGACCCAACTTACGCTTAAGGGCGTCAACATTCCTTTTTCAAATGAAGTCAAACATCTTGGAGTAATCCTGGATAACAAACTTCTTTGGTCAAAACATGTCGAGTCTAAAACTACTAAAGCACTGTCAGTTTTCTGGCAATGTAAAGGAGCCTTTGGCAAGACATGGGGTCTTTCACCGAAAAGGGTCCTTTGGATCTATACGGCTATGATAAGACCAATCATCTCCTATGCGTCAGTTGTTTGGTGGAATAAGCTCTCGCGTAAATACGTTATTGCCTCGTTTGCCAAACTTCAAAGAACAATTTGTCTAGGTGTTACGGGGGCCTTCCCCAGCACACCGGGAGCTGCTCTCGACGCACTGTTGAATCTTCCTCCCCTTGATACCTACATCATGGGGTGTACTCTCAAGACCATTTCTCGTTTAAAGCGATGTGGTCTCTGGCACAATTCGCACTGGAGCTTTGAGGAACTCGCAAGCAGCATATCTTTTGACTCACGTCTAATGGATATGCCGTCTGACACGATGATCCCAAGGCTCAAACTGCGTCAAAATTACTCAGTCAACTTTCCTTCGGTTCAGGACTGGTTCACTCCAGAATCTGAGCCTGGAAAGAACTGTTATCGTATCTTCACAGATGGCTCCAAAACCGACGAGGGTTCTGGTGCTGATGCCTTTGTTGAGAACGACGACATACGACTGCACTCATCTTTGGGATCATACGCATCCGTTTTCCAAGCGGAGGCTTATGCTATCCTAATGGCCTTGAGCCACGTAACGAACAATGGATGGACGGGGAGAAGTATCTTTGTTTGCAGCGACAGCCAAGCTGTGCTTAAGGCCCTTCTCAACCCTCTAACCACTTCGAAAGTGATCCAGGAATGCAAGAGCTCTCTGAATGCGATCGGAAGATTAAATTCCTTGAGTCTCATTTGGGTTCCGGGCCATCATGGCATAACTGGAAATGAGATCGCCGATGAACTCGCTAGGCAGGGATCTCATACAGCTTTTTCAGGACCTGAACCGTCGCTAGGTCTGCCAGCGTCCTCAGTGAGAGCTTCAATCAACGATTGGATCTGTGAAGAGCAAAATCGTAGATGGCATGCCTCCATTGGATGCAGACAAACCAAGCGTATGTTCCCCAACGTTAGTAAGAAGACTGCAACATTTTTGCTAGCTCGTAGCAGAAAAGACTGTAGAAAGCTTATTGGCGTTGCCAGCGGGCACTTCTCTTTTGCCAAGCATTTAAACGTGTTAGGCTTAAGTGATACCACACTCTGTGAATCTTGTGGAGAAGATGAGGACACCGCAGAGCACTTCCTCTGTGAATGTCCTGCTTTTTCTCGCATGAGGTTACAGATACTCGGCGCAGACATGGTGAGAGCTGGTAACTTAGGCTCCTTATCATGGCAGCGTCTTTTGGCTTTTCTCCGAACATCTGGAAAGCTATAACAAATAGAAGGTTGCTATCTGGTAGTACAATGGACCGGTATTTAGGTCTGAGTGCTCCAGCTGGTATTTTAAAAACCTCCAACAAAAAAAAAAAAAAATGCACTTACGGCCGCGATATTTTCAGCACTCCGTCCTAATCTTTGTCTCACTGGCACGGGAACATTGTGCAGCGAAAACGTGGATTCAAATTTGTGCACTAAACTAAGAATTGCGGCACGGGTGGGACGATTATAACGACAAAAAATCGAAGTTAGCGCTCTTAAAGTTGCAGCGACTGACTCAAAATTTTGATAGTACGCTTTAATAATTTGGAAACGTTGTTGATTCGTGTAACTCACCATGATGAAATGGTAGACCTTAATGAGCAATCTGACGTTTGCAGAATGTCAAAAGACCTTAAGGGCGCGTTTACATTCAAGAAACAAAATGGATAGTCCCCAATGGAAAACCCTGTACATATGTACCTGCATTACATTAACGTTAAAACTTGTTGTACTCTCTTATTTGTCCTCTTTATTTCGTAAAACTTTGTCAATATGTAGCTTTTCTTTAATCATAACTTTAAGTTATCTCGCGTATTCGCTGATGATGGTAGGCCAATGCCTTCCGAAATGCATTCGGTATAAGAAGAAAAATTAATAAACAAAATAAAAACAAAAATTTCGTTTCCGTGTTTTATTAGTTTTTCTTTAATTTTTTTAGGTCAGTAAGGAATATTATCATAAAACAACTTAAATATAATTCAGACCACAAACTGTGTTCAATTAACAGATTAACTTGTTAAAACTGTTACTCTCTATTAGATTAGATTTTTTAGATTAGATAAAGATTTTATTGCATTTTAGAATTCTGTACAAATTAACATTTTTAAGTTTTAACAAATCTTTTATGACATGGCAAAAGCCGTCTGTCAGAATGACAATTTTATGAAAACATACTTTATTAATAATTGTGCATTAGATGTTTTTATAAAAAATATAGCTTCAGATTTTTACAAAACAAATAATAAAAATAGGATGTATATTACTAAGAGGATTTAAAGAACAAGAAGGAAAACCATTACGTCTCCTTCCCCGCAACTTCCATTTGTTTACATTGTTGTTTTTGTAATCGCAGCCACCATCTGTGAATACGTGTGAGCTGCAGAAAAAAGGCGCGAAAAAGTTGTGGAAGTATATGCGTGGTGAATTTTTTTTTTTTTTTTTTGCTTGGCAGCTTGAAACATAACCTGAAATTTAATTTTCACCACACTACTGAAAAATTCTTAAGGGCAGGGTTTGAACAACACCAAAGTTATAGTTTTTTAAAAACTCAATTTTTTTTGTAAAGTTGGGCAAGATGTGAAAACTCATATACATGCAACTATACTGATTCTATTGGGACTCATTATATTGTGATTTGCTCCCTCAGCTCGGTTATTTGTCTTAACTTTTTTTTTAATACCAAAACATAAACGTCAAACTATGTAGACATTTTTTAAAAAAATTATCACAGTCAAAATTTTGAAATGCAGCAATCTTATAGATATTCAGCCGTATTTATTAGATTTCGCTAAAACACGCTTAAAACGCATATTAGTTATTCAGTGATTAAGAACTTATTGAGACTTTAATCAGTGAATAAAAAATCCTTATTTATAATCATTTTTGTCGCCCATTCTAGTTAATCATCCCTTATGTCAAAATCATAAAGAAACTCTCTTATTTTGGTTTCTCAATGGTTGAACTGACAACAGAATTTTGTTTTGTTTTTATTTACGTTCGGTGTTCGGTTGTTCGGTTTAAGTTTATAAAATTTTTAATACCTACTAATTGCTTTGGAAAATGCAAAAAATACTTCTTTCAGTGGATAACACATTTACACCATCCAAATTATGCATAAAGTTAATGTAATTTGAGTACATTTCCATTTTGATTTTAGTTGCTTTTAAAATTTTCAAAGTTGTAAATAAACCACTGAATGACAACTCAATACTCAAAATCAAATGACATTTATACGCTAAAACACGCTTAAAACACACATTTCTGCGTTTAAGCTAATCGGCCCTTATTCACTGCCGAAAAATGATTATAAATACGATTTTTGTTTTAATCATCGATTAAGCGTGTTTTAAAGTTCCGCGGAGTTTAAAATACGATTATAAATACGGCTGATTATGCAGAGCTCAGCAAGCCATCATTCATCTCTGTAGCACAATTACTTACAAAGCGCCAACACTTTTAGTTTTAATTTTTTTGAACTAATTGAAAGCGGACATCAAACTATGTAGACATTTTTTGAAAAAATTATCACAGTCAAAATTTTGAAATGCAGCAATCTTGTAGATACTATGGAGAGCTCAGAAAGCCTTTATTCATCTCTGTAGCACAATTACTTACAAAGCACCAACACTTTTAGTTTTAATTTTTTTTTGTGTTAAGAAAAATTTAAAACTTAAAGTGTTGGAGCTTTGTTAATAATTGTGCTACTGAGATGAATGATGGCTTTCTGAGCTAAACACAACGTGGACAAAAATTCCACATTTAAAGATTTTGATTGAGACAAGTTTTTAAAAAATTTTCTACCGAGCTTTTAATAAAAACAAAAAATTAAAACTTAAAGTGTTGGTGCTTTGTAAGTAATTGTGCTACAGAGATGAATGAAGGCTTTCTGAGCTCTCCATAATATCTACAAGATTTCTGCATTTCAATATTTTGATTGAGATAAGTTTTTAAAAAAATGTCTACATAGTTTGATATCCGCTTTCAATTCTTTTACTTTTGATTTTTTTTTTTTTTAATTCAATTAATTAACTGCTTAAATTTTCAACTCAGCTTCAAGAAGAGAATCGAAAGCTTAAGTTGGAATCTCTTTCATCAAACAAATGCAAAATGAATTCATATTTATTGGTTACTGTTTTGCTTTAGTATATATTTTTTTAACAGTCATACTTTTCTGTCTATTTCTCTTAAGAAACGTTTTTTAAAAAAGAAGAAATAGAAGGGAGGAGACTACTCAGAGAAATGTTTAACAAAAAAGAAAATATTTTAATATTATGATGCTTAAATTTTTATTTCCAAATACTTTAAAAAGTATATAATCACAAATAAATTTTATTTACAAAACCCAAAAAAAAGTTTTAAATCCAAAAATTCTGCCAGACGTAGCCTTAAGGTGACTAAAAGTAAAAAAAAAAAAACAAAAACCGGTTCCCAGACGAGAATACCAATACTACGGTACAATTTTGTGTAAGCCCTGTGTGTGGATCCGAATATAAAGTGGTGTTAGTGAAATTTTGTGTAAGCCCAGTGTTGAGATCCGAATATAAGGTGGTGCTAGTGAAATTTTGTGAATGAGTGCGTGCAGCAGCTTGTAGGGTGGTATCAATGTGTTAGTGTGGTTTTCCCTCTTGTTCTTTAAATCCTCTTAGGTATATTATTAAATTTGACTACGCTAGAATTCTTCTCTTAAAATTTTGTTTCTATAACTAACCGCAGCTTTGGTAATTTTTACAAATCTGTCCAATTTCTCCCGTTGAACATATGAAGTACTTCATCCTTTGTATAAATGGTCTTTCCAAGATATATGATTTTCTCAGCTCTATAAGTATTGGGCAAACTCCTATGAAGTGCATTATATCTTCCCGGGTGTTCATATTACAAAGACTGCATTGTATGGGTAGATCAGGTCGGTGTGGCATGTAGTTTAACGGCAAAAGTTCTCCTCTTACTTTAAAAAGTGTTGATATTTGGTCCACTCCGGCGTTTACAACCAAATAGCTTATCTTGGGGATTGACATTTGACCTGTCAAAGTGGTTACCTGTTTAAGTTAAAGCTCTTAATAAAAGTCTTTCAAAATAGAGAAAAAGTGAGAAAAGAATTCTAAAAAAATTGATTTAAAAGCAACAAAATTGGCTAGTCTTTTAAAACAATCAAAATACCGTATAAGTCTTAGAATTTAAGTGTAATTGAATGATCTTTGCCAAAATCTGCAACATAACCTCATCTCATGAACAAAAGGAATCTGCTTGCAACCTCACCCGACCATTTGCGAGAAGAAAAGCTTAGATTATTTTCATCGACACCAGCACCTAATCATTCTTTGGAAAAAATGCCTACATCTGGCGTACTAACTGTCGCTGTCGTAAAACAAATGCTTGAAGAAAGCAACAAAAATCTTCTAAGTGAACTCCCTTCAAAAAACGGACTTCAAAGTGCTGCATGACGAGATTACTGGCTTGAAATCAACGTACGAAGAAGTTTCAGCCAAGGTTGCCTCTGGAACTGGAGGACCGAATAGATAATTTGTTGCAAAAGAGCTTGGAGTCGAATGTCGTGGTGCACATGCCTATGGAAGCAAACTCCGACATGACAGAAAAAGCCAAGTCTGTTTGTGCTGGTCTGTTGGGAACACAGAACTCAACTTCCATGATTGAGCATGCTCATTCGGTAACTCCCCCAAACAGTCGCACAGCAATGATAGTGGTTAAACTTACCTCGCGAAGCGCAATCTGGACGGTACTTCGCAATACAAAAACTTTGAGAAACACTAAAATACACATACATAAGGATCTCCCGTATAACACTCGCCGTAAAAAGAACTTTCTACTCCCAATTGCCAGGTTCCTCCGCGAGAGATTTCCGAACGCAAAAGTGCAGCAAAAGGATGATAAGCTCTTCATTCACAGCAATCTATTCACTTGGGATTTGAAGCGTGGATTAATCTGTGGTGCAAAAGATCCCATAGAGGTTAGGTTAGGTGGAAGTGGCTGTCAGTCAATGAGTACATTGCCTAACACACTTAGGCCGCTAGGGCCTATTGTGATACCTCAGAGATCAGCAAGTTAATCACCTACTGATCTCAGAAACCCGATGTAAGATTAACGAGTTAATCGCTTATTAATCTTCCATTACGGTACTAGCCGGTTAATCACCTGCTAGTCGAACCACGTGGAACTTTTAATGTATTTTGAAAGACTTTTAGGGTCTATGTACGCTAGGTCGCTAGTATCATCGAAGAAGAATTCACCGAGATGAGCCTTCCTCCTATGAAGCAGTGCAGGGCATGAGCAAAGAAGGTGTTGAACGGTCTCTTCCTCCTCCTCGTCCATGCAGCTTCTGCAGAAATCATTGGAAAACACACCAAGTCTTTTGGCGTGTCTCCCTATTAGACAGTGTCCTGTAAGAACACCTATGGTAGAACCCAGACACAGACGGTTCAGGGACAACAAACTCTTTGATCGTTTTGAGTCCACACACGGCCAAACTTTTTTGGTTGCAAGGCATGTGTTACTCTCAGTCCATCTAGTGTTTGTTATCCTTGAAGCGTCCTGTCTAAGCAGGAGTTTACATGTAGCGATAGGTACACCTATGTTGTTCCATTCTGAGCGTAGGGAAGTGGTCGTGCCCTTTTTGGCTAGTTCGTCTGCCATACAGTTGCCTGGTATGTCCCTGTGCCCTGGCACCCATGAAAGGTGAATGTTAAACTGATTTGACATCTCCCTCAGAGACATCTAACAATTTTGGACCGTGATGGATTTTGTAGAGACAGAGGCAAGAGATTTAAGGGAAGCTTGGCTGTCTGAGAAGATCCGAATATCCGTGGAGGATATGACGTTTTCTTTGAGCCAAGACAGCACCTCCTTAATCGCCAGAATTTCCGCTTGGAACACACTACAATGATCGGGTAGGCGGAAGAAAAGACTGAGATTCAGCTTTTCTGAGTAGATTCCACTTCCCACACCTTCGCTGGTTTTTGAACCATCGGTGTAGAAGTGTATTGCTTCATTTTCCAAAAGAGCGCCATTTTCCCAAGCTTCTCTTGAAGGTATGGTTACTTGGAAATTATTGTCAAACACCAACTTGGGGGTGGTGTAGTCGGATCGATTCGGTAAGAATCTAAAGTTATCTATAATGGTAGTGTGGCCGATTTGATTATTTGTCCACTGTGATGTAGCTCTGAGTCGAGTAGCTGAGCTAGCTGCGACTTGTTTGCTGAAGATATCTAGGGGTGTGAGATCTAGTAGTACATTGAGGGCGTCCGATGGGGTTGTCCTCAGTGCACCACTAATACACAGACTAGCCGTTCTTTGAACTTTGGCCAGCTTGTTGTAGTTGATCATCTTGTCTAGTGCTGTCCACCAGACTATCACCCCGTATGTGAGTATCGGTCTAATTACCGATGTAAACAGCCAATGGGTGATTTGGGGGGAGAAACCCCATTTCCCGCCAATGGCTTTTTTACAGGAGAAGAGTGCAACGTTGGCTTTATTTACTCTTTCCTCAATATTGGTTTTCCAGGTCAGTTTTTTGTCAAAAATGAGACCTAGATATTTAGCCTGATTTGACAGTGTGAGAGTTACCCCTTTAATAGTTGGGGGTTTGAAATCCGGAATTTTGTATTTCCTCGTAAAGAGAACTAATTCCGTTTTGTGTGGATTGATGTTCAGACCACAATCTGCAGCCCAATTGTTAAGCTTGTTAAGTGCTGTTTGTAGCAGCTCAGCTAGGGTTTGTGGGTGCTTGCCTGAAACGGCAATTGCTACATCATCGGCATAGGCTATAGCTTTGAAACCTTCGTCCTCTAGGTCGATTAACAATTTGTTAACGACCAGGTTCGGCATAGGCTATAGCTTTGAAACCTTCGTCCTCTAGGTCGATTAACAATTTGTTAACGACCAGGTTCCACAGTAGGGGAGATAAAACTCCTCCCTGCGGGGTTCCTCTATTGGCCATTCTGCTTGTTTTGTAGTTCCCCATTTCGGAACTAATGATTCTGCTGCTGAGCATTGTTGTTATCATGTTTTTGATGTGTTCCTCTATGAGCAGCCCATCAAGAGCATTAGTGATTGCTGAATTTTTAACATTATTAAATGCACCCTCTATGTCTAGGAATGCGACGAGAGAGTATTCTTTATAGTGCAGGGATTTTTCAATGGTGCAAACCAGAGAGTGGAGTGCAGTTTCCACTGATTTACCTTTTGTATAGGCATGTTGCGCCGTTGAGATCAGACTAGGTTTAATTTCTTGTCTTAAGTGTATGTCAATCATTCTTTCCAGTGTTTTAAGGAGGAAGGATGATAGACTAATAGGTCTTAAATCTTTTGGATTTACATGGGAGCTTTTGCCGGCTTTAGGTATAAAGACGACCCTAGCTTCTCTCCAGGCTTTGGGAATATATGCATAGCTGATACATCCTTTCATGATCATCTCTAAGTTATAGATGATAATGTCTGAAACCTGTTGCAGCTCCGCAGGGATGATTCCGTCAGGCCCTGGTGATTTATAAGGGTCAAAGCTGTTTATTGCCCATAACAGTATATCTTTAGAGATAAAACCTTTACCTGATTGGTTTGCGATTCGAGGCAAGTGCTCCTCGTCTGTTATTGTCAACGAGCTACCAGGGAAATGAGTATCCAGTAGCAAGTTTAATGTTTCTTCATATGAGTTGGTCCAGTTGTCCCATAGAGGTGCTTCGGAATACTTTTGGTGGTGAGCTAGATTTATTTTACGATCTAAATCATTTTATGGGTGAAATGAAACGCGGTACTAAAAACGTAAATAATCTAAATGTCAAGCACAAAATGTCAGAGCCTAGCAATACACCTGAAGTTGGTAGCATTTCTTCGCGTCCTAGCAACAATAATAGTTTAGGTGCAAACAAAAGCACGCCAATGAGTCGAACTAGCAGCCGTTCACACGATGGAATGGAATGAGGAGTACCCGTCTACCAGAATCAAATTAGTTATGTTAATTTAAGTATCTTAGGGTTTAATGTCGCAGGACTTAAAAATAAATTTATAGTTGCAAATTTTTTAAGCTATGTTAAAAGTTTTGATATATTCGTGCATCGTGCTCTTTGAAACACATGTTTTAGAAGATGAAATCTCTAAATTTAATGAATTATTTATCAATTATTATGAATTAAAATGGATCCCAGCAGTGAAGACAAATACGTTTGGAAGAGGTAGTGGTGGTGAACTGTGGGGTTATCGCAAATGTCTTGAAGGAGTTACAACGAGCTTTAGGCTGTGTGTGAATTGGGTTAAAATTGGGTTAAATGGGTTAAAATATGACACTAGCGTGGTGAATAAGAGGGGATAAAATTTTAACCCATTTAGCCTGCTCACGGAGCAGGCTAAAATGGGTTAAAATTTGACGTTTGTCGAGAAAGAGAGGTGTGTCTAGTTCTTGCTGCATTCACAATTTTTTTTTGTCGAACAAACAGTAAACAAAGCTGAAAGTAGTTTCTAGCAGTATGGACGGCATACGAAAAATTGGACAACAAGAAAGAATAACGTGAAAACCTTACAATAAATGTAAGTTTGACCTTTTTTTATCGAAAAACATATGTACATAATTATAAAAATGAATTTGTTGTTTTTTAGGGTCTCCCGAAGAAAAACTAAAACTCATTCAAATCCGAATTGAGCTGGACAACATGTAACTGCAAATTATATTTTCAAACATACTTCTAGAATTTTTCATTGTGGTTCAATAGAATTAATTGATAAAACATTTGAATAAAATTATTGTAAGACATTTCTCCAAATTGTTATTCATTTTGTAAACAGATCTCAAATCGATGATTTTTTTGCTTGAAGTTGTTGTCAGTGCTGTAAAAACAAGTGTTCATACACCCGTTATCAAACTATCCGTGATGGGAAATATTTTGGCAAAATGCGGGACTATTGTTTCAACATATGAAAATAGTAGTACAAGAACAAGAGAAATTGGGCAAAATGGAGATCTTAACACTTTTTAGAACGTAATATTAAAAATACATTCTTAAAGTTGCTTTATTTTAAGTAATAAATAAATTAAATTAAACGATGAAAAGGAATTTTTGCAGGGAAATTTCTTAAACTATGAAGGAATTTTAATGAAATTAGTGTTTCAAAAAATCCCTTTTAACCCAATTCACACAGCAAAAATTTAACATCTGAATCCACCGCAAAACAAATGTCAAAATTTAACCAAGGTGAGAAATTTTAACCCAATTCACACACAGCCTTAAAAGGGTTGAAGAAGCACAGGAGGTATTAGAATTAAAATTATGTGGTTCAGCGTTATATATCATACCCGTTTATTTGAACTGTTCACACTGGCTGAGAGACTATAATCGGCTCTGCGAAACACTACAGAAACTAGCTTCGGTGGATGTTCTTCTTATTGGAGATTTTAATGCCAGGGTTGGACTATCCCAAAATAATTTTGTAGGTGGAACTGCATCCCCTATCATCAATCCAACTCGGAAGTCAAAAGATGAAACGAGCGACGGGAAGGGTTCCAAAATATTAGAAATGGCTGATACTTTGGACGCAAGGATGCTTAACGGCAGCTGTGATGGTGATCCGTATGGTGAGCTCACGTTTTTGCGTGGAGCATCTGGCTCTGTTATAGATTTTTGTTTTGTATCAGGAAAGTGGAATGAGATACTCAGCGAGTTCAGAATAGCAGCACAGATTTTCTCCGATCACATGCCCTTGGAAGTAAGGTGTACAACCGCGGGATACGAGTCAATCCATGCAAAACAATTGGGACTAATACCCAGGTTGAAGTGGAGGGATAATCTTCGCTCTAGTTTTCAGAACAATCTGAACGAGAAACTCGCCCTACGCAGTCAACATAATGTGCTTCAGATGAAAGAGCTTACCGAGATAATTATTGAAGCTGTATCAACAAACGCTAAAAGGACATCTAAATTCGATAATTTCAAGCAGTGTTGGTTTGATGTTGAGTGTCACAAAGCTAGGAAAAAGTCGTTCGCATTTTTAAAGTTGTTGAGGGCATACAACACACCTTTTTTCAAAACCATGTACGCGACAGCAAACAAAGACTTTAAGCAGCTCTGTTACGAGAAAAAAAAGAAGATGCACCAACAAAATATCCTCGTTTTGAACTCGTCAAGATCCTCTGCAGATTTTTGGAAAGCCGTGAAGTCAATCAAAGGGAGGACAAATTACATTGCTGCAACATTGAGAGCTCCAGAACTGCAAGACTATTTTATGAACTTGCTTAATGCACCACAATTTTCATCGCTCCCCCAGTATGCACCCCCGTATTTTGAGGATGACTTACTCGATGTACCGTTTTCGATATCGGAAGTAAGAAATGTTATAGAGAAATCTAAAAGTGGAAAAGCTCCGGGCGATGACCGCATCCCTGTTGAGTTTTATATGAACTGCACGCCGGAATTTCTGATTGCATTGACTGAGGAGTTTAATAGAATTTTTGCAAGCGCAGATGTTCCAAAAAGCTTCAAAAAATCAATAATATTCCCACTTCACAAAAAAGGATCCTATGATGCACCTGAAAATTATAGGGGAATCTCGTTTTTAAATTCCTCGGTCAAACTTTTTAGTACGTTGATTTTTAATAGACTTGCACGGTGGACTGAAGATAAAAAAGTTCTTAATGAATTTCAAGCGGGATGAGAAGTTATTCAACCTTTGACCAAGTATTCAGTCTGTTAAATATTGCGGAGAGCTTCAAAAGAAGGAAACGGAAACTTTACGCCTTTTTCGTCGATTTTCGCTCTGCATTCGACTCGATTGCCCGCGAAGCGCTTTTTTATAAGCTGTATAAGTTGGGTTTATCGGGAAAAATTATTGGCTTACTCAAAGCGATGTACGAAAATAACGTGGCCTACGTATGGGATGGAGAACACATTTCTAAAGAGTTTTCAACTCAAATGGGAGTTAAACAAGGCTGCGTACTGAGCACGTTACTCTTCATACTATTTATAAACGATATCATGGATGAGATTGGAGGGGGAATTCATTTTGGAAATATTCGTATCCCGGGTCTTATATTTGCGGATGATATCGTATTTCTTTCTGATTCTGTGGAAGGCATGCAACGAATGCACCCTCCATGAGTTGACCTTGTCGTGGTGAGGGTGCTTACGAGGGGATCTCCAGCAATCCAGCTGCGGAATCCTCTCAACTAAAGTAACTCAAAATAACCTCAATGTTAGAAAACTTGAAAATCAAAAATGGAAAAAAAGTTAATAAAAGGAAATAAAAAACGGACGGGGATATACGTCCAAAAGTCGGCAGGAGTCGCGACTGCCGGCGATGGCTTGGCCTCGAAAGAGGATAAGTCGCCAGTAACAACTATTATTAACGAGAACAAACAAAAAGCGAAAAGCGGTAGGGACTGTGGGTCGACCAAACACACTGGAAGGGTTGAAAAACCATCCGGGGAGGGAGGAACACCTTCAATCCTAGACGCTACAACCAGTAGCCGTCATTGGTAGTACTCAACCTCCAAATTTGGTGGAACTGCCCTTGGCAAAAAAAGGGGAAGCAGTGAATGATTGTGAACCCTCTGCTTGCCACGCCAGCACTTCATCAAATACGGAAACCAGTACCCAAATTATTGACCGTGCAGTAGTGAATCTCTGCTGCACTCCCAATCCCACAACCCAATACCATCCTCATGAGTGCACGGAGGGGTCTGTTCCAACTCACGACACCGTGAATTACGGTCCGACCGAGAGGAAGAAGCCCCCCCTTACGAGCACGGAGGCAATTTCCCTTCCCAGTGAGAGTGGCGCTGAAATATGCTCTGCTCCCAGTGAGGAATAGAAGCTCCCACCCCCAAATCGTAGGAAACGGTGAAATGCAAGGAGGCTCGTTAAGATTCTTGGTGAAACACCAATAGACAAGCGAGCTTCTGATGCTAAACTTACGTGGGCTAAGAGCATCATTGCCAAAATCCCCACCGGGGATTCCTCTAAAAGAAACAGATCATGCGAAGGAACCATCCCGGAACCTAAGCGATCAAAGGTGCACATCAGCACCTCCACCAGAAAAGACTTGTCCTTTAGCGAAGTGTTAAAGGACAAAACAGTAGTCGCCATAATTGACAAGAGCAATGCAGATGGCGCGATTACTTTTGATCAGTGGACAATGATCTTGAACAAGCTCCAGACCTCCTATTGGGCTCTTATGATGGAGAACCCGGGAGAACCTGCAACTTTTGAAGATGCGGGTTGGTACCAGGGGCGAGTCAAGCTAATTGCCTTTGATGGAGAGAGATCGCAGTCTGTACAAGCTTGCAGTCAGCCGTTTAGAAGGTCTCTGGCCTGGTGCAAAGATCGAGGTTGTAGCAAAGGAGGAAATTCCTTGCAGACCAAGAGCTCGCATCAGAATACCAGCGGAGCTCTCCGACAAAGAAATAATTCTAAAGATGATCCAATTTGGTAACCCATCCCTACCTACTCACGACTGGAAGGTAGCAAAGTTGGAGGAACAGACGGTCCCAATAGATCGGCTATTATAGTCATCAACAAAGACTCGATGGCCCCTCTAGCTGAAACCCAAGGTAAGATTAAGTTCGGATGGGCGACCATAACCTTAAGAATATATAAAAAAGACGAAGAAAGCGTAAACGCTCCTTCTGCCTCGAACACAACAAGTATGGTAAGCGCCGAAGGCGAAAAACTCCCTGAAATGGAAGTAGATCCCCCCAGTGCCTCCTCCGTAACATCAGAAGAGGATGAAACAGACGACTCAATGTCCGAAAACGGCCTGAAGGAAGATGACCTGTTACGGTCAACTTCAGGTAGTGAGTCTGAAGACGACCTTAACCAAACAGTGGTGGGGGTTAGTCTGCTTAGCTGCAACCAAGATGGTGATGTTAACGCAGATTAATCTCCAACACTCCAAACAGGCCTCGGCCTCCCTTCTTCTCCGCCTGAACAAAAGAGGGGAAGATGTTGTCCTTATCCAAGAACCATGGATCAACAAATCCTGCATTCATGGATTAAGGACTCCTGGATATACTCAGCTATATGTAAAGGACAAAGGTGAACCCAGATCCTGCATATTCGTAAGAAGTAGCACTAATGTATTTTTACTCCCTGATTACAGCAATTGTGATGTAACTACTGCTAGTTACCAAACCAGTAACAACACCTACTGGCTGGTATCAGCTTATCTCGGCCACGACCATCCTGGCCCTCCTCCAGGCGACCTGATGAAAAAGATTGTCGCTGGAGCAGAACGGCAGAAGATCTGCCTCATCATTGGATGCAATGCAAACGCGCATCACACAGTATGGGGGAGTACTGACATAAATGAAAGGGGTGAGTCACTTTTTGATTTTATTTTAAGTACTAACCTTACAATAAGTAATACTGGCAATGAACCTACATTCATTACCAGAAACAGACAAGAAGTCTTAGACATCACCCTTGTCTCCGATTCAGTTCATCATACAAATTGGAAAGTATCTACGGAACACTCCTTTTCTGATCATAGATACATTCAATTTGATCTTAATGAAGAACCTCTCAGGCACCCAGTTTTCCGAAACTATCGGAAAACTGACTGGCAAAAATACCGAGTAACTCTGAAAAAGTTTATTAAACCTGAACTTTTACAAAACCCTACAAACAAACAGGATCTGGACAAAAAAGTCAATGATCTTACCACCGCTCTTAACCTCTCACTGCACAGATCCTGTCCTCTTATAAAAATAAGAGGAAAACAGAAACCACTGTGGTTTCTATTGGAAAATATCTACGGAACACTCCTTTTCTGATCATAGATACATTCAATTTGATCTTAATGAAGAACCTCTCAAGCACCCAGTTTTCCGAAACTATCCGAAACTATCGGAAAACTGACTGGCAAAAATACCGAGTAACTCTGAAAAAGTTTATTAAACCTGAACTTTTACAAAACCCTACAAACAAACAGGATCTGGACAAAAAAGTCAATGATCTTACCACCGCTCTTAACCTCTCACTGCACAGATCCTGTCCTCTTATAAAAATAAGAGGAAAACAGAAACCACTGTGGTGGAGCTCGGGGCTGGAACCGCTCAGGAAAGAATGTAGAAGACGTTTCAACCGAGCTAAACTATCTAAAACCGTAACAGACTGGGATTCCTACAAGGAATCCCTCAAAACATATTAATATCAACTGAGGAAAAATAAAAGAACTTCCTGGAGAAACTTCTGTGGAAAAATAGAAGATACTTCAGAAGCTTCCAGACTAAGAAAAATCCTCTCAAAGAGTCCAACCATGCCTAGCAGTTTGAAAACAGCTGACGGATGGACAGAATCCTGCGAAGAAACGCTCAATTTGCTTCTGGACACTCATTTTCCAGGCAGCTCCAAGATCTTATGTAACTATGATTCCATAGTATCAAGCAACAAAACTCCAAACAATCTCGATCTGATTACAAGGGAAAAACTTTTTTGGGCCATTAACAGCTTTGACCCATATAAATCCCATGGACCAGACGGTATAGTTCCAGCCGAACTCCAAAAGGCTGCGGATATCATAATCCCTGTCCTTGAAGTGATTTTTATTGGCTGCACCACCTTAAACTATATCCCCACTCAGTGGAGAGAGATCAAGGTGGTGTTTATACCTAAGGCTGGGAAATCGTCCCATGTAAATCCAAAAGATCTCCGACCAATAAGTCTATCATCTTTCCTTCTCAAAACTTTAGAACGACTGATTGATATCCACCTGCGTAAAGCTATAGATCCTGAACTGTTATCTACAGCGCAACACGCCTACTGTAAGGGAAAATCTGTAGAAACGGCCCTTCACACCCTGGTTCGTACTATAGAATATTCCCTCCATCACAAAGAATACACTCTGGCCGCGTTCCTCGACATAGAGGGTGCCTTCAAGAACGTCAGCAACTCTGCAATTACAAAGGCGCTGACGAAGCTCAAAGTAGACAAATCCTTAGTGGAATTGATAAATCTTATGCTAAAAAGCAGAAGAATCAACTCATCCTTGGGAGATTTCTCTGCAAAGAGATCTGTCAGCAGGGGCACACCGCAAGGTGGAGTTCTATCCCCTCTTCTATGGAATCTAGTCGTCAATGAACTTCTAGTTGACCTAGAAGCTGAGGGATTCAAAGTGATTGCATATGCAGATGACGTCTCCATTGCGGTATCCGGCAAATATGCTCACGTTCTTATGGATCTGATGCAAACCGCTCTAAATAAACTAGTAAAATGGGCGAGAAAAAGTGATCTAGGGGTCAACCCTCAGAAAACCGAACTCGTTCTCTTCACCAGGAAATACAAAATTCCTCAACTAACAACTCCATCAATAAATGGAATCCCACTTCAACTCTCCAACGAAGCTAGATATCTAGGTATTATCCAAGACAAAAAGCTAAACTGGAAAGCCAATATAGAGGAAAGAATCAGGAAATCAACCGTAGCCATCCCCCAATTGGTTTTTGATTGTCTTAATCCCAACGAGAACGACCTGGGAAGACGAAGAATTTTTGAGAGATGATTCAACTCATTTCTATACAGATGGATCAAAAACCGAGGAAGGGGTTGGCTGCGGGGTGTACTCAAAACGACTTAACGTAAGTCTCTCATTCCGCCTCCCAAACCATTGTAGCGTGTTCCAAGCGGAAATTCTGGCGATCAAAGAGGTCCCATCATGGCTAAAAGAAAACATGATATCCTCAGCGAATATCCGGATTTTCTCAGACAGTCAGGCAGCCCTCAAATCACTCGGCGCCGTTTCCACGAACTCAGTAACCGCCCTTAACTGTCGCCTGTCTCTTAAGGAGATGGCTGAACAGTTCAATATTCACCTTATTTGGGTGCACAGAGATATCGCGGGCAACTGTAAGGCCGATGAACTCGCCAGAAAAGGAACCGTTATACCGATATCAACCAGCAGGTTGAATATCGGTATACCAATCGCTACATGTAAACTTATGCTAAAGCAAGAGGCAATGGATAGAACAAATCATTGGTGGAACAGTATCACCACGTGTGTGGCAACAAAACAGCTATGGCCAGGACTTGATCCAAAACGCACAAGGCATTTGCTATCCATAACCAGATTGCACTTTAGCTCCGTAATCAATGTCATTACAGGACATTGTCTGATAGGCAGACACGCCATAAGACTTGGTGTTCCCTCAAATGACTTCTGTAGAAGTTGCTTAGATGAGGAGGAGGAAGAAACTATTCCACACCTCCTCTGCTCATGTCCTGCACTCTCCATTAAAAGAAAACGGCATCTTGGAAAATATTTCCTCGATGATCTAAACGATCTGGCGAACACAGATATCCTGCATCTCTTTCGCTTCATAAAAAGCTCCAAATGGTTTTGTTAAGTGGGGTTCTTCCTCACTTAATTCTTATGGTATCACAATGGACCAAATACTGGTCTTAGTGTGTCAGTTGTTTTCCTGACAACCATTTCAACCTAACCTAACCTATGCAACGAATGATAAATAGGCTGGAGAACTATTGTGCAAATTGGAACCTAAGCGTTAATTTACAAAAATCTAAAATCATGATATTCCGGGATGGAGGCGGAAGATATGCAAATAACGAAAAGTGGATATACAAGGGTGAACATGTTGCTATAGTTCGTGAGTACAAATACCTAGGAGTGAATGTCTCTGCAAATCTAAACATGAAAAAACACTTTGAGATAAAGCTAGCTGAAGCGGAAAGAGCTGTTTCCGCAGTGTGGAACCGCTGTATCTTGTCTTATATATAAAAATGAATCGCAAAATGTGTTGGTAAGCGCATAACTCAACAACGCCTTGACCAATTTGGCCAATTCTTTTTTTGTTGTGTTTGTTATTGTCAGGAGAAGGTTTTTAGGACATACAAAATTTAGAATTTGATATTCCCACAGGAACGGGTTTGGGAACGGAAACTTAGAAACTACAAAACAGGTTTCTAAAAAGATTCGAGCATTAGGGGTGCTACATAATCCCCCTCCATCAGTTATTTAGACTATATTTCATACCTATAAACCCACGGGAACAGAAACGGGAACGATTGCCGAAACCTTTAAGTAACTTGACCGATTTAAAAAATTCTTTCAACTCTTGGATGTTACATTCATACTTAAGTGACATAGACTTATGAATGATTCCTGTCAAGGGTTGATCCCCATATTCCGACAGGAACGGGTTTGGGAATGGAAACTTAGAAACTACTGGACAGATTTCTATAACATTTCCTGCATTAGGATTGCTACATTATCCCCCTCCATTAGTAATTTAGACTATATTTCATCCCTATAATCCAGCGATAACAGAAAATTCTTTCAACTCTAGGATGTTACATTATCCCTCAGTGACAATGACTTATAAATGGTCCCCGTCAAGGTTTGATCCCCATATTCCCACAGGAACGGGGTTGGAAACGGAAACTTAGAAACTACTAAACAGATTCCTAAAATTCTTTCGGCACTAGGAATGCTACATTATCCCCCTCCATGAGCAACCTAGCCACGGGAACAGAAACGGGAACGAGAACCGAAAGCTTATTCTTGCTTGACCGATTTCAAAAATTCTTTCATGGCATTATCCCTCAGTCACAATGACTTGTAAATGGTTCCTGTCAAGGTTTGTTCCCCATATTCCCACAGGAACGGGATTATAAAAAATTTCGCGGATATTCCTATAGCAACGGGTTTGGGAAAGGAAACTTAGAAACTACTTGACAGATTTCTATAACCCTTCCACTTCCTGCATTAGAATTGCTACATTATCCCCCTCAATTAGTAATTTAGATTTTATTTCATCCCTTTAATCCCACGGGAACAGAAACGGGAACGAGAACGGGAACCTTAAAGTAACTTGACCGTTTTCAAAAATTCTGTCAGCTCTAGGTTCTAGGATGTTATATTATCCCTCAGTGAATTAGGCTTATATTTCACATATTTCCACCTTAACGGAAGATTCCCACAGGAACGGGGCTGGGAACGGAAACCTAAAAACTACTGGACAGACTTATATATAAAAATGAATCGCAAAATGTGTTGGTAAGCGCATAACTCAACAACCAATTTGGCCAATTCTTTTTTTGTTGTGTTTGTTATTGTCAGGAGAAGGTTTTTAGGACATAAAAAATTTAGAAATTGATATTCCCACAGGAACGGGTTTGGGAACGGAAACTTAGAAACTACAAAACAGGTTTCTAAAAAGATTCGGGCATTAGGGGTGCTACATAATCCCCCTCCATCAGTAATTTAGACTATATTTCATACCTATAAACCCACGGGAACAGAAACGGGAACGATTGCCGAAACCTTTAAGTAACTTGACCGATTTAAAAAATTCTTTCAACTCTTGGATGTTACATTCATACTTAAGTGACATAGACTTATGAATGATTCCTGTCAAGGGTTGATCCCCATATTCCGACAGGAACGGGTTCGGGAATGGAAACTTAGAAACTACTGGACAGATTTCTATAACATTTCCTGCATTAGGATTGCTACATTATCCCCCTCCATTAGTAATTTAGACTATATTTCATCCCTATAAGCGATAACAGAAAATTCTTTCAACTCTAGGATGTTACATTATCCCTCAGTGACAATGACTTATAAATGGTCCCCGTCAAGGTTTGATCCCCATATTCCCACAGGAACGGGGTTGGAAACGGAAACTTAGAAACTACTAAACAGATTCCTAAAATTCTTTCGGCACTAGGAATGCTACATTATCCCCCTCCATGAGCAACCTAGCCACGGGAACAGAAACGGGAACGAGAACCGAAAGCTTATTCTTGCTTGACCGATTTCAAAAATTCTTTCATGGCATTATCCCTCAGTCACAATGACTTGTAAATGGTTCCTGTCAAGGTTTGTTCTCCATATTCCCACAGGAACGGGATTATAAAAAATTTCGCGGATATTCCTACAGGAACGGGTTTGGGAAAGGAAACTTAGAAACTACTTGACAGATTTCTATAACCCTTCCACTTCCTGCATTAGAATTGCTACATTATCCCCCTCAATTAGTAATTTAGGTTTTATTTCATCCCTTTAATCCCACGGGAAACGGAACGGGAACGAGAACGGGAACCTTAAAGTAACTTGACCGTTTTCAAAAATTCTGTCAGCTCTAGGTTCTAGGATGTTATATTATCCCTCAGTGAATTAGGCTTATATTTCACATATTTCCACCTTAACGGAAGATTCCCACAGGAACGGGGCTGGGAACGGAAACCTAAAAACTACTGGACAGACTTATATATAAAAATGAATCGCAAAATGTGTTGGTAAGCGCATAACTCAACAACGCCTTGACCAATTTGGCCAATTCTTTTTTTGTTGTGTTTGTTATTGTCAGGAGAAGGTTTTTAGGACATAAAAAATTTAGAAATTACTTGACAGATTTCTATAACCCTTCCACTTCCTGCATTAGAATTGCTACATTATCCCCCTCAATTAGTAATTTAGATTTTATTTCATCCCTTTAGTCCCACGGGAACAGAAACGGGAACGAGAACGGGAACCTTAAAGTAACTTGACCGTTTTCAAAAATTCTGTCAGCTCTAGGTTCTAGGATGTTATATTATCCCTCAGTGAATTACTGCGTGAACACAATGCATACGCATACGCATCGGAGCCGGAGCCGCGAGAACTGTCAAAATATTAAAAAGTAGCAAATCCATTGATGTGAACACAATGCATACGCAACGCACTACGCGCCGCAAGCCGCAGCCGGAAGAGTTGGCTAATTTTTAACTTTTACGTGCGTACTCAATAAAGTTGTTTTGATTTTAAAGGCGGTAGAAGATGGACGAGTCGGAAAAAATTATTGAAGCAGTGCGAAGCCGAGAGATGTTATGGAATTTGTGTAACAGAAATTATAAAAATGTTAAAATGAAAGCCAAGGAGTGGAAAAACATATCTGAGGAATTGAATTTTTAGTTTCATAATATCCTTCGGTTTTTCTGTTTTGGTACAATGGTCGTACCCACCATCTTCGCTTTTTTTCTTTGAAATATTGTAAAGCCAGATAACAAATCTGGATTACACCCATCAAAAAAACCATCTCTTCATTTTCTCTTTCCATTCTAGCTTTTATTTTATTTTCACAAACTCAAATTTGATATACTCGTAAATTAGATTTCATGCAGTCAGCTGACATCAATACAGACTTTATGTCAAAAAACACGTACGACGTCCAGCTGCATTGTGTGCAGTTTTTAAAAAACACGTACGACACAGTTTGACAGCTCTTTCAGCACCGGCTGCGTATTGCGTCTGCGGCTCCCATTGTGTTCACGCAGTTAGGCTTATATTTCACATATTTCCACCTTAACGGAAGATTCCCACAGGAACGGGGCTGGGAACGGAAACCTAAAAACTACTGGACAGATTTCAAAAATTCTTTCGGCACTGGGATGCCACATAATCCCTCAGTAACTTAGCGTAGATTTCATCCCAATAATCCCACGGCAACAGAAACAGGAATGAGCACGGGAGCTTTAAAACTACAGGCCCGAGCAACGCCAGGCGGCTCAGTTAATGAAATAACAAATAGTAAGATTATTGGATTGTTTGTTTTTGAGAACTCTTTTAATTTTCACTTGGTAAGAATAAAGATTTAAACTTTTTTTAGTTAAAAGTGTTACTTTTGCAATAATCCAAACTTTTTTTCATATGAAAAGACCGCTCATTGAATATGGGATATAGGGTTCGAAATCAAGTCGAAGTTCTTTGGTTATTATGTAATCAAGAAGAAACGAGTAAAGTAATAAGGACTCGAAGAAAATTTTAATTTTGGCTCAGACCAAATGAGGGTATTGTAAAACCACTTGGTGGTCTCTGTGACCATGTTGAACGGTGCAGATGCTGACACTTTGATGTACTCAAGAAGTGTCACGAGCTTCAGCATCGGGACGGGAACAACAACATTAGTGGGCACTTAGAAAATATTGGACCAATTCCCGAAAATGTTTGAATGATTCATTGCTCCTGAGTATTAAAGACTATATTTCCTTCCCATATTCTTTAGGGAACGGAAACGGTAATGGCGAAATAACCAAGAAACTGGAAAGTACTACAAAAATTCTTTCACTGTTAGAATGGTTTATTGTCCCTGAGCAATCTAAACAATATTTCATCGCCATTTTCCCACAGGAACGGGAACGGGATTAAAAAAAAACCACCTACTACCGATTTCAATGCGTATTTCACTTTTACAGTACTGGGCCGATTCCAAAAACTGTGTCATCGTTAGAGTGCTTAACTGTTCCTGAGTAACATAAACTATATTTCATCCCTATTATCCCACTAGAATGGACACTTGGAAACTACTTAACTAAACTTACTTAATTCGATTGACGTAGGGCCTGAGCAACGCCGGGCGGGTCAGCTAGTAGATAATAATTATATCGAACATAGCGCAAAACTTAAAATTTTTCACGCAACCTCAGCCTCCATTATGTTGTACGCGGCACAAGTTTGGGGTTACTCCCAAGTTGAAGAAGTTGAAAGGTTCCTAAGGTATTTCTTAAAACGCATTTTTAGATTACCGAGTTGCACCCCCAACTATATGCTACATCTGGAAACAACTGAACCACCGTTGTTCCTAAAGACCCTCAAGATGCACTTCGATTACGTAATCAAGGTGATGGAGATGGACGAAAGAAGGCTGCCGAATCTAGTGCTTAGAAAACTGTTAGCATCAAGAGGAAATCTGATCAGAAAGTGGGAACAGCTGGCTATTTGCGTAGGTGAAAACTTAAATTTGCTACCCGAAGTAAGTCCAACTGATTTGAGACTTAAGTTTAACATAATATTGGAAAAAATTAGCCACTCTACATATTCAAACTTTAAACAAGAGGCACAATCATCGCAGTATAGAATGATCTACAGCAAACTAAATTTGGATCTTAATGAAAGCACGTATTTTCTCAATCGCTACCGCATAAATATGATAAGTGTATTATTTAAAATTAGAGGTGAATTTTTAAATTTGAACTATATTCCGCATCGACCTGACCTCCCGATTCTATGCGAGCTCTGTAACTTCAAGGAGAGAGAAGATGTATATCACTTTGTTGCCAGATGTCCCATTTTGAAGGAGTTTCGAGTGAGGTACTTTCATGTAGCCTCGATGGATTGGAATGACACTTTGGATGTTTTGAATGGAAAGCTAGGCTGGATAACTTTGTATTATTATACAATTAATGCACTAAACTATAGGCAACGCATCCTCGAAGGAAACTTTTAAAGAAAAAAAAAAAAAAAAACAAATGAATTAAATATAAAATTATAAAATGCTTATTAAGCTTAAATAAATTGTCAATCTGGTAGACGGCCATTGGCCAAACCATATTAAACTTAAGTTTATCATCCTCCTCAACGGGTCTCCACCTTGCCGTGGTGAGGAGGCTTACGCTGGAAATCTCAAGCAGGACGGCTACGGTTAGATGCTCTTGAGCGGAAAATCAGCTACCAGCGAGGGTTTCGGGCAAACTAAGTGAGACCCACCCCTATGAAAATTTATGGAAAGAACACAAAAAAGCAACAAAAAAATAGCGGGGATATACGCTAAAATGTCAGCAGATGTCACGGCTGCTGGCTTGGGCTTTGCCTTACGATCTCAATATCGTAAGGAGAAGTCGCCAGTGACTAACTTTTCTTTTTCATTTTTTCTTTAGTTTGTTTGACGATCTTACTTATAATTTTGGATCTTTTTCTTTTTTCTTTTTCTTTTTTCGTTCTTTTCTTTTTCTTTTTCTTTTCCCATTTTCTTATAGATCCAACTTACAAAGTAATCGTAGTTCAACACAACAAAAAAGAAAAAGCTGATTATAAAATGAACAACCAAAAGAACGATAATGTTTCCAAGATGACCGAGGAAGAGGAAAATCTCCTCCTTGACCCATTCTCCAGCTTGGGTATGGAAGATGGAGCCAGTGGTGAGGCAATCATTGTTGATGACATCAGTGATGCCAGCTCCATAGCGGACTCCGACACCTCAAACCTATCGTGCGTGTCCAGGCGGAGTAAAATCTCCAACTGCAAGCGCACGGTCAAAAGGCTGGGGAAAGTTAACTGGAATGACATGACTGACATTGAACGGAAAAGACTCCACAACGCACGAGCCTTTTTAGACAGGGAGAACTTGGGAAAAGACGGGCCTACTGCTAGTCTAGCACCAAGCCCCCTGCAAGGTATGACCGACAAAACAGACAAGACGCACGACACACGAGCCTTTTCGGACAGGGAGAACTTGGGAAAAGACGGGCCTACTGCTAGTCTAGCACCAAGCCCCCTGCAAGGCATGACCGACAAAACTGACAAAACGCACGACACACGAGCCTTTTTGGATAGGGAGGGCTTGGGAAAGGATGGGCCAACTGCTAATCCAGCACCGAACCCTCTCCCCCTTCTTGGTAAGAGTGTTAAGACTTCGATGGGTCCGCCTGCTCCCTACGTTGATAAAATTCAGCCGAAGAAAAGGCCAACCCCATCGACGGCTGATGCGGAGACAAAAACGTTTACAGGACACAACACGAAGGACAGACAGACAGACCCTAAAGTACGGAAGCACAGCGGAACTTCTAACCCAGTGATGGGTAACGAAGTCTTTGCTGAGGGGAAGGAAGAACGGATGCGTGAAGGTAGTGTAGAAGGCCATAGCCCTCCGCAAGACCTGAACGTGACCGGGGAATCCAACCCCGAAAACCCGGCACTAAACAAAACGACGGACAGTCTGGCAACTGTCATCGACAGAAATGCCGGACAACGACGAGCTAAGGTCCTCAGCAACAACGAATTACTACGGAGACAAAGACGCAACGCGGAAAGGACCGTCAGACGCCTATCGAAGAAGAATCCCGAATCTTTGACGGTAAAGGCAAAAAGGGCGCTGGTCAGGTCCGAACAAAGACTACGGACAGTGACACCAACAGACATAACAAAACGAACTGGACAATACCCAACAGACAAAAAACAAGCTGGCTGCGAAGCAAATACTGAGACTGGCGAGGTGGCCTCCCTGCCCCTTGTCAAGACCGGTATACCGAGCTGCTCAAAAAGAGCAAGAAATGCCAGCTCCTCCCCAAATAACTCCTCACCCAACAGAATATCTAAGAGGATGAAGACCTCCTCAGTCCCTGCTACAAAGGGCCACCAGGTCGCTATCGCCGACTTTGGGAAACCCGACCGCAAACTGAGTGAAGACGAATGGCAGTTACTTGAACTAAGAATCCTGGAAGAGGTAAACGAGTCGATCGTTAAGAGTAGGCAACCGCCACTCTTCGGGGACCTCACTACCGTTCATGGTTTCAAGATGATGAACTGCGAGAATGAATGGACCCTTCAATGGCTCCAGGAATTTGTGAAAAAGACGGCAGCTCCCTGGCAGAATGCCGATTTACGGCTTGTGACTGCCAGTGAGATAAAAGACCTAAACCGACCAATAGGTAAACTGTTGGTCAGAGGCCCCGCTATTCCCCGCGATCGGCTGGAAAGGTACATCCTTTCATTAAATGCCGAACTTCTGAGCGACCAATGGAAGATCATGAAGGTGGAGAAAACGGAGGCAGGAACTGAAGTGATTGTGAGATTGAACCACAACTCCATACCACTTCTAAGACAGGTCAGCTTTAAAGTTCGCGTTGGCATTACCCGATGCAAGCTCAAGCTGATAGCTAGAAGCAAAAAACAGGTTAGTAAGGCGTTGTATATAAAGCAAAATATGTCATGGATTTGAAAATAATACAAATAAATCTCCAACACAGTAAAGCCGCCTCCGCCAACCTGGTCTACCTCATGGAGAGTAGACAAATTGATGTAGCCCTTATACAAGAACCTTGGATCGCAAGAGGAAGAATTAAGGGCCTACACTCCAAAGAACTCACGCTGTACAAATCAAATTTTGTCAGCCCAGACAGTAACCATAGAACATGCATAGTAGCTAGAAAACAGTTAAATCTCTTTCTTCTAACTACTTATAGCACAATAGACCAGACCGCGGTAAAGATGGAACGCGTAGGACTTCCATCACTAATTTTGGCTTCCATCTACATGCCACATGATGGAATTGAAGGACCACCAGCGGAGATCACTCACCAACTGGTAGAATACACAAGTAAGAGTAGACTAGATATTATTATGGGCTGCGACGCCAACGCACACCATGTGCAATGGGGAAGCACTGACACAAATTCTAGGGGGGAACTCTTATTTGAATTTATTTTAAGAAACAATCTTTTGGTTATCAATAGAGGCAACTCACCTACCTTTGTTACAAAAAACCGTAAAGAAGTACTTGACATTACCCTCACTAATAACTCGGACACTTGTCCAGTAGAACAGTGGAAAGTACTAGAAGAACTCTCTTTCTCAGACCATCGTCTGATAAATTTTATCACTCCCACTACAGATTGCCCAATCAAACCATTTCGTAATAATAGACGTACTGATTGGTCTACCTTTAGTAAGGAGGTGGACGATAACATAGATTCCCTTAATACAAATAGGAACCTTGAACCGCAAAGCCTTGATAAGTTGACTGCAGAACTCACAGGGATTCTGAGAAATGCCCTGGATAAAAGCTGTCCTCTGATCACAACGGTAAAAAAGAACAAAAAACCAATTTGGTGGAATAATGAGCTGAGCAGCATTAGGAAAGAAACTAGAAGACTTTTCAATGCTGCCAAACGGACCGGCTCCGAAATTGACTGGGAACATTACAAATCCAGCCAAAGGAAATTCAAAAATGAAACTCAACGAGCAAAACGCTGCTCATGGAGAAATTTTTGCAGTGAAATCGAGTGTACGAACAAATCGGCCAGACTACGGAAAATCCTCTCCAAGGAGACCATACCACTTGGTTCTCTGAGAAAACCGGATAACCACTGGACTGAATCCCCGGTCGAGAGTCTGGAACATCTGTTCGATTCGCACTTCCCTGGATGCAGCCCTATAGAGAACAGTGAAATAGAAAACACTATGTTTTCTAGACACGAAATCCCGGCAGATATCGTAACGGAAGAGAAGTTGGAATGGGCTATCAACTCCTTTTCACCTTTTAAATCCCCGGGTCACGATGGCATTTTCCCCATGATGCTGCAAAAAAGCAGCAGGAAAGTCATCCCACATCTAAAGAACATTTTTGAAAATAGCCTCATATGGGGCTACATTCCCAAAATATGGCGGGAAGTTAAAGTCGTTTTCATACCGAAAGCCGGCAAACCCAGCCATATAGAAGCAAAAGACTTCAGACCTATAAGTCTGACCTCTTTTATACTGAAAACGTTTGAAAGGCTACTTGATTTACACATCCGTAGTTGCCTGAAACCGGAAGTAATATCTACCTTTCAACATGCCTACACAAAAGGACGTAGTGTGGAAACAGCACTTCACTGTGTAGTAAGAACCATAGAAAAAACGCTGCTAGATAAAGAATACACACTGGCAGCTTTCCTGGACATTGAAGGAGCCTTCAACAATGTACAAAACAGTGCAATTGAAAAAGCCCTAAATGATCTAGAAGTAGAAGAAACAATCACAAATTGGATTATGTGCGTGCTAACAAAACGTCAGATCCACAGCGAACTGGGAGGTGCAAGCTTGAAAAAGTGTGTGTCACGAGGAACCCCACAAGGAGGTATTCTCTCACCCCTGCTCTGGATCCTAGTCATGAATGAGATCCTCGTAGCTCTCAAGCATGACGGCGTGAAAGTGGTTGCCTATGCCGATGATTTAGCTCTTCTGGCAACAGGGAAATTCCCTTCCACTATTAGCGCACAATTGAATTATACACTAACCAAGGTAAGCGCTTGGACAAAAAGATGCGGCCTTGCAGTTAACCCCCTGAAAACAGAGCTGGTACTCTTTACAAATAGAAGAAAAATACCTACTTTTGAGGTACCTAGACTAAACAAGATCCCCCTTAAGATCTCTGATCAAGCCAGATACCTGGGAGTGATCTTAGACAAAAAATTAAATTGGGGTCCCAATATACAAGAAAGATACAATAAATCTATGATAGCACTGTATTCGTGCAACAGGATTTTTGGCAAAAAATGGGGACCAAATCCCAAAATCATCCTGTGGATGTATACTGCCATTGTAAGACCTATCCTTTCTTATGGCAACTTGGTCTGGTGGAAAGCGCTGGAAAAATCCACGCATTTAAAAACCCTAACCAAAGTACAAAGATCAGCCTGTATTTGCGTAACTGGTGCAATGAGAACTACACCAACCGCGAGCTTGGAAGTAATCCTCAATCTCACACCTCTTGATCTCTATGTTCAAGAAGCGGCAGCAAACAGTGCACTTAGACTAAACCAGTGTAATGTCTGGAAAACTAGCCAAACAGGACACGCACAGATCTTATCGCGATACGCAGAAAACAACATCTGCACGGATTACATAACTCCATATATGGACTTTATAAAATCCTTCACAACTAGCTTCCCCAATAGACAGGATTGGGAGAATGAAACACCTTACTTGAACGAGACGTCTATATCAATCTATACCGACGGTTCAAAAATGGAAGCTGGAACAGGGGCAGGTTTCTTCTCAGAAGGCCTAAAACTTGCCTGTTCATTTAGACTTCCAAATCACAGCAGCGTCTTCCAAGCCGAGATCTTGGCAGTTACAAACGCTGCTAAACAGGTGTCCATGATGGCGCTATCACATGCTGATATCACTTTTTTCATTGATAGCCAAGCAGCAATAAAAGCGATTTCTGCCACTCTTGTCAAATCGAAGCTTGTCTCTTGCTGTCGCGAAGAGCTAAAGGTTCTTGGCACGCAGCATAACGTTAGACTCTGCTGGGTCCCCGGTCATAGTGGTATACCGGGAAACGAAAAAGCGGACGAACTAGCGAGAAAAGGATCAACACTTGACCCTTCTCTCATTGATAAATCGATCAGGATTCCACCCTGTGAAATGAAACAGATCATTGGTAACAAAATAAAGCAAAAATCCAATGAAAGATGGGAATGCCTAGACTCCTGTGTTACTTCCAGGAAACTATGGCCGAAATATGATAAGAAAGAATCTGGAAAGCTGCTATCATTGAATAGACCTTCACTGCGAATGCTTGTCAGTATCATAACTGGACATAACCTACTAGGTTATCACAAAAAGAAAATGGGTCTTTGCACCGATGACCTATGCAGAGGATGCAATGACGAAGACGAGCACGAAGACACAAGTCACTTCCTTTGTCAATGCCCAGCACTCTGTCATACTAGGAAAAAATTTCTAGGAAATTACTTTTTAAATGAACTAGAAGAATTATCAGACGCTCCAAAAAGCAGCCTGTTAAACTTCACCAAGGCCACAAAATGGTTAAATACCGAACAGACATAAAATCATAGGTTTCTAGGACGTTACAATACGTCAGGGTATCACAACGGATCTACATTGATCTAAGTGTGACGGAAATAAGACCAACCGTCAGCCCATTTTACCTAACCTAACCTAAGTTTATCATATTGTGTATTTTAAAGCAGTTTTAAATAAAGTTTTTTCAACTAACTAACTCAACTAACTTATCTTGCTTGTATCCAAATTCAATTTTGAGTAGTTATCTCTAGATACGGATGAACGAGCTTCTTCTATGAATGATTCATGTATCTTTTCATCTAGTACATTAAGAATGGTATATAGTTTATTTTTCATCTGCTGAGAGTCTCCTATTTCTAAATGTAGAGGACAATCCGTTCTCTCGGCCAGTTCCTTCCATTGTTCGAAGCAAGCTTATTTTTCCAGTGCAATTGTTGCTACAATCTTAGGTAGTCGTGTTGGTTTCATATTCAGAACTTTAAGGATATAGTCGAAGTGGAGTTTCAGAGTCGTGATGTACACTGGTGGGAGTCCTGTCTCAATGTGCAGCATATACGTGGGTGTTGTCATAGGAAGGAACAATATTCTTTTCAGAAAAAATCGCAGCAGCTGTTCCACAGAGTCATTTTGTTGGTATCCCCAATCCCCATACCTGTGCTGCATACAATAGAATCGCTCTGGCTGTTGATTCAAAGATCTGGTACTTTGCTCGTAGACTGATGTTTTTGTTTTGCATACATGTTTTTCAGGTCGTGTTTATAGCTGTTTTCGCGTTATTGAGTTTTTCATCTAAATGCACCTTCATGTTGTTATTTGAGGTTAATGTTAGTCCAAGATATTTATAGCGCTCAACTATCTCAACTGGTTCTCTTTCGTACCTCCACACATAATTTCCATGTCTCTGCCTCTTTCCTCTGCCGAAGACCATTATTTGGGATTTACTCCGATTTACTGTGAGATTCCAAGTTTTGCAATATTTTTCGAGTTTAGTGATCATCATCTGGAGTTGAATTTGAGTATCAGCTAGAAGTACGATGTCATCTGCATACATCAACACTTTTATTCTAAGGTCACGCATTTCAATTCCCCCATTTAAATATGTCACTATATCGTTCAAGAACAAAGTGAATAACAGCGTACTCAGTGTGCATCCTTGTTTTAGCCCTGTGGATGTTGTAAATGATTCTGACATAGTACTCCCATCCCAAACTTTTGCTACACAGTTATTATACAGCTTTTTCTAAGTTTTCAACACATTGGTAGGTATTCCTAAAGCAGAAAGTTTAAAAAACATTAGATCTCGATCAACGCTATCAAAGGCAGCCTTAAAATCTACAAAGTAGGCATATATATTTGAACCTTGAGCCCGGTTAATATCGATGAGAGTGCTGAGGGTAAAAATTTGGTCTACAGTAGCGTACCCATGCCAAAAACCTGCTTGGCACTCGCTAAGTATGTCATTTTTATTAACCCAGTTCGACAACCTTTTAAACAGGATACTTCCAAAAACCTTACGAACCGTATTCAGCAATGAGATTCCTCTATAATTTTCGGCCAAGTTTCGGGTTCCTTTTTTGAAAACAGGTAGAATAACAGCTGCGTCAAAACTCGGCGGTATACTTTCTTCACTCTCATACAGATTGTTAAAAAGCTGTAGAAGGAGGGTTGCGAACTCCTCGGTGCAGTACTTATAGAACTCGTGTGGTATGAGATCTTCCCCCGGTGCTTTGGATTCCTTCAACTCATTCAGTACTGTTTTAAGCTCTGTTATTGTGAAAGGTTGGTTCATCTCTTGATTTTTTACAGTTTTCACAGTATTAAAATGAAGGTGCCGTTCTTTCTATGTTAAGCAAGGAGTAGAAGTGTGTTTTTAGATAGGATGCCGGTAAGTTTAACCCTATTTTCAGCTTCGTTCCATTAATGTATCTAACTACTTTCCAAAACTCTTTCACGTTCCTACTTTCTATAATCACTTGTACTTTTTCTTCGTGATACTGGATTTCTTTGATATACAGATTGCTTTAAAACATGCATTCACTTTTGCGTATTCTAGTCTGAAAAACGGAGTGTTGAATTTTCTAAATAGCTTTAAGAACGAAAACTTTGGTAAACAGTAGTCAATCACTGAACATGAGTTACCTCTGATAAATGTATATTCTCCTTTATGATCACTTTTAGATCTACCGTTCAAAACAATAAAATTGTATGTTTCTGCGAAGTCTAGAATAGTTTTTCCTTTTCTGTCGGCATGGTAGTCCGTCCTTCCCGACGATCAGTCACCTTGTCGCGGTGGGGGGGCTTAATTAGTTTATTTGAACCGAGCTCAATGCCGAAAGGTGGTCGAAGGATGGGGAAAATGATTGAAAACTAAGAATTGATCAAAAAACAGTATGGAAGATAACCCAAAGGATTTTTATTCTACAGGTGGCAATCGTCAAAGCGAAAATCCACCCGTAGTCTTCACTACGGCAGGGGCACGGATTCTGGAGGCCCCATCTGACATACAAACGCACACCTTTACTGGTGGATACACGCGAGTCGAAGGTACCGTAACCGATGACTCCTGCAGTTCTCTCCATGAAGCTCTTCGTGGTCTGAACTGGAAAGATGAAGAAGGCAGCTCGGAGGTATTACCTCCAAAGCTAATCTCTCATCCGGGCTTAGCTGTTGACCAGAGCGGTGCTATCACCGGACTAAGTGAAGCTGAACAAGTGGATCCCACTCCAACGATGACACCCTCTGGAGAGCAGCTTTCCAAGCGCCAACAAAAGCTGGAGAGAAGGCGAGCGGCAAAGGCTCAATGCAAAGAGGACACCAGGGTGGCCGAAGTCATTGAATTATGTTGCAAACCTTTTGTGACGGCGGCGAAAAGGGACAGGTCGGAAGAGGTCTCACCCACCAATTCAGGACGGTCTCCTGTAACCGAAGTCACCCCAACTTCTGCAAACGCGAACAGGGTCAAAAGGAAGAAGGTTTCCGGAAGCTCTGCAAATCTTCCTGTTGGTCTAACTGGAAAGTCGGTGAATGAAACTGAAGGAACAGGTCGCAAGGCTTGCGAATTCGGTCCACGGACACTGGCTGGAAAGGACGAAGCCGGCATGGTTAAAACTCCTGGAGGTCCAACCGAAACGTTGGTGAATGAAACCGAGACTGGTAGTCAGTCTGGTCCACGGACACTGACCGGACGGGATAAAGCCTCGAAAGGAGCAAAATCCGTCGCACAGCGAAATAAAAGACAGCTGCCCTATTAAAGAGCGGCTGTCTCGCTTTTCAAAGTGCGTATATGTAAGGCTGGCAATGACAACAGCATGACCATCATAGAGCGCAAGCACTGTGGGAGCTGGCTATGGCAGAGAGTACGCAGATCCAGTCTGAGGGATGTTGTTTGGAAGACGGAACCTTTTTGGTCGAGTGTTCTAATCAGCAGACCGCTGACTGGCTACGTGCCTCTGTGCCCAAAATTCCACCCCTCCTAAATTCCTCTTTTGAAATTTACAGGGTGCCAGTTTTGACAAAAGCCATCTGCTTTATCCCGGGGCAACTCAGGAAAACTGAAGATGTGCTACAACGCCTCGTTACCCAGAATGATGGTATCGACACTACGAAGTGGAAAGTTCACTACCACAAGAAGGCTACAAATCGGGATGGTGAAGACGGTTCTTACCTTGTTGTGGGAGTAGATCAAGTTTCAGTGGCTATCATCAAGGCTAGGTACGACTCCCGTCTGCATTTTCATCTTGGAAGGATTTATTTCCGACTTAATTCCAATCGGTGAAAATGATGGATGGATTACTAGTATTTATCAATGATAATAACTCAGATAAACCTTCAACATTCTAAGGCTGCTACTGCACTCCTATGTAGCAGGCTTTCCGTGTTGAATACAAAAACTCACCTCGTAGCAATCCAAGAGCCATGGACCTGGAAGGGCCGAGTTCTTGGTCTTGGAGGGCTACGAGGGTTCAATATTCTCTATGACGAACGGTCTGACTTACCCCGGACCTGTCTCATCATACCGAGCTCTTTTGCAGCAACTAAACTTGACCACTTCTGTGGCCAAGACCTGGTTGCGGCTATGATAAACTACGAAACGAACGGTGAGTGGAAAACTTTCGTCGTTGCGTCAGTTTATTTTCCCTGGAACTCCATTCTTCCCCCTCCCTCAAGACAGGTTGTGGATTTGGTGGAGTTTTGTGAAAACCGGAAGTTGGGGCTTATCATGTGCTGTGATGCAAACGCTCAAAACATAGTTTGGGGCAGCGTCAAATGCAACATGAGAGGCAACCATCTTCTTAATTACATTCTGTCTTCTGTCTTAGACATTAACAATGTTGGTAATACGCCAACTTTTGTTACGGCTATACGACAGGACGTAATTGACTTGACACTATCTAACAGATATGCCAAGGAGATTACCAACTGGAAAGTATTGCTGGACGTGTCACTCTCAGACCACAGATACATTCAATTCCATGTAGCAAATGTGATTCCCACTCCTTGAGTTACAAGAAATCCCAGAAAAACTAACTGGACACTTTTCAACGATGAGCTCGGTAATTTCGTCAAAACTCTACCTAAGCTCTCAACATCACAAAAAGTGGAAGATGCCGTTCTAGAAGTGAATTGTGCCCTTACAAGTAGCTTCGAGCTGGCATGTCCAGCTAGACAATTACCTAGTAGATCTATGGTTCCGTGGTGGAACAATGAACTTCAGAAACTTCGCAGGGAAACCAGAAGTATTCTGAATAGGTCCCTCAAGACCAAATCAGATGTCGACTGGAACCTGTATCGATCTAAACAGAAGGACTTTAAAAGCTTAATTCGAAGATCAAAGAATGCATCTTACAAAGAATTCTGTGAAAGTATAGAAACACTCAGTGAAACTAGTCGACTTACTAAAGCCCTTAAAAGGAGCAAGGTAAACAAACTAGAAACGCTCAGGAAATCAGACGGTTCCTATACCGAGTCCAAAGCAGAGACACTCAGTCTTATGCTGGAAACTCATTTTCCAGGAAACCAGATAACAATCGGACCACAGCAATCTATCTCCCTTAGATCAGGTGAATCCGATAAAGCCACTCGACTAAGCTGGTACACGTCATCGTTAGTTGTTACCGACGAAGCCATCAAATATGCCGTGGCATCTTTTGACAGTTTCAAGTCACCTGGCACTGACGGTGTTTACCCAGCTATGTTGCAGGAAAGTATAAACCTTTTGCTTCCTACTTTGAAAAATATTTTCACTGGTAGTTTAGCCCTAGCGTATATACCAACTCCATGGCAGAGTGTTAGAGTCGCCTTCATACCAAAAATTGGTAAACAAGACTACTCACTCGCCAAGAGCTTTAGACCCATCAGTCTAACCTCCTTTCTGCTTAAGACGCTGGAAAGAATGGTTGAGATTTACATTCGTAAAACCTCACTCCAATTACACCCTCTGTCTCAGATGCAACATGCTTACCAAAGAGGAAAATCTTGCGAGACCGCACTTCAAAATCTTGTCAGCAGGATTGAATGCGCGCTTGACAGGAAAGAATTTGCGGTAGGCATTTTCATTGACATTCAAGGTGCTTTTGACAATGCTAGCTTCGATGGTATGTATGTGCCATGCTGCCAGAGAACACGGTGTGGACGAGTCATTAGTGTTGTGGATTAAAGCAATGCTAATGAAGAGAACCGTAATCGCTGAGGCTGAGTGTGGACAATATGTTGCAACGGGAGTGAATAAGGGCTGCCCACAAGGTGGCGTTTTATCTCCTCTTCTGTGGTGCATGTTGATCGACTCTCTACTCGTAATGCTCAATGGTTCCAACGTTCATGCCCAAGCATATGCAGACGACGTCGCCGTGCTCTCGATTGGCTCCAGCCTCCAAGCTGTCTGTTCCCGAGCACAGGCTGCGCTTTATATGATTGACACCTGGTGTGTTAGAAACGGTCTCTCCGTCAATCCTCTTAAAACCGAGGTTGTCCTCTTCACGAGACGTTGAAAATTGACTGGTTTGACCCAACTTACGCTTAAGGGCGTCAACATTCCTTTTTCAAATGAAGTCAAACATCTTGGAGTAATCCTGGATAACAAACTTCTTTGTTCAAAACATGTCGAGTCTAAAACTACTAAAGCACTGTCAGTTTTCTGGCAATGCAAAGGAGCCTTTGGCAAGACATGGGGTCTTTCACCGAAAATGGTCCTTTGGATCTATACGGCTATGATAAGACCAATCATCTCCTATGCGTCAGTTGTTTGGTGGAATAAGCTCTCGCGTAAATACGTTATTGCCTCGTTTGCCAAACTTCAAAGAACAATTTGTCTAGGTGTTACGGGGGCCTTCCCCAGCACACCGGGAGCTGCTCTCGACGCACTGTTGAATCTTCCTCCCCTTGATACCTACATCATGGGGTGTACTCTCAAGACCATTTCTCGTTTAAAACGATGTGGTCTCTGGCACAATTCGCACTGGAGCTTTGAGGAACTCGCAAGCAGCATATCTTTTGACTCACGTCTAATGGATATGCCGTCTGACACGATGATTCCAAGGCTCAAACTGCGTCAAAATTACTCAGTCAACTTTCCTTCGGTTCAGGACTGGTTCTCTCCAGAATCTGAGCCTGGAAAGAACTGTTATCGTATCTTCACAGATGGCTCCAAAACCGACGAGGGTTCTGGTGCTGGTGCCTTTGTTGAGAACGACGACATACGACTGCACTCATCTTTGGGATCATACGCATCCGTTTTCCAAGCGGAGGCTTATGCTATCCTAATGGCCTTGAGCCACGTAACGAACAATGGATGGACGGGGAGAAGTATCTGTGTTTGCAGCGACAGCCAAGCTGTGCTTAAGGCCCTTCTCAACCCTCTAACCACTTCGAAAGTGATCCAGGAATGCAAAAATTCTCTGAATGCGATCGGAAGATCAAATTCCTTGAGTCTCATTTGGGTTCCGGCCCATCACGGCATAACTGGAAATGAGATCGCCGATGAACTCGCTAGGCAGGGATCTCATACAGCTTTTTCAGGACCTGAACCGTCGCTAGGTCTGCCAGCGTCCTCAGTGAGAGCTTCAATCAACGATTGGATCTGTGAAGAGCAAAATCGTAGATGGCATGCCTCCATTGGATGCAGGCAAACCAAGCGTATGCTCCCCAACGTTAGTAAGAAGACTGCAACATTTTTGCTATCTCGTAGCAGAAAAGACTGTAGAAAGCTTATTGGCGTTGCCAGCGGGCACTTCTCTTTCAAGCATTTAAACGTGTTAGGCTTAAGTGACACCACACTCTGTGAATCTTGTGGAGAAGATGAGGACACCGCAGAGCACTTCCTCTGTGAATGTCCTGCTTTTTCTCGCATGAGGTTACAGATACTCGGCGCAGACATGGTGAGAGCTGGTAACTTAGGCTCCTTATCATGGCAGCGTCTTTTGGCTTTTCTCCGAACATCTGGAAAGCTATAACAAATAGAAGGTTGCTATCTGGTTGTACAATGGACCGGTATTTAGGTCTGAGTGCTCCAGATGGTATTTTAAAAACCTCCAACAAAAAAAAAAAAAAAAAAATGGTAGTCCGTGATCTTGAAAAAAGCCCTGTTCGTCTGCTATCCTTGCGTTAAGATCTCCTATAAGAATCAACTTTGCATTTTGCTTACAATAAATGACGTCATTTAGTGTGTTGAAATTTTCCTCCCAGTGGTTTGCAATTTATGTACGCCAGGATTATATAATATTTAACATTTCCCGCATCCACATTGGGTATGGTATAATCTGATAAATTTTCAAATTTCATTACATCTTTATAAATTTTTTTGTACCCGTAAATACATCCTCCGCTTGCTCGTCCAAACTTTTTAGTCCTAACTGCTTCTTCCATTCTAGTTCATATTCTTTAAACTGACCATAAAATAATTCATAATGTTCTTTTAGCAAAAAGGTTTCGAACAAAAAAAATACATCATATCTCTTTATAAAGTTAAAAAAGTTCGAGAATATCAATTTACTTTTTAATCCATTTATGTTGTAACTTAGTATATCTATAAATTTTGTGTTAGGATAATTATTACTAAACGACTGACAGACGGCAAAATTTTAGTTTTTATTTACGTTTTGTTGGGTCAACCCTGGTATTTTCGATTTGTGTTGTTGTTTATGTGAGTATGTAGATGGCGTCGCAGTCTCCAGGGGGATGAGTTGTTGTTTATTTTTATTTCTGTCACCGTTGACAGCAAGTTCCACAATGTCACATCTCATGTCGGAGAGATGTCGAAACCGTGGTCGAGGACGGTGGTGTTTGGGTGGACACAACCGTCCTATTTTAAAACATAAACCGTAACATTAACTGTTAATCTAAACTGTAAAGTGTAAAACTGTGGCCGATACCGCACGTTTTTTTTTAGTAACTACTACCGAGTTGTAAATTCAACCCGAGCAACTGAAACCTCAAAACGAGGATTAAAACCCAAACTAATACAGGCAAGTTCCTGGTTAGATCCATCCTGGACTCTAGGCTGTGAGTTCACGCCTAGTAAAATACAGCCCCACATGGGCTCACCAACTTCATCAACCTGCGATGAAAAAAAAAGACACTGAAGACGATGACGATAGTCATAAAGTCGGCGTTGGACCTCCAATATTCAAGCTTCATCAAGCAGCAACGTAAAACGTCGGACCCGAAGGTCAAACTACATATAAAAAGTTATTCCAAATCAATTTTTGCGAATTTTTCTCAGAGATTAAGAAAAGTGTATTAAAAGTGTCAAGAACTGCAATGTAAATTTCGATATCAAAATTTTGCTATTTGCCTGCCAAAATGACAAAACATAAATGTTAATTACAATACAACAAGCACTAAGTGATATCTAACTGAATAAGTATCTAAAATCTCAAAAAAGAAATACATAAAAGAAAGGAAAAAAAAGTGATTTCTCATTAAAATTTCCAATTAGTAAGAAATGTGTATTAAAAGTACTTATCAAGAATTGTAATGTAAATTTTAATATCAAATCTTTGCTATTTGCCTTCCAAAATGACAAAACATAAATGTTAATTTCAATACAACACGTAAGTGATATCAAACTGAATATCTAAATTCTCAAAAAAAGAAAAATATCTATAAAAGAAAGGAAAAAAAAAGTGATTTCTCATTAAAAAATCCTAATAGTGCAAATGCATGATAATTGTTAAACAGAGCGCTCTCGCTTTTAAAATTATTTAAGTTAATAGTATACAGAAGAAACGTTCGTTTCAAGTAAATCGGCAAATGCCTATGAACAAGAGCAGGACAAATATTTCAAAGCAACTGACAGCCACGAGGCTAACCATTAAAACGTGTTCTTTCTTTCTTTTGATCATTTATTTGATATTTAATATAAGATAGAATTAAGTTAGGTTAAGACATATTGTAGATACACACAAGTGTCAAAAGAAAAAGACACACGAAAACCAAACATAGCTCCTGAGCAAGAGCAGAACAAACATAAAAAGCAACTGTCAGCCAAGTGGCGAAACTATTAAAAGCAAAAGTAGTGAGCAGGCAATACATAATAGCCGCGATATTCAACAAAAACCTAGTATATAATAAAACGTAATTGTAATTGTACACCAGAAAAAGACTCAATAAAAAACTAACTAACTAACACATCTCATGTCAGGAAAAATTGTTTGTCATACTACAAAACCATTTTCGTTTCCACATCTAAGTCCAAGCTCTGTGCTCCACGTAAAAGATTTTCCTAAATAAATATTTTATCATCTCTTAAATGCGTTTTAATTCCTGGTCGCTCTGTGGAAAGTGTTTTCTTGAGCAATATTAACTTTGTACGTTTGCTACGCACCGAAGTCGGGTAGTCTTTATGAACGCTTATTCTGGTCCCTCTTAATTTAGATGAATTTTTAAAAATATTGATAACATCGGAACTGTGTTTCAATGTGACAATCAAGTGGTTCATTTTGTTGTTTTTGCTATGAGTCAAACGTACTGATTCAACTTTATTTTCCGATTCATCGGTTATATTTTGGCAAATTTCTTTGGCTTGTTTTAAAGGATTATAGTAGGGGAGCCCGAGCCGCTAAATTTGCAGTTACTAAAGCGTCATGGGGACTTATTGGATTGTGAAGTTTACGTTCTAAAACGAAAAAAAGTGTATGGCAGTTTTTCATTTCAGTGGGGCGATGGGCGTGTATGAGCTTTTGAAAATGTAAAAAAAAACAGTTAAATTGAAATACTCGAGCGCGTCAGATTTTCATAGAGTATACGCGCTTTGTCTTTCTGATAACGGATATATATTAATCTGACGATTGACTGGGGGCAAATGGGCGTAAAGAGAGGTTAAAAAAAATAAAAAAATAAAGTTATTCGAGCGTGTCAGATTTTCAAAGTGAATGTTAAGTGTACTCTAAAAAGTGTATATTTCAATAATCTGACAATTTGAGTGGGGCGATCAGTCATGGCTGATTTTTAAAAATGTAAAAAAAACACGTGACCTTGAAATACTCGAGCGCGTCAGATTTTTATACAGAGTGATCAACTTGATGTCTTCGTCCTCCAGGATGATAATCTGACAGTTATATGGGGGCGTACTCTTAGTCTGACAATTTTAAAGTAACAGTTCTTTGTTGTTTCTATTTTTTGTTACTGGATGTCAAAAAATATGTGCAAATATTATGTATTTAAAAATTTTGTATTGAAATTTTGTTGAAAATACTTTAAAAAAAAATGCTGAAAGTTTGAGCCCTTAATATTAATTTTAAGTGCTCGATCAAGAGGTGTGAAGATTTTCCATTGAAAATACACGGAAACTCTGATTTTTTATTTTTAAATTTCTAAAACTCAGCGGCATTTTATGGGATCGCTTTAACCGAAGATGTTTTTTCCTCAAAATTGAAAGCTCTACAAAAATGTTCTTTTTGGCAAAGTCGTTACTCATACCGGGAAGGTGGTACGGGCCACTTAACCAGATTTTTGCATAAAATTCACGTTTTGTCGCAGTTATCTCGAAAATAACAAAAGCTACAGAAAAATTGTAAATTACAAACTTGTAGAGAATTTAGTTTTCTACAAAAAAAGTCTCATGGACCAATTGCTAATATCAATATTAACCGAGATATTAGCCATCATATATTATACATTTCACTGACGATTTTACCTCAATCGCCCCAACCAAAATGTCAGATTATATGTTTTCTGTAATCCTGATAAAATTACCTTCAAAATAAAAAAAAAATTAATCGCGCTCGAGTATTTCGAAACATCGATTTTTTTTTACATCTTTGTGACTCGCCTACTTACGAAGGCCCCGCTGAAATTGTCAGATTATTGAAATATACACTCTTCTCGATGTAATCAACCTACCATCTTTTAATCTGACGCGCTCGAGTATTTCCGATGATCGACTTTTTTTTACTAATCTGACGGGCTGCTCTCAGCGAACGCCCCAACATTTAGGTTTAATATATGGTAGGAGTACATAACATGGTGCAAGGTTTCTCCCCATATGATTTTCTGACGCGCTCGAGTAACGCGCGAAATCCCCTCTTGGGCTCCCCTACTATTAACAGTCTCTTGGCTTGGCAAATGAACGACGATATTCTTTTCGTTAGACTTCTGAATCATACGTTCGATCTGCATCTCAAGATTAACACATCTCTCCTCTGTCTGGGCAATTTTTTGTTCAAGTGCCTGCTGTCTTTCACTAAAAACCGCCATTTTGATCGTCAGTCCGTCCAAATCTTCCTTTGTAGCAACTTTTTGCAAATGATCTGCTAATTTTTTATCCAGAAGTCGGCTTAAATCGTCAATGGACATGTTACTGACTGCCATGTTTGTGAATTGCAATCTTTTGTTTTCAGGGAATGCGTCTGGGGAAATTTCTCCGATGTTTCGTTTATTCATGAATGTATATAAGTAAATATTTAGAACTCTTTTGCCGTCGGCCTTTGGCAAGTAATTTTGATTTTGTATCCTAACTCAAAAGGGACGTACTTATTGTGGTGGTGTTATATATACCGCACTTTTCACTTTTTGCGCTACCAATTGACTTTTATTTTCTGTTTTATTTATTTAATTATAAGAAATACAGGGACTTATTTAAAAAGCGACTGTCTATTTCAGCTGTCAAACTGTCACTCTCTATTATGCATAGTCTGTTTTGAAAGGTAAACTTTTTTTTTAAAGAACAGTGTTTTGTTTCTAACGAAAGCTAACGCATTGCATTGATGCCGTTTCTTTTGTTTGTTTGAGTCAATGAAACGAAAGTCAATGCCCAATGTCGGTTTTTTTTAGTGTTTACTTTTCCTGTTCTGATTTTAAGCATTCCGTTTACATTTTATGTCGGTGGCGGGATAGAAATGCTGTAATAGGGTCCGTCTCCTTGTCCTTAGCTACCTCTCCATCAATATTCAGCCAAATCGGTTCAGCCGTTCTTGAGTTATAAAATTTGAAAGAAATTTTGAAATTATCTAAAAAATTTATAAAGTTTGCGTTCCCAATCACGTTAGCGTATCATCCTAAATTCAAAAGAATTTTTGAAATCGGTCAAGTAGTTTTGAGGTTCATGTTTTCGTTCCCGTAGGAATAAAGGGATGAATTATAATCTAAGTTACTGAGGGATAATGTATCATCCCAATTCTGAAAGAATTTGTGAAATATGTCCAGTAGTATCTAGGTTTCCACTTCCAATCCCGTTCCCGGATAAAGAAATATATAGCTGAGCCTTCTGACTTTGCCCGGGTCCCTAGGGAATATGAGGATGAAATAATTTATGTTAATGAGGGATAATTTACCATCTTAAAGTACAACAAAACATTTTTGAAATAGGTCATACGGTTTTAAGGTTCCCGTTTCTGTTCCCATGAGAATATATGGATGAAATATAATCTATGCTACTGACGGTTTAAGTTCCCATTCCCATAGGAATGTAGGGATTAAAAGTCCGTCCTCTGGTCCTTGGCTACCTCTACACAAATTTTCAGAAAAATCCGTTCAGCCGTTCTTGAGTTATGAATAGTGTAACTACCACGACTTTCTTTTGTATATATAGATACTAGCTGACCCGGCCACGCGCTGCTGTTTGTAAAAAAAAATATGGTGACCTAAATGACACATTTTTTACTGCCGTAACTCCTTAATACAGTGAAACTATTATTTATTAACTATGGGTTTTGAAGGGGAAGAGCTTTGATTAAAACTTTCGTACAGTTGATGAATAGAAAAGAATTAATTTTAAGACTTAATTTTATTTTTATTCAAATTTGTAACAGATGAAAGTTGTTAGTAAATAACATCTGACACGTACATTTATGAATTATAAATACTTTTAATTTGAATTCTATTTAACACTGATCGGTGCGTAAAATTTTCGGTAAACCTAACTTTTCCTTACACAAATAGATTTGACGGTTTCCCTACACGCGAACATTCAACATAAAAGAAGGATTTTCTTAAAGTAAACCACAAAGACATTGTTAGGCCTTGAGGCTTATTTATAGATATGGAAAAAGCTAAACGAATTGGAAACTGTAGCCTTCTGAAGAGTATGGTAGAATCTGACGGTATCATTGGAATACGTGGCAACAGGACAACTTTTCCGGTGATCTTTTTAATGACCAAGCGTTTACCGTTGCATAATTGATGTTGATTAAAATTACGTAGCTCTCGATTTTAAGAGGGATCTGCATCAGAATGCACCATTACTATCACCTGTCAGTTCGATGGGCACTATTTCTTTCCAATGGCAACGAAAAACTTAATTCTTTTATGGAAATCCTAATTTACAAATGGAGAACCACATTATACTTTAGGCTCAACAACACGTTGTGCTATTAAATTGAGGCTTATTTGACACGATTGTAGGTTTAATGTAGCAGCGTCATCTAATGATTACTTACTCATTTCAGTCAATCCAGTTAATATCAAATGACACGTTTGTAGGTTTAACCTTTGAGTTTGTATGTATAGAGGAACCAGGCTATCGTTAAGTCGTCGATAGGTATCACCAGGTAAATCAAATCGACATTTGAAATTACAGAGCAACAGCTTTCTTGTGCATTTTTCCATTTCCATGGCACTGCCTTTTTTAAGTCAAATTTATGTGGAGAGCATTCCCAAAAAAGAATGGATCCTCTATGTACTGAGCTAAACTGAATGGTTTAGCATAGCAGCGCCATCTATATATTACTTACTCAATCCAGTCAACAGATATCGCCATCTATTAAAATCGTTTGGAACTGACAGATAATTGTGAATTTCAAACAAAAAATTTTCAATAAAAAAGTATTGCGACTATATATTAAGATGTAAGCTATCCTATCTTTTAAGTTGGACCAAACTGCACACTGTATGCAAATTTCATTAACATCGGCTAAGTAGTTTAGGAGTCCATCGCGGACAAACATCGTGACACGTAATTTATATATATTAAGATAACAAATTTTTTTAAAAGCACCCACTGAGTGGGACTGAAGGATAGTAGAGATAGTAGGCAACGTAAGGGTCACTTAGGCGAGTACAGTGACATGGTAGGGTGGGTAGAGGAGATTTCTCGCAAGTGTCTAAAAAAACATCTAATTGGCAACAAAGACTGGTATGAGTTTTTGGATACGGGTTATAGGGGTCAAGTCCCACACCCATTGACGAGCAGGAGCCGGAAAAGCATGCCAGCGTAACCCCGACGACCAAAAATGGCCCGTAACAATTTCTTAGGTTGTGGTATATGATATCAAATTGACAAATGGTTAGTGTTCATCATTGTATATAGAAACTATAGTATTATTATGTAGACTTTTTGACTGATAGCGAACCTATTTACTCCTGTCCAACTTAGCAGTCTCCGTTCCAAGCCATTGTTGCGGTGTATTTTACCACAACAAGTTAAACCTTTACTTTTCTTCCTCTTCCCATTTCACCCCTCCTTTTGTTGTGGCTTCAAGGTGCTGGCAGAGTACAAAGCAAACCTAGTCCATCAGCTAGTGGTGTACTTCAAAGCATTTTGGAAAAGCAACCCAAATAGGTACCCCTTCATTGAGCCAGTGGACGGCTGGAGACTCAAGCAGCAGCGTTAATAAGAACCAGGAAGGTTCTGGAGGTAGTCCATCGCAACAGCAGCAGCAGCAGGTTACTAACAACCTAATATTTTTACAATAAGGTAGAGATATGGCTACCCACCTTTAACACACTGATATATATCAGTGATCTTCGGAATTTGGCATTTGAAGCCTTTTCAATATAAAAGGCCAAGAGCCCAACGTAATGGCTGAGTGCCCACCTTAAAGACCGAGTGCCCAACCTAAAGTGCTGTACCTTAAAAAGAAATGACTCTTTACAGAATTATCCCCATTCCCCCAAATCTGCGCGAAGGGTCACCGAAGTAGTTTAGTAGTTTTCGCGAAAAATGACGAATCCTCGTTAACTGAATCCTAGCTTAAATAGTTTTCTTGCACAGTGTAACTTGGGTCGGTTGGGCCGAGGGAATTTGTTTAAAGAAATAGTTTTTCAATTTTCTATTCTGGAATGGATTGAAATGGAACAGGTCTGGATTCGTTCATTCAGGCAAGTTGTTGCGAATCTCTAACGACCAAGAGATTCACAACGAAATTGTTTAGAAGAGAGCGATGGATGCGTTTCGCCTACGGCGCAGACTCCAGCGAATTTGCTGAGAGTATTGCAGATACCCCGTGACGAACCTCTACGACTCTGATTGGTTGAAGTGAGTGGAATTTGCTGAATGCGCCGATGAACGAAGAGACCGCCAAGAAGATGGCACTTCTTGGTTGACCTCTGAAAAGGACATAGTGCCAGAAAGTTTAGAAGATTTAAAAAGTGTTCGGAAATTTTAAAAATCGAGTGATTTCATTTAATTGCAAAAAGTGCAAATTGAAATTGTGGTTGTGTTGGCAGAAAGGCCAAAAACACTATTGTTTATTGTGTGCAGGAAAGCTCCACATAGGCAGGAATTCAGGAGAGTTAGTGCCAGTACGGGCAAGAGAACTCAGGCAGGATTCGTCAAAAGAAAGCTAAGTATTATTATACCTTAGTGTTTTTAATTTCCTATAAAAGTGGAAAAGTGTTAGTTATACGTTTGTTTTGGTCTTGATTACTGAGTCATATTGTGGTTTCGGTAACCCTTCGCTTTCGTAATTAATCCTGAGATTGCAGGACGCGCGACCTCCATTTAACCTTGTTGTCTGTTCGGGAAAATTCCCAAAGAGTCGTTTGTTTGCGGGTGTATTGTGCACACAAGTTGTTGTTTTGAATTTTAGCCTGGGTAAAATCCCATCTTCGTACTTAAATTTCATTCTATTTAAATTGTTGACTGGCTCTTGCCAGACTTTGCATACTTTGTACACTCCCGATTGTTTACGAAAAGATTTCAGGTTTTATACCTATACTTGTAAAGGTTTCCTGAACAAAAATATAATTTTATTCCTTTTGGAAAATCGTTCTTTTAATTCTATTTGAAGATCATTTTCAGTGCTAAAGTTGGTTTGGAAATTCCAAACAAAAATTTCCTGGCGCCCTTTATTGTATGAAACACCCAGTTGTGTGTTTTGATTGATACCCATTCTTTTTATTAATTCCTTTCTTTATTCAACTAATTATACCTACGTACCAATAAATAAACTACCTACGGACCACCCCTTGCTGAGCAGCTGGCATTGGCAGCATATTATCTTGCTACCTGTTGCACTATTTTCCTTTGAAATCCACCCATCTGTCATTTGACAGTTCATCCTAAAATTAAATTCGATCGACATCGCCGCGGCACATTGGTGTGCATATTTTATCTTCCCGCGTTATAAATAAGTAATTAATATTTTGTTGCGATTAATTAATATATTAGGTTGCTATAATCCAAGTTGTGGATTCGGTGGTAATTCGTTTTGTCGGGAAAAAAAGCGCAACAATTGGCGTCCAAACGTGGGACTTTGTGTGGTGTTTCTTTTTGAAATATAAATTTTTCTCCTGTTGTGTGTTGTGATTTTTGTTAGTGGAAAATTTTAGGGAAGTGTACCTTAAATTTCTTGAATCCTTTGTCTTTATATTTTGTAAAATTGTGTGAATCTTTTTACTTTGGATGTGTTTTGTTTTCTCAGGTGAAAGTTCAAGAGTGGAAAAATTATTGTGGTCACCGGCATATATTTACATACATACATACATCATTGTGTTTGGTGCATTGCTGACTGGGATTCACTGTGTTGTTGGTATACCCAGTGCAACAAGTAGGTGCTTTTTTATTTTAGTTCATTTTTGGTATGCATAGATTTGATTGAGTTTATTTCTAATCAATCAAATCTCCATACATACATTTCATTTACATTTTTCAATTATTTTAAATATCAAAGAGTTTGACAGTTTGTTCTCCAGGTTTTCAACCATATTGTTGTAACAATCTGTCTCGCTCTCTCACACAGTTTGTTGGTGTGAGCTAAATTAATACATTGAGAAGTAAGTGTTGCCGTCGGCGATAATTTTTGTTCTCAGTACTTTTTGAATTTGTTGGTACTATTTTTTTAATACTTTTTTATTACTACTTTTTTTAATACTTTTTTCAAATACATTTTTATTTTTTGTTTTATTTTGAATTTTCGTGGTTTTTTTTGGATTGCGAATCTGTTTTTTTTTATAATTTTTTTTAATTTTTTTATTTATCATGGATATCAACCGTTTGTCACAAGAGGAGCTTGTGTACGAAATGTTGAGTAGGGGGTTAGAGAAGGGAACTGTGGACGTTATGAGAAGTTCCTTAAGATCTTCTCGGATGTTGGAACGTCGCGGTTCAGTTGAGGCCTACGGGAAGTACCCGTTTAGTTATGTTCAGGATAGGGATGCAGTTGAGGAAAAGATTAGGGAGATTAGGGTTCTTCTTAAGGATCAACCAAGAAATCCCAAGTCAGGGGAATACTTGAAGATCCTTACGAAGATAGAATGGAGCTTAAATAGGATAGGAAAAGCGCAGGCAGAAGGAGATGAGGAAATAGGAGAGCAGAAATCTCTGAAGAGTGAGCTGCTTCTCCTATTAGCTAAGTTGACAGAGGAAGAAGAGCAAGCGTCTAACGAAGACAAAGCTTCTTCTTCAGGAACTAGTAGCAGGCAGTTGGTGGAGAACACTCCCCAACAAAATCGGATTAACACACGAGGACCAGTGTGCAACGAGGGATTCGAACAGAGGTCAGATAGTGTTAGAGTAGGGATTTCCGAACCGCTAGAGCGATTTACGGAAAGGATCAGTAGGTGGAATGTACAGTTCAGTGGTGAGCGATGTGGCACATCAGTGAACTTATTCTTAGAAAGGGTAGAGGAACTTAGTTTAGCTCGAGGGGTTTCAGAAACCCGTTTGTTCCAGTCAGTGGTTGACCTTTTGACAGGTCAAGCCCTACTGTGGTATAGGTCAGTTAGGGAAGACATAGGTGATTGGCAGGAATTCGTAGAGGCGTTGAAGTACGAATTCTTGCCAGCAAATTATGATGATCTGTTGATGGAACAGATCAACCGTAGGACCCAAGGGAAGGAGGAGACGTATGGAGCATATCTCGCTTCCATGCGTACAATGTTTAGGAGATTAGGGGAGCCATTATCCGAACGTAGGAAAGTGGCTATCCTAATGAAGAATTTGGACCCGTTCTATCAGAAACAGATTGGTTTTCAAAAGCCTCAATCTGTGAAGGAGTTAGCAAAATTAGGCAGGGATTTAGAAACGCTTAGGGCGAATGTTGAGAATTTTGAGCCTCCCGCTCGAAATAAAAATTGCGTTGAACCCGAGTTCGGTTACTCTGCTGGTCCAGCAGTACAACCGAGGGTGGCAGCGGTTAGCAGAGATGAGCAGCCTGTCCAAGTAGTGGAAGCTAGAAGGTCTCCACCTAATAGATCCACCCAAGTTGATAGGTCGATTCGATGTTTTAACTGCGGGAAAGAAGGTCACTTCTCTAGCAGGTGTTCCGCTAAAAAGCATTGCTTCGGTTGTGGCGCTAAAGGTGTCAGCCGCAATAACTGTCGTCGTTGTTCTTCGGGAAATGGGCAACGGGCTCTTGCGCCAGCAGGGCGAGAGTTCCGGAGGCATTAGGAGCTAGGTTGCCTGCTGGCAAAAATTCATTTAGGGTTTACGTTGGAGGCAAACGGGGATGATAGGAGACCATTTTTAGGAGTTAGTATTAACGGGACTAGGTTTTTGGGATTGTTAGATTCAGGAGCTTCAAGAACAATTTTAGGTAGAGATAGCTGGAGAATTCTCCAAGATTTAGGATTAGTGGTTAGAGAGGGGAATATCCATTCTGTATGCTTGGCAGATGGAGCAGTAGAAGTTTTAGGGTCAGTTAACTTACCAACCGTGGTTGAAAACAAGGCAGTTCTTATAGACTGTTTAGTTATTCCAACTCTGCCGCATACCGTGATACTAGGTGCAGATTTTTGGGCACTGTCGGGAATCGTCCCGGATCTGCGATCACGTATGTGGAGTTTTTCGGACCAAGAGTGTTTGGGCTCGATTTGCTCGATTACTGAGCGTTCAGAGTTGTCGAAAGATCAGACTAGTTTGTTGGAAGCCATGGTTGAGGAAGCTTTTAGGAAGATGTCAGAGGGATTAGGGTGCACAACTATGATTGAGCACAAGATTAGGACGTCGGCGGAACCGATTAAACAACGGTATTATCCGGTTTCTCCGGCAATGCAGGGACATATTGATAGGGAATTAAATGAGATGTTAGAAGCAGGAGTTATTGAGAGATCCAACAGTGCTTGGTCATCTCCAATACTATTAGTTAAAAAGAAAGATGGGTCTTTTAGGTTTTGTGTAGACTTTAGAAAGCTTAATAAGAATACTGATAGGGATGCTTATCCACTACCCTACATAGCGGCCATTTTGGACAGGCTTCGAGGAGCGAAGTTTTTGTCCTCTTTGGATATAAAATCAGCGTATTGGCAGATTCCAATGGAGGAGAAGTCTAAGCCCTACACCGCTTTCACGGTTCCCGGGAGAGGTCTCTTTCAGTTTAGAAGGATGCCTTTCGGGCTTCATAACTCGCCTGCGACATGGCAACGGTTTATCGACACAGTTTTGGGTGCCGATTTAGAGCCTTACGTCTTCGTCTATTTAGACGACATCATTATCCTGACGGATACTTTCGAGAAGCATCTTGAAATCCTGAAGGAAGTTTTGAAAAGGTTGAGTGAAGCAGGGTTGAAGGTTGGTAAGGAGAAGTGTAACTTCTGTAGGCCATCGTTGAAGTTTTTAGGTTATGTAGTGGATCGAAATGGGTTACATGTAGACCCGGAAAAAGTGGAAAGCATGGTTAGGATTCCAGCACCGAGGAATGTGAAAGAGGTTAGGAGTTTTATCAGTGTCGTGGTATCGTCGATTTGTGCCAAATTTTGCCAATTTGCTTCGACCACTGTCAGATTTATTGAAGAAGAGTAGGAAATTCATCTGGACTGATGAATGTGAGAATAGTTTTAGGAAGGCTAAGGAGTGTTTGGTTACAGCACCAATACTTACTTGCCCTGATTTTCAACGACCTTTTGTCGTACAAACAGACGCGTCGGACTACGGAATCGGTGCCGTATTGTCACAGAACTTCGATGATGGGGAAAAGGTTGTCTGTTACCTTAGTAGGTCTTTAAATAGGAGTGAACGCAACTATTCGACGACGGAAAAAGAGTGTTTGGCTGTATTATGGGCAATCGAGAAGTTACGACCTTACATCGAAGGTGTTCGATTCACGGTTGTGACTGATCATTATTCGCTCATATGGTTGAACAATCTTAAAGATCCGCAGGGAAGATTAGCACGTTGGGCAGTTCGGCTTCAACAGTTTGACTTTGAAATCATCCATCGTGTTGTGATCCAAGAACCACAACTAGTCCCAACCTCCAACCTTCATTCAGAACCAACCCATTCATAAAAACACCAACCAGGCATAATTTCATTTTCGTTCTTAATGTAGAACAACGCTTCACGTATGCACGTCACTATGACTCAAGCCATATGCGCGACTCTATTGCATATGAGTAAACAGCTGCAATGCAATAGAGTATGTCAAGTGCAATATGTAATACGAGACCTACAAACTGCGATCGATGAAGACACACCCAGAAGTACTTGAGTGGGTCACCATACGATCGGCACATAGGTTTAAGCGTGTTCTACGTAATGACCAATGAAGAATTGTGACCATGGCGTGTGGCCTAGTTCGGATGAACTGAATGAGGTAACATGGTTCTGACGATGGTAAACGGCTAGCTAAGTAATAGTAATGAATAAAAACCAATAAATAGAGAAGCGAATGGGAAGAAGGGCAGAGTTGAAATTTGAGTTTATATAGTAAAGGTTGCAGCCAAATGCATTGAGACAGCGGGCCTTCTACTACATTCAAATATATTCAAATAAAAAGAATTTAAACAAAGTATTATCTTTTGTTTCGACTCTCCGTCACCTGCTCTTCCTTTTGAAGCACGGCAGAACGTAACATTGGTGGCAGCGGTGGGATTACTCAATTTATCCCAGGATAGTTATTATCCCTACCAAAACACAAGAGGTCTATTTTTTTTTTACTCTTGAGGCGTACTGGGGCTAAACACCAGTAAGTAATTTTTTTTGTGTAAAGTTATTGGTGTGAAAAAAAAAAAAAAAAAAAAAACACCATTAAGTGATTTTTGTGTTGTGAAAAAGAAAAAGCCCCATAAACATAAGACCTGGCGAATTCCCAAGCGGACGCCGGAGGCAAAAATTAGGCAGTGAAAAGACCAGGCCGTAATTGACAGCTTTAGGGCGTGAAGCCTGCCTGGCAAGTGAAAATCAGCAGCAGCAACTACATCAACACCAACATCAGCAGAAGAAAAAAATCAACTTCAACGACTTTAACATCAACAACATTAACAGCAACTTCAACAACTTTAACATCAACAACTTTAACAGCAACTACAACAACCCCAACAGCAACCACAAAACAAGTAAATTCTTTTTTATTATTTATTATTTTTATTAAAATCAAAAAGATTTAAGTATATTGAAGCGAAATCAATTTTTGCTTTCTATTGACCTAATTAAAGTGTTCAGTTCAATTAAACAGCACAAGTGTTAGTTAAATAAAGTTATTTATCTTGTCTTCTACCCGAACCCCAAATTAAACTCTTTGTTTTCTCTCGACTCTCGATACACTTCACGACTTCACAATTACTACCCGCAATCAAAAACTTAAAGTTAGTTTATTCAAGGTTTTGCCTTTTCATTTAGTCTCTGACATTTCGGAAATGACAGAATATAAAATGAATTTTAAGGATATCATTAATATTGTCCCGACTTTCGATGGAAAGTCGGAAAACCTAGGGAAGTTTTTAGCGTGTGGAGATATTTTGTTCAAGTCAGTGAAACCTGACGAGCACAAACTTTTCCTCAGTATAGTAAAAACCAGGCTTGAGGGACCAGCTTTCGAATTAATACAATTCAAGACTGTGGAAAGATGGGAAGATCTTTGTTCAGTCTTGAAAATGGAATATTCATCGGTAAAGTCAAGGTCCTCAGCTCAAAATGAGTTGATTTCAGCTCGACAACGAGCAAAAGAAACAGTTAAAGAGTTTGGCGAACGTATAGGTCAACTCTTAAATGCTTTAAATTCGGCAACATACGTCAGCTCAACTGAGGAGGCAGTTAGAAATTTTCTTTTCAAAGAAAACGACAAACTGGCTATACAAACTTTCGAGGATGGCATCCGAAATCAAAATCTCAGGTTTATGGTCCAGGCTCATGGAGAAACAGATTTAAAGAAATCCATTCTCTATGCAGAGGAGCATTTGAACCGACTAGAACGCATTAGCCCTTCTACAAGTTCTGCAAACATTCCGCCCTCGATACGTCCAACGTGTCAATTTTGTAACAAGGTGGGTCACACAAGTGCACACTGTTATACTAATCCCAACAGGACATCACAAAACACAAACCAACACACAAATATAAAAAGGGAAATACAACGGCTCACTTGTGGGTACTGTAAAAAACCCAACCATCGAGAAGTAGATTGTAGGTTAAAGCAGTCTCAACTCGGTTCGACCAAACCTAACCCATTTAGGGACAATTCGCATAACAAAAACAATCAAAATTTCTCCAACATCCGGCGACACAACGCTAAACAAGGGTATAGGAACTGGAATCCTGGTGAGGAGTTTTATCCTCAAAATTCGGGAAACGACTACGCTCGGGAGGAAGAGATGGGTTATCCATCCCGACTGAATCTAAATACCGACCCACAACAATAAAATCTAGTTTCTTAACTGTTTCCTTTTGTCCAGAGTTCCATGAGCCGGTAATACGAATTCAGTTCGAGCCGTCTAACAAAAAATACTCTACTTTTTTAATAGATACCGGAGCAGATATTAGTTTGTATAAGGACAAATTCGGAACAAATTCTAACCCAGGAAAAAGACTTACTATATCTTCAATTTCTGGTGATTCTGTTTTCACTCTAGGGGAAATAACTGGTTCTTTTATAATTAATTCCAAGTATAATCTCTCACTCACACATCCCTTCCATCTACTCACTCCAAATATAAACCTGCCATACGATGGTATTTTAGGAAACGATTTTCTTTCCAAATACAGGTGTAAAGTAAACTATAAAGAAAATGTTTTAGAGGTTTACGACATTCAAATCGAAAACCCTGTTATCAGAGAAAGCATCCGAAAAGCTACCCCTCACGAGGTGGTGCCTACGGGCTGTGATTTGGAAACAAAAGGTGATGAAAAGGCTGAGGAGAATAATTTTGTTCTTAAATCCAATAAAGCCACCATCAACCGAAATTCCGATAAGCTTAAATTGAATGTTAGCTCCGACAACAAAGAATTAGATTTGAATGAATCATTGGTCAAAGTAAAAAACGATTCAACACATAAGACTACATTAAACAGTGGTGTAGCAGCTAAAATTAAAAATAAGACTTTAGAAAACAACAGCCAAAAGAGCAAAGAAACTAAAGCGTCTACCGATAAAGATGCAGCAATACGTAAGACTACATCTGAAACAAACCCTTTCAAAACAAATTTATGTTTTATCCTCCCACCTAGGAGTCAACAAATGATCGAAATTCCCTTCAAAAAAAGCTAACAAAAAATCTGTAGACATTTTGATCAAAAAGAAACAGATTTGTCCGGGAGTTTATGTTGGCGAATCCATAGTAAGGCCTATAAACAATAAAATCAGAGTTCTAACCATGAATACTTTAGAAACAGAGAAAATACTCTATATAAATAATCTTAATTTAAATTTTGATAGTTTAGATCAGTACGAGCAGTACAATATGAAAAATTTTAGTAGCAAAGTAGAAAAACGAATGGAAAAATTAGAGTCCATGTTGATATTAGACCATTGCAACGTTGAAGAAAAGAATTCTATCCTCAAGATTTGTAGAGAGTACAACGAATTGTTTTATCTTGAGGGTGATCATCTCACCAACACCGATTCCATGACTCACAAGATCGGTACTGATGAGAGTAAACCCGCACTTTACGTAAAACCTTATCGACTCCCTGAAAGCCAAAAAGAAGAAATCCATAAACAAGTTCAAGAGATGTTAGACGACGAAATCGTACGACCAAGCTCGAGTCCCTGGAACTCACCCCTGCTACTCGTTCCCAAAAAACCTGGAAACGATGGAAGCAAACGTTGGAGGGTAGTTGTAGATTTCAGGAAACTAAACGATTTAACCGTCGGCGATGCATACCCATTACCAAATATCAGTGACATATTTGATCAATTGGGTAGAGCTAAATATTTCAGCACCTTGGATTTGGCTAAAGGATTCCATCAAATCTTAATGGATGAAAAAGATCGATGCAAGACCGCATTCAGCACTCCCTTTGGCCATTATGAATATAATCGAATGCCATTCGGTTTAAAGAACGCCCCTGCAACCTTCCAACGCCTAATGAACACTGTTCTCACTGGCTTACAAGGTTTTGATTGTTTCGTTTATATGGACGATATAGTTCTATACGGATACGACCTTAAAGATCATAACTCCAAATTATTAAAAGTTCTCAACCAACTAAGCATCCACAATCTGAAATTACAACCAGAGAAATGTAATTTTCTAAAACATGAACTCATGTATCTAGGTCATCTTATTTCGGAAGATGGACTTAAACCAGACCCCGAAAAGATCAAAGCCGTTAAAACTTACCCTACACCTAAAAATGCTAAAGATATAAGTCTTTTCTAGGCTTCGTTGGCTACTATAGAAAATTTATAGAAAATTTTTCTACGATAGCAAAACCTCTTACAAAGTTACTAAAGAAAAACTGTGTTTTCAAATGGGATGCCTTCTGCGACGAAGCTTTTAGAGATCTAAAAAATAAATTAATAAACCCCCCAGTCTTAGCTTACCCCAATTTCAAAGAAGAATTTATTGTGACCACAGATGCAAGCGATGTCGGCATTGGAGCTATTTTGTCACAAGGTCTAATTGGAAAAGACAAACCCATATCCTTCGCAAGCAGAACGTTGAATGACTCCGAAGTCAGGTATAACACAACCGAAAAAGAACTACTTGCAATTGTCTATGGCATACAACAATTTCGTCCCTACCTTTATGGCAAGGCCTTCACTATTTGTACGGACCATCAACCTTTGCAATGGTTATTTTCTCGTACCGATCCTATGTCCAGACTAGCAAGATGGAAAATTTTATTATCCGAATATGAATATACCATTAAGCATAAACCGGGGAAAATCAACTTAAATGCTGATGCTTTAAGTCGAAATATAGGAGAAAATAATATATTGGTTGTAACACGAGGGCAAAAACAAAAACAGATCGAAGATAATATTCAAGCAAATGCAACTATGGCTCCTAAAAGAAAGCCAACCTCTAAGGAAAAGAAGAACGACCTTGCCATATCAGAACAAATTCCTGAAGGTGAAATAATAACTGATTTGTCCAAAACATCATGGAAAATCGGACCGTCTATAGGCATGGGAAGTCATGGTCAAATATACTCAGCGTGTAAAGCTTCGAGTTCACCAAAGAAGCCGTCCGACTATGAATACGTCGTCAAATTTGAACCACATGGCAATGGAACTTTGTTTGTTGAAATGCACTTTTGTATGCACAATGCTCGTCTTGAAGACATTACACAGTTCAAACAGCAGCGCGGACTTAAATCTTTTGGGATGCCTTATCTAGTTGGTAAGGGATCACACGACATTAACAATGTGAAACATCGCTTTGTTGTAATGCCACGTTATGGAGACGATATTTGGAAGCTTTTCTTGGAAAACGGAAGAAAGATTCCAGAACACACAATTTATCGTCTTGCCTTACAGATGTTGGATGTGTATGAGTATATTCACGGCCGAACGTATGTCCATGCCGATTTAAAAGGAGCCAACATCGTATTAGGTTATGGAAAAGGTGGTGCTTCTCAAGCATATCTGGTAGACTTTGGTTTAGCTAGTCACTACACCCAAAAAGATTTCGAGCCAGATCCAAAGAAAATGCACAATGGTACAATTGAATACACATCCAGAGATGCGCATCTCGGTGTAGCAACAATGCGAGGAGACTTTGAGATCCTTGGGTATAATCTAATCGAGTGGTCAGGCGTGATGCTGCCTTGGGAACAAGAAAACCTGCTTAAAGTTCCCATTAAAGTCTAGAAGTCTGAGGAAACTTTTATGAGAGATGTAAGTACTGGTTTGGAAAAACTATACCCCAAAAAAGTGCCAAATCCAATAATGGAATTCATGAAATACGTCGCTGCTCTGGATTACAACGAGACGCCAGACTATGAAAAATGCCGACAGATATTTCAATCGGGACTTAAAGCCCTTAACGCTACTAACTCGGGGGAATTAGAATTCAAACTGAAGTCAACAAAAAACTCTAAAACAAGACCCGAATGCAATATTATCGAAAAATTCGAATCTATCTTTATAAACAAAAATTCCGACTATAAAATCGTAATATTACCCCTAATAGACTCGATAGACGAGTAATCCTTAGTAAAAAGAATTCAAAACTTTACAAAACCCACTATAGGTAAATTTGATGTACATGATTCTTTGATTGTCGTTACACTACCCTTACCGTTCCGTACGACAAATGACGAAGAGATAACCGAAAAGAGTCTCCGAACAATTAAGGAACGCACTAAGTTCGAAAAAACTATTTCTTTTTCATTACCTATCCCAGATAACCAAGTTAAACATACTTTCAAAAGAATATTGAATGAAGTTTTCGGAGATATGACATTAGACACATACCTTCACATTGATGAAAGGATATCCTTGACTGATCCAGAGATAATTTCTAAGATTCTGTCAGAATATCATGATTCCCCATTCGGAGGCCACCAAGGTGTTTCACGGATGTATAACCGAATAAAGGCGAAATACTTCTGGCCAAACATGAAAGCTGATGTACAAAAGCATGTGAGCATATGCACGTCTTGTCAACGGAATAAAAGTAGAAAAAATCCACCAGTCCCCATGAAAATTACAACTACTAGTGTTAGACCATTTGAAAGAGTCGCTCTAGACATAGTTGGACCACTTCCTGTTAGCTATGGTGGAAACAAATATCTACTCACCTTCCAGAACGACTTGACAAAGTTTTCAGAAGCTATGCCAATACAAAACGCTGAAGCTTCAACTGTAGCTAGAACATTCGTGGAAATCATAGTATGTCGCCACGGAATCCCTCTATCTCTTTTGACTGACCAAGGGACAAATTTCTTAAGTATCCTCTTCAAAGAAATGTGTAGCCTATTGAAGATAAAAAAATTGAATACAACGCCATACCATCCTCAAACTAATGGAGCATTAGAACGAAGCCATAGAACATTAGCCGAATATCTACGACACTATGTGAACCAAGATCCTTTGTCATGGGATACATGGATCCCCTATTCTATGTTTGTATACAATACAACACCACACAGTAGTACTGGATTTTCACCCTATGAACTCCTATACGGATTCCCTGCTAATATTCCAAGCGTTCTGTCACAAAAACCCAAGATTTCTTATAACTATGATAACTACGTTAACGAACTTAAGGCTAGATTACAACACGGATATGAGACAGCAAATTCAATCCTCAAAGAAAAAAAGGAAAAATCAAAAACTCTTTACGACAAGAATGCTAGACCAAAAATATTTAACGTTGGAGATAAAGTCCTAATAAAAAATCAAACCAGACAGAATAAACTTTCGACTCTGTGGGACGGACCATACGAAGTCATAAGAATCCATTCGGATGAAAATACTGTAGTAAGAGTAGGTAAGAAATCAAAATTAATTCACAACAACAATTTACAACCTTTTAACGAATAACTAACTATACAAAAGTAAACATTTTTACACGCACGAAAAAAAAAAAAAAAAACCAACCGACCATTTTTTTTTGGCTTTATAGATAATGGGTCCACTAGTGTACTTCCTGCTACTACCCTTGTTGAGTAGTGCAACTCTCAAAATAAGCCAAATCGACCAAAATCCGGGAATTTACTTCGAGGAGATGGGCAAGGTCGAACTCTTCACAACACAATGGAAGCTTGTAGCATATTACGACCTAACATTGTTCAATGGAGCTCTAAAACAGGCGGAGTTCTACGTTAACGAGATAAACAGTCTGTGTGAACAATTGAAAGGTAAACCGAATTTTGACATTCTCTGCAGTAGCGCGGTAGCGGAAGTATCACACCTAATGAATGATATAAAACTAAAATTTAGCTTAATACAATCCAAACCCAAACCTAGGAACAAAAGAGCATTAGTTAATGTTATAGGAACAATTAGTAAATCTCTGTTCGGAACAATGGACGAAGACGATGCTAAATTTTACGACAAACAGATAGAAAAACTAAAGTATAATGAAAATTACCTTCTAGAGCTCGTGAAGAACCAAACACTTATAATAGAAACAACGACCAATATGTTTAACAAATCAGAAATTACTATTGAATCCCAATTTAAAGCTATAAATTCAAAAATTGAAGACGTTAAAGATGCAGTCGATAGACTCGTCAATCAAACCTCAGATCAGTCTACAATTTTAAAAATAGAATCTCTTACCTCACTTTTAACACTCCTCATCATAAGATACCAAAATACTATTTCTGACATACTCGATGTCCTAGTAAACGCAAAAAACGGCACACCGCATCCGACCATCATTACACCGGATCAGCTTAAAAATGTTTTGCTAAAAATAAAACAGGAACTTCCTGGTGATCTACAGTTACCGTACTTGGGAAATGAGAATGATATTCTCCCACTCTACGAAATAAGCAGTATGAGTGCAACCATAAAAAAGGAAAAAGTAATTTACGAATTCAAAATTCCTTTACCTTTCAGAGACAGTTTCCAACTTTATAAAGTTATCCCCCTTCCAACTCGTTTGAATGACAAACTTGTATTTATACAACCAACTTCAAAATACCTTATCATTGATTACAAAAAGGAATACTACTACGATATAGAAAGCCAAGAGCTGAGTCATTGTAAGAATTTAAATAACAATTTCTTATGCGAAATGTCACACCCTTTATTTAGCACCAATAGCAAAAACCCCAAATGTGAAATCCAACTTTTGCAAAGAATTCAATCTTTTCCGACTTCTTGTGACATTAAAGAGTCAAACGTATCAACAGTTTGGATACAAGTATCACAACACAATACATGGCTATTTTCTTCTTTAGGAAAATATATAATAGACGAAATTTGCCAGGATACTGTTGTAACACATACTCTTGAAGGAACAGCTATTTTAGAACTCACTGGAAACTGCTTCCTAAAATCAAAAGATATCACTATACGGTCTAAAAACGAAAAATCTTCTTTTGTTTATAATTCCTTCATCCCCGCTTTAAATATTTCCGAAATTAAGAACAACTATCCGAAAAACGAAGCAAAACCAGAGGTTACATTCATTAAATATTCTAGTCAAGACGAACTAAAACTTCTATCAAAAAGTTTACAATTTCAAAAAACTAAAGAATTAACGCCCTTTTTAACAATAGACAAGCACGACGTACACCACTATACTGTCATATATATAATCTTCACGATTCTCTTAATATCACTTTGTTACAGACGATACAATACATATATTTTGTGTTCAATGAGCTGTTCTAGAACAGTTTAGCACAGCATTTTCTGCACCTCCTCTTGAGCAAGTGCAAGTTTGGTGAAAACTGTCAAAAGCAGCTGTTGACTTTTTGCTCGTAGTTTTTTAAGCGCATTGTAATTTTAATTTGTTGTGAAAGGTTCAAAAAAATTTTAAAAAATCAGGAAAATAACACCTAACCTTGTGCTGAAAATAAAATTACTTATTCGTGACGAAAATACGCTAAATTAAAGTGATATCTGAAAAAGAAAAATTGGTGGTTGTTTTTTTTTTCGTTTTTGTTGTTGCCTTTTTTGACAAGTTTGCTTGTTCTAACTTGCCTGACGTTTTTCACTGCTTCTGTGCTGTGCTGTTCTGATCTTAAAAAAAGCCATTGAACACATCTATAAAGTCAAACAAGAGAAAACAAATAGTTTGGGAAAAGGTAATGTTGTCCAGATGAACAAGAAAGAAAACGAAGTACCAATTTTTGTGCTTAGTAATTAGAAAAATATAGTATGTCATTCTACCATTATTAACTATAAATCATTGTTAATTAATACGATATAAAATTATGTAAAAAAAAAAAAAAAAAAACAAAAAAAAAAATTTATTATTAATTAATGCAATATAAAATTATGAAAAAAAAAAATTTTTTTTCTCAAGGATGTTTATGCACATTTAATACATATATAATACCTGTAAGACATGTAAAGCTATTTAGAAATTTTTTACATTTAATATATTAAAAATATAAATCTGTTTAGAAAATTTTTACTACTTATAATCATAAAACAGTAGAGAACAATGAAAAAAAATATATATCTTTACTGATTTATTAAATATATCTATGTATAATTAAATAAACTAATTAATAACAATAATAATAATTTGAAAACAAACTTTAAAACAAAAATTCACTGATTTATTAAATATATCTATGTATTACCACCATATACCATATTATTATCTATTATGTAATCTAGTAATAAAAACAAAAGTTAATTTTGTAAAACTCTGACTTCTTCGCATTTGCTTCAACTCTACACGTTTTGCGAAAATTCCTAACCTTTTTATTGGCTACGAATTTTCTTTTTTCAAGAGGGGGAGGATGTTGTGATCCAAGAACCACAACTAGTCCCAACCTTCAACCTTCATTCAGAACCAACCCATTCATAAAAACACCAACCAGGCATAATTTCATTTTCGTTCTTAATGTAGAACAACGCTTCACGTATGCACGTCACTATGACTCAAGCCATATGCGCGACTCTATTGCATATGAGTAAACAGCTGCAATGCAATAGAGTATGTCAAGTGCAATATGTAATACGAGACCTACAAACTGCGATCGATGAAGACACACCCAGAAGTACTTGAGTGGGTCACCATACGATCGGCACATAGGTTTAAGCGTGTTCTACGTAATGACCAATGAAGAATTGTGACCATGGCGTGTGGCCTAGTTCGGATGAACTGAATGAGGTAACATGGTTCTGACGATGGTAAACGGCTAGCTAAGTAATAGTAATGAATAAAAACCAATAAATAGAGAAGCGAATGGGAAGAAGGGCAGAGTTGAAATTTGAGTTTATATAGTAAAGGTTGCAGCCAAATGCATTGAGACAGCGGGCCTTCTACTACATTCAAATATATTCAAATAAAAAGAATTTAAACAAAGTATTATCTTTTGTTTCGACTCTCCGTCACCTGCTCTTCCTTTTGAAGCACGGCAGAACGTAACAATCGCAAGGGCAAAGAACATGTAGTTCCAGACATGTTATCTCGAGGAGTTCCGGTACTAGCCGAGATCTCAGAAGAGGATCAAGACCCTTGGATTGCGAAAATGATCTCAGCGATAAAGTCAAATCCGCTAGCTTACCCAGCGTGGAGGGTAGAACAAGGTCAACTGTTCAAACTGATTAAATCGAATCATGTTGTTGTTCATGAAAATAATCAAGAATGGAAGAAAGTTGTAGGAAAGCAAGATAGATTAGTTATATTACAGGAATGCCATGATAGTCCTTTAGCTGGACACATGGGAGTTAGGAAAACTTTTGCTAGGATAGGGGGAAAGTACTATTGGCCTAAAATGAGAGGCGATATTACTAGGTATGTTAGGAATTGTAAAGTTTGCCAACAAGTAAAACCGGTTAATGAAAAGCCAGCTGGTTTGATGACTGAGAGAGTAGGAATAAAGGCACCGTGGGAAATGATCTGTGTAGATCTCGTTGGTCCCCTTCCAAAGTCAAGTAGAAGTTTTATCTACATTTTGACTGTCGTCGATTATTTCACCAAATTCCCCCTACTTTTCGCGTTAAGGTCTGCTACTGCCAAGGCAATTTGCCGGGAGTTAGAAGACAATGTCTTTCTTCTTTTTGGTATCCCAAAGGTTGTCGTCTGTGATAATGGCCCTCAGTTCCGATCTAAAGAACTGAAATCTCTTTGCGATTCTTATTCTTCCCAAATTCGTTTTACAGCTCATTACCACCCACAGGCTAATCCAGCGGAGAGGATAAATCAAATCATCAAAACAACGCTCAGAGCATACGTCTCTGATAACCACCGGATATGGGATGCGCAGTTGTCTAAGGTTGCGTGCGCGATTCGCACGTCCACTCATGAAGTTTTAGGAGTATCCCCTTATTATGCGAACTTTGGTAGGGATATGGCGACTTCAGGTCGAGAAGTGCCAGTAATAGGTGATAGGTTAGATAGGGTTCAGGATTTTAGTGAGTTAGAAGTACGGTTTAGGGATCTTAGAGTAGACATCGAAAAGAAACTACGCGCGGCAACCAAGAAGTCTGCGAAAACATACAACCTCCGCAGAAGAGATGTTCAATATCTCGTTGGCGAGCAGGTTTGGCGTCGAAATTTTGTGTTGTCGGATGCCACGAACTATTACGCAGCCAAGTTAGCACCGAAGTTTGTCGGTCCGTTTGTTATAAAGAAGCGTGTGTCACCTTGGACATATGTCTTAGAAGATAGTAATGGTAAAGAACGCGGAACTTGGCATGCGAAAGATCTCAAGCCGTACACCGATGCATCCCTGGAGAATTGAGCCTTAAAGTAGTTTTTAGCTTTTATTTTTTTTATTTTTTTTATTTTTTTTTAATAGCTCTCCATATCGTCGTTTTCTTTCAAAGGCTGGCGATTGTACGCCCTGATGGAAAATACCTTTTTCGTTTTTCCTTGAACCTTTGGCTTTAAGAAATGCCTTGCAGTTTTATCAAACTGCAAGAACATTTCTTGGCAGGTAAGGGTGGGATTTGTTGCGGTATATTTTACCACAACAAGTTAAACCTTTACTTTTCTTCCTCTTCCCATTTTCACCCCTCCTTTTGTTGTGGCTTCAAGGTGCTGGCAGAGTACAAAGCAAACCTAGTCCATCAGCTAGTGGTGTACTTCAAAGCATTTTGGAAAAGCAACCCAAATAGGTACCCCTTCATTGAGCCAGTGGACGGCTGGAGACTCAAGCAGCAGCGTTAATAAGAACCAGGAAGGTTCTGGAGGTAGTCCATCGCAACAGCAGCAGCAGCAGGTTACTAACAACCTAATATTTTTACAATAAGGTAGAGATATGGCTACCCACCTTTAACACACTGATATATATCAGTGATCTTCGGAATTTGGCATTTGAAGCCTTTTCAATATAAAAGGCCAAGAGCCCAACGTAATGGCTGAGTGCCCACCTTAAAGACCGAGTGCCCAACCTAAAGTGCTGTACCTTAAAAAGAAATGACTCTTTACAGAATTATCCCCATTCCCCCAAATCTGCGCGAAGTTAGTAGTTTTCGCGAAAAATGACGAATCCTCGTTAACTGAATCCTAGCTTAAATAGTTTTCTTGCACAGTGTAACTTGGGTCGGTTGGGCCGAGGGAATTTGTTTAAAGAAATAGTTTTTCAATTTTCTATTCTGGAATGGATTGAAATGGAACAGGTCTGGATTCGTTCATTCAGGCAAGTTGTTGCGAATCTCTAACGACCAAGAGATTCACAACGAAATTGTTTAGAAGAGAGCGATGGATGCGTTTCGCCTACGGCGCAGACTCCAGCGAATTTGCTGAGAGTATTGCAGATACCCCGTGACGAACCTCTACGACTCTGATTGGTTAAAGTGAGTGGAATTTGCTGAATGCGCCGACGAACGAAGAGACCGCCAAGAAGATGGCACTTCTTGGTTGACCTCTGAAAAGGACATAGTGCCAGAAAGTTTAGAAGATTTAAAAAGTGTTCGGAAATTTTAAAAATCGAGTGATTTCATTTAATTGCAAAAAGTGCAAATTGAAATTGTGGTTGTGTTGGCAGAAAGGCCAAAAACACTATTGTTTATTGTGTGCAGGAAAGCTCCGCATAGGCAGGAATTCAGGAGAGTTAGTGCCAGTACGGGCAAGAGAACTCAGGCAGGATTCGTCAAAAGAAAGCTAAGTATTAATATACCTTAATGTTTTTAATTTCCTATAAAAGTGGAAAAGTGTTAGTTATACGTTTGTTTTGGTCTTGATTACTGAGTCATATTGTGGTTTCGGTAACCCTTCGCTTTCGTAATTAATCCTGAGATTGCAGGACGCGCGACCTCCATTTAACCTTGTTGTCTGTTCGGGAAAATTCCCAAAGAGTCGTTTGTTTGCGGGTGTATTGTGCACACAAGTTGTTGTTTTGAATTTTAACCTGGGTAAAATCCCATCTTCGTACTTAAATTTCATTCTATTTAAATTGTTGACTGGCTCTTGCCAGACTTTGCATACTTTGTACACTCCCGATTGTTTACGAAAAGATTTCAGGTTTTATACCTATACTTGTAAAGGTTTCCTGAACAAAAATATAATTTTATTCCTTTTGGAAAATCGTTCTTTTAATTCTATTTGAAGATCATTTTCAGTGCTAAAGTTGGTTTGGAAATTCCAAACAAAAATTTCCTGGCGCCCTTTATTGTATGAAACACCCAGTTGTGTGTTTTGATTGATACCCATTCTTTTTATTAATTCCTTTCTTTATTCAACTAATTATACCTACGTACCAATAAATAAACTACCTACGGACCACCCCTTGCTGAGCAGCTGGCATTGGCAGCATATTATCTTGCTACCTGTTGCACTATTTTCCTTTGAAATCCACCCAGCTGTCATTTGACAGTTCATCCTAAAATTAAATTCGATCGACATCGCCGCGGCACATCGGTGTGCATATTTTATCTTCCCGCGTTATAAATAAGTAATTAATATTTTGTTGCGATTAATTAATATATTAGGTTGCTATAATCCAAGTTGTGGATTCGGTGGTAATTCGTTTTGTCGGGAAAAAAAGCGCAACACCATTTGTTTCACCATTGTGTGTAGAGAAGCGAATGCTGCACCACCGTGCTTCTCCGGTCCAAAGCATTGTTAAATCGTGTTTTAAACTTTATATAGTTTTATATACAATGTTTATGTTTATACTTCTTTTAATTTAATTAAAAATAAATTTTTTCTTGGAGCTGCAATTATTTTTTCTTTGCCCGTACAAGTGTTGCCACTTATCTCCTTATGGCTCTTTGTCTTTTTATAACAAACTTTTTCCAAGCAGAATAGACTAGCTCACATGAAAAGCAATATTTTCAGAAATTTCGACTGATGTGATTAGTAAAAGCTGTAAAAAAGGACCAAAGTTCTATGAGAAATATTAGTGGTGCGTTGGACACTGTATCTGAATTCATACTCTCCGAATAAGATTTTGAACATATTTGTGCACTTATATAAATTTGCATAGAGATTTGAAAGTTGCATTTTTTAAAATGAATTCAAATTTTTTTTTTTTTTGCAATTAATGTGAAATGTACGAAATTAAATTTACCTGCGTCCTTAAAACTACTTCTTCTTCATCTTTAGATCCATTAGATCGAAGTTTTAATGGAAGTTTAGATCTTAAAAGTCTATCTAATTTCTGCAACAAAACCTGTAAGAAACCAAATATAAAAATGTCAGTTTTTCAATATTTCAATATGATTAAAAATAAAGTCTTATAGTAATCACATGAGCAATTTTTTTTTATAAAGGGTTTATCAGGATAAAGTTGCGTTATGGCATAGAAACCAGTCAACGCTAATATTGAAAGGTCATTATGAAATTTTTATACGGGTTTAAAAAAAAAGAACATTCAAACGGTTGGCACATGAGAGATGCAACAAGATCAACAATTTGTGAATAGACGCGAAGTTTGACATTATATCTTTTGCTCACGTTAGTTGTTTATGTGAAGGGATCGCACTAGTGATCATTTCTTATCTCGTACTCTGATAATTGAATACTTCAAACATACTTCACACGTACATACATACATAAACTTTACACTTCTAAAGAGCGAATGACCGAAGGCAAGCGCCAAACAATAGACGACAATATCAAGGGTTCATGTTACCAACAAAAGTATTTTTGGTTCTTAAGCATAACTTTTTCTCCAAAAGCTAACGTAACTGGGTTTGTCTGTCGACCGTATTGCTGCTTTGCTTTTCGTTTAGCAACCTCCAAGTTCTTCCTCGCTAGGTTGGATATCGCTGGAACTCGGACCTGGTGTGCCACTGTGCCTTTGTCTGTTGGCACGGGATACAAGTTTTCGCAAAATTGGCACAGTGTTGTCTGATGTTTGGCCATACGAAACGCTCTGTCATAAGTCGAGCGGAGGCGCGGTTGCCTGGGTGCGATAAGTTGTGCGTTGCATTTCATTTATTAAGCATTTAGATTTACATGACACTTCAAGATTGATACCTTTTAAATAAGCATCTAAAATAAATTACAGTTTTTTTTTTGAAATATAAATAAATTTAGTATATAAATAACATAATTAGATTTGATAACATCAAAAAGTATAGAAACACAAAATTATAGAGAAATAATAGTTACAAAGATTGGCAATATAAAAAGCAAATTTGATTGATTTCTTCATATATGTTGTGAAATATGTAAAAAAAAGTTTATTAACAAAAACGGTTGACGAGTTTAGCCTTTGCAGTTGATGTGGAAGATTATTCCACAACTGAATAGCCTTGACAAAGTAAGATCGCTGTCCCACCGTAAATGTGAACCGAGGAATATTAAGTGTAAGTCCTCTTGGTGATCGAGCAAACATAAGATAGTCAAATAAATATTGTGGGCAATTGTTATGTATAATATTGTGGAGTTTTATCATGATTCTGAAGTCATAATATTCATCGAGACTCATTCCTTACAGAGATCTTCTATACTGAAATACGCTGACATATCTTGGTATATTATAAATGTATCGTAAGCAATCATTAAAAGCAACATTAATCTTATACTTACATCCAGCATCTAAGCATGGATACACATTGCAATTGTATAGGAAAAATGGAAGAAGTAGGCTTTTGACAAGACGCATTTTTGTGTTTGGGAAGAGCATGTGTGAAGAGGCTCTTAAATTTCGCAGTCCAGCGTAAACCTTTTTGATGGTGTCAGAAGTAGCATCACAACAACTCATCTTCTGGTTTATTTTGAATCCTAAGTATTTAACACATTCCACGTAAGGTATTGTTACATCGCTTACAACAAGGGGAGGAACGTTTAATGAACACACTTCCCTTCGGGAGCACACGATTAAGAGGGATTTTACAGGGTTTGAATAAAGTTGGTTTTCATCAGACCACCCTTTAATATTTAACAAATCTTCATTTACTCTCATTATCTTATTACACAATCTTCAATCAATCCTTTTATTTAAATAAATAATGACATCATCCGCATAAAGATGCACACAATAATTTTCAAGAATATCTGGAAGATCATTAATAAATATTGAAAATAGAAGTGGTCCTAACATAGATCCTGGAGGTACACCTTTATTGACCAAATATGGCGTAGAACTGCCAAGTTTTGTGTGCACTGTCTGATAACGGTTGCTTTGGTACTGGTGAATCAGCTTAACAGAAGAGTCAGAAAACTGAAATTGTTGTTTTAATTTATAAAAAAGAATGGGGTGATTAATGGAATCGAAGGCTTTAGAGAAGTCTAACCGTGCCATTATACAAATTTCATCCTGGTCTAATGCTCTTCTTATATCGGTTGTTACTTTCAATACTGCTGATTCACAACTATGCTTTCTACGAAACCCAGATTGCCATTTAGAGAGCAAATTGCAAGTACCTAAGGGCTCTTGAATCTGCTGAGCCAATATTTTTTCAAAGACTTGATAAATAGGGCAATATACTTATGGGTCAAAAGTCTGCACTGTTGGCTGGATTAGGCTTTTTTGGGATGGGTACAATTTTTGCATACTTCCAGGCTTCCGGAAAATGACAACTATAGATGCAGTAATTGAAAAGGTGAACAAAATATGAAATCAGAAACGGAAGGATTAACTTAATAAATTTGGTGACATATTGTCCATACCAGTTGCATTTGATTCAACTGAACGAATCGCCCATTCAACATTAATGTTTGTTACGCATCTGAATGAAATACCAGAGCCAATGAAATTAGGGCCCGTAAGTCCAATGGGGACGAGTTAGATGAAGCTGGAACCAAAACTGCAGCCATCTCCGAGGGTTCAAAGGAACAATCACAGTTTTCATTTGAAACCACTCCTACATTCTTTAAATTTTTCCATAAAACTTTTGTGTTCAGTTTCGGATCAAGAAGTCTTAAGAAATAAGAACGTTTACAGAATGTGCGGTCTTCCAACAAATCCCGGAAGTGTCTTACGGCCAGGTACATCGCGGTGAGTTCTCTGTCGTACGTAGAGTCATAGAGTAACGTTGTTGTGTCGATGAAAAATTAGTCGAGAAGAAGCCTAACGGTTCAGCAATGTTATCCACTATTTGGTGCAGGGCCGCTCTCGCGGCTGTATTTGATGCGTCTGTAATAAGGGTTAACTGCATCGGGTACAAGGTGTGACAGGCGCACTGCGCCCGCTAATAGTTGTCGGCAGTAGTTGAACGGTGCGATGGTCACTTCGTTCCAGTTTAAGACGGTCTTGTCGTTTTTTTTATTGCCCGGCGTCATGTTTAAAAGTGGAATCTGGCTGGCGGCTGCGTGGGGTATGACTTTGCGGTAGAAATTGATTGTCGCGATGAAACCTTTTAGCTCTTTAACCGTGTTTGGCGGTTTAATTCGCTGGATTGCCTCCACTCGAGAAGGAAGAGGTGATATCCTTTGGCTAGAGATGAAGTGCACAAGGAACTCCAGTTCCGTTTTCCCAAATACACATTTTGCTACGTCTATCGCGAGGTTTTGACTAGCGAGCCTTTTCAATACTTCATAAATGTGTTGGTGATGTTCATCAGCATTTGACGACGCTATGCAGATGTCATCCATGTATGGGAAAGTAAATGCCACTCCTCGAAGGTTTTCGTGAATTAAGCGTCGGAGTGTTTGTGTCGTGTTGCGTAGGCCGAAGGTCATATGGGTGAACTCGTACAGGCCGAAAGGTGTCGCAGTGGCGGTCTTGGGCACATCGTCTGGATTGATCGGAATTTGATGGAAGGCTTTTTGCAAATCGATTTTTGAAAATATTGACTAACCTCTAAGTATGGTGGCAAAGTCATGCAGGTACGGTAGCGGGTAGCGATCTGGTAAGGTCATTGCGTTGAGATTCCTATTATCTCCATGTTCCATCGGCTTTTCGTACCATATGGAGGGGGTTCAACCAATTCGACTTTGATGGTCGACATATTCAAGCCCGCATTAGCAACTCAAATTCCTTCTTTGCTGACTTCAGCCTGTCCGGTGCCAGGCGACGTTCCCGAGCTCTGCAAGGGGGACCGCTCGTTTCAATGAAGTGAAGTGCTCCTGAGTTGGCTGAAGCTCCAGGCGGTGCGAGACGGGTTATCCTTGGGAATCTTTTGATCTAGTCTGAAAATGGAGCCTTTCGGTCGATGAGCTGCGGAGACGTCTGGTTACTGGTAACAGCGTATAGAGTTCTGTAGGAGGCGTAAGTTCGTGAGTCGACAAGGCGTGCTCTTCTTACATCGACTATTAAATCATGATGTTTTAGGAAGTCTCCGATGATTGGCGAGGTTACATCTGCCACGATGAATGTCCATACGAACGGGCGGCGGAGACCTAGGTTGAGCTCGTTCGTCACTTCACCGAACACCTTTATTGGCGTGCCGTTTACGGCGAATAATTGCATGGTCATCGTGCGTGGTGTTTTCGGTTATGAAGACTGTGAAATGCAGGAAACTTCGGCGCCTCTATCGATGAGAAATGGAAGATTGGTGTTCTGATCGCGTACGCAGAGTTGGTTGAAGGAGGTACCGCAGTGTCGTTTTGATTTTGTATCTGAGGGCGTTAATTGTAGTCATGAAGAGGGTCGCTCCAGAACACCGAAAACGCCACGGCTGGCGACAGTTGGATGCCTTGTTACCAAGGCAAGGTTAGAGAAAAAGTCTTATGGTCAGACTTATAACAGAGTCCTACATAGAAGCCATAAAAACATTCGCAGATTTTTCGTGGAAATATGTTGATTTGACATTAAAATGACCTTAAAATGACCTTAAACAAAGGCGAAAGGCTAAACAAACTACGGAATCATATTAAGGGACCTCAAAAACATACGCATGATTTTTTCAGATTTTTTCGGTCGCATTAAGTCACTTTGACCTTCAAATGACTTTAAAAAGACTTTTTGACCAGACAAACTACAAAATAGAATTCAGAGGCCTTAAGAACATGCGAAAAAATTTTTCACAGATTTTTCGTGAAAATATGTTGATTTGACCTTAAAATGACCTCAAAATGACCTTAAACAAAGGCGAAAGGCTAAACAAACTACGGAATCGTATTCAGAGACCTAAAAAACATGCGCATGATTTTTTTCAGATTTTTTCGGTCACATTAAGTCACTTTGACCTTCAAATGACCTTGAACCTGATGTGATGAAGCTTAACCAACCCACTCACCGTAATCAGCGACCTGAAAAACCCCCAGAGCACCATAGCGCTTCTCGTGTTTTTTCTTATATCAAATGTTGACCTGTGTTATTTAGGGCATTACGATGATAGAGAATAGAGAATACGAAATAAATGGGTCCTTCAATTCTGTCTGCATGTCTGTATATCTGTATGTTCGTATGTCCGTATATGGATCTACCGCCTGAACGGCTTGACTTTGCAGTAACGGTCTCTGGGGTAGCTTACAGAGGGGTTTTTGGGGGGTGTCTAAGTCTTGAAATAACGGTACCTGCCATACAACCTATATGATAATAACAAATTTTCTCGAAAACTACGTAACGATTTTGATAAAATTTCACGTGAGGTATAACTTTTGAATAGCTATTCTTACGATGTAAACACTTTTTTGGAAAAAGTCTAAGAACGGTACCCCCACGGGACCCGTTTTTTTTTTCAAAGCCGAATTTATAGCTAATGGCGAAAACAATTTAGACGAAAATTTTTTTTTCGAAATTTTCATTGATTTAAAAAAAATGTGTTCCTTCGAATACTTTCAAAACGGTATGTTTGATATATTTCAAATTTTTTCCAACACATCTTTTAGCAAAGTCTTGAAACTTGAGTACTTTAATTTTTGAAACCTTATTGAGACAAAAATAATTAAAAATAAAAAAAACCGGTTTTGTAAAAAAACGGCTATAACGATTTTGATCAAATTTTTAGGGTTTATATGTATTAGCAACTGAAATTTTTAGATTTTCACTTGAAACCTTTTGAATAATTAATTTTATTTTATTTTTATATATTTTGCGTGATTTAATTCAATTTTCAAAATCAATGTGTAGTTGGCAGCCCTGTACCACCAAATATATAAAGAGTGAGTACTAAAACCTTTTACTCAGCCATAGGATTTTGATATTATACTTAGCACACAATCACAAGTTCGTCCGACCCAGCCGTTTTTAAGGAACAGTGTTTTTTATATAACGAAAGCTAACGCATGGCATTGATGTAGTTTCTCTTGCCCAATGTCGGTTCTTTTTAATGTTTACTTTTCCTGTTCTGATTTTAAGCATTCCTTTTACATTTTCTGTCCGTGGCGGGATAAAAGTGTTGTTAACGGGTCCGTCTCTTTGTCCTAATCTACCTCCCCACCAATTTTCAGTCAAATGGGTTCAGCCGATCTTGAGTTATAAGATTCGAATAAACTTTTGAAATATGGGTCAAATAGTTTTATAAGGTTTGCGTTCGCAATCGGTTCATGTTTTCGATCCCGTGGTAATATAGGGATGAATTATAATCTTAGTTACTGAGAGATAATGTATCATCACAATTCTAAAATAATTTTTGAAATCTGTCCAGTAAAGTCTAGGTTTCCGTTCCCTATCCCGTTCCCGGATATAAAAAAAATATATAGCTGAGCCTTCTGGTGTTGCCGGGTCCCGTGGAAATATGAGGATGAATAATTTATATTAATGAGGGATAATGTCCCATTTTAAAGTTGAAAGCATTTTTGAAATCGGTCATGCGGTTAAGGTTCCCGTTCTAGTTCTCGTTTCTGTTCGCATGGGAATATATGGTTGAAATATAGTTTAGGTTACTGAGGGATAATGTATGTAGCATCCTAAAGCAGAAAGAATTTTTGAAATCTGTCTAGTAGTTTCTAAGTTTGCGTTTTCAATCCCGTTCCTGTGGGAATGAATTAAAGTGTATGTTACTAGGAATATATAAATACCTCTCCACCAATTTTCAGATAAATCCGTTCAACCGTTCTTGATTTATAAATAGTGTAAATAACACGACTTTCTTTTATATATATAGATTAGTAAGATTTGTGAAGCTGTTTTACAATTTTAATATATAAATACACTTTAAAATTAATATAATTTAATAATTACTTTTTATAAAGTTAGTTATTTTGTTTTTAAACCTTATTATGTTGTGGATTTCTTTAGTCAGTTTAGTCTTATACAGTTGAACAGTTTTTATAACAGCCTGAATCGTATATTAGACTTAATTTTTGTGGATAAAGATTTGAAAGCTCATGTAGAAAAGACTGATTTCCCAGTTATAGAAAACAAAATTCATCACATATGCCTTACTGTAGAGTGTAAATTCTTAACTTATATTAGTGATGTCATTGATGTACCAGAATTTTATTTTGATTATAAACGTGCAAACTTTGAAGCAATTAATAACTATCTATCTGCTATTCCATAGGATCAAATTTTAAATAATTTAAGTCTTAGTCACGCGTTTGAAAAATTCGTTATGTGCCTTGATGAAACTTTTGAATTGAATATTCCTAAAAAAAATTCGTAAATCAAATTCCAATCCACCCTGGTTCAACAGAAGATTATTAAATCTTAAAAACAGGAAAAACAAAGCTTACAAAGCTTACAAGCATAGCAGAGATAATCATGTTCTTAAACATAACTATACTCGGTGTCACCTGGAATTTGACTGCCTCAATAGCTTCCTGTTTAACCATTATATAGTCTCTGTAGAGTCTAAAATTAAAACAGACTGTAAACATTTATGGAAATTTATAAACACCAAACGTAAATCTATAGGACTTCCAAGCTGTACAAAATATTTTGATAACTTGTCTAGTGATTTAAATGTCATATGTGATTTTTTCGCCGATTATTTTAGTTCTGTCTATCTGCCCTCTTCTTCCTGTGAACCTCCTGTTTTCTTCCCTTCTAACGTTATTGATGTTGGTAGCATCGAATTAAGTGTTTCTGAAGTTTTGAAAGCCTTAAAAGCCAAAACACAATCACGCGTCAGCGGCGCGTCGACCTCATTTGACAGAAAAATCAAAAGTTCAACCATAGGAAATCTGTAGAGTCTCACACAATCACGCTTTGTCCTCAAACGCGTCGTGTGACAAACGTAAGCAAACGTAACAAAGCGACCAACCTTCAAAAAAAGTTCAGCTATGTTGAACTTTTACTCGCTTTCTGACATATCTCTCCTTTTCAGTTTTACAATAGGGAAGAGTAATAAAATCGATGTAATTAAAACATCGATTTACGAAACAAATTATCGAAATGTCGGTATCGATGTTGAAATGTGTTTCAGCTGAAATTTATCGATGTAAATACTAAACAAATATTTAATTTCTCATTGTTACAGCTGTATTAAATTAAATTTTTATTGGATTATTCAATGTAGGTGTTGTTGAAGCATTTAAACTACTATGATTTTGCAATGAAGTTTTGAAAAATCGACTTATACTTTATGTTATATTTTTCGTATGGAGGATTTCGATGAATTTTTGATATATGAGTGAGTTTAAAGTCGATTATAGATTTTTGTGGATAACAAATCAATCAAATTTTACTTTATATTTGTGATGTTTAATGACTTAAACTACTATAATTCTGAAAAGATGTTCTTAAAAATTGACATATATATGTTATCATACCGTAGATTTCGATTAATTTTCGATGCATGGCCGCATGGGTTAATGTAAAGTCATCAATATGGGATATTGAAGCATTTAAATCATTTTATTTTTGTAAAGGTGCTCGACCAATAACTTATGCTATAGTTTCAAACCGTATATTGCGATAACATTTTTGATATCTGTATGAATATAAAGTCGAAATCGACAAGGTTTTCATTTTAAACAGCAAATGTTATCACAAACTAGATTGCATGCCCTAACACAGTATATTATACTTAGCTCAATTGATAACACTACACATTTCACTAAGCTCCTCATTTATTTCTTTATCAAAAGTAATTAACAAATTAGTAATCGATTTAGTTTTCCATCTACTTAATACAAAGGAAAAAATCGATTTTTGTTATCGATAGTTTCTGATAACGACGATGGTCGTTCGATATTTCAATCGATATATTCTCTTAATTTCACACAAGCTTAGACGAATGAATGACAGTAGGGCGCTTTGAGGATTTCTCATGCAACGTGAAGCCTACGTGAGGTCGACGCGGCGCGACGCTCTATTGTGTTTTGGCTTTAAATGGCCTGGATATAAATAAAAGTGCCGGGCCTGATAACATCGCCCCTATCGCTTTGAAAAATTGTGCGATTTCTTTGGCGTTGCCGCTCTGTTTGATTTTCAATAAATCCCTTAAAAGTGGCCTGTTTTTGGATTGCTGGAAAGTTTCTTTTATAACTCCTATTCACAAGTCAGGATCAAAGCAAAACGTGATCAACTATAGACCAATCTGCAAATTATCAGTCATTCCCAAAATGTTTGAAATGCTAATTTGCAAAAAATTGAGCTTCTTTGTTAAAGGTATAGTGTCCGAATTTTAGCATGGTTTTGTGTCAGGGAGATCTACTGCTACTAACCTTACAATGTTATGCGATTCTGTCATTAATGTAATTTCTACCTATTTAGATAAAAGAATTCAATATGTTAGGTTAGGTAATCATAGGTCAAGAATGATAAATGTGACCTCTGGAGTACCTCAAGGAAGTCATATTGGTCCCTTACTGTTTATCCTCTTCATTAATGATATTCCAGTTAGTTTTAATTATTCGAGTTACCTCTTGTATGCCGATGATGTCAAAATTTTCCGAATCATAAAATCTTCCTCAGACTGCCTCCTTCTTCAAAAATATATTCAAAATTTGGCTGAGTGGTGTGAACATAACCAATTGTTTCTAAATGTGGCAAAATGTCAGAGTTTCACGTGCTTTAGGACGAAATCTCCTATTATCTTTGACTACAGTATCAATAACATGATGTTAGAAAGAGTCACTGTCAAAAAAGATTTGGGAGTTATTTTGGATGAAAAACTTACGTTTGCAAAGCATATTGATTATATAGTAAATAAAGCCAATGGTATGTTAGGGTTCATAAGGAGGAACTCTAAAGATTTTTCAGATCCATATGTCCTTAAATTACTTTATATAACTCTTGTAAGATCAGTGCTGGAATATTGTAGTACAGTTTGGAATCCTTATTATAATGTACACTCGTTAAGAATAGAAAGGGTTCAAAAGAAATTCACAAGGTTCGCTTTCCATAAACTTAATTGGAATATCGAAGTACCATCATACGTTTCTAGATGCTTGCTAATAGATATTCAAACGCTTGAGCTAAGAAGAAAGTATTTTGCAATAATGTTTATAAAAGATTTAATTTGCAATAGAATAAACTGTTCTCTCTTATTACAACAAATAAATTTTTACTCTCCGCAAAGAACACTTCGTGCTAGTTTTTATTTTCGAGAGAATTTTTCAACACGAAATTATGGTAGAAACAACCCGTTTGCACGTTGTATAAAAGAAACAAATTCTGTAATAGAAGCCATAGATATTTTCTCAAGTAATTCAAAGGATGTTTTCAAAAAGAATCTACTGTCCGCTTTACTATTGCGACCTGTCACATAAATTTTTTTGTTAATTATTTTTTGTTATTTTATTTTTTTATTTTATTATTATTTATTTTATTTTATTATTATTTTATTTGTTTATAATTATAGTAGTCTGTAAAAGATTTACTCTGTTTGATGAAAATAAACTAAACTAAACTAAAATATCTCTGCCAACAGTCTCAAATGAACGCTTGAGATCAAGAAACACTGCAGCTATTTTCTTTTTTTCATGTATCTTCTCCTTTCAATCAGCAATTACGTAGTTTAATACAAATACACATGAATGTCTTCTACGAAAACCAGATTGTTCTTCCATTATAATGTTATTGTCTTCCAAGTATTTTTCAAACTGAATCTGTACCACTTTTTCTAGTATTTTTTCATGTAAAGGTAGCATATTTATTGGTCTGAAATGTTCACATTTATTTGAATTAGCAATTTTGTGAACCGATACTATCAGATGTTTTCCAATTTTCCGGGAAAGTCCCATTAATTAACGAATAATTTATTATTTTTGGTAAAGCTGGTCCAACGTAATTAAAACTTTCTTCTAACATTTCTTTGTTCATAAAGCTATAATCATTCTTATTTGGCATGATTTCTATAATTTTTAAAAGGTCATCAATATTTCCTAACGTTTTAAATTTAAAACCCTGTTCACTATGCTTAGCATAATTTATCCATGGTGTTGTGGGAATGTCATTATTTATCACTTTAACACTCGTTAGAGAGAAAAAGAGGAGAGAGAGATTATGTATGTGAGGAGACCAGTTGTGTTCTTAGTTGAGCCCGATAAAAATTTGAAATAAACTGCATTTTAGAGTTAAAATAAGATACTTAGAGTATATCCTAAATAAAATATATAAACTCTAGGGTGAGTCGATAAATCTACAGAAATCTCTCTTATTTTTAAGATCCAAGCCAAAATTAAAAAAAAAAAATACAGCGGACACCACCAAAAACAAACTGTGACGAAGACACTAACACCAATGCACTTTCGACGTTCTACAAACGTAGCTTGGTAGCGTAGTGGAATAGTAGCTGCTGACAGAGCAAAAATGCTGTGTTTAGACTTGCTGAAAACACAAAATACAGCAGCCATTTCATCAATAAGACAGATAGATAGATGGATAGATAGATAGTTTTATTATTCATTCATACAAAATTTTCAACTATAAATGCAATACACAATTTTTGATATGAAATGAAATATGGACATTCGGTAACTATGAAAGTTAGTGTTGAATGAAACGATTATAAAAAATTAATTCAAATAAATATCTGATGTGGTATAAAAGTATTAAAAAAAATATAAATTAAAAGTGAACAATAGAAAAAAAGTTATTAATTCAAAATATAAACTTAACAAAACCAAAATAATATACTTTAATCTTACACCACAGGTTTAACTGTAAGGATTTACCATTTTTTAATAGGATAAGCTTCTTAAAAAAGATTCAATACAATCATAGTCATGTGTGAATAGCTAGTCTTTAATTTTTCTCATAAATAAACTAAATGAAGTAGTTTGTCTTATAGATAGCGGTAATTTATTGAAAAGTTTCGGAGCTGTCTCTGTGAAAAAAAGGGAGAAGTGTGTACTTCGTGCAAATGGTACGTTGACAAGATGTGCGTTATTTATACGGAGATTATAAAGCTGCGAGTTTCTAGATGGAATATTGCCACTTTGCTTAAAGAACTCTCTTAAAACTTTGAAAACATAAAGGTGTCTCACTGGTAAAATTTGCAATTCCTTGTATAACGGCCAACTTTCAGCAAAACGATTTTTATTACAAATTATTCTTATGACATGTTTTTGGGCTATCATGAGGGGTCTGAAAGTATTTGCATAAGATCCCCCCCAGCTAGAAATACCATATTGAAGCCTTGAATGAGCAAGACCGTTGTAAATCATTTTTAAAACTTTTTTTGAGCAAAATGGTTTTATTAGGTACATTTTACGAGTAACCAACATCATACACGACTTCAGAGAGCGAATATGTTCTTTCCAATTTAAGTTGAAATCAATTAAAACACCCAGGTATTTGAATTTCATCACTGAATCAATTTTAAACCAACTATCGGAACATAAATCATGAGAATAGAAACTGCGTTCACCACATTTATGAAACGGTAAACAAAATTGTTCACAAATATGACCATGAAAGCTAAGGTTATAATCAAAAAGGTTGTTTTCAGAAATTTTGAAAGCTACTAATTTAGTTTTTTCGCTCAAAATTAGATTATGAGCAGCAAACCATGTCCTTAGTTACAAATAAAAAATTGAAACGATTAACGAAAACTCTTTTATATTAAACATTTAGAAAAATAAATTCAAACACATTATTTTGAGTTTTCAAACACATTATTTTGAGTTTTTAAATTAATTTGAAAACTCAAAATAATGTGTTTGAATTTATTTTTTTAAATGTTTAACATGTCCTTAGTATTTCTAAATCTTCTTCAATTTTGGCAACGCAATCAAAAGTAGTATTAAATTGATAGGTATATGCTACGTCATCTGCTAAAGCAGAATTCGTGGACTTGGTGCAAACCCTCCTGCTGGACCGACATCAATAGAATCAAGCGTACCTGAACAAATAAAAGTTCTCTTAAAAGAAACTGAAGACCGTTTGTTTTGTAAAATAGATGATCTTGTTAAGAGGCTTACAACTCGCTTAGATGCTGCTGAGAATGAAATTGCTGTTCTTAAATTATGCAATGAAAAACTTTCCGAACAACTAATTGACCACCAGCGTACTCAGAGACTGAGTGACATTGCATTAAGAGGAAAACCGTTCACCCCCAACGAAGACACAAAGGCCATCGTAAAAAACATTGCTGCAGCTCTTGATCATCAGCTCTTGATCATCAGCTCTCCCCTCACATTGAATCTTTCAGACCAAAGCCAAAACCCGGATCGCAATTGAAAACAACTCCCATCATCGTACGGCTATCTTGCCAAGCTGAACAACGAGCATTTCTATCAGCTTTTCGTCGACATCAAGGTTTAAAACTTTGTGAAATCGATGGGTTCGATAGAGAAAACAAAAATGCAATCTTCGCTAATGAAAGATTATCAACCAAAAATAATGCTATCTTACGTGATGCATTGAAGATGAGAAGAGTTGGTAGTCTTTATGGTGTGCGAACAAGAAATGGGTTTGTCTATGTGAAGCGAACTGAGGGAGACAATAGCCCCGTCCACACTGTCTAATTTGTTTGTCAAGCATCGAGTTTGTCAAACAAATTGGATAGTGTGGCCGCTCATCAACAGGCTTGTCAAATTTGTTGGATGGTTTTCAAAATTTTTTGATATTTTTGCAAGTTGGACAACAAATTGGATGAGTGTGGACGCAAGTCGTCAAACTTGGAAGAAATTTCATTTCAAAAATGTTTTCAAGTAGTGCACATCGCACGGAAAGAACATTTTTCTTTGTACGGTAGGTACATTCATGAGGAATTTATGATGGTGTCAGGTAGTGCACCTCGCAAGGAAAAAATGTTGGGTAGATTGAAAATGGATTTTATGATATTTTCAGGTAGTGGACCTCGCACGGAAAAATTTCTTTTGTTGGTAGGCACATTGAAATATTTTTTCCTTGATGGGCACTTGAGGGTTTTAGGTAGTGCACCAAGCAAGGAAAGGTTCAGGTACCTAGTGCACATCACATGCACGGAAAGAATATTTTTTCTACAGCTTATAATTTAAATTAAAGTCGATTATCTCCAAATGTTTTCAGGTAGCGCACATCGTACGGAAAGAATATTTTTTCTTCGTTGTGCACATTTATGATGTTTTTAGGTAGTCTACCTCTACAGTCCCTACACACTTTCTTTTGTTTTTCTTACTTTTCTAAAATTTCATCCCTAAATTGCGCTGCTACTGCTATGTCCTCCATGGTTGAAATTCAGACCAGAATGAAGTTTGACGACTTGTTTGATCAGTGTGGACGCATTATTTTCCGTCCAACTTTTCATCCAACAAATTTGACAAACAAATTGGACAGTGTGGACGGGGCTAATGAACGTCGGATTACCAATTTGTGTGAGCTTTGTTGATGTGTAAGCGAATGCAGAGAAGAAGTGTTCCCACCTTACCGAAATGTTATGAAGAAACATTAGTCGCAGCAGTGTTCCCACATCACCATTTGCCTTCATCATTATTTTTATTTTCGTATGGATTTTATTAATTTTTCTTTTAAAATTGTTATCCTAAATATTTTCTTTTTTTTTAACATTCTTTTTCTTTCTCTTTCTCTTTATACTTTTTTCCCTCTGTTTAAGTTTCATTTATTATTTCAACAACTTGTACGTCCAAGAATTTAATACTTTTATTTTTCATTCATAATTTCATCTTGCAACTTGCATGTGCAAGAATTCAATACCTTTGTTTGTTCACCTAGTAACGAGAGCCACTGTGTGAACCATTGCTCCTACAACTTGCCAGACGCAATAAGAAACTTGCGTATTTTTGTTGGCACGTTTTGTTTAGTTTGCGATTCCCACGTATTGACTGGAACTTATAATCAACATGGTTCACACAGTAGCTCTCCCAAAATATTTTCTGTACCTATAGCTAGTTAAGAATAAATTCATTACCTATCTAACATTAAATGAAAACAGTCGTGTTTATCTTGAGTGGTTTCGTCTAAAACATTTTAATCATTTCGTGTTTATCTTGAGAAGTTTCGTCTAAAACATTTTAATCATTTCCAGTCGTATTTATAGTCCCATTCCAAAGTATGTCTAACTTTGGACAGCTCTTAGAATAGTGTCCAACTCCAAATCGTATTTATAAACACTTTCATCGTTGTGTAAGGAACGTCTAACTTTAGACACCGAAATTGGTTGTCTAAACTATGGCGAAAGTGGCATTTGCTACAGCAAAAAACAATTTTGTCGAACATGTTATAAAACACTGTTGAGAGCTCTAAGATCGAAAAAAATAATTAGTTTGAGGTGCAAAAATACTACTTTCAACAATTTAATTTATAAATTGCACAAATTTCATCGTTTTATGAGACTTGGAAAAGCTGTAACTCAAAGTCAAATCAGCTGCTTTTTTGGTCTGGTTCAAGTGCTACGCCACACTCTTTCAGAGCCATTTTGTTGTTGCACTCGTATATCAAAACACAAAAAATGGTACTGCATGGATACATCATGAACGCCACCATTTAGTTTTTCATTCGGAGTTGACAGTTTGAGAGGATGTTTAGACAACTGTTGGAATGCATTTATAAATACGAAATTGGCTAAGGGTTGTCCAACTCTTTAGACACCGTCTAGTTGGACAGTTGTCTAAGGGTGTTCTAAGGAAATTTTATAAATACGACTGTTCGTGTTTATCTTGAGTGGTTTCGTCTGAAACATTTTAAACATTGGCGACCGTGACAGGACTTGCTAAAAAAAAGTTTAAGTAGCCTGTATCAGTTTGTGTGTTATTTAAATAAAAAGGAAGGTGCAAGTGCAAGTGTAATTATCCGCGTAAAAAGAAATACCAAAATTTAAAAAAAAAATGGCTTATTCTAAAGAAAACCACACCATCGATGAGATCGCCGCTCAGCAAGAGCAAGTGGGCGAATTCATCTGCACCATAGTCCGGAACTATAACAAGGATAGTTCAACCAGGAAGACGCTGGAATACCTAAATAAGAAGAAGGCGCAACTAGAACCTCTCTGGGAACAATTCGACCAGAATGATTCGATTCTGCGAGAGAGGTTCTCAGAACACATGAATCATCCCTATTTCGAAAAGGATTATTTCGAAATGGTACGAAAGGCAGCAGAAGGCTTGACTGCCGACATTTATTCGAGAATAGAAGATCTTAAACAACATGAGACTCCAAACCAAGGTGATCTTCAGATGCGGATACAAGGTTCAGGAGGAGTAAAACCACTCAGGGAGAAACCTGCAGATGAAGTTTCTGCAGTTGGTAAGCAACAAGGTGCAATTCCCAAACCCAAGAAGGGGATTGTTACAAATTCTAATCAAGAGTCAACCTTTCCTGGCGCGCCAATGAACTCCAAGGCACGATATATGTTGTTGACCAATATATTAAAAAGGTCAATTATCAAGATTCACGGGCAGTCAGCCATGAATAATACTCAACAATTCTCCCAAATAAAGGCAAGAAGTTTGGAGCAGAATTGGGAGGAGATTGCAAATCTATATCGTAAGATGGACCAGGAGTTGACTACGGTGGAAGTAGAAGAATACTTCAATCTGCAAGAGAGCGTTGAGGAGACGTTACTTAAGCTTTTCATGGACATTCCAGCAGTGCAAGAAAGTGGAGGTGGTCCAAGGCCGCCGAATGTAATGATGAAGCTTCCCAAAATCGAGCTGCCTAAATTTGACGGTGAATATTTGAATTGGTTGCAGTTTCATGACCTGTTCAAACAAATGATCCATGATCAGCCAATACCGCCGGCACAAAAATTATATTTTTTGAGGGCAAATGTGACTGGAAAGGCCCTGGATTTGATACAAAACTTCAAGCCAACAGACAGTAACTACGAGGTAGCTTGGGGAGTACTAGTTGAACGCTTCAACAACAAAAGATTGCTATTGACTGCTCAACTTAACAAGTTGCTAACACAGTCAATTACAACATCGACGAGTTCAAGCTTAAGAAAGCTTCACGACATTACAAAAGAGTGTTTACAAGTTATAACAAATATGAATTATGATATCGCAAGCTGGGACCCAATAGTGGTACATCTTCTGCTGCAAAAACTCGACAAGGAGAGTAGAGAAAGGTTTGAGTTCGTGTTAAAAGATCCGAGAAACAGTCCCACCATCCAAGAGTTCCTGACGTTTGTTGAGTCCCGATTCCAAACCCTCGAAGCAATCAACTCCCGAGACGAAAAAAGAAAGTTCCAGAGCCTAGAGGTCACCACTAGCAGCCACAATGGACGGAAGTCAATAGCCCCCAAGATGGATCTGGATAAGACACTGAATTGCCTATTTTGCAATTCTGGTAAGCATGGGATTTACAATTGTATTAAATTCTTGTCACTTTCAGGTTCGGACCGAGGAAAGGCTGTTCACAGGCTGATGTTATGCAGAAACTGTTTAAAGAAGGGCCACTACTCCCAATCATGCTCATCTCGAAAGTGCCAAAAATGCAACATGCCACACAACACACTACTTCACTTGCAGAAGCAGCAGCAAAACTCACCAAGTACGCATCAGCTGGGTGAGAAGGGTAGTTCACAACCAACACTTCAAGCTGTCAATGCAGCAGCAGGAACACACTTCAAGAAACGTCATGTCTATTTTACAACGGCAGTGGTCAATGTGATCTCATCACACGGTACACGAATCCCGTGCAGAGCGCTTCTTGATTCTAGATCACAACTGAATTTTGTAACAACATCGTTACTACAGCAGCTAGGAATCAAGAAACATTACAAGGACACATCAATCTGCGGAATAGGTGGCAATGAATGCAGATCTGAGTTTGCGGCCACAATAAAATTGGAATCTAGGACGTCAACCTATCAAACAACAATAGAAGCGAACCTCATGCCTCGAATAAGTGATTACCAGTGTAGTCAAGAAATCGACGTCTCAGTGTGGAAGATTCCATCTTACATCGAACTGGCTGATCCATCTTTCTGCAAGTCCAAGCAAATCGACATGCTATTGGGAGCCGAACTATTCTTTGATCTGTTTCTACCAGGAGAACATAGAGTTTCGAACGATCTACCAATCTTACGAAAAACAGTTCTAGGATGGAAAGTAGCCGGAAGTGCTCCAGCTTCAAATTCATGTGCTCATTGTCACATAGTTACAAAGCCATCGTTAACATCGTTGGATAAACTCGTTCGCTCTTTCTGGGAAACATAAAGCCATGACACTCCAACTAACACCCAGAGCGAAGAAGAACATCAGTGCGAAGAACATTTCCAGAAATACACAGTGCAAAATTCTGAAGGTAAATTTGTTGTTAAATTACCATTTAAAGACGATCTTACCATAGCATTAGGTGACTCTCTTCAAGTTGCAAGAAAAAGGTTTCTTTCATTAGAAAACAAGTTGAGCAAGGATGAAACGTTAAAAATATCTTACATCAACTTCATGGAGGAATATAAGACATTGGGTCACATGACGCCAATTAACAAGGACAATATTCCAAAGAGGCACTACGTCATACCTCATCACTGCGTGATGAAACCCGAAAGCTCGTCAACGAAACTTAGAGTAGTTTTTGATGCATCAGCCAAGACTACTTCTGGTCACTCACTAAATGATATACTCATGGTAGGCCCAACTGTTCAACCAGATCTATTTTCAATAGTTCTAAAATTCAGGATGCACAGGTATGTTTTTACAGCAGATATAACAAAGATGTATCGCCAGGTCAAGAAATGATGAGCCATTACAGCTGTACAAATTAAACACCGTCACGTATGGGACCGCATCGGCTTCCTACCTAGCAACTAGATGTCTAGTTAAATTAGCAGAAGATAATCAAGATTCATTCTTTAGAGCATCACAAGCCGTTAAAAACAATGTATACGTGGATGATTGCCTGGCTGGTTCAGAGACTATTGATGACACTTATGAGTTGCTTAATGAGGTAATTTGTCTACTCAAGGCAGGCAATTTTGAATTGAAAAAATTTTGTTCCAATCATCCTATGATTTTAAAGGGAAATTCCTGAAGAAGATAAAGAGAAACTAGTAACACTTCATCAATCTGAGATAGTAAAAACATTAGGACTAATATGGGATCCCTCTCAAGTGTTAAATACTTTGCATGAAAACTACTTGTAATAATTTAATGAAACATAGTTCACTTTGACAAGTCTGAAATTATTATTCTCGAATTTCAAAATTAATTTTTTCTGTCTCTTTCAAAACTTTCGTTTGATAACTTCGTTTAATAATAAAATTGTTTTGGTTATTTCTAAAAATTGAAGATATCTTTTATTATTCGTTCTGAGGTTATGGGCCCAGAATACTGTTACTAAGAAGACCTGAATAAGAAGAATTTCATCAAGGATTGAAGGACTTTAATTAGAATTCTTTTTCACTGCATAAGAGATAATTTTCAATTTCAGAAGAAGGAAAAGTAAAGATGGCCGATAATAATTCTTGCACTTTCAAGATTCCACTTTTTGATGGCACGAATTTCAGTAATTGGAAATATCGTGTGGGGATTTTGTTGGATGAAAAACTCCTGCGGAAATATATTGAGCAAGATTTGGCAACTATTCTTGGGGAAGAGAACGTAGAGGCTGCTCGCAGTAAGATAGTTTCAGATGAAAAGAAATGTATTTCAATCTTAGTCCAAACTATTCATGATGGACAACTGGAAATTGTTAAAGATATATCAACGGCAAAGGAGATGTTTGATGCGTTAACAAGTATCTTCGAAAGAAAAAGCATTGCAAACCAATTGCTGTTGCGGAAGCAGCTCCTTTTGATGAGGTATAATGAGAGTGAGGATATAATTGATCATTTTCTTCGGTTCGATACAAAAATTCGCCAGCTGAAATCAACTGGAGCAAAGATAGAGGAACTAGATGTCATTATTCATTTGCTGCTTACCCTACCTGGAAGCTATGACAATTTAGTGACTGCATTGGAAACCATGAAGCAAGATGATCTCACCCTGGAATTCGTGAAGACTCGGTTGATGGATGAATTCAATAAAAGAAAAGGTGGAGCATCTTCAAGTTGTACTGAGCCCGGTGCAATGGTGGTTAAAAGCAAAAAGAAGCAACTGATTTGTTACGGATGTGGTAAGCCTGAACACATCAAGAGCAAATGTTTATCCAAACGAAATAAAGAGGTAGATAACAAAAGAAATTTAAAACAGAATAGCTCGACAATGTGTGCAATTGAGATCAAGGAGCATGAACATGCAGCACAAGTGGTAAAATCCTGTGACAATAAAGTAAGATTTGTCTTGGATTCTGGAGCTACTCAACATATGGTGAACAGTAAGCAATATTTTGACTGTTTAAAAAATATTGAGCAGATTCAAATCTCAGTTGCAAAGAAGAGTTCCAGTATTAGTGCGAGCCAAATTGGAAACATAATCATTAAAACTTCTCATGACAGTCCTCCGAAGAAGATGTCGGACGTTTTATTTGACGAAGATCTGAAGTGCAACCTGATGTCTATTCGAAGTCTTACAAAGAAAGGATACAACATTCAATTTGAGGGAGACCATGCGTATGTATCGTTCAATGGTGATACTATATTTGAAGCACATGCTAGAGGGAAATTGTACGAAGTTGATTTTCATGTTGTCAAAAATTTTGCTGGTATCTCAGGTGAGAAAAATTTAAATCATTCCTCCCAACTTTTATGGCACTATAGATTGGCACATCTGAACTTGCCTGACTTGAAGAAGTTAGTATGTCGGCGAATGGGTAAGGGCTTAGAGCAGGTTAATGTTAATATTGAATCTGAATTCTGCGAATCGTGTGTTATTGGCAAACAAGCACGCAGTTCATTTGCAAAGAACAAAAACATACGGTCCAGAAGAACTCTGGAATTAATTCATAGTGATGTATGTGGTCCTATGCCAGTTCCTGCATATGATGGGTCCCGATACTTTGTTTCATTCACCGATGACTACTCAAGGGCTTCAATGATATACTTTATTAAAAGAAAATCTGAAGTAATCGACAAGTTTAAAGAATTTGTGACTATGTCTGAAGTACTGCATTCTTGTAAGATTGTCCATTTAAAAACTGACAATGGAGGAGAGTATACTTCATTCGAATTCAAAGAATTTTGCAAATCTAAGGGTATTCAGTTGAAGTATACCGTTCCCTATAATCCAGAAATGAACTCCGTTGCTGAAAGACTAAACCGAACACTTCAAGAAAAAGCTAGGACAATGCTGTTGGCTAGTGGATTGGATCAGAAATTCTGGAATGAAGCAATACTTACCGCTTACTATATAAAGAATCGTTCGCCTACAAGTGCATTTGGAAAGCAGTTTGAAAGTCATACACCGGCTGAAATTTGGTTTGGAAGGAAACCAGAGTTGTCCCACCTGCGAATCTTTGGCTCGAATTGCTACAATTTCTTACCAAAAGAAAAACGTTCAAAGTTTGCTGCAAAATCGAGAAAGTGTCTGATGCTAGGGTACACCTCTTCTGTGGGCTCTTATCGTCTTTGGAACATTGAGGAAGAAAAACTTGTTATTGGAAGGCACGTTACTTTCAATGAAGAATCCGTGTTTAATAAATCTGGAATCACAGAAATCACTACTTCAGAGGCGGTTCCGTATTCTATTGATGTTGAACTAAAAGACGAAGAAATAGACAATTCATACCTGGATGGGGTTGGTAACAACATAACAAGTGAAGAAATCTCTGATTGTCAGGATGAAGTTGTTCAAAGCTCTGATTTGGATGGTGATAACATTTCAATGGACAAAGAAATTACTTGTGATGAAGAAATACCAAGAAGAAGCGGCCGAACTCGACGACATCCAGACAGGTATGGTGATTGGACTAGCGATGAAGTTGTTGGTAGTGAGGACGCTCATTTTGCTCTAGCGGCAGAGCAGTATGTTGAAGAAGATCCAACTACAATTGCTGAAGCAAGAGCTAGAGACGATTGGCCAGAATGGGAGAAAGCAATTCAAAGTGAGTATGAATCTTTGATGCAAAATGAAACTTGGTCTATGTGTAATTTGCCAAAGAATCGAAAGCCTGTAACTAGTAAGTGGGTATTTCGATTAAAACGTAAAGCTGATGGAACAATTGACAAATACAAAGCTCGTTTAGTGGCTCGCGGATTCACCCAGAAAGAAGGTTTTGATTACACGGAAACCTATGCTCCAGTTGCCAAGCTAGTGACTTTTAAAATACTTCTTTCAATCGCAAATCAGGAGGGAATGCATATCCATCAAATGGATGTCAAGAGTGCGTTCTTGAATGGGCTGTTATCGGAAGATATTTATATGCGACTTCCAGAAGGTATAGATACAGTAAATCAAATTTGTAAGCTAAATAAAACTATCTATGGTTTGAAGCAAGCTCCTCGTGCTTGAAACGAAAAGTTCAATAGCTTTATGATTAGGATTGGTTTTAAACGATGTCTCTCAGATCAGTGCGTGTATGTCAAGAAACAACTGGAAACATATTGTTATGTTCTTTTGTACGTAGACGATATATTGCTATTTTGTAAGGACCTCAAAATTATACAAATTATTAAGCATATGCTGTCGAAAGAATTTGATATGACTGACATGGGGAGAGCAAGTACTTTTCTTGGAATAGAAATCAATCAAGACATGGAGCGTGGAACAATCGAACTTAGTCAACGTCTTTATTTGAAGAAACTCTTACGAAAATTTAACATGGAAAACTGTAAACCAAGAGCTACACCATTGGAAAAGGGTTTACATATTGACGAGGGTGACAAAACCAAGTGTTAAAATTATCCTTATCGTGAATTGATTGGTTGTTTAATTTATGCAACTATAACAACAAGGCCAGACTTATGTGCTGCAACTGGATATATGAGCCGTTTCCAAAGCTGTTTCAATGAGACTCATTTCAATTATGCAAAACATATTTTGCGTTACATTAGTGGCACATTAAATTTAAAGATGGTATACAAAAGACAAGATCCAGCAGAAACTCTAGTGTGTTATTGCGATGCTGACTGGGGAGGTGACAAAAATGACCGAAAATCTACATCAGGATATGTTTTCAAACTTTTCGGTAACACTGTTTGTTGGACATCAAAGAAGCAGTCAACAGTAAGCTTGTCGTCAACAGAAGCTGAGTTGAATGCATTGACTGAAACCATTTGTCAACTGAAGTGGATTCGAAAGTTGCTTGATGAACTTCAAGTCCCATGTCCAGTTCCAATAGTTATATAGGAAGACAACAATTCTTGCATCAAAATTGCTGAAGATTCAAAAGAGAGCAAAAGAATGAAGCACTTAGATATTAAACATTTTTTCATACGAGATGAAATCTTAAATGGCGTCGTTCGGCTCGAACAAAAATCAACTAACGATCAGTTGGCTGACATTATGACGAAATCTCTTGGAAGAAATTTATTTTTGAAACATCGTCAAAATTTGAATTTGTTAAATGTTAATTAATTTTAAAAATTCGTTTCCTTTTTTTTTTTAGTTAGTTTCTATTAAATTAAGAGGCGGTGTTAAATACTTTGCATGAAAACTACTTGTAATAATTTAATGAAACATAGTTCACTTTGACAAGTCTGAAATTATTATTCTCGAATTTCAAAATTAATTTTTTCTGTCTCTTTCAAAACTTTCGTTTGATAACTTCGTTTAATAATAAAATTGTTTTGGTTATTTCTAAAAATTGAAGATATCTTTTATTATTCGTTCTGATCAAGATGTCTTTGATTTCAGCTTCAATGACGAAAAAGTAAACAAAATATCCACACAAATAACAAAACGAACAGTTTTGGCCGATCTTGCCAGACTTTTTGATCCTCTTGGCCTGCTTGGACCCCTGATTGTCATTGGAAAGCTGTTCTTACAAGAATTATGGAAATCAAAATTGTCTTGGGATGACAATCTTTCAAATGAAAAGGCTCAAAAGTAGATTAAATACATTGGACAGTTCTCCCTAATGAGCAATATAAGCATTCCACGATACGTTCTTCTTCCTTCTGCCAAGACAATTGAACTTCATGCTTTCTCCGATAGCAGTTTAAGTGCCTTTGTATCATGCGTTTACTTACATTCAATCGATGAAAGAAATCAAACATTGTGCCAACTGCTTTGTTCAAAATCAAGAGTTGTTCCACTGAAAATTGTCAGCATAGCCCGCCTGGAACTACAAGCAGCAGTACTTATGGTGGAGCTGGTGGATAGGATAATTCAAATACTTCCAAAGAAAATTGACAAGGTATGTTTTTATACAGATTCTACCACCGTGCTGGCCTGGCTTAAATCACCATCCTACACTTGGGAAACTTTTGTAGCAAATAGAGTTGCAAAAATTCAATCAATCTCAGAGTTTCATCAATGGCAATTCATCAAGGGCCATTTAAATCCAGCGGATTTGGTATCGAGAGGATCAAATTTATCAGGACTATTCAAATCATCAGTATGGTTCAAAGGTCCAGAGTTTCTTCAAAATCGAGAAATCGATCAATTTGAGGAATGCGAATATCCTGACGTAGTCCCAGAACGACGTAGGAAAAAATCGGTGCTGTCGGCAACAATTCAAAACGATCTAAGCTTAATCGAAAATATCAATTATAGGAGTTCATTTTTTACATTGAGAAAAATATTTGCATTCTGTTTCAGATTTTACTATAATTGCAGAAAACCAAATGAACTAAGAAACACAGGCCAGCTAACAACTGAAGAATTAAGAGAAGGAACGCGATGGATTCTTGTTTACACGCAAAGAGTCTCATTCCCTGACGAATACCGTGCGTTAGAAGGAAAAAGGCTTGTACATAGAAATTCATCTATAGTTTCTCTTGCTCCATATTTTGATGAAAGAACAAAGCTGATCCGAGTTGGGGGAAGGTTGACAAATGCCAAGATCTCTTCAGACTCTAAGCATCAAATTTTAATTCCAAAAAACAATACAGTAACTAAATTAATATTAACATATCTTCATTTCAAGCACATGCACGCCGCACATAGAGCGTTAATAGCCATCTTTCGACAACAATACTGGATCTTAGGTGTTGGACATGCAGCTCGACAAGTAATTAGCAGATGCATCATATGCTTTAGAACAAAGCCAAAATTCATCAATCAGGTGATGGGAAACATGCCTGTGGAAAGGGTGAATTCAGCAAGACCATTTTATTATGCTGGGGTGGACTTTTGCGGTCCCATAAAAACTCACTACAAGGTCAGAGATAAGACTCCTACAAAGTCATATTTAGCTATTTTCGTTTGTTTCTCTACTAAAGCCATACACATAGAGGTGGTAGGAGATTTATCTTCTCAATCATTCATATATGCTCTAAAACGATTTATAGCACGGCGAGGACTCTGCCACACAATATTTAGCGACAATGCAACGAACTTTGTTGGTGCCAAGAATGAATTAGCAGAGCTAACAAGAGAATTCAATTCCAGTAGAATGCAAGCGGCAATACAGACACATTGCCTCGAGGAAGGAATAACTTGGAAAAACATTCCGCCACGTTCACCTCATTTTGGAGGCCTTTGGGAGGCTGCCGCAAAATCTGCAAAGTCCCTACTCGTTCGTCATTTAGGTGAAGCTTCACTTACGTACGAAGAATTGCTAACTGTTGTCATACAAATCGAAGCTATATTGAATTCTCGACCTTTGACACCATTATCATCTGATCCAAACGACCTGGAAGCTCTTACACCCGGTCACTTCTTAATAGGAAGTCCTCTTACAGCAATGGCAGAACCAGATGTAACAAACTGCGAAATGAATAGCCTAAATAAATTCCGGCGAATTCAACATATTCAACAGCACTTCTGGAAAAGGTGGTCAGATGAGTATTTACATCTTCTGCAGCAAAGATTTAAGTGGAAGACTGAATCAAACAACCTCAAGCCTGACACCTTGGTGCTTATCAAAGAAGAAAATATTCCTCCAATGCGCTGGAAACTAGGACGTGTGATTGAAATCTTCAAGGGAAGTGATGATAAAGTACGCGTAGCTAATGTTAGAACTCAAACCGGTACGTACAAAAGAGCAATACATAATCTTTGCCCACTTCCAATAAATGAACCGGAGATTGAGAACAAAAATACAGATTACTCCAGTGTTGAACCAACTAGAAGCACGAGTCGTTTAAGACCTAGAAAAGCTAAAAAATTGACATTGCTTTCGGTTTTACTTGTAACACTTATAATGATACCTGCATCCTTAGGTCAGACTTTGACACAGGAACAAGTAAATATCAAGAAACTTGATGATGGTGTTGGCATGTACTTTGAAGATATTGGCAGGATTCGCACGGTAAATACGCACTGGAAAATTTTTGTATTTTACAATTTGACAACGTACTGGCAAGAATTCAATGAGCTTAAAGCATATGTCAACAGAATGCAAGATATAAGCACAGAAGCTCCTGCTATTCAAATGTATTACAAGCCAATAATAGACACACTACGAAACAGAATCGCAGTAATCGAACACAACAATGAGTTGCTTCAAAATTATCATGCACCAAAATATGAAAAAACAAGGATGGCAAGATCACCATTTGACATTGTAGGAACTCTGGCACATAGTTTGTTTGGTATCCTTGACCAAGAAAGTGCAGACAACATTCAGGGTCAAATCAACAATGCCTTCAAGAATGAAAATCATTTGATTGAGCTTTTGAGAAAACAAAGTTCAATTGCAGATGCTACGTCAAATATTTTAAAACGTGATCACATTCAAGTACAGGATCAATTTAAAGCTTTAAATGAACATCTCCAAAAGACTTTTGCAATCATCAACGAGAAACAAAAGACTAATGGGATAAAGCAGAACCTCGGAGCATTGACCTCTTATCTAATTCTTGTTCTCACAAATTTCGAGCATATACAAGAAATGCTTTTAGATGTTCTTTTGGATTTAAATCACGGAAAAATTAATCCACAACTAATTACACCCAAACAATTAAGTGAGCAGTTGCAGCTTGTAAGGAATAATTTACCTTCCTATTTATCATTGCCAGAAGGTTCAGTTACTGATATGTATAAAATCTCAACAGTGAAAGGTCGGTACTTAAATGATTCAATTGTGTTTGAAATGCTATTGCCATTGACGGACTCAGAAGAATTTCAACTTTTTAATCTTATTCCCATTCCTATTATTCACAGAAACAATAACTTTATAGTAAAAACATCTGCGCCATATCTAGCTGTGTCATTACCTAGAGATAAACATTTTTTATTGAGTGATCTCGAGCTGGGAGCATGCAAACGAATGACGTCAACCAACTACATGTGTAATCAAGTTCATCCTACTAACATCCAACAAGGAACTTTGGAGGTCTGCGAAATGATTTTACTAAATCATAAAGAAGAGAGTTTCAACAAATGTACCTTGAGGGAAACGCAGTCACAAAACGTATGGAAAGCACTCATGTTTTAAAACAGTTGGATTTTCTCTATTCCATCAAAGGTTTCTGGCCATCTGATTTGCAACGATGTTAGTACAGCTATTAATTTATATGGAAACGGTGTTCTGGAGTTCAAGAAAACTTGTGTTCTTCAACTGCCCAATGTAATCATCAAAGGTAAAATGAATTATGAGAGCAAAATAACTTCACCATTTATTCCGAGATTAAATACAAGTAGCTGGAACATAACTATAAGCCAAGGAAAAACAGCAAATACAACAGATATGAAAATACAGGATCGCATTGACCAATCCGAGTTTGAGAGCTTGAAGTCCAAAATCAGAGAAGTAATTGAACATTCTAAGAAACTGCCTGCCCCCACTACTGACATCAACGCCCATGACTATCATCACTATGGAAGCAGTTTGTTGTTATTGGCATGCATGATTGGGATCTTCATCATTTTTTTTCGTCGCACAAGAAGACCAACCCCTCGGCCAAGAAACTTCGAGGTCAACATTTAAGATTAAGCTATATTTATTTTAAAGTTCAAATTTAGAGAGTTAAGAACCCTCAAAAGGGGGGAGTATGTTTAAGTTTCATTTATTACTTCAACAACTTGTACGTCCAAGAATTTAATACTTTTATTTTTCATTCATAATTTCATCTTGCAACTTGCATGTGCAAGAATTCAATACCTTTGTTTGTTCACCTAGTAACGAGAGCCACTGTGTGAACCATTGCTCCTACAACTTGCCAGACGCAATAAGAAACTTGCGTATTTTTGTTGGCACGTTTTGTTTAGTTTGCGATTCCCACGTATTGACTGGAACTTATAATCAACATGGTTCACACAGTAGCTCTCCCAAAATATTTTCTGTACCTATAGCTAGTTAAGAATAAATTCATTACCTATCTAACATTAAATGAAAACAGTCGTGTTTATCTTGAGTGGTTTCGTCTAAAACATTTTAATCATTTCGTGTTTATCTTGAGAAGTTTCGTCTAAAACATTTTAATCATTTCGTGTTTATCTTGAGTGGTTTCGTCTGAAACATTTTAAACACCCTCCTTTCTTTATTATACTTCTCGTTTATTCTTATTATAAATTAACTCAAACTAGAATTTTTGAGCATGCAGTTTTTAGTACTGATTATTCTTAGTAAATAAGTTAAATGAGTCTGAAAAGTGTGAACAATTATTGCGTTAGTCGTGTTTTGCTTAGTATTTTCACAAGGCAACATTCTGGTCTAAAAATATGTCACCTAAATTCTCAAAGCATACCTGCTAACATTGATGAGTTGCGAAGTATTTTCTTAGATGGTTTGGTTGATATAATTTGTGTATCATGAAGTTGGTTAAAGCCTGAAATCTCAAATTTTTGTGTTGATTTACCAGGTTATAATATCTTACGTAATGACAGAGTCTCGAAGCGCGCTGGAGGAGTTGCTATTTTTTGCTAATTAAACTTAAAGTGTAGAGTGATTGACTGCTCTAAGAACTCTGAAGTATAATATATTTTAGTTGAAGTGCTTAATAATAATGGAAATTCTTGCTTAATTGGCTGCGTCTATAATCCGCATAAAGATAATCCCTTGCAGTATTTTTTTGAGCGTTTCAGTCTATTTAGTACTAATTATACCAATATAATCGATCTCGCAAACATTTAAAAACAACTGCTCGATGGTAGGCCTTGATATTGTTAATGCGTGTTTGCCAACCCACTTTCGTCCTGGGTGCTCAGAAAGTCTTCTTGACCTAATCCTTACCTCAGACTTGGGTTTAGTGAAATTTTTCAATCAGCTATGTCTTCCGGAAATACCATCATACCATGATTTATTGTAGAAAAAGAGGATTACTAAAAGTTCCATTTAAATTTACTTTTTGTTCTCTTTCCTTTAAGTAGGATTGAAGCCATTTAAACATAACACCTCGAAAACCAGCATTATACAGTTTGTTTAATAAAATCTCATGGTCAACCATATCAAATGCCTTAGTCATGTCCACAAAAAGAGCCATGGTAGTTTTTTTTTGCAATTTAAACTGCTATATAATTGCTTTCTATTACCTTTTTTGAGGAATAACTTCTGCACACTTTAGGTTTTTGGGGAAACAACCATTTTCAACACTTAAGTTAAATAGGTAACTTAATATATCGACTACATATAAAGCGATTTTCTTAAGTATGATACTAGAAATACCATCAGTAGTACACGAATTCTTATTTTTCAATGATGAAATAAAGGAGGTGGTGCATATTTGGGCCCAGGGCGTACACCTATGAGACTAGTACCAAATGAAAGCTTACGTTCAGCCCAATCAGCCTGCCAAATATTTTTGAATTCGGTCTTGGTGATTTTGAGATAATTAGACTTGAAATTGAGCGCCGGAAATGGGAAAAATCTAACATTTCTGCAAATAATTACGTATATCTCGAAAAACATAGCACGTAGGACATTATCATTATCATATGCTGATGATTTCAATTAACTGATATTTATGACTCGAATGAGAATGTGAAAAAGCTCCCGAATGTGAGTGCACCCCACAACGTCACAATGAGAACTGAAGATCACTAAAATCTCGAAATCCAAAAATCGAAAAATTAATTGTAGAGCTACGAGATAGGGAAGACGTCGGATGAATCCTACAATCTGCGACAACATTAAGAAACACGGGCATTTCGATGCATAGGGACTGTACAGCCACGGCCCACGGCGCGTGAGAAACGATGACGGATAGTGCAACTAAGAAACGAACTTATAACAAAAAATCCTGGATTAAAAATGCAATTACGAGGAGAAACACTTAAAATTCAACAACAACCTGTCGAGCGATGATGAAGGAAGAATGTCATTTATGGAGCGATTGCAAAATACAAGTGACAGAAGTGCATTGTCATCAATTGACAGAACCATGGATGGATCGGACCCCAGCGGCTCTCAAACTGTAGTGGGAAATGATCGCATACAGCGCTTTTAATTATAATGCCGTCAGCCTTCAAAACCAAAATGTAAAAAATTTGAATTTTAATGTTTTTTCTTTAAGTATTATTTCATATAATGTATCGGGATTAGGAAATAAGTTACTCTTAAATGACTTTTTTAAACATATTAACAATTTTGATATTTTTGCGCTATGTGAAACTTTTGTTGATAAGAAAATGGAAGAATTTGAAAATATTTTTATAAACCATAAACTCTTATGGATCCCGGCAATAAAAGAATCTACACACGAAAGAGCAAGTGGAGGATGCCTTTATGGGATAAGGAAAAATTTTAAATCGGAATGCTGTTTTGTAAAAGTACTCGAAAGAGATTTGATAGAGCACAGCAGACTATATATTATACCGATATTATTTCGAACATCTGAGCGCGCTCACGAATACAGACGTCTGTTCTAATTTGCTTCTCTCGTTTTAATTTCTCACTTTCAACTTTTTCTATTTTAGCTTCTAAGTTAAAATTTATAATGTCGTTTTGCCCAAAGTTGTAACCGAATGGGGTTTCCTTTTAAATAGTATTTATTTATTACACTTGAAAATGGATTTAAATAAAAGAAAACCTGTATAACCGACATGGAAAAGACCGACCTAGTAGGTTGCCGCCCTTAAAGTGGAGAGTTCGAGTTTTACTTATTATTCGGCTCGCGGCTAATTTACTTGCGGCGGCTTCTCCGCCGGCTAAATAAATTATATGGAAAAAAGGTTCATTCGATTGACGGCAGCCACCAAATATCCATCCATTTTCACTTTCCAGAAAGAAAAAGTTAAGAAAAAGAAAAAGATTGAAAAGAAGCATATTTAAAAAAGTATTAAGAATAAAATACTAAACCAACGATATACCAGCGAAATAAGGAAGTATATATATATATAGATTACCGAAGTAAGTAAGTTTGATTAAAGAATCAATTTTCATATTAAAGTGTTTGAAATCATAATACTAGGGCACAATTATATTGGGAAGGATAGACCGCGTTGAAACGCACCGTCGAGCCCAGGCCTTGAATTCGGCAAAAAGCATATATATATATAAATATATATAAACATATATATACGTTTACGTATAGATTTATATGCATATACGCCCATTTTCTTCATTTATTCCATCGCAAAATAAGGTGAGCTTCAAAATAGAAAATCGAATGTAAAGAAAAGTAATTAAACTGATTTTTTTTATTACGCTATATAGCACTTATAGGCCGTTAAGATTTTCCGTTAACGGCCTGAACTCTCAGGAAAAGCCGATATAACGGTGTCCAAAGCGGATCAATTGGAAGAAAATTTCTAAATTCAACATTTTTATTGCCTCCAGTCAGCAAACTAATAAAACTAAAAGCAAGGAAATTGTTCAAGACGAACGACAAAGTCGTCGTCAGCGGCGCGGCATCCTAAAGAGAGAGTTCTTGTCAGATACCTAAGAAAATCTTAAATCAATTGTTTTTACAATCTTCTATTCATATCAATTTACTTCAGTTACTGCTTTAATTAGTTTAAAATTCCAATTGAACCAAAAATTTATACCTTAAAAAGTGTGATTTTAAGTACGATTAGCGTTTTATAACCGGTACATGTACATTTGCATATATATACAATTCAATTGCCTAAATTTTTTGCTTTGGATTCTAATCAAGTGTGGTAATTTTTACGAAAATAGTAAGCTAGATTGTAGATTTCGAAAAAGGTGTTATTACCAAGAAAATCACCCTGACATCAAGATTCGTCGAGGAGTGGCCACTGCAGCGACAAATTTTAGGGGTAAGTCAATTCAATTCGTATGTTTGTATATGTGTCTAATTGACACTTAATTCTTTCGTAAGCATTGCCCATTTTTTTTAAATTTAGATTCAAAGTAACTTTAAACAGAAAAATAAACCGTTAAATTCACACATAACTTGAATCATGTAGGAATAAATGTTAAATCATAAGGATTTTGAATATTAAATATAATGTATAGAAACATGAATCTCTAATTTTTTATCATAAAGGGGAAGATAGGGAGGATAAACGACGAGTGAAATGCTGAGATAAAGGGGACGTTGGAAAAAGGGGTTGTTTTTAGCGAGAAAAGCAACCAGGTAGGGTGGGTATAGGATTAACATCTCGCGCATCAACGACAACGGAATGCACTAAGACTGGCATAGTTTTATTTTTTTTTTGCTAACGAGGAGGTGACGAACCCATGGTGAGCTAGCTTGGGTGTTTAAAGTATGCCAGCATGACCTCAAGGAAAATAAACTCGTTACAAAGTGTAATAACCAAATTATAAACATTGACACTATAAGAGCAAAAATTGAAAACTTGCTTTGTGAATTAAAAGAACTCAAACAATTAGTTTCGCGCTCAATACCAACATCGAAGCCGCAAAAAATTATTACCCGCTCTCAGTCCAGTGGAACTCGCGGTTCTCCCATTGTCTCAAAGAATTTATCCACTAAATCTCTATCAACCGTAAGTAAACCGTCGTGGTCAACTATTACCCTTACACCTCATGCTGCTGCTAAAACAACATCAATCATCGCTGTTGCTTCAGATGCACACAATTTAACTGCTTCTGATGTTGCTGCCGACAACAAGCTCTCCACGACGCGACGGCGTCAGATGCTTCATTGGAACTAACCACCAGAATTATATCGACACCTAGTGCTAGTGTTCTTATTTCTCAATGCAAAGATGAAACGCTAAGATCATAATCAATCCATAATTGGAACGAACTCTTCTGTCTCAAATGCACATATGCAAGTAGTGAGGCATCTTAAATGGTTGCATTTATCATCATTCAAGCCGTCAACCACTGCTGAAGCTATTAGTAGGGGAGCCCAAGAGGGGATTTCGCGCGTTACTCGAGCGCGTCAGAAAATCATATGGGGAGAAACCTTGCACCATGTAATGTACTCCTACCATATATTAAACCAAAATGTTGGGGCGTTCGCTGAGAGCAGCCCGTCAGATTAGTAAAAAAAAAGTCGATCATCGGAAATACTCGAGCGCGTCAGATTAAAAGATGGTAGGTTGATTACATCAAGAAGAGTGTATATTTCAATAATCTGACAATTTGAGCGGGGCTTTCGTAAGTAGGCGAGTCACAAAGATGTAAAAAAAAATCGATGTTTCGAAATACTCGAGCGCGATTAATTTTTTTTTTTATTTTGAAGGTAATTTTATCAGGATTACAGAAAACATATAATCTGACATTTTGGTTGGGGCGATTGAGGTAAAATCGTCAGTAAAATGTATAATATATGATGGTTAATATCTCGGTTAATATTGATATTAGCAATTGGTCCAGAAGACTTTTTTTTGTAGAAAACTAAATTCTCTACAAGTTTGTAATTTACAATTTTTCTGTAGCTTTTGTTATTTACGAGATAACTGCGACAAAACGTGAATTTTATGCAAAAATCTGGTTAAGTGGCCCGTACCACCTTCCCGGTATGAGTAACGACTTTGCCAAAAAGAACATTTTTGTAGAGCTTTCAATTTTGAGAAAAAAACATCTTCGGTTAAAGCGATCCCATGAAATGCCGCTGAGTTATAGAAATTTAAAAATAAAAAAATCAGAGTTTCCGTGTATTTTCAATGGAAAATCTTCACACCTCTTGATCGAGCACTTAAAATTAATATTAAGGGCTCAAACTTTCAGTATTTTTTTTAAAAGTATTTTCAACAAAATTTCGATACAAAATTTTAAAATACATAATATGTGTACATATTTTTTGATTGCATCCAGTAACAAAAAATAGAAACAACAAAAAATTGTTACTTTAAAATTGTCAGACTAAGAGTACGCCCCCATATAATTGTCAGATTATCATCCTGGAGGACGAAGACATCAAGTTGATCACTCTGTATAAAAATCTGACGCGCTCGAGTATTTCAAGGTCACGTGTTTTTTTTACATTTTTAAAAATCAGCCATGACTGATCGCCCCACTCAAATTGTCAGATTATTGAAATATACACTTTTTAGAGTACACTTAACATTCACTTTGAAAATCTGACACGCTCGAATAACTTTTTATTTTTTGTTTTTTTAACCTCTCTTTACGCCCATTTGCCCCCAGTAAATCGTCAGATTAATATATATCCGTTATAAGAAAGACAAAGCGCGTATACTCTATGAAAATCTGACGCGCTCGAGTATTTCAATTTAACTGTTTTTTTTTACATTTTTAAAAGCTCATACACGCCCATCGCCCCACTAAAATGAAAAACTGCCATACACTTTTTTTCGTTTTAGAACGTAAACTTCACAATCCAATAAGTCCCCATGACGCTTTAGTAACTGCAAATTTAGCGGCTCGGGCTCCCCTACTATATTGCTAGCTACGTATCATCAACTTTCAATGTTGATGCCTCTATGTTCTCTTGTCATCGTTTATTAAAGAGTGATGACGATGAATCTCTACTTGAATATGCAATTTCGAAAAGGGCACATCTCGGATTTCGTAAAGGGCACATCTCATGAATTTATAATATCGAAATTTATTTATTTATTTATTCTTCATCTACAAGCTTTTGCTTAACAGACTAATTGCAAATATGAAATTCTAGAAATATTATAATTAAAATTTTACAAATAATGTTGTTTTAATATGCTTAATAAAATGTTCTTGAAGCGTTCCCTTGATAAATGTAAGTCTAAAGAACTACAATGTATATTAAATGATTTAATTGCCCTAGAAATTGGCTCATTAGATCCGTAATCTGTTCTATGCCATTGCTGAAAAAGAAAATAATGTCTTTCCCTCAGTGGTCCAGCTGGAGTATAGATAGGTATAAGCGACAAAAGGGTGGGGCTGTTAATATGACCACACAACAAATCTCTAACAAACATAATGTCATGCGAGCTCCGTCTGGTGACAAGAGGCAATATTCCCAGTAACTGACATCTAGCCGCATAAGAAGGAGAGAAGTCCCATCTTAATTTCCGGAATATGTATTTTGTAAAACGCCTCTGCACACTTTCTAGGCGATCAGAATGAACTTTATAGACCGGATTCCAGATTATATCAGCATACTCCAAGATAGACCTTACCAGAGATATAAAAAGAGTTAGGAAAGTGTGAGGATCAGTAAATTCCTTACAATTTCTTTTAATGAAACCAACAATTGCATTGGCCTTAGCTGTTACATAATCAATATGAGCGCTGAATGTTAACTTAATATCAATAATGACTCCAAGGTCTTTTATTTCATCAACTCTACTGAGGTGATTTTGACCAAGACAATAATCATACTTTAACATTGAATAACATCTGTTAAAAGTGATGACACTGCATTTTTTAATGTTTAAACTAAGGTTATTTTCAAAACACCAATTTGAGAGATTGTTTAGGTCATGTTGTACGTTAAGACAATCACTAGGTTGTTTTATTTGCAGAAATAGTTTGAGGTCGTCAGCGTACATTAAACATCTACAGAATTGAATAGTTGACACAATGTCATCAATAAAAATTATAAATAAGAGCGGGCCCAGGTCGCTTTCCTGAGGAACACCCGATGTACAATGAATAGATCTTGAGTATCTATCGTCAATTAATACTTTTTGTGTTCTACCAATTAAGTAAGACTCAATCCATTTCAACATAGATGAATGAAAACCAAATTTCTTCAGTTTCATAAGGAGAATTTCATGAACGACAGAATCGAATGCCTTACTAAAATCAGTGTAAATAGTATCAACTTGATATCCACTTTCAATGGCATTTGACACATAAGAGGTAAAACATGCAAGATTAGTGACAGTTGATCTACCGGAAACAAAACCATGTTGATACTCTGATACGTGTTCTTTTATGTGAAAGTGTAGCTTGGATTTAACTATAGATTCGAAAACTTTTGGAATCGAAAATAATTTGCAGATTCCTCTATAATTTTTTACATTATTCTTTGATCCAGATTTAAAGATTGGAATCAAAAATGAAGTTTTCCATTCTTCAAGAAAAAAACCTGAGAGTAACGATTTATTGAAAATTGCAAGTAGTGGCTTAGAAATTGTACGATAACATTCTTTTAATATGATAGCGGGTATTCCATCAACACCGGGCTTAGGGCTTGGCTTTAGATTGATAAGGGCATTTTCAATATCATCAATGTCAAGCTCCAATAATCCAAAATCTATTTTAGATAAATAATTTTCATCGAAATTGGTTTTATGGCACGAAGTCGAATATACAGACTCAAAAAATGAAGCAAAAAATTCAAGAGTTTGTTCAATATCATTTGACTGAATATCGTTATACATCATTGTGTTAGGTATACCAACAGATTTCCTTATGTTGCTTATATATGACCAGAAAGCTTTAGAATTGTTTTTTAGCTTACTCTCAATATCTAACAAATGACCCCTATGCAAGAACTTACTTAAAACCGAAAACTCTTTTCTATAATTACAAAAGAGTTTGTAATCGGTAATGTTAAGGGTTTTTTTATATTTAGCATGAGCTTTATTTTTCAAATTCTTTAAATGTATGAGCTGTTTATTATACCATGGGGGCTTAGACAACTTTCTTTTTGAGAGGCATGGAACAAAAGAGGGGAAACTACTTTTTAAAGTGTTTATAAATATTGAAAACATTTCTTGAGTATTTTTAAGTTTAAATTCACTATCCCAATCAATGGTACTAATAAAACCATCAAGATCAACAAAATTAGCCTTTGCGAAATTGAAATTGATAGCTGATTTATCAATTGACTCCAAGTAATTATAACCACGGATTTCAATTAAAATTTGATTATGGTGGATGGAGTTATTTAATAAAGGGAATGGAGCTTCAAAAACATTTGCATTAAACTCATCGTTACAAACAAAAACGAGATCTAGAATATTATTTAAGGAGTTTAATACATGATTTAATTGAACAAAATTTAAAGAGTATAAATGATCTATAAATTCAAATTCTATGTTTTTTCTCATATTACACGGTATAAGCATTTTATCGTCATCTGACCATGACCAAATTATGTCGCCTAAGTTAAAGTCACCAATAATGCAAACATTTTCTGAGTTAGGACACAAATTATATATGAAGTCAATATTATTCCGATGAGTTAAATAAATTTCCAAATCACTCTTAGGAGGTACATAACTAGCGATAAAATAAAACTTATTGGAATTGAAATTTATAGACACACAAATTTGCTCCGCATCAGGAGTGGGTAGATCAATTTGATTGCCCGAAAGAGTTAAACGAATAGCAATTAAAATTCCCCCACCTCGATCATCAGCCGTTCTGCAACGATCGATTCGAAAAACGTTGTATAAGCTACTGTCAAAAATTTCAATTGATAGAATTCCATTATATAGCCAGGTTTCAGTAACAATAATGATGTCGTATTCAGTATGGCTGGATGTATAAAAAAGCTTACTAACTTTTGTTCTAAGACCACTTGCATTGTGATAAAAGATTTTGAGAGTATCACAATCATCCATTAATGTCGGTTTTTTGCTGTCTTCAGAAGCCTGAGAACAGACCAGTCTTAGTTTTTTGGAAAAAAAACAAATGGGCGGATAATAACTCCTTTGGGCCAAAAATCAGCATTATAAACTAAGCTCACGTATTCTGCAGGGACGCTTATTTTAAAATTGGCGAATTTAGCGTATTCATTATCTTTTGGCTTGGTAAGTAAAAAGCATGAAAAATCATGAGGGTTTGCATTTAGATTTGAAGCAATATAATTAACAATCGAAACAGCGGTAGTATTTTGATGGAAGTTCGAAATATGGTACCATTTAATTTTTCGGACTACCTTAATGTTCTGATATTGCATTCTATTTCCAATGAGGCCCGTCGGTAATTTTGTTCGTTTTATAGGATTTGCCAGTGTTAAGGAAGCATCATCAACATTGCTTACGCATATCGGGAACCTATTGTCATGTGAAGTATTTGTTTCCGAAACATTACCAACATCATTGATCGCAACTTTACTAGCGACAGCAACAACATCATGTTGACCCAAAGACAGGGTAGCAGCTTTGTTGTCATTTGATGAACTTCTCTCGGCAACATTAACTTTATCAGCAGGAGCAAAATTGTCAGCAGTAGCAACAGCAACAACATTTTCAGCAACATCTTCCAGGCAACTGGGTTGACCAACAGCATCAGAAGCTAAGTAATGGGTTTGATCTACAACCACAACTGAAGTATTTACATCATTGAAAACGCTCGCATCAATTTTGTCTGTGCAAGCCGACAGAGAGCGAGAGCTAGAAGCTAATGGTGAATCAACGCATGCGCCAGTGGCAATGTTATCTGCATTCGTTATCGTTACTTCACTAATCACTACACTCATCGTTGGTGCATTTGTATTGTTGTTAGCTTTTTCAGTGGTATTCGACGAAAGAACCGGTTTTTTAACACCCGCTGCAGCCTTTCCTTTGTTATTGATGTCATTCTTAGCCGTTCGTGCATATATAATAACGTTAACATCGAAATATTTCTGTAACTTTCGAGGGTTACGATACTTTAAAATGTAACTCAAAAATATTTTTGCTAAATATTATACTTAAGTATAAAATAATTAGTTTTTTTCATTTCCTGGAAAGTTTAAATATTCAGATATGTGCCCTTTTCGAAATTGCATATTCACTTAAACATATAAATTTTAAGCTGGGTATAGCTGAAGAATAGCTACCACCTCTTTTGCAATCGGAAAATTGGCCCCAAGGAGTTCGTGTGCGCACTTTTGTCTTTCATGCAAAAAACGAAAAGACCCCACCAAGACCCCGCCAATGCCTCAGCCACCGCCTTTGCAATCAAAAAATCCACCGTCAATGCCGAAACTATTTCCAAAAACAAAACAACAGATGCCGACACAGCCCCCACCATAAGTACTGCGCATGCTCATGCCGATGACGTTGCGATAGCAAAACGTTTTCGTACTCTCACCTTGTTCTATCACAATGTTGGTGGAATGAGAACAAAAGTAACAGAATTTCTTCTTGCCGTTGATGATTGTGCATATGATGTTGTTGCGCTGACTGAAACCTGGTTGCACAATGGTATAGAGCTGTGTCAATCGCGATTGATTCGGTCTTTTCGACCCGTTCACTGGAAATGATTGATGATTGCAATCATACAAAACTAAAACAATCAATCACCATTTCAATCATTTCCATAGAACGCCACTGAAAGAAACTCAGTATTTTACTATTATATGCTGTATTTGTATGAGATGGGTGAAGACGACCGAAACTGAAACCAATGATTTGATAGAAACGAACGACGAGACCGAAACCAATCATTTGTACGAACCGAACGCCTGAAAATGAAACCAATCGTTTGAACGAAATGAACGACCGAGACTGAAACCAATCACCAATCACTTGAACCAAAAGACCGACCGAGATTGAAACCAATCGTTTGAACGAAACGAACGAACTAGACTGAAACCAATCACCAATCACTTGAACCAAACGAACGACCTAGACTGAAACCAATCGTTTGAACCAGACCCGAAACGATTGACCGAAACTAAAACCAATCAAACAAGTACTACAGTACTCTGTCTACTTTGATGCTCATAGAATGGTGCTATTGCTGAGTAGGTGGGCGATGCTTTTCATTTCAGATGCATACTTATGTTTATTTTATATTTTCAGCTTTTAGAATTTGAATGATTTCTAGTCCTTGTTTTAAAGCGATATATATGAAAGATTTATACTTCGAATTTTTTAAAGCCATTCTCACTGAAAACGTAAAATGAATGTAATGTGAGTGTGTATATGCACATCTAAAAAAGAAAACCATCCCCCATCTACAACTCAGTACCATACTATTGGTCTTGCCTACGTTTGTGTTTCGATGTTGACTCGACTGCACCTATGTACATATGTATGTAGGTAGACACGAAACGTAAACAGAGAGTAATAAAAATTAAAAAAATACAACGCTACACTGCAAATGATTGGTTTCAATTTCGGTCGTTCCTCGTTCTCGAGCGTCTATTGGTTGCAGTTTCGGTCGATCGCCTCGGCCAGTTCAAGTGATTGAATGATTGATTGAAATGACCGAATCTTTCCATTGAACGATTGATGATTGATTCGTTCACTGGAAATGAACGATTGACACAGCATTACAATGGTATTTCCTCGTCTGAATTGTTCACAGATGATTTTGATGCTTATCGTAGAGATCGGTGTTCGATTCAAACTGGTTGCGAAAGGGGAGGTGGAGTTTTACTAGCTTTTCGTTCGTGTTACAAACAAAGCAGATAACACTTTCCGCAGCTACAAGCGACATCGATCAAATTTGCGTATGTTTGGAGTATCATCAAGGTCGAGCTAGTAATGGTTTTATTTTAAATACATTTCATACTTATTTAGTCCGGTCAATTTATACATAAAAATAGTGGTCAAATAAAGAAAATTCCGACAGAGCCAAATTTTCGTAGAGACCTTAGGTTTACCACAAAGAATAAAGTGCCAAAAGTCCCCATCAGTCCCATGTGTGCTTAAAGACTTATTCTGGGTCAAAGGTCAAAGTTGTAGATCTTAAAATTCTCTATAGAAATGGTCCTTATTATTTTTTCTCTAAGACCCACTATTTCCCAGATATTGCGCTTGTAAGAATCACGTTCTACATAATATGCGCACATATGCCACGTATATACATATTTAGGTGCTCAACCAAGACAAAATGCATACTCGTGTCTCCTTTTATGTCTACATTATACTATTCTAAGAAATTATACTCTAAAAAGACCACCGCCCGGTCCCTTACCGAGTCCCCTCTACTGGAATAACATCTGGCCTTGAATATGTCTATGTGTATTTATTACAAGCGTCTATGTTTAAATTCTGATAACTTAAATTCGATTTTTGTGTTCCTTAGGAGCATATTAGATAGTGCGGTCTCTAGTTATGTACCACTAAAAAAAATTAATGCCTCAAAATAGTAAACCCATTTGGTTTAACAAAAGTTTATTAAGGCTGAAAAATGCCATGCTTAAAATGCACAAAAAAGGGTGACGTGAAATAATACCAAACGAAATAACACCAAATCTTAAATTTGGTCTTATTTCGTTTTTCGAAACGAAATAATACCAATTTGGCTTTATTTCGATTACCAAAACGAAATAATGTCAAAAAAGTAATGGAAATAACGCCAAATTTGTTTAAATACAAAATTTGGCGGTACTTCGTTTTCAAAATGGAAATAAAGCCAAATTTTTCATAAATTATATATACACTTTCAAAAACAATGGATTGAAAAGGTAGTTATATTTTTTTGTTTGTATGTTAATATGTTTGATTTGAGTTGCATGGAAGTTCAGAGTTTGAAATTTGACTGGATGGATAAACAAATAAACATTGACATTTTTAACCATTAACCATTATTAACCATTCGCGGCGAATTTTTCGATTCCCCAAATTGACCCTTTCGTAATGGCTTAATATTTTTTTCACTCTCCATATCTGATCGTCAGTTTGGATTTTTTTAGTTATTATCCTTTTACTTTCTTCATGCAATTTTTCATTATGTTAAATGGTTAAAAATATCTATGTTTATTTGTTTATCTATCCAGTCAAATTTCAAACTCTGGACTTCCATGCAACTCAAATCAAACAATTACACTTTCTAAAAACTAGGCTTGCAAAACTATTCATATACAACGTAATAAATAACAACCAATAAAATATCAATTAAAGGAAACATTAACAACGATAGCTGTCCATTGAAAAACCATACGAACCACTAGCGAAGAATCCGAAATGAAAAACATTGATTTCCTCAATTTAAACTAAAATGAACTTACTTGAATATGAGGTGAATGATAATTTACATCAAAGATAAAAGATGGATGAATCTAACTTGTGTTTTGCTTAGGTTTATTTTCGTGATTCTGCAAAAATTTAAATCGAAATAACACCAAATTGGCTTTATTTCGTTTTCTAAAGCGAAATAAAGCCAAACTGAGAATTTGGGCTTATTTCGTTTTTCAAACCGAAATAAAGCCAAATTTTTGGAATTTGGCTTTATTTCGTTTGGTGCTATTTCACGTCACCACAAAAAAGCAAGAAAAATCCATCTTTACACGGCAAATTTCGTAAACTAAGATCTGAATATGAATTTTTGAAACAGTTTTTCTTTAAGCACGGGTCACACAGAGCTGCTTGCCAGCGGCGAATCGAGTAGCCAGTACTGCCAGCCGCTGATCAGCTTCGTGTGACCATGAAATTCACCACACTCGCTGCCAGCCGGCGAGTAATTAGCAGCGGCTGGCAAAGTTGAACATGTTCAACTTTTGGCTGCTAGCAGCGGCTGACAAAATAAAAAAATACTGATACACATTCTATTTAGTAATTATTCACTCGAAATTTGTGTCAAATATAAAAAAATAGGCTTAAAAATTAGAAATAATATTCAAAAACAAATTTTTGTATGGTTTTCTGCAGCTGTGTGTGACCGGGCTGCCAGCCGCTGCCTGCTTCTGCTACTGCCAGCCGCTGGCAAGAAGCCGCTGGCAAGCAGCCGTGTGTGACCCGTGCTTTAGACAATATGTTTGGACAATTGAATCAAAAAGTGGTAACCCTGTCTTATCATCAAGTGTTCAGTTTAGTGCTCTCGAATTTTTTTCGAATTTCATAAATTTCAGCCGTTTGCATAGCATTATTAGTTTTCGTAGATCGGTTTTATAAGTAGCCTTATCAAATAAAACATCTGGGTCCTTCGATTGTATAGTGCTAGTGTGCGAACTGCAAAATTAATTTATTATAAACTGTGACTATTCACATTTGTCAATTAACAGTGTCAAAAATAATAACATTAACAGTGTTTTCAAAACTTTGCCCAGAGTGCAATTTATCTTATTCTCTTACTTAAAACTTGTAGAGAATTATTTCAGCTTTAAGAAAAGGGGTTATACTTTATTGTGTGTCAAATACTTTAAAAGTTGTTCAAGTTTTAAGGAAATTTTGATTAATTATCAATTTCAATAACAAAGTGAAGGGGTGCCGAGCCACTCTTATTAAAAAAAAAAAAAAAAAATTAATTACTTTTTGTGTAGCTCACGTAAAACGCCCAAGTGAGAATGAGCGAATTAAATTGCTTAGTGTGCAAAAAATTTACAAGTGATAGCGACATAATGGTGTCTTGTGATGTTTGCCTTCAGCAAGTACATGCTAAATGCGTTGGTCTCAAAGGCAAAGATGCTGATAAGTTTATTTCTGTTCCTGGCTTTCACTTTTACTGTCAGGAACATGATAAGATCTCAGTAGATAAACTACATTGGAAAATTGTTAAGCTCAAAAAACTGTTTACAAGTGCGAACTCAATTTTTAGGGAGTTAAAAGAAATTTTCGACTTTGACGTTGCCTGCACAGGTGTTATGTCGAATTCCTTCAAAAGCAATGAACCGGATGTTCTGACCCCAGTAGTGGCATCTCAACCTCCGTTAATTCTCCTTACCCTTCACCCAAGCCAATCCCCGTACAACAACAACATAAACACCAACAACATCAACAGCAGCAGCAAGAACTACAACAACAACAACAACAACAACAGCAACATCAACAACCGCAGAAGCAGCAGCAGCAGCACCAACAGCAATACCAACAACAACATCAACAACAACAACAACAACAACAACAACAACAACAACAACAACAACAACAACAACAACAACAACAACAACAACAACCGCAGAAGCAGCAGCAGCAGCAGCACCAGCAACAACAACAGCAACAACAACAGCAACAACAACAGCAACAACAACAGCAAGAACAACAGCAACAACAACAACAACAACAACAACAACAACAACAGCAACAACAGCAACAACAACATCAACAACAGCAACATCATCAACAACAACAGCTACAACAACAACAAGAGCAACACCAACAACAACATCATCAACAGCAACATCATCAACAACAACAGCGACATCAACAACAACCACAGCAACAACAACAACAGCAAAAACGACAACAACAACAAAAAAAGCATAGTCAACAAGATCAACTACGTCAATTGCCTTCAACGTCAAGTACAAGGGTACTACGTTCTGGATCAGTCAGAAGCTTAGATGTGCAATCCCACGTAAGTGATTCTACTTTAAGATCCTATTCTTCCAGTGTATTAAGTTCTGCCAAACCACTGAATATTTCGACAAGTTCCATTGTGGACGAGGAGCTCCTTATCTCAAATACAACTTTGAGTGAAACTAATTTGATCTCGGACCCCTCGAATGTTGACATACTCATCGCTTTACCACCCGCAAGGAGTATATTTGTATCCCGCCTTTCTCATTCTACTTCGGAGCATTTGATACAAAGTTACATTGCTAAGAAGAGCTCATCAATTAATTTATCAAATCTCTCTATCCGTAAATTTGTGATGTCGCCAGAGAAAGAGTACTCTTCCTTCGAAATCAAAGTTGGGAGGAACCAAGAGCTCTTCAATTTGCTATGTGATGTATCTTTTTGGAATACGCATACTGTGGTTCACGAATTTTTTCGAAGCAAGAAGCGAAGACCCAACGACAGCTGAGAGAGCCTCAATATTTAATAGCCTCAACTTCTCTCCTGCTCTTCATACCACTATTGATATGCTCTCTGTATATTACCAAAACGCTGGTGGTATGAAAACTAAGACGATGGATTTCTACGTTGCTGTATCCTGTTGCCCTTATGACATTATTGCGTTAACTGAGACATGGTTGTCTGAAGATGTCCTTTCCGCTGAACTATGCCGGTCTGCTGATTTTAATGTGTTCAGAAGAGATAGATCGTTTGAAGATACTGGATTAGTCAGAGGTGGTGGTGTTTTACTAGCATTAAGATCATATTTTATATGTAGAGAAGTTCCACTTGAATTCAAAACTGCTGAACAATTATGTGTGGAAGTAACCTTGCCATTTGGAGTTAATAATCTTTATATTATTGTATCATATATTCCACCTGACTCTAATATGAGTATTTATCAGATGCATATCAATAACATCCTTAAAGTCTTTAATATGTTAGGGCCTAGTTCTAATATAATAATTTTAGGGGACTTTAATCTCCCATATATAAAATGGATTTACTCTGAAAAAGATAAATGTTTACTTCCCTTCAACGTCTCAAATGAATTGGAGTCGAGTTTCATTGATTATATGCTGTCTTTTAATTTAAACCAGATCAACTATGTTTTAAACTTATTAGGACGAATTCTAGACTTAGTTTTTATTAATACCGAAGTTGAAGCAAATTTAGTTAAATCAGAAACTCGAATTTTTGAAAATAGAAAGCATCATTTTGCCTTGCAATTTGATTTAAAATTCTTAAATTTCGATAAGCTAAATTTTGATAAACGTGAGTTTTACTCTGTTCGGGATTTCAGCAAAGCTAATTATGATGAATTGAATAATTTTTTTAACGCCATCGATTGGGATGAAGCTCTTCGTTCTCGTAACTTAAAGGAGTGTTACGATTCTTTCACTGCTGTTATTGAGGAAGCATATAATTTGTTTATTCCATTTAAAGAGAGAAAACATAAAAATAAGCCTGTCTGGTTCAATAATAGATTACGTAACCTTAAAAATAAACTTTCTAAGGCACATAAAAATTACAGAAAAGATCCTAGCCTGCACCTTCGATATATACGATGTAGAAAAGAATATGAGTCTGCGAAAAAATCTGTATATAAAAGCTATATGCGTAATATTGAGAATAATATTAAAAGTGATTCTCGAGCCTTTTGGAAATTTGTTAATTCAAAACGTAAGTCATATGGGATTCCAACTTGCATGAATTACCTTGATCAGTCATCCAATAGTGAGGACGTTATATGTGATATGTTTGCGTCTTATTTTCAGTCCAACTTTGTTCTAGATCCCGTTCCTCATTCGCACGAAATTCAAAGTGGTGAAACACTAACTAATCTTGGAAGCTTAACTTTGTCAGTGGACCAGGTTTTGATTCAGCTTTCATCTTTGAAGTCCGATTTCAAACTAACCCCTGATAATTTTTGCTCGGCTTTACTTAAGAAGTCGACTTAACGTAAGTCTCTCGTTCCGCCTTCCAAACCATTGTAGCGTGTTCCAAGCGGAAATTCTGGCGATCAAAGAGGTCCTATCATGGCTAAGAGAAAACGTGATATCCTCAACGAATATCCGGATTTTCTCAGATAGTCAAGCAGCCCTCAAATCACTCGGCGCTGTTTCTACAAACTCAGTAACCGCCCTTAACTGTCGCCTATCTCTTAGGGAGATGGCTGAACAGTTCAATATTCACCTTATTTGGGTGCCGGGGCACAGAGATATCGTGGGTAACTGCAAAGCCGATGAACTCGCCAGAGAAGGAACCGTTATACCGATCTCAACCAGCAGGTTGAATATTGGTATACCAATCGCTACATGTAAACTTATGCTAAAGCAAGAGGCTATGGATAAAACAAATCATAGGTGGTACAATATCACCACGTGCGCGGCAACAAAACGGATATGGCCAGGTCTAGATCCAAAACGCACAAGACATTTGTTATCTATTGCCAGATTGCAAATTAGCTCCGTAATCAATGTCATCACCGGACATTGTCTGATAGGAAGACACGCCATAAGACTTGGCGTTCCCTCAAATGACTTCTGCAGAAGTTGCTTAGATGAGGAGGAGGAGGAGACAATCCCACACCTCCTCTGCTCATGTCCGGCACTCTCTTCTAAAAGAAAGCGGCATCTAGGAAAATATTTTCTTGATGATCCAAGCGATCTGGCACACACAGATCCCCTGCATATCCTTCGCTTTATTAAAAGCTCCAAATGGTTTTGTTAAGTGAGGTACTCCCTCGCATAATAACTATGGTATCACAATGGACCTAATATTGGTCTAAGTGTGTCAGTTTGTTTTCCTGACAGCCATTTTAACCTAACCTAACCTACTTAAGAAGTGTTCCTTAAGTCTTGCGGCTCCACTTACTAAAATTTTCAACTTATCGCTTTCCACTGGTAACTTTTTAGATGACTGGAAATTGTCGATGATAAGTCCAATTTATAAATCAGGTTCAAAACAAGAGGTTATTAATTACAGACCCATTTCAAAACTGAAGTTGATACCGAAAGTTTTTGAAGCGATTGTGAAGAAATGTCTTTATGATGAGGTTAGTTCAAGTATATCAGTAGATCAACATGGTTTTGTTAGTGGTAGGTCAACAGTGACTAATCTAGCCTTGTTTTCTAACTTCTGCATTAGAGGTATTGAACGTGGAAATCAGGTTGACGCTATCTATACAGATTTCTCCAAAGCGTTTGATAGAGTTCAACACGATATTCTGCTAAAAAAACTGAAATTGTTAGGTTTTCACTCTAGCCTACTTATATGGTTTGAAAATTACTTGACCAATCGTAAACAATATGTAAAAATTGGAACGGTTCTTTCAAAAGAAATTTTTAATCACTCAGGTGTTCCTCAAGGGCGTCATTTAGGACCTCTCCTCTTTATATTATTTATAAACGATCTACCACCAAGAATTCGATATTCGGAATGTTTGCTTTTTGCAGATGATCTAAAGCTTTTTAGGCCAATTAAGTGTGAATTGGATTGTTATCGACTTCAACGTGATATAGATGAAGTGTCAGCTTGGTGTGTTGAAAATCGATTATTTTTGAATATAGCAAAGTGTAAGAGCATTACCTTTACCAGGTCGCCTAATGTTATAGATCATTCATACGTCATTTCTGACATTCAACTTGAATCAGTGGATAGACAAAAAGACCTTGGCGTTATTTTCGATTCAAAGCTATCCTTTAACTTGCATCTGGACTACGTTATTTCTAAGGCTAATAAATTAGTTGGATTCATCATGCGAAACTCAAAACAATTTCTGGATCCTTACACGATTAAATCTTTATATATTTCACTTGTAAGATCACTTCTTGAGTATGCATGTTGTATATGGTGTCCATTGTATAGGGTGGGTATAAATCGTATTGAATCCGTTCAAAAAAAAGTTTCGAGGTACGCTTTGCGTAAACTAAATTGGGTTGATAATATTTTACCTAACTACAATGCAAGATGTCTGTTAATAGATTTAAAGACTCTCGAAGCTAGGAGGAAGTATTATTTAGTTATGCTTGCTAGAGATGTTCTCTGTAATCGAATTGATTGTCCTAAACTTCTCTCTTTTTTTTCTTTATATGCTCCTTCAAGACAGTTGAGGACGAGGCCGATTCTGTTTTTTGTTCCCCGATCTTATACAAACTACGGTAGATCAGATCCGATTTCACGTTCTAGTCATGAATTTAATTGCGTTTATCAAAATATAGACTTATGTTTAAGCAGAGAGGTTTTCAAAACTATTGTTTTGAGTCTAGTATCGTAGCATGTTTGTATATATATGTACATATGTAAGATAATTCTTTTTGCTACTTATTGTTTAATATTTGCTCTTACTTTTTTCTATATAGTTTATGTAAATATTGTTAAGTCTAGAAGAGTTATGAACTCGATAGATGGATAATAAATAAATAAATAAATAAATAAATAAAAATAAAGCAAAACTCTAAGTCTTCCTGGTCTTATATTAATGAGAAACGTAAATCTTTTGGTATTCAGGCGTGTATGGTTCACGATAGTGTTACTGCCAATGATCTGCAGCAAATATGTAATATGTTTGCTTCTTATTTTCAGTCAAACTATGAGGAAAAATCTCTTGTTTATAAATCTACATTGACTCTTGCGTCATGTGTTGATATAGGTTGTCTTAGCATTACTGAAGAAGAAGTTCTTTCAATGTTGTCAACCTTAGATCAAAGTGTTAAATTAGCTCCAGATAATCTGCCACCAATTCTTCTTCAATCCTGCAAGACTAGTTTGGCTAAACCTCTTAGCATAATTTTCAATAAATCACTGGCCAATGGAGAATTTCAAGATTGTTGGAAAACTTCTTTAATAACTCCAATACACAAGGCTGGTTGCGAAAAACCAAATAAATAATTACAGACCTATAGCTAAATTGCAACCAATACCCAAGGTATTCGAAGCTATAGTTAAAAATAAAATTTATGAAATCGTCCGGAATTATATATCTGAATTTCAACACGGCTTTGTTTCTGGGAGGTCAACAGCTACAAATCTCGCCAGCTTTGCAAACTATTGCCTTTAATCAATGGAAACACGCCAATAAGTTGACACAATCTTTACTGATTTTGCTAAAGCCTTCGATCGTGTTCAACATTCAGTTCTAGTTAGCAAGCTAGAACGCTTCGGTTTTCACTCAAATATTTTGAAATGGATTCGCAGCTATGTATTTAGAAAATCGTATACAATACGTAAAGATTGGTTCTTGTATATCTACCGCTGTTTATAACTACTCTGGTGTTCCTCAAGGCAGCCATCTTGGTCCTCTATTATTCTTATTCTTCATCAACGATCTACCTTCTTTTATTAAACACTCTAATTTTCTTTTATTCGCAGACGATCTAAAATTGTTTCAATGCATTGCTTCCGTATCAGATGCTTATGACCTACAAGATGATATTAATAATATCACACATTGGTGCAATTTTAACACGTTCGCTGCCATGTGACCCACCGGTGGGTAACACAAATTATTATTCATAAGAGGCCATGGGAACCATTTGTAGGTCACGGTGTAGATATTTGTGTATCGAACTTTTTTAAGTGGCTTGCTGATGAAATGTTATTTTTCTTACTTTGGCACCTAGGTAAAAGTCCCTGCTTTGCAGGAAAAAAATCTATAAACACTTATTTGCAAGCTTTAGACTTTTATCGTAGTTTTAAATAAAGTTATTAATTTATTTTAAATTTTGACTTATATTTTTTTTTTTTTTGCATTTCAGAGACTAAGTAGTACTGAGCTTAGAACAAGTTCATTTGTACACACTTATATACGCTCTTTATCATGAATGCAAGTGTTAGTACATAGTTGGTTAGTATAACACCAACACCAGCACACAGAGAAGGTAAGGACAGTAAAAATAAAATAAAACGTTATAGCAAAAAAATTTAAAATATAAATTACAAAATTATCTTAAATAAAGTACACTATTAAAACAAACAAGACATACAAAATGTGATACAATTTACAATTAATAACATAGACTAAAAATAATTGAAAAATGCAAACATGCATGCATCCAAACTAAACTTTAGAAAGATGAGCACTGGTTTTTAACAAATTTTTTAAACTGGATTTACTTAAAAAAAAAAAATCAATTAAACATGAGTAAAGATTAAATAGTCTACCCATACTAGTCAATGGCTCATTCATGCCATAATTCGTTCTATGGTAAGGGCAGTATATTAAAACCAAGTTGCGCAGGTGGTAAGAACCGCCTCGAAATTTAAATTCAACAGAAGAAAGTAACTCAGGTGCATCGATATGTCCGGTGAAAAGTTGATGAAAAAACACCAGATCGTTAATGGTACGCCAATGAGAAAGAAGTTGCATATTATGTAATAATTGAATTCTGTGCTCATATGGTGGTAAATCGTATGGGTTTTCCCACGGAAGCCCTTTAAGAGCGAATCTTATGAATTTATGTTGTACTGATTCAATTCTTGAGTTGTGTATTTCATAAAAAGGGGACCACACTTGAGAAGCATACTCTAGATGAGGTCGTACTAAACAATTGTATAGAGCAAGGGTAACATACGGGTCTTGAAACTCTTTTGACCATCTTTTCATAAAACCAAGCATACTATTGGCCTTACTAACGATGTAATTGATATGTTGAGTAAAGTCCATATTAAAACTAAAATATACGCCAAGATCCTTAAAACATTTCACTTGACTCAAAATAATATTGGAAAAAGAATAACCCATTTTTAAAACACCAAACTGCAAAATGATTAACATCGGATTGGAGATGAGAGCGATCAAGCGAACCAGTTATCTTTTTTTAAAAATTTTCATATCATCAGCAAATATTAATATTTCACTGAAGGAAATGCAGGACACAACATCATTGATAGCTAAAATAAATAGAAGAGGTCCTAGATGACTTCCCTGAGGTACACCTGAGCCAGCATTAAAAGGATAATACGAAACTTTACTTGTTAAGATCTCATAGACAGATAAGAAAGTACTCAATAGGTGAACACAGGTGGGAAGCCAAAAGCGTTTAGTTTGAACAGTATAACATTGTGTGAAAGTTGATCGAAAGCTTTAGAAAAATCCGTGTAGATGCAATCGAGCTCATTACCATTTTCTAGTGCTAAAGAACATTTTTGAAAAAAGCATAGCAGGTTTGTGACAGTCGATCTATTTTTGACGAAACCGTGTTCCTGTGTGCAAATAACGTTTTTTACACTGAAAGCCAGCTGGTCACATACTAGTTTTTCAAACAGTTTAGGAATGTTAGAAAGTTTGGCAATGGGTCTATAGTTTTTTATATCACATTTTTCCCCTTTTTTAAAAACTGGAGTGATAAATGATATTTTCCAAAGTAAAGGAAATTTACTGGATTTCAAAGAAAGTAAGAACAAATATTGTAACGGGAATGCTAAGCATGACCTACATTTTTTAGTGCAATTGGAGGAATGCCATCCGGCCCGGAAGAAAAATCGTCATTTAAGATTTCAAGACTCCAAAAAAGTTTATCAAGTTCAATAACAATGTCATTAAAACATACTTGATTACATTTGCGTAGATATCTAAAGAAATCAGCATCAATGTCAACAGTAGTTTCACAAAATGAGCTGCGAAACTGGTCAGCAAATGCATTACAAATATCAGAGATGCTCTCATACACAAAACTAGCTGGATAACCATCTGATTTTTTCTTTGAGTTTACAAACTGCCAGAAGGTTTTTGGATCCTTTTTAAATGAGTATCCCATTCGGTCAATGTAATTTGAATAAAGACTTTTGGAAAGTGTCTTAAATTCTTCAAAAAGAAAAACGTAAAACTCATAGTCGGAAACGGAATGAGTTTTAACTCTTTAGTATACCATGGATGGTTTGGTTCAGAATTTTTAAAAATTTTTTTAGGAATTGATTTTTCTATACATCTATAGAAAATCAAATAAAAGCTGCTAACAGCTTCGTCAATATTGGTAAAAACTGATATGTTTTCGATACCAGACATAATTAATTCACCACAGAGAAAATCGAAATCAGCTTTGCGGTAGTCAAACACATAGGAACAATCATGAGAGTTACTATTAGTGTGGATCTCGCCACTGAAGTCAAGAAAAATATTCAGAGGTGGGTGGTAGTCATCTATGTTAGTTTCATCAAGGCTAGGACTAGTAATACCGAAACTAGATTCAATAACAACGGTACTAACAGAGTCTGAAGAGAAGACTTGCCGTAAGTCGGTTGATGTTAAATTAGTAAGTCGGTTGATGTTAAATTATCCAACAACATTAGTTCCTGTTGAGGTGAAGTCAAAGATGGCTTGAAATAGGTTTCATCCGAAGATGGTAACCATTGAATAAAGGGTAAATTAAAATCACCTAAGAATAATACATAATTTTCAAAGCACAGTAATTCATTAATATAATCTAAAACTAACGTCAATTCTTTATATGTTGAGGCAGAGCTCTTTGGTGGAATATATGTATTTATAATGTAAACGATTTTAGATTTGATTGAGACTTTGACACATAATACATTTACAGTTAATTCAAATGAGAAAGTTATAAGAGAGGATATATACTTGCTACGAACAGCAGTAAGTACGCCACCTCCACCTTCCGAGGGTTTATTATAGGTACGATCTTTTCTATATACTAAGTACTCATAGTCAAATAATTCAGTATCTAAAAAGGTGGAGTTAAGCCAAGTTTCCGTCATAGCAAAAATGTCATGAGAGAATGCTTGGGAGTTGTTTAAAAGATTGGCAGTTTTTACTGCGAAGCCCTCTTACATTTTTGTAGAAGAGGGAGATACTTTCAAGTTTTTTGATCTCTCATTGACGTTACTTTTAGTATGACGAGCTGAAAATTCTTTAAAAAGAGTATCAGGCGGCCAAATCTGAGGGTTACAAATAGGGTCAAAAAGCGTTGGAGAAACAATAATCTTAAAAGAAGCCACATAGTTGTTAGGCTTACTTATTTTATTACACCTAACAAACGAGTCGTTTGTGATGCATTTATTAGTTTTAAGGTGGAAAATTATGTCTTCTGAAGTAGTATCTGATTTGAGACGAGATATAAATAAAGTCTTTGGTTTAGGCACTGATTCCACAAACCGTGGGGGTCTATCATGATCAGATATAATACTATCCTCATTGTTCTAAAACATAGGGGGTACAGATTCGATCGGATTAGGTGATTTGGAGAGCTTAAAGTGATTATTTCAGTCGTGTTTGAATTATAAGTCTCGATTGGATAAGGCTGAACAGAAGAGCTTAAGTTGAGTATTTCAGTCACATTTGAGTTAAGAGGTGTAGCTACATTACTTCGCAAACCACTGCGTTTCGTACCAACACTTACAGAGGACACGCTGTCCTGTTTTCTTTTCAAGCCCTTACTCGATTTTAAAGATTCGTAGGAAGCGGAAGGAATAGGAGGAAGTTGAAAGCTTAAGACATCAGTAGAGGTAGAAATATCTTCCGAGTACTGGGCGATAGAGAATGAGTTGACAATTGACATTAGCAACTGCTATATTAAAACAACTCGAAATTTCATTAATAACCTTTGATAATTTTGTTATATCATTTTTAAATGATTCTAACTTCAATGCCAATTGGGAAAGGGAAATTTTTCTACAGTTGCTGCAGTACCAAAAAGCGATTTTCGGTGCAGTAACTTTTTCAATGACAGCACTCGTAGAACCAACACATTTTGCATGGAATGCTTTGCCACATGGGCCAAAGCAGGCAAAAAGGGGGTTGTTGTTGGAGCTATCAATGCACTTTTCTGCTGAGCAATTCATTTTCTAATTAAAAAAGTTTTAAATAAATCAAAATGAAAACAGCAGAAATTAAAAAAAAAAAAAAAAGAAAGAAAAAAAAAAATTTTAAGGGAAGTGCCGGATTTGAACCTGTGTTAATCGAATTCAAAGTCAAAGCTGTTTTTTTTTATTTATAAATTCAATTTTATTGATTTTTTCTTATATCTACTTACGTGCTAACAAAAATGTGTAAAACTAGCTTATATAATAACTTAATTAACTTACTGACCCTAGGCGGGTACTCTAAATTATTCAATATCTTACTACTAGTGTTGGTACTGTAAAAACTGTAAGAAGATTTCCCTGTCCCATTTAGCTGTAAAAATGTCCAATTTTAAGTTAGAAATTGAGAAACTCTCTAAAGGCTTCGAAACGCTTTTAATGAATCGGTTTCAAACTTAGCGTCATTTTCTTCCCCTATTAGCTCTGTTGACATATCAACTTCAACAGATGACTTAAAGTTGCTGACTTGGGATAAGCCCCAAGCTTTAAAGGGTTTAAGTGAACAGTCCAAATCTTCAGTTAATTTGAACCCTGTCTCTGTTCTAAATAAGGGCTCCAAAAGAAGCAGTGATGGCATTGCTTCCACTAAGCAAAGTCCTCCTTCAAAGCGAAAGAATCTGAGAAGCAATTCTAAAAAGGCGAACAGCGTTTCAGTCCCATTAGAACAAACTGATGTAGTTGATATGGTTGCAATTAGTTCACCATCAGTAAGTAACGATTTGGATGCTGTTCCCTTAGAATCTATTACTCGAATGGAAGCAGTCCCCAAACCTAGATCCATTTTTGTATCTCGGCTGAGACCTGAGCTCATACCGAAGGATGTTTTGCATTATTTAGTTACAAAGAAACTTATTCCTAGTGAAAACTTTATTAAATGTTCTAAAATAAGTAAAACTGATAGTTTTGTTTCGTCTTTTAAATTACTTGTCCCACCCTTATTGTTTGACTCTCTTTGTGACAGTAATATTTGGCCAGCTGGTGCTCTTGTCAAAGAATTCTCAGACTACAAAAAAAAGAATAAAAATTTGTTAAAGAGTATTCCAAAAAACTAAGAAGATTTTCCCTCTTCTACCAAAATGTTAGAGGGCTTCGCAGTAAAACTGCAGATTTATATGTGAATTCTCTCGTTTTCTCACATGATGTGTTCGCTTTGACGGAAACGTGGCTTAACCCAAGCCATTTGAATACCGAAATCCTCAGCCAAGAATTTTCCGTCTACCGTAAAGATCGGCATATAGACAAACCAGAAGCTGTTGGAGGTGGTGTTCTTATTGCGGTCAGGAACACGTACATGTCATCTCGTATACACTTTCCGTTTGACTCGTCTATTGATGTTGTTTGTGTGAAAGTTTGTACCTTGTCCAAAAATATTTTCATCATAAATGTTTATATTGTCCCTAAAAGCTTAGCACTAGTTTATGCTGAGCTATCTCTTATTTTGGATCATGTCTTCGAAATATCCGATCTTGAAAGCCAGATTCTATTACTGGGTGACTTTAATTTACCATACATTCAGTGGCTACCCTCTGATGATGGTTCCTTTCAAAAAGCTTCCCTGTCTTCACCACAACAGGAGCTTTCCTGTTTAGACAACATAATTTCTTCTGACTTACGGCAAGTAAGCTGTATTAGAAACTATCAAAGTCGTATGTTAGATTTAGTATTTTCTTCGGACGCTATTAAGACTGTTGTAATGCAATCAAATTCTGGTATCACAAGAATAGATGACTTACACCCACCTTTAGATATCTTTATTGAACTTAGCAATATGATTGACGAAAGAAGTAGTCCATATGACTGTTCATATACCTTTGACTTTCGAAAAGCGAACTTCGATTTGCTTTCGGATGAATTAAGCAGGGCTGGTATTGAAAAAATATCAACTCTAGCAAATCTTGACGAAGCAGTCAGCTGTTTCTACTCTATTTTAAACGATTGCATTAGTAAAACAATTCCGCTAAAATTGACTAAAAAAGAAAATTATTGCCAGCCGTGGTTTACCAAAGAACTGAAAGTTCTGCGGAATAAAAGAAACAAGGCCTGGAAAACTTATTTGACCACTCTTTCTCTAACTGACCACCAAGTGTTCATAAGTCTTTTTGAAGACTTCAGAACGCTTTCTCAAAATCTTTATTCCAACTATGTAACTCAAATAAGTTGCTCTCTTAAAAATGACCCAAAAAGCTTTTGGTCCTTTGTTAACTCCAAAAAGAAATCAGACGGCTATCCAGCAAATTTTATTTATAATAGCAATCTTTTGAAGGATACTCCTGACATATGCAATGCCTTTGCAAATCATTTTGGTGGCTCTTTTTGTAGTACACCTCTCAAAATTGATGAAAACTATTTTGAGTATTTAACTCACTGTTCTCAAGTAAGTTTTAATAGTATCCCCATTTTCAGTGATAGAATTATTCATTACCTTTCATCTCTAAATGATGACGTTTCATCTGGTCCGGATATGATACCACCTATAGTTTTAAAAAAGTGTTCTTTACGCTTAGCCTTCCCTCTCGAATACCTTTTCAAGCTTTCCTTAAAGTCCAGAAAATTTCCTAGTTTGTGGAAAAAGTCTTTTATTACCCCTGTTTTCAAGAAGGGTGAAAAAATAGATATAAAAAACTACAGGCCAATTGCAAAGCTTTCATGCATTCCTAAGCTGTTTGAACAAGTTGTCTGCGAAAGTATATCATTCTTTGCAAGGAATATAATCTGTAATCAACAACACGGATTTATGCAAAGAAGGTCAACGGCTACTTATCTTCTCTCGTTTTACCATAAATGCTCTAATACACTCGAAAAAGGGTATGAGTTAGACTGCATTTATACTGATTTCTCTAAGGCCTTCGACCAACTTTCTCATAATATTATATTATATAAACTAAAAGCATTTGGATTTCCACCAGTATTTATTGTTTGGATAAGTTCATACTTAAAAAATAGATCTTATCAAGTCAAATTTCGTAACGTCTTGTCAAATTCATTCAATGGTCTGTCTGGTGTGCCACAAGAGAGTCACCTTGGTCCTTTGCTTTTCATTATTGCAATAAATGACGTCATTTCTTGTATATCATACAGCGACATTCTAATTTTTGCTGACGACATGAAGATTTTCAAATCGATAGAATATTCGTCAGATCGCAATTTATTACAAAAAGATATCGACGTTCTCACGCAAAAAGATTCCCTCTATTGCAAATTATTCAATATCTCAGGAATCATTATCTCAAGTCTCGAATTTCCGTGATCTTGGTGTCATTTTTAGTACTAACCTTGAATTCAATGAACACATCAACCTCATAACAAGCAAAGCAAATTCAATGCTTGGGTTTATAAAGAGATGGGCAAAAGAATTTAACGACCCCTATGTTACACTTTCCTTATACAACTGTCATGTTCGTCCCTATCTCGAGTATGCTTCTCAGGTTTGGTCACCTCTATATGAAGTTCATAAATCTCGTATTGAGGCAGTACAACACAGATTCATACGTTTTGCCCTGAAAGGTCTTCCCTGGGAAGATCCTTTTAATCTTCCCCCTTATGAAAACCGTATTCGTCTTATAAATCTTCAACCACTCTCACAAAGACGGATCAACAATGATTTAGTATTCTTCCATCAACTTATAACAGGTTCAATTGATGCTCCTGACTTGCTCTCTCACATAGGATTCAACTATCAGCTACGAAATCTGGAGTTTTTGCATTGCTTCCACCACAGAACTAACTATGGCATGCATGAGCCATTAGCTCGCATGAGTAGGTTATACAACTCTAACCCTCTTACTTCAGATTTCAATCTTAGTAAATGTAGTTTAAAATTAAAACTAAAAACCAGTGCTCCACAAGCATGATTTTTGTTTTGTATTTAATCTATATTTAATTTGTATTTAATTTGTATTTAATTTATTAGTTAATTGTAGCTTATTTTACTTGTATTTTTTTTATGCTTTCAATAATGTTTTTATAGTTTGATTTTGTTTTATCGATGTAGTAGAAGTTAATTATGTTTAATGTTATGTCCTTGTTCGAATACGTTCTTTTGTGCTTGTGTTGGCGTTTTTACTAACCACTAACACTTGCATTAATGATGAAGAGCGTATATGAGCTTGCTCTAAGCTCAGTACCGCTTAAGACTCTGAGATGCAAAGTAAAGTGCATTTCAGCCTTAAGATAACTTATGAATTAAAAACTAGAATAGAAAATTTTAAAAAACTTAGCTTGCAAGAACATTCTTTTTTGTGTTTTTTTAAAACTAATTAAAACTAACTAAAACTAACTTACTTACTTACTTAAGGTGGCGCTACAGTCCGGGTCGGACTAGGGCCTCAACCAACATGCTTCTCCAGCCAACTCGGTCCCTAGCTAGCTGTCTCCAGTTTTGCACGCCAAGTTGGTTGAGGTCCTCTCCTACTTGCGTGCGCCACCTGAGTCGCGGTCTTCCTCTACTGTGCCGTCCCTCGGGATTGGAATCGAAGACTTTCCGGGCCGGAGCGTTGGTGTCCATTCGCTCTACATGACCCAGCCATCTAAGCCGCTGGACCTTGACTCGTTTGACAAGGTCAGTGTCGCTGTACAGCCCGTACAATTCGTCGTTGAATCTTCTTCTCCATTCTCCATCTATGCAGACGGGACCAAATATCACCCGAAGAATTTTTCTCTCGAAGCATCCTAAAGCGTTCTCGTCTGCCTTTGACAAGGTCCATGCCTCTGCGCCATATATAAGAACCGGGATGATAAGTGTCTTATACAGGGACACTTTAGTTGCTCGAGATAGGACTTTACTACTCAATTGCCTTCTTAGTCCGAAGAAACAGCGATTGGCAAGAGTTATTCTTCGTTTGATTTCAGCGCTGGTGTCGTTGTCTGAATTAATAGCGGCGCCTAGGTAGACAAAATCCTTAACTACCTCAAAGTTATAGCTGTCAATCGTGACGTTCTGTCCAAGACGTCGGTGTTGGATGTCCTTTCTTGATGACAGCATATACTTGGTCTTGCCCTCATTTACCACTAAACCCATCTTCTTCGCTTCCGTCTCAATGCTCATAAACGCACCATTGACATCACGCTGCGTTCTTCCAATTATGTCAATATCGTCGGCATATCCGAGCAATTGAACGGACCTTTGAAAGATTGTGCCTCTTGTGTTGACGTAGGAGTTTTGCACTATTCTTTCAAGAACGATGTTGAAGAAGTCGCATGACAGTGCATCGCCTTGCCTAAAACCTTTTTTGACATCGAATGTATCGGTGAGATCTTTTCCGACCCTGATGGAGCAGCGTGCGTTCTCCATCGTCATCCTACACAATCGGACAAGTTTGGTAGGGATGCCAAAACTAGACATGGCTCTATATAACTCCTCTCTATAGATGCTGTCATATGCGGCCTTAAAATCGATAAAAAGGTGGTGGGTATCGATTTGAAGCTCCTGGGTTTTTTCCAAGATCTGCCGTAGTGTGAAGATTTGGTCTATGGTGGACTTTCCTGGTCTAAAGCCGCACTGATAAGGACCTATCAGGTTGTTGACGAATGGCTTCAGACGCTCACACAATACGGCAGAGAGGATCTTGTACGCGATGTTAAGAAGACTGATACCTCTGTAGTTGGCGCAGTTCAGAGGGTCTCCTTTCTTGAGGACCGATGCTGAGGTTCCATTCATCGGGCATGCTTTCTTCCGACCATATTTTGCAAATGAGCTGGTGCATACTCCTGACCAGGTCATCGCCGGCCGATTTAAACAATTCGGCAGTGAGGCCATCAGCTCCAGCAGCTTTGTTGGACTTTAGCTTGGACACTGCTGTCTTCACTTCGTTCAGGTCGGGTTGGCGGAATTCTTGGTCTACGTCGCCTAACTCGAATGGTTCTATCTCTCTAACAGCGGAATTGGGTCCATCATCGCCGTTATAGAGCTTGGAAAAGTGGTCTTTCCATATCCTCAGCATAGACTGCGGTTCCACCACAATGTTCCCTTGGTCGTCTTTGCAGGCTTCGGCTCGGGGCTTGTAGCCCGAGGCTGTTGTTTTTACCTTCTGGTAAAACTTCCGAACCTCATTCCTGCTGTGGCACCCTTCTATCTCCTCGATCGCGCGCTTCTCATGCTCTCTCTTTTTCCGTCTGAGAAGCCGGTGTTCGTCTCTCCTCTTCTGCTTGTAGAGCTCATAAGCAGTTCTAGTCTTTTTGTGCAGCGCCGCTTTGTATGCTTCCTGTTTAGCTGCATGTGCTTGCCGGCATTCGTCGTCAAACCAGGGGTTTCGTTGTGGTGGCCGTGTGAAACCCAGCACTTCAGAGGCGGCATCTCTGATGGCTGATTGGCAGTGCTGCCACTGGTTCTCTATACTTGATGCTGGCGGCATAAGACTCCTTGAGAGGTTGTAAGAGACTCGATCGGAAAAAGACTTGGCGATCTCTTGCGATTGTAGTCGTCCAACGTCGAATTGTCTCACAGTATTTCCTTGTGTTGGCTTGGATCGGGATATCCGCAGTCGTACCTTGGCTACAACAAGGTAGTGGTCCGAGTCAATGTTGGCCCCTCGGAATGTTCGGACATCCTCTATACTGGAGAAGTGCCGTGCGTCGATCGCAATGTGGTCAATCTGGTTGACGGTTGATTGATCAGGAGATTTCCATGTCCCTTTGTGGATATTGAGGTGCTGGAACCGCGTACTAGCTACCAGAACATCTCGCCTCGCAGCGAAATCGATCAGCCTGAATCCGTTATCGGAGGTGTTGTCGTGCAGGCTGTATCTTCCGATTATTCCACCAAAGATATCCTCTCTTCCTAGCTTGGCATTAAAATCTCCTAGAACGATCTTAATGTCATAGCCAGGGCACTGCTCATATGTTTTGTCCAGGAGCTCGTAGAATACGTCTTTGGTGTCTTCATCCTTTTCCTCTGTGGGGGCGTGTGCGCAAATGAGGCTTATGTTGACGAATTTAGCCTTGATGCGGATTGTTGCTATGCGCTCGTTCACATAGTTGAAACTCAAGACTTTTTGCCTGAGTCTGGTTCCAACAACGAATCCACATCCAAACAGTCGCTGCTTCTGTTCCCGGTAGCAATCGCCGTAGTAGATATCGCAGTCTTTTAGTCTGCGTCTACCTGGCCCATCCCATCGCATTTCTTGGATAGCGGTAATATCTGCTTTGTAGCAGTTTAGGGCTTCCGCTAATTGTTCGGCTGCACGTGGTCTATTAAGGGACCTAACATTCCACGTACAGATCCGAAGCTCGTTGTCCGTTTTTCGTTTGCTAGGTTCGTCATCAGTAAATCCGTCCGTATCCGAGGCTTGTTGGTGCTTCGCAACTATGACTTGCTTTACGTGGCCGGGAAGTCACCCCGACAGCACGACCCCCAACCTGGAGGACCAGATCCTTGTATAGCTCCAAGGATGGGAAGCCGGATAAACCGCTCCTTATAAGCCTGAGCTCCAAATATGCTGTAGTAGCCCTATAAGGTGTTCACTAAGTAGTTCAGCCTGACTGGAACTGTAGACGCCACCGTTGATTCCATCTAGGGAATTCCTCCGCTGCCGTCCGGATGAAAGAAGAGGTGCCTTAGTGGGAACACCTCTCCCCCCCTCTCTCGTTTGCTGCCACCAACAACCTTCCACTAGGGTTGAGACCCAATCTCCAGTTGAGGTACTAGGCACCCGTTGTTCACCACGTGGAGGTGAGAGTAGGAGTTGATAGACAGAGGTGGGTTTTAAAAAAAAAAAAAAACCTATGAACGCTAGGGTCCTCTTGGGTGCACGTGTCTACCATTTAAACAACTAAAACTAACTAAAACTAATTAAAACTACTTAAATCTACTTAAAACTAGAGCAGCCACAGTATCAGTTTTTTGTTATTTTTTTTTGTTGCATTTCATATATTTTTTTTTTTGGTTTTTTGTATTTTGTAATTTTTTTTTTTTGATTTTATGTTTTTTTTTTTTTTTTTAATTTTTTTTTTGTTTTTTGGATTTTTTAGGTTTTTTTTGCCACTGTGCCCACCTCCTATACCCTAAGACTTCCACGCTAAACCTGTGTAAGCCAGCCATTGGCGACTCGCTATCATTATCAACTTCAAGTTGTTGCTCCGACAACCACCAGAACATTTTCGACGTTTTAACAGCGTCACGACGATCGCGATCTGAAACCGCCCTACTGAACCGGAGGAGCTCTTCAGCTTCTCCGCCTACTGCGGTGACGTCTCGGTTGTAAAGGAGCCGTCGTTCCACGGACTTCCGGCAGACGTGGTAGATTAGCGGAACCGCCAATCTATCCTGAATCAGCCCTACCATATCAAAATAGAGGAAAGCCTCCGGTGAGACAAATCCACTGAAGCGCATTTTCTCCATATATTCAGTGTTGGGGTAATAAGCCCCATAAATCAGGTCATTGGTCGAGGTCATCGCTCTTGCAGTGTGACCACGAGTCAGTTTTATAATGAAGTTGTCAATCCTGTTTATTTGAGCCCCGTTGTAAAGGACCACATTAGGATAATATTTTCTGTACTCCGACTCTGGTGTTCTGTGCAATCCAAGACAGGTACGCAGACACTGTCTCTCAAACACCCGAATCTTTTCCATTTGAGACGCTCTAACATTGAACCACACAGGGCACCCATAGACAATCATTGGCCTTATGAGGGCCATGTAGCAATCATCTTCACTCTGCTATCAAGTTGACTGCTGTGAAACAGTCGCCTTGTCAAAGCAAAAGCTCCTCTAGCCCTGGCCAGAGCCGCATCCATATGTTTGTTAAAATATAGATACTGATCTAGCCAGATGCCGAGGTACTTGACTACTGCTTTGCTTGGCAGTGGGTGGCCGTGTAGATCAACGATCACCAGATTTTGCCAGTTCTTTCTCGTATCCCATGAGGCCCGAGCCAACGGGGTTCTAAACACAATTGTTTCCGACTTCTGAAAGTTGATTTTCAACTTCCAGTCATCGCAATATTGCTGAATCTTATCGAAGTCACGCTGCAAAAGTAATCTGATGACCTCGATCTTTGGACCTGTTCTGTACGCGATTAGGTCGTTGGCGTACGCTATAGCATGGTGAAGGGAACCAATTAGATCGCCTGTGAAAATGCTAAACAAAATAGGCGAATTCACCGCCCCCTGTTGTAGACCGTTCTGTATTTTATAAGTTCTGGTAGAAGTTATATTGCAACTTTTCACAACAAACGTTCTACCATGAAGCATGTCATTTAGAATATATAGCAGTGGTTTACTCATGCCATACCTGATCAACTTATAGAAAAGACCGTCTAACCAAACGGTATTGAAAGCCTTCTCCAAGTCAACCAGACATGCACCCGTACACTGCTTTTTAGCTTTGTTCCATTGAATATCAGATACCAGTTTAGACGCAGCATGTATGGTATCATGGCCCGCCTTAAAACCGAACTGATTTTCGGGAATAATATTTTTGTCCTCAGCCCATGTGGACAGAGCTCTATTGAGAACTTTTTCGAATACTTTGCTGATACTCGGAAGAAGACTTATTGACCGGAGATTTGCTGGATTGGAACCATCCTTCCCTTTTTTAAGGAGAGGATGAACCACTGCCGTCTTCCAACGCACTGGATAATATGCATTATTCAGCGCATTGTTGAACAACGTGGTGTATATGTCCACCGCTTCCGAAGGGAGGTTTCGCAGCACAACATTGGGTATGCCGTCGACTCCTGCTGACTTCTTTTTCTTTATTTTGTGTAAGATGTCCAACAGGTCCATCTTAGAAACAAACAGGGTATTATCCCCGTTTCGCTGGGCGATGACTGCATTTGCAAGTCGGTCGTCATTGAACCTAGTGAAAACAGGATTCTCGGATCTCCAATGCGAGATCTCGTCTCTAAGATAGAAGTGTCCAACGAAGGCTCTGTTCTCAAGGTCGTAATTCGGGCGAATGCACTCATTCACCTTATATACTCACTCGAAAACAGCACCCACAGTCTCTAACTTCTCTTGAGCATCTTCCACTATAAAGTGGTCATCATGCAAGATGGCTTCATCTGGATCTATTCCTACTGTCAAAAGTAAGTTTTTGTTCTCTGTCGTCCTTCGGAGTTTAATACTCTGAAGGTCCTTTTGATCTTTTCTGCTAAAAATTTTATTTATTTCCGGAAACATACTCGGGTTGTTGGACTGTACAGCCCGAATTTTGTTGTTCCAGAAAAGAGATATAGATATTCTTTAGTTTTCTTTTATTAGCTGTTGGAGATTTTTGATCTGTGACTTCAGAGTTCTAATCTCCAAATCGTTTCGGTCAGTAAACCTCCTGTGCAAGAATTTGAGTCTTGACAGGAGTCTACTTTTTTGTTTGTAAAGTGCGTCTATTGTCGTTTCTGTACATGTGCGTAGAGTCATGTTGCATATATTTAGGAATTGTCCTGTCCATTGTACTACGGATTGCATCCTCCATACGTTGCAGGTATCCATCGATCTCAACGTTCGACAGATTCCTGTTGCATGGTGGCGCAATACCGTTCGAACGAAGTTCCCTTGAGACGGCACCGAAAAAACGCGGCCAACGTGTCTTACCGTATTTGTAAGAGTGCGTCGGCACGTACTCCCCCAGTTCCACAAGGTCGTTCAGAAGCAGTATGACGGCGGCAAGTCCACAGTGGTCACTGTCGTACTTAACCGTCGTCAAACAATTTTTCGTCCGTCGAAGAATATCGTCGGTCAGTTTAAGTCTTGAGTCTAAAAGTAATAGATCCAAATACGAGCCACTTCGAGGATATGAAGGCCTGTCAGTAGCCAGCAGATCGACTTTACACTCAATAATGTGGAGCCCCAGCCAATTGAATAGCTGTGTCCCCCTTGGATTGGCTAATTGATTTCCCCAATCTTGGTGTTTAGCATTGTAATCACCGGCCAAAAGGAAATAGTTTTCTTCTGAGTTCAGTTTCAGAGTTCGAAAAAGTGTTTCAAGCTCTGTTATAAAACATGAATTTTGAGAAGCCTCCGGCGCATAGATTGCGACCACTTACAAGCACCTCGACTGTTGGAGAGGGATGCATACAATACACGCTTCTAGTAACTGGAATCGGCGTACTTCACCACTATATATTACCTTATGAGCAATGTCCTTACGTATGAAGATCGCAACCCCACCCGCGAAAGTCGAGTTGGGTCGGTCCCTCCGGACCGGCTGTGCGGCCGCCTTCTGAGGAGGCTGTACCATATTCCCAGCCCCCCACGCCATTTGGGCGTAGGAGACTTCGGGAACGACAGCCCTTGGAATTGGTCTGGCTGTTTGCCTTCCCTCATCCTTAGTTGCTGTTGGAGCAGCTTTTCTTGATTTTTTAATAATTTGGTATCGAGGACTACCCCGATAATTAGCAGGGTGCCCATCTCCACCACAGAGAACGCACTTCAGTAGGGTCTTGTCTTCGACCCTTGTCTCACAGAGCTTACACTCTTTGTCGTTGTGGTTCTCTCTATACTTGACGCGCCTCGACGGCATTTGGCAGTTGAATGCGGCATGCCTGTTTAATTTTTCCCATCTTACCATCTGGTAGTCAAGGACGGAGATTTTCCTTAGACTCTCCAGACAGCTATTGGGTGATAAAGTGACGAGGAACATCGGCAATAGCCGCTTCTCCCGTCTTGCCTTGGCCGTGGTGAACGACTTGACCCCGATGAACTCGAGATCGTCGCCCGCCAATCTGCGGAGTTCAACTAAGAGCTCCTCTGGGTCAGAGGAAGGCTCTACCCCTTTCAATAGCATTGTTTTCGGTTTCTCCTTTTTGGGAGTATAACTTAAGTGTTCGGTGGATGTTGTTTGCAACAACGCCCGAACGATCTTGTGGTGTTGTGTATACATCCGAACCATATATTGTTGTGTAAACAAAACAAACCATTTCCCGATAATCTGAAACCACTTGTGCATGCTGATGACATATTAATGAATGAGCGCATGCACATAGTGAGTCAGAGAAGAGCATAGTAAATTTTGTTTGTGACCCACTGAACACATTGCACTGAGGGATCATGTTGCACTAGAATGGATCGAAGAATGAGTCCATTCTATGCGAGTGAGAAATTGAGAACCAAAGTGCATATGAGCTCAATTGAGTCACATTTTGTATTTTGTATTGTATTGAGTAAAATTGAAAGCAGTATATAAAGGGGTGCATTTTGAAAAATAAAATTAAGTTTGAACATAGACAAGTTACGTTGAGTTTTCACTTCATTCGATTGGCGAGCTCAGTATATACGTAAAATCATGCACTTAACAGTGCTCGGACACACAATCGGCTGGAGAGCTAAGAAAATACTTCAACAGTAGGGAATAACAGAAATTCGTATAATAACTTCCTACATAACATGGCGATCCTGCAAACATAACTGCAATAAGTGTGCAATGCAATGACGACTATAGAAGAAATCAAAACAATATTTCAAAAGTGGGAAGATCTTCTGAAATATATTCCGAAGTCAGTAAATAAACCAACAGATACAGACACAGCAGATGCTCTGATGCCCATTTACACACCGACACCAATTACAGCTGGGCCAAAACCGATCAGTATAGAAGAATACAAAAGAAGGAACAATTAAAAAAATATCATTAAAGATACACTAAACAATAAATCAGAAAAAAAAAAAGAGAGGAGGTAAAAAAAGACAGCACCAAAGAGAGTGTGCAAGGCTACAAAGCGTTATAAACAATGTTTTCGCATTGGATCGCATGTCGATCTTGGCCTAATCTTTTTATAGTAAATTTGTCACCAATGGCGGACTTACATAAGTTTTTGGTAGCTTGAAGTTCCATCTTTAGGGTGTTGATAGGGGGCACCCTGCTTTTTGTCTTCTTCTTTTGTTGTAGTTGGGTTGGCTGCTGCACTTCTGGTTGCTGCTGTTGGTCTGCTGGCTTCTTCTGCTGCTTCTGGATCTGGCTCGGTGTCGCGGCTTTTATAGCCGCGGTCCCCCCTGGCTGCTCTTCGGTAGCAGTTTTTTTATTTACCTCAGCTTTTTTGGCTGTAGTCCCGCGTTGCTGCACGGGTGCAGTTTTTTTGTTTGCAGCATTTTGTATTGCTGCTGCTGGTCGCTGTTCTTTTGGCGCATCAACTTTTGGTTGCGACTGTTGTTGATGCGCCTCCTTCTCCGCTCGCCTACGAGCCTCTTGCCTTTCTTTTATTTCGGCAATTTCTTTATTCAGCTTATCCAATATCTCGGTGAGAGACTGGATCCGCTCATCGTCTTCGTCATTTTTGTTGTCTTCTGCCAAGGCAGCGAACGAATTGCCACTACCTATATATCGGCCCTCGCCACCGTTTGACTCAAAATCGTAAGTCGAATTTAGACTTACGATACTTTCTGTGTCGGTTGACATTAAATCGTCATCGACCCCCTCTGCCACTCCCTTCGCCTTCTGCTTACGGGACACTAAATTCGGCTTTACCTTTAGGCGCCGCTTCCTTTTAACTGCAGTTTCAGCTGCCTCTGCTGTTGTTGCGGTTGTTGCCGCTATCAATTTTGCGGTTGTTTCCGCTGCTGTGTTGTTAGTTGTTGTTTCTTCCAACAACGTTTTGCTCGCAGAGGCATCTTTCGATGCCCCTGCCCTTTCCTCCTTGACCATCAGTTTTTTTTCCCAGTCAATAGCGTTTTCTACCTCCCGGTTATGAAAAAAAGCTTCCAAAATTTTGGTCGCCTCTGAGTGGGATTTGAACCCACGACCCTTGGCTTCAGACTCCGCCACTTTTTCAGTTTCAGTTTTAAATTCATTTTTATTGTATATCACTTAAAACTGCTTACCTGCTTACAAAAATGTTTAAACTAGCTTACATAATAGCTTAATTAACTTACTGACCCTTTCGGCCTAAAGATACAATATATCTATTTCAACTAAGAACTAATATTAATAACTAAGAAAGTTTAAAAAACTTAGTTTCATGGATCAAATTTTTTCTTTTTCTTAAAATTACTTACAACTATTTAAAACTACTTAAAAATATAGCAGCCACAGTAGCTTTTTTATAATTTTTTTTTGGATTTTTGTTTGTATTTTTTCTATTTTTTTTTTTTTTTTTTAATTTTCGACGCAGCTAATTTATTTTCACATATTTTTTTTATTTTGCTTTTTTTACGATTTTTTTTTGTTTTCGACGCAGCTTTAAATTTTTTTTTTTTTGATTTTTGTGTTTTTAAATTTTTTTTTTGATTGTTGGTTTTTAATATTTTTTTTGGTTGCCACTGTGCCTACCTCCTATACCCTAAGTCTTATACACTGAACCTTTGTAAGCCAGCCATAGGAGACTCGCTATCCGTAACATTTACATTTTGTTGCTGACACAACCACCAGAACATTTTCGACATTTTAATAACGTCCCGTCGATCGCGATCTGATACCGCCCTACTGAACCGGAGGAGCTCTTCAACTTCTCCGCCTACTGCGGCGACGTCCCGGCCATAAAGGAGCCGTCGTTCTACGGACTTACGGCAGACATGGTAGATTAACGGAACCGCCAATCTGTCCTGTATCAAACCTATCATGTCAAAATAGAGGAAAGCCTCCGGTGGGACAAATCCACTGAAGCGAGTTCTCTCCATATATTCTTTGTTGGGGTAGTAAGCCCCAAATATCAGGCCATTGTTCGAAGTCATCGCCCTTGCAGTGTGACCCCGAGTCAGTTTTATCATGAAGCTGTCGATTCTGTTTATTTGAGCCCCGTTGTAAAGGACCCCATTAGGATAATATTTTCTGTACTCCGACTCTGGTGTTCTGTGCAATCCAAGACAGGTAAGCAGACACTCTCTCTCAAACACCCGAATCTTTTCCATTTGAGACGCTCTAACATTAAACCACACAGGGCACCCATAGACAATTATTGGCCTTATGAGGGCCATGTAGCAAATCACCTTCACTCTGCTATCAAGTTGACTGCTGTGAAACAGTCGCCTTGTCAAAGCAAAAGCTCCTCTAGCCCTGGCCAGAGCCGCATCCATATGTTTGTTAAAATATAGATACTGATCTAGCCAGATGCCGAGGTACTTGACTACTACTTTCCTTGGCAGTGGGTGGCCGTGTAGATCAACGATCACCAGATTTCGCCAGTTCTTTCTCGTATCCCAGGAGGCCAGAGCCAACGGGGTTCTAAACACAATTGTTTCCGACTTCTGAAAGTTGATTTTCAACTTCCAGTAATCGCAATATTGCTGAATCTTATCGAAGTCACGCTGCAAAAGTAATCTGATAACCTCGATCTTTGGACCTGTTCTGTACGCGATTAGGTCGTCGGCGTACGCTATAGCATGGTGAAGGGAACCAATTAGATCGCCGGTGAAAATGCTAAACAAAATAGGCGAATTCACCGCCCCCTGTTGCAGACCGTTCTGTATTTTAAAAGTTCTGGTAGGAGTTATATTGCAACTTTTCACAACAAACGTTCTACCATGAAGCATGTCATTTAGAATATATAGCAGTGGTTTACTCATGTCATACCTGATCAACTTATAGAAAAGACCGTCTAACTAAACGGTATCGAAAGCCTTCTCTAAGTCAACCAGACATGCACCCGTACACTGCTTTTTAGCTTTGTTCCATTGAATATCAGATACCAGTTTAGACGCAGCATGTATGGTATCATGGCCCGCCTTAAAACCGAATTGATTTTTGGGAATAATATTTTTGTCCTCAGCCCATGTGGACAGAGCTCTATTGAGAACTTTCTCGAATACTTTGCTGATACTCGGAAGAAGACCTATTGACCGGAGATTTGCTGGATTGGAACCATCCTTCCCTTTTTTAAGGAGAGGATGAACCACTGCCGTCTTCCAACGCACTGGATAATATGCATTATTCAGCGCATTGTTGAACAACGTGGTGTATATGTCCACCGCTTCCGAAGGGAGGTTTCGCAGCACAACATTGGGTATGCCGTCGACTCCTGCTGACTTCTTTTTCTTTATTTTGTGAAAGATGTCCAAGAGGTCCATCTTAGAAACAAACAGGGTGTTATATCCGTTTCGCTGGGCGATGACTGCATTTGCAAGTCGGTCGTCATTGAACCTAGTGAAACCAGGATTCTCGGATCGCCAATACGAAATCTCGTGTCTAAGATAGAAGTGTCCAACGAAGGCTCTGTTCTCAAGGTCGTAATTCGGGCGAATGCACTCATTCACCTTATATACTCGCTCGAAAACAGCACCCACAGTCTCTAACTTATCTTGAGCATCTTTCACTATAAAGTGGCCATCATCCAAGATGGCCTCATCTGGATCTGTTCCTATTGTCAAAAGTAAGTTTTTGTTCTCTGTCGTCCTTTGGAGTTTAATACTCTGAAGGTCCTTTTGATCTTTTCTCCTGAAAATTTTATTTATTTCCGGAAACATACTTGGGTTGTTGGACTGTACAGCCCGAATTTTGTTGTTCCAGAAAAGAGATATAGATATTCTGTAGTTTCCTTTAATTAGATGTTGGAGATTTTTGATCTGTGACTTCAGAGTTCTAATCTCCAAATCGTGTCGGTCAGTAAACCTCCTGTGCAAGAATTTGAGTCTTGAAAGGAGTCTACTTTTTTGTTTGTAAAGTGCGTCTATTGTCGCGTTTCTGTACATGTGCGTAGAGTCATGTTGCCTATATTTAGGAATTGTCCTGTCCATTGTACTACGGATTGCATCCTCCATACGTTGCAGGTATCCATCGATCTCAACGTTCGACAGATTCCTGTTGCATGGTGGCGCAATACCGTTTTTTTTTTTTTTTTTTTTTTTTTTTCAGAGATTAGGAGTAGTACTGAGCTTAGAACAAGCTCATATGTACACACTTATATATGCTCTTCATCATGAATGCAAGTGTTAGTAGTTAGTTAGTATAACACCAACACCAGCACATAGAGAACGTAAGGATAGTAAAAATAAAAAAATAAAAACATTATAGTAAAAATTTCAAATATAAATTACATAGATTAAAAAATTATCTTAAATAAAGTACACTAATTAAAACAAACAAGACATACAAAATGTGATACAATTTACAATTAATAACATAAACTAAAAATTATTGAAAAATGCAAACATGCAAGCATACAAACTAAACTTAAGAAAGTGGAGCACTGGTTCTCAACAAATTTTTTAAACTGGATTTACTTAAGTTAAAATCAATTAAACATGAGTTAAGATTAAATAGTCTACCCATACGAGTCAATGGCTCATTCATGCCATAATTCGTTCTATGGTAAGGGCAGTATATCAAAACTAAGTTGCGCAGGTGGTAAGAACCGCCTCGAAAGTTGAATTCAACACAAGAAAGTAACTCAGGTGCATCGATATGTCCGGTGATAAGTTGATGAAAAAACACCAGATCGTTAATGGTACGCCTTTGAGAAAGAAGTTGCATATGTAATAATTGGATTCTATGCTCATATGGTGGTAAATCGTAAGGGTTTGCCCACGGAAGCCCTTTAAGAGCGAATCTTATGAATTTATGTTGTACTGATTCAATTCTTGAGATGTGTATTTCATAAAAAGGGGACCACACTTGAGAAGCATACTCTAGATGAGGTCGTACTAAACAATTGTATAGAGCAAGGGTAACATACGGGTCTTGAAACTCTTTTGACCATCTTTTCATAAAACCAAGCATACTATTGGCCTTACTAACGATGTAATTGATATGTTGAGTAAAGTCCATATTAAAACTAAAATATACGCCAAGATCCTTAAAAAATTTCACTTGACTCAAAATAATATTGGAAATAGAATAACTTGGGGTGCTAGGCACCTTCTTTTTACAGAACGTCATGCTTTGGCATTTGTTGGGGTTAAGGTTGAGCCCATTTTTAAAGCACCAAACTGCAAAATGATTAACATCGGATTGGAGATGAGAGCGATCAAGCGAACCAGTTATCTTTTTAAAAATTTTCATATCATCAGCAAATATTAATATTTCACTGAAGGAAATGCAAGACACAACATCATTGATAGCTAAAATAAATAGAAGAGGTCCTAGATGACTTCCCTGAGGTACACCTGAGCCAGCATTAAAAGGGTTGGAATGGATATTACGAAACTTTACTTGGTAAGATCTCATAGACAGATAAGAAAGTACCCAATCGGTGAACACAGGTGGGAAGCCAATAGCCTTTAGTTTGAACAGTATAATATTGTGTGAAAGTTGATCGAAAGCTTTAGAAAAATCCGTGTAGATGCAATCGAGCTCATTACCATTTTCTAGTGCTAAAGAACATTTTTGAAGAAAGCATAGCAGGTTTGTGACAGTCGATCTATTTTTGACGAAACCGTGTTGCTGTGTGCAAATAACGTTTTTTACACTGAAAGCCAGCTGTTCACATACTAGTTTTTCAAATAGTTTAGGAATGCTAGAAAGTTTGGCAATGGGTCTATAGTTTTTTATATCACATTTATCCCCTTTTTTAAAAACTGGAGTGATAAAAGATCTTTTCCAAAGTAAAGGAAATTTACTGGATTTCAAAGAAAGTAAGAACATATATTGTAAAGGAAACGCTAAGCATGACCTACATTTTTTTAGTAAAATTGGAGGAATGCCATCCGGCCCGGAAGAAAAACCGTCATTTAAGGTTTCAAGACTACAAAAAAGTTTATCAATTTCAATAACAATGTTACTAAAGCATACTTGATTACAGTTGCGAAGATAACTGAAGAAATCAGCATCAATGTCAACAGTAGTATCGCAAAATGAGCTGCGAAACTGGTCAGCAAATGCATTACAAATATCAGAGATGTTCTCATAAGAACAGTTCTCATAAACAAAACTAGCTGGATAACCATCTGATTTTTTCTTTGAGTTAACAAACTGCCAGAAGGTTTTTGGATCCATTTTAAATGAGTATCCCATTCGGTCAATGAAATTTGAATAAAGATTTTTAGAAAGTGTCTTAAATTCTTCAAAAAGAAAAACGTAAGACTCATAGTCGGAAACGGGATGAGTTTTAATATAAGTGTTCCAAGCTTTATTTCTTTTTTCTTAAAACTTTTAACTCTTTAGTATACCATGGATGGTTGGGTTCAGAATTTTTAAAAATTTTTTTAGGAATTGATTTTTCTATACATCTATAGAGAATCAAATAAAAGCTGCTAACAGCTTCGTCAATATTGGTAAAAACTGATATGTTTTCGATACCAGACATAATTAATTCACCGCAGAGCAAATCGAAATCAGCTTTGCGGTAGTCAAACACATAGGAACAATCATGAGAGTTACTATTAGTGTGGATCTCGCCACTCAAGTCAAGAAAAATATTCAGAGGTGGGTGGTAGTCATCTATGTTAGTTTCATCAAGGCTAGGATCAGTAATTCCGAAACTAGATTCAATAACAACGGTACTAACAGAGTCTGAAGAGAAGACCAAATCGAGAATTCGATTTTTAGAGTTTTTGATACAGCTTACTTGCCGTAAGTCGGTTGATGTTAAATTATCCAACAACATTAGTTCCTGTTGAGGTGAAGTCAAAGATGGCATGAAATAGGTTTCATCCGAAGATGGTAACCATTGAATAAAGGGTAAATTAAAGTCACCTAAGAATAATACATAATTTTCAAAGCACAGTAATTCATTAACATAGTCTAAAACTAACGTTAATTCTTTATATGTTGAGGCAGAGCTCTTTGGTGGAATATATGTATTTATAATATTAACGATTCTAGATTTGATTGAGACTTTGACACATAATACATTTACAGTTAATTCAAATGGGAAAGTTATAAGAGAGGACATATACTTGCTACGAACAGCAGTAAGTACGCCACCTCCAACTTCCGATTTATTATTATAGGTACGATCATTTCTATATACTAAGTACTCATGGTCAAATAATTCAGAATGTAAAAAGGTTGAGTTAAGCCAAGTTTCCGTCAGAGCAAAAATGTCATGAGAGAATGCTTGAGAGTTGTTATAAAGATTGGCAGTTTTACTGCGAAGCCCTCTTACATTTTGGTAGAAGAGGGAGATACTTTCAAGTTTTTTGATCCCTTATTGACGTTACTTTTGGTATGACGAGCTGAAAATTCTTTAATAAGAGTATCAGGCGGCCAAATCTGAGGGTTACAAATAGCGTCAAAAAGCGTTGGAGAAACAATAATCTTAAAAGAAGCCACATATTTGTTAGGCTTACTTATTTTATTACACCTAACAAACGAATCGTTTGTGATGCATTTATTAATTTTGAGGTGGAAAATTACATCTTCTGGAGTAGTATCTGATTTGAGACGAGATATGAATATGGTCTTCGGCTTGGGCACTGATTCCACAAACCGTGGGGGTCTATCATGATCAGATATTACACTAGCCACATTGTTCGAAATCATAGGGGCGACAGATTCGATTGGATTAGGTGAGTTTGGAGAGCTTAAAGTCACTATATCAGTCGTGTTTGAATTATTAGACTCAATTGGATTAGGCTGAACAGAAGAGCTTAAGGTGAGTATTTCATTCATATTTGAGTTAAGAGATGTAGCTACATTACTTCGCAAACCACTTCTTTTCGTACCAACACTTACAGAGGGCACGCTGTCCTGTTTACTTTTCAAACCCTTACTTGATTTTAAAGGTTGGTAGGAAGCAGAAGGAATAGGAGGAAGTTGAAGGTCTAAGTCATCAGTAGAGGTAGAAATATCTACCGAGTACTGGGCGCTAGAGAAAGAGTTGACATTAGCAACTGCTATATTAAAACAACTCGAAATTTCATTAATGCCCTTTGATATTTTTGTTATATCATTTTTAAATGATTCTAACTTAAATGCCAATTGGGAAAGAGAAATTTTTCTACAGTTGCTGCAGTACCAAAAAGCGATTTTCGATGCAGTAACTTTTTCAATGAAAGCACTCGTAGAACCAACACATTTTGCATGGAAAGCTTTGCCACATGGGCCGAAGCAGGCAAAAAGGGGGTTGTTGTTGGAGCTATCAATGCACTTTTCTGCTGCGCAATTCATTTTCTAATTAAAAAAGTTTTAAATAAATCAAAATTAAAACAGCAGAAATTTAAAAAAGAAAGAAACGGGAAGTACCGGATTTGAACCTGTGTTAATCGGATTCAAAGTCTATGGTCTTAGCACCTGCGCTAAAGAATATCTTAAAATTGAATGTGTAAAGTTAAAATTAAACAAAATTATATTTAATGAATAGAGAAGGTAAACGTGTAAATTGTGAAGAACTAATAAAAATATTAAAGAGAGAAAACACTCAAGAGCAATTTTTTTTTTTTTTTTAGTTAGTGGATAATACTCAGAAAGTTAGTGGTAAACAACGATCTAAGAGAGATTGAATTTGGAAAATGTAGGTATGTAATTACAACATGCAATGGCTTACCAAGAATAAATTCACAAACAAATTTACGAACAGCATAAATGCTATACACACAACACTATACAATGAATTATTAGTAAGAAAGTATAATGAATGTTACTAAAGTAAGCAATTAACAAGGTAAACAATTAAATGAAAGGTTAAACTATTAAAAAGTCAAAAACTAATTGGAGCTAATTTACACGTAAACCAACACACAAGAAACCAGTGATGCCACTTGATGCAAATGCAAATACAAAAAGAAAAATAGACTAAAGAATTCAAAAATAAGTCATAAAGTAATGAAACACAAACTTAGGAAGAAGTAAACATACAATTAGCTTGGTGGGTCAGGTGGTACTCCACTATAGTAAGTTTGTGTGAGGGGCCATGTGACCCATCGGTGGTCACGGTCTTAAAACACATTAGAACAACACAAACTATAAAAACTAAGATACAGTTTAACAATTATACACATAAACATCACGATAGCACAAAAAAACACTTTTGGCACTTTGGTAATATATATATTTTTTTTTTTTCTATGGCGGCAGTCAACATGTTAATGGTCTGCAAATGAATGTAAGCAAATGCTCGGTACTCAATTTTGCAGAATTCTCTCGACGATTAATTTTCAGTATTCGATCCAAAATGAAATTCAAATTCTATACAAAAGGCGAATATATTATGCGGTCTTATTTGCGCAGAATGTTTTAACTGGACACATTGGTTGTCCACACCTGCTTTCTTTTTTTTATGTTTATGCTCCGTCTCGTACTTTGCGTCCAAGAGACCACGATTTCTTTTATGTTCCTAGACATTATACAAACTATGGATTAAGCGAACCTATATCTTCTGCATTTATTTTTTATAACCGCTATGATAATTTTATTGATTTTAACATGAACAGATTTTATTACAAAAACTTTATAATGTTTTTGATGTAAGCAAATATATACATACATTTGTACATACATAATCTTAATAATTTATACTTAATGTTATTGTATTTTATTTTACTTTTGTAAATTAAGTCTATGAAAGATAATGTTCTTGCTAGACGTATTAAATAAATAAATTAATAAATAAATACCCGTTTATATAAGCTGCAACAAGTGAACGCAGGAAATCTCACATTTATATAATTTTATTTTGGAATTTGGAAAATAAGGTATTATGATTATAGGAAATTTTAATGGAAGAGTAGGAGCAACACAAATTTTTAATGAAGAACCTGAACTTTTAATGGAACCAATCAAAAAAGTCAGAAATGCAACAGATGAAACAATCGTTAGAAATTGGAAAAAATTAATTGAATTGTGCGATTCCATGGGATTAACGGTTTTAAATGGGCGATCAAATGGTGATGGTAAAGGCCATTTCACATTTACCAGGGGTACCGCATGTTCAACAATCGACTATTGTTTTGTAAAAGGAAAGTGGCTTGAAAACATATCTGATTTCAGGGTACATGAGCTGACACACTCGTACAGGTGAATATGGTGGTGCAACACGAAACTCCGGTACAGCAGAGTTTGCTACCAAAAATCTGGTGGAGAAAAAACGATATCGAGAAGTACACTGCAAACCTAAATCGCGTTACCAATCTCATAAATGAAAATGAGCTACAATCCATTAGAGGTTCGGATATACTAACCGCAGCTATTACGGAAGCAGCAAGACCTATACAAACTAGGGCAAGCAGTAAGGGTAAGCAACCTTGGTATTGGGAATGTGAATCAGAAAGGAAAAAATCGTTTGCCTATCTCCGTCTTGTAAGAAGAAGCAACTCAAACTACGCAAAATCCAGGTATCAAGAAGCAAATAAAGAGTATAAAACTATTTGCGCAGACAAACAAAAAGCATATACACCTAACCTGTCAACATTGCTGGCAAACCTTTAGAGAGAGAGAGACATAACAATAAAGTCGTTTATTTGGTGTGCTCTTCAAAAGCATACATAAACTTTATAATCAAAATTGTTTTTAAAGAAAAAGTTTACGAATTACGAAATTGAGTTCAACCGCGAAGTTTTTATTATTTTAAATGTGAGAAATCATGGAGATCGAGTGTTTAAAATGCAAAAATTAAATTACGCGGAACGAAGAGACGGTTAAATGTAGCGGAACATGTGAATGTGTATTCCATCAGAAGTGCGTTGGTGGGGAATATGTTATGAGTTTACTGAGAGACAATGAGTTTGTACATTTGATGTGTGGTAAATGTAAAGGGCCAACTATAATGCACTTAGCTCAGCTTAGGCTAGTGTCAAAAACAAGACGAAAAGTTTCCGAAAGTGTTCGTTAAACAAAAAGCAACTATAATGGATTCTGGCTACTTAACATGTAAACATACGTTCAGCTGAGTTGAGTTTATTTGATAGCACAGAAGAGATACACAAGAGGGCAAACCACACCACACAATGTAGACAATTAGAAGTTGCGGGGCAAGAGAAGTGTTGGTTTTCTCTCTTCTTTTCTTCTTCTATGGTTGATACGCTTTAAGGGCCAACTATGATGCACTTTGCCGCGCTTACGCCTACTTACGCAAACGAGCCAATACACTATTTTATATGACACTAACTATAATAGACGTTCTGCTCAGTTTCGTTAAATTTCGCTCACTTTCGCGCAATTAAGCAAGAGCCATTGAATTGGCTCGAACTTACGTAAATGTCAAATCTAAAGCGTATCAACCATAGAAGAAGAAAAGAAGAGAGAAAACCAACACTTCTCTTGCCCTGCAACTTCCAATTGTCTACATTGTGTTGTGTGGTTTGCCCTCTTGTGTATCTCTTCTGTGCTATCAAATAAACTCAACTCAGCTGAACGTATGTTTACATGTTAAGTAGCCAGAATCCATTATAGTTGCTTTTTGTTTAACGAACACTTTCGGAAACTTTTCGTCTTGTTTTTGACACTAGCCTAAGCTGAGCTAAGTGCATTATAGTTGGCCCTTTAGATTTGACATTTACGTAAGTTCGAGCCAATTCAATGGCTCTTGCTTAATTGCGCGAAAGTGAGCGAAATTTAACGAAACTGAGTAGAGCGTCTATTATTGTTAGTGTCATATAAAATAGTGTATTGGCTCGTTCGCGTAAGTAGGCGTAAGCGAGGCAAAGTGCATTATAGTTGGCCCTTAAGAAGAGTGTAGAAACAGTGATCAAATAATAACAAATAAAAGATTGTCTTGAAAAGCAAAATAGAAGAAATTGGTGAAAAATGCAATGTAAACAAAGATGAGCAACATGTTGCAAAAGAAGCAAAAAAAGATGTAAACAAAAAGTTTTCTTATGCTGATGTTGCAAGAGAAATAAAAAATTCGTGTCCTATAGTCATTCTTAAACCAAAAGCAAAACAGAATTCTAGTGAAACTGAAAGTGAAATAATAAAAAAAAATAGACCCAACTGGTATACAAGTGTCCGATATTAAAAAGCAAGGTAATGGTGGTTTAGTTGTATCGTGTCAGGATGAGCAGTCCACTTTAAAGTTGAAAAAAGCCATTGAAGAGAATATGGGTAATAAGTACCTATGAAATAAAGTTGCCAAAAGTCAGAGAGCTGAGAGTAAAGATTATTGGTATATCTAAGAAGTGGTCTGAAAGTGAAATTTTAAATCAAGTAAAAGGATAAAAATGAGTTTTTGAAATTTGTACGGGAGTAAATGTGGCAGCACTGAAGGTGCTTGGTACTCACCACCCGGTGGCGACACTGGCACCAATCTGTCATTCTTCTTTGCTTTTGATATGTTTCTTCTTCTTTTGGTTTGTGTTCTTTTCCTTATATTTTATTATCTTGTTCATTCTGCAACCGTTTTTCATTGAATAAAGTTGGCAATTAAATCGTTCATTTTTTTGTTTCTTGGGAATAATATATTTCGTATGAAGTGCTACAATTTTCTCTCTAATCTATTTTCGAGTGTGAAGTTACTGGCAAGTATTTTACATTTTTGGTGCCTCCTGTGAGGAACTTTGGCTCACATTCTGGGTTAGAATTTTGGCTCACATTTCGGCTTGGCTTTTCATACATATAATATCGCTGTTGTTGCTGTGCATTTACACAAAAAATGGATCTGGTGGCTTTATACACACACATCTCCCTGGCTTGGCTGTGATGAAACACATACATTAATCTCATTGGCCTTACATACATACATTTGGCTGGATTGGCTTGGCTTTTCTACGCTGTTGCTATCTGAATACAGTTAACTTTTCTAGTGGGCTTAGTGGATGTCTGAAGACGATTCGGTTTCTTTGGAAACGACGATCCAGGTAAACGTCATGGCGGAGCTTAATCGGCGTACAACGGCAATCACCGCAATCAGACGGATTGCCACAAATATTGGCAACGACAGTTTTTCTGCTGATGAATTGGGACTGCATCAGGAACTGAACTCATTGGAATGGCATTTTGATCGGTTTGTGAGGTAGCAGAACCAACCGAACTTGAGGCTCACGGCCAACTGTTCGACGATGTGGAGATTCTTCACAACACCACAATTGCAAAGTTGCGACGAATGATGGCAACCATAAAGGCTGAGGACCTTCGAGTGGCATCCGATTCGGTGGGAAACTCATCTACGATGACGTTGAAGCTGGATCGACAGTCGGTCCCAAGATTCGATGGCACCTTACATAATTGGCTGGCTTTCAAGGACAAGTTCGAGACACTCGTCCATTCACAGGACTGCCCTGAGGCTTACAAACTTGGCAAACTACGCGAGGCAGTTCAAGGGGACGCTGTGGCATTTGTTGGTGGCACATACACTGGTGGCTATGGCGAGGTATGGAAGGCGCTTAAGAAGCGATATGATAATCCAAGGCAACTGGCGGAGATACAGGTCTCCAGATTTATTGGAATAAAACAGCAAACGGTGGAATCCACATCCACCTTGCTCTATGTGGTTGACACGATGAGGGAGGCGTTTCGAGTATTAAAGGTCATGAAATTGCCAGTGGAGAGCTGGGATGCATTGGCTGGTCCAATTGTGACCTCGAAGATTCCAACTACGACTCAACAGGCCTGGAGTATGAGTAGAACTACCAACGACATCCCTAAGGTCGAGGAACTACTCATATTCGTGGAGAAACGCGCCCACAGTTTGTCATCGGATGTGTTGCGATGGAATGCAGTGGACGTCCACAACCAACCTGGAATACGAAGGAACCCTCACCCTTCAACCAACACCCCACGTTTGGTGAAATCGAATTTGGCTGCTACAGCACCTGGAAATTGCGAATACTGCGACTCGAAGATCCATCGAATAAGCAACTGTCCAAAGCTTTTGGCGATTCCGGTGACTGAGCGTTTTGGCAAATTACGTCGCTCCAATCTTTGCTACAATTGCTTACGGCCTGGACACGCAACGAGATCCTGTTCTGGTGGTAAATGTAGGGCTTGCCAAGGCAAACATCATACAATGCTGTGTCGTGTTGGCACTTCCAGTTCAACAACGATAGATTCGTAGGCGATGAATGGAACTCCAACAGTTACCACAGCGTCGACTCAGCCACCTCGGAACTACCCAGCATGACTGCAATCGTTTTTAGCAGTGGGCGAACAATTGGTGTTATTGGCAACAGCAATTGTTTATATGAAGGATGGCTATGGCTCCATGCATCGCTGCCGGATCATTTGTGACCCGAGCAGCCAGATTAGTTTTATGAAAAACAGTTTTTTTAACCAGTTATCTATTTGCAGAAAACCTGCTACTATACCAGTTCAACGCATTGGCTTGGCTTTGACGCACACCCGTGGCTGTGCTACAATTCATATGGCATCACGTGACTATACCTTTGGCATGGATATAAAGTTCTTTTTGCTTCCATCCATCACTACCCTGACTCCAATTGCTGACATTGAACCATCTTGCTGGCATCATCTACGCAATCTGGCATTGGCAGACCCAACATTTGGTCGAACGGGTCAAATTGATGCTCTTATCGGAGCTGACGTTTGGGGTGACATCATCCGAGAAGGCATAGAACGTGGTTCAGATGGTGAACCATTTGCACAACTTAAAACATTGGGATGGGTGGTCTTTGGCAAAGCGACCATTCACACTTCATCGATACCAGGCATAAGCTCACTATACATAATTCATGGCAACAGATGAGCGACTCGACTTCGCTATGGCACGCATTTTCGAAGCAGACACCGACACATGAACAGTTGACTGCGAGCAGGCAGTCTGTGAGAAACTATTCTTGGCTACACATCATCGTGCACCCGATGGCAGGTACATTGTACAGATTCCTTTCCGACCGGACGCTCCGGCTCTTGGCAAATCTCATGCTATGGCTTTGCGACAGTTCTATCAACTAGAACGCAGATTTTTTTTTTTTTTTTTTTTATCTCAGAGTCTTAAGCGGTACTGAGCTTAGAGCAAGTTCATTTGTACACGCTTTTCTACGCTCTTCATCATTAATGCAAGTGTTAGTGGTTAGTAAATTACGCCAACACATGCACAATGAGAACGTATACGACGGAAAAAAAATAAAAATAAAAGTCATTACAATTTAAAAAAAAAAAAACAAATAAAAGTACATTATTAAATAGAACAAAATAAAATAGAGAAACATTATTAATCAAAAACTATAAATAAGAAAAGAAATTAAATAACAATAAAAAAATATCAAATATAAGTCATGCAGGTGGCACACTGGTTCTTAGTTTTAATTTTAAAGTATTTTTACTTAGGTTGAAATCGGAAACAAAAGGATAGTAGTTAGATAACCTACTCATGCGAGCTAATGGCTCATGCATGCCATGCATAGTTAGTTCTGTGGTGGGAGCAATGTAAAAACTTTAAATTACGTAGTTGGTGAGATCCTCCACGATAGTTGAAACTAATGTGGGAAAGCAAGTCGGGGGCATCAGTTGAACCGGTTATTAATTGATGAAAAAAAACTAAATCATTGTTAATTCGTCTCTGTGAGAGAGTTTGAAGATTTAATAAGCGAATACGACTTTCATAAGGAGGAAGATTGAAAGGATCTTCCCAAGGGAGACCTTTGAGAGCGAAAAGTATGAATCTGTGCTGTATTGCTTCGATTCGAGATTTATGAATATCATAAAATGGTGACCACACCTGAGACGCATATTCTAGATGCGGACGAACATAACACTTATATAAAGAGAGGGTGACATAGGGGTCATTAAATTCTTTTGCCCATCGCTTAATAAAGCCAAGCATTGAATTTGATTTGTTAATAATGAGGTTGATGTGTTCATTAAACTCGAGGTTGGTACTAAATAGAACACCGAGGTCACGGAATCTAAGAACTTGAGATATTGAATATTCTCCAATACTTGGAGATCTTTTGCGGGAAAAGGTCATACTTTGGCACTTGGAAGCGTTCAAACTAAGTCCGTTTTTAGAACACCATAGAGCAAAACAGTCGATATCTTTTTGTAAGAAGTCTCGATCTGAAGCATTTTTGATGGTTTTAAAAATCTTCATATCATCAGCAAAAATTAAAATGTCGCTGTAGGAGATGCAAGAAATCACATCATTAATTGCAAAAATGAAAAGTAAGGGACCAAGATGACTTCCTTGTGGCACACCAGACAAAGCAAAAGGTTTTGATAAAACATTTCGAAATTTGACTTCATAAGACCTATTTTTTAGGTAGGAGCTTATCCAAACAATAAATAATGGAGGAAATCCAAATGCTTTTAGTTTATATAGTATAATATTATGAGACAGTTGGTCAAACGCCTTAGAGAAGTCAGTATAAATGCAGTCAAGCTCGTTCCCATATTCAAGGGCGTTGGAACATTTATGATAAAAAGATAGAAGGTTCGTAGCCGTCGATCTTCTTTGCATAAATCCATGTTGCTGATGGCAGATAACATTCTTTGCAAAGAAGGATAGGCTTTCGCAGACTACTTGTTCAAATAGCTTGGGTATACATGAGAGCTTTGAAATTGGCCTGTAGTTTTTTATATCGATCTTGAAGTAATAACAGATTGGCAACGAATCAGGAGCTTAAGACGAAATACGTGGCTTTCATGGAAGAATACATCGCTCTGGGACATATGAAGGATGCTTCATGTATGGCTTTTGAACCAACACAACGTTTTCTGATACGGCATCATGATGTGTTGTCCAAATTTCGCGTTGTCTTCAACTCGTCAGCGAAATCATCGAATGGCGTGTCCCTCAATGACACACAACTAGCTGGACCCCTCATACAGGAATTACTGGTGACCATCATCTTCCGATTTCGGCGATTCGCTGCGGCTCTCTCCGCAGACATTGGAAAAATGTTTCGTCAAGTGCAAATTGACGAACGTCATCAACGATGGCAGCAAATCTTATGGCGAAAATCAACTGACGAACCGCTTCGTACATGTCAGTTAACCACAGTGACATATGGCATGGCTTCGGGTCCGTACAATGCTATCCGAGCGATGCAACAATGCGCTCAGGACAACTGTCACATCTTGGCAAATGGCTTACGAGAGGCAGGGTGCGATGCTTTCTTTCTAAGGCTGAGGTAAACTCAGCGTGTCCAAGGTATTCTCGACGAAGCACCAGAAGTCGAGATAAAGATTCCACCAAGACTTAGCCAAAATAACCAAATACGACCAACTTTATTTTTTCCAATAAATTCCTTTTTATTTATCGTCTTAATAACAACAGGTTTTCTTAAAATAGCATATACAACAATAATTCTGTCCTTAGCGCAAATGAAAAAGAATAATCGGGTGACCTAAGCCTGTCCTCGATACCTTCAGGAGGAAGAGAAGGAGGAATAAACACAAGCAATATTGTCCTTGGCGCAAATGCCAAGGAATAATCAGGTGGCCAAAAGCCTGTCCTCGATGCCTTCAGGAGGAAGGAAGGAGGAATAAACACAAGTAATTTTGTCCTCGGCGCAAATTCCGAAGAATAAACGGTTGGCTATAAACCTGTCCTCGATACCTTCAGGAGGAAGGGAAGGAGGAATAAACACAATAATTCTGTCCTCAGCTCAAATGCCGAAGAATAAACGGGTGGCTACAAGCCTGTCCTCGATACCCTGAGGAGGAGGGGAAGGAGGAATAAACACAAGTAATCTTGTCCTTGGCGCAAGTGCCAAAGAATAAACGGGTGGCTGTCAGCCTGTCCCCCCTACACTCAGGAGGAGTGGAGAGAGGAATAAACAAGCAGGGTCTCGCTTCTGCCTTATGTCCAAAGCACCAATGCAATGGAATTATCGTTGAAGCCACTTTTGCGTCAGCAGCTTCCAATGTCCGTGAGGATTCCTGACGGGAATTCACACGGAATAAACGTTTGAGCCTTCCGGACTCTGTCCTCAGCGTACAATGCTGAAGAATAATCAGGTGGTTTTCAGCCTGTCCTCCCTACACTCAGAAGGAGTGGAAAGAGGAATAAACAAAGCAGGTTCTCGCTTCTGCCTTATGTCCAAAGCACCAAATGCTATGGAATTATCGTTGAAACCACTTTTGCGTCAGCAGCTTCCAATGTCCGTGAGGATTCTTGACGGGAATTCACACGGAATAAACGTTTGAGCCTTTCCGGACTCTGTCCTCAGCGTACAATGCTGAAGAATAATCAAGTGGCTTTCAGCCTGTCCTCCCTACACTCAGACGGAGTGGAAAGAGGAATAAACAAATTTGGATAGCTGGTGCCGTCCTCTCAAAAAGTAAGTGGGATTAGTACCAAGTACTGAAACCCAAGTTCCAATTAAGTACTGTGTACACTCTACTTAAGCGGAGCAGAAACTTAATTTTACCTGTTCGCAATACATCCCTATATCATCTTTCCTACCACAAGTGAGTGTGAACTCTATAAATGAGCAAAACCCATCGACCATTGAATGCATATGCAATGTCGCATGCCGATGCCTGTGTTTGCATACACGAGTGGGGTGAATGGGAAACCTAGGAATGTGTGTATAACTCGTGTGTTGCTGCGGGTGCGGAGGTATTTGGTGCGTTGTTTGTTTGGTCTTCTCGATATACATAGATCTTTTGTATATCGCCCGAATTTTGTTGAACAAAATATCCGCATTGTGACGGTTCGTCACAGAGCCCCCTCTGTTCACAAGACGAGAACCTTCTCGGCTTAAATTTAATATTTCTTTTCTTTCAAAACAATTTTATTTTTTTCATTTTTATCTCTAAAATTTTTCTGATTTTTTTTTTTTAACTTTTTTTTTTTTACATACTTTTTTCTGATTCAATTCAAATGATTTTTTTCTTTTCTTCTTTTTTTTCAATATTTTCATATATATTTTTCTGACTCTATTCAAAATTTTTTTTTTTTTTTTTTTATTTACATTTTCTCCTTTATTAATTTTTTTTTTGTTTTTTTTTTTTTATTTCATTCAATTTTTTTTTTCCAATTTTTTCGAATAACAACTTAAAATATATTTCCTTTCTTTTTTTTTGGTTTTTTTTTTTTGTTTCATTCAATTTTTTTAATATTTTCAAGAATCAAAAAAAATTTTTTTTTTTATACAACCAAAATAATGGTTTATCGCTCTCTACAATCTCCTCTACTTCGCGATATCGATCGCCTACTTCCAAATTTGTATATTCCATCACAGAATAGACTGGTATTGTGAGCTTTGGCGTTACTGAGATGGTCGGTAGGGAAAATTGGGGCGTATAGCTTCTTTCTTTTGCACGAAGGTGTGTGGTTCAGCTATGAGCCCTTGGCTGGTGGATGGTTGGGGTGACTGCTGTCTCTCCTTCTTTTGATTTATGACAAGTGGTCGTTTGAAACCTGTCATCTTCTGCCCTTCTGGTGGGGCGAGTTTCTTCTTCTTCTGGAGCAACTCCTCTGTAGTTGTACTTCGTTCTCTGATAGCTTTCATATTCTCCTTGGGTGAATCGGGGATTGTGATTGGCTTCGGTGATGGTACTCTTTCTGGTCGGCTCGGTACTCTGGAATGCACGGGGTCGCTTATGTGGGTGGGGGCAGCCATGGATGGCCTTTGGTCGCTGATAGCGTTCAAACTCTTCTTGGAGGAATCGGGGATTGTGATTTGCTGCGGTGACGGAGCCTTTTCTGGTCGGCTCAATACCCTTAAATGTACGGGTTCGCTGCTGCGTGTGGGGGCAGCTATGGATTGCATTCGGTCGCTGATCACGTTCATATTCTTCTCGGGGGAATGACAATTCAATTTACAATTCCAGCAGTGAGTCTGGCAATCGTAAGAGACTACGGACGCGGAGGTTTGGTGGCGCATAGGGGTGGAACTCGCATTCGGTCGAGACGGAGTAGTAGGTATATACCTTTCATCTCTTTTAATAGCGTCACACTCCTCGACGAGAAGTAACAAGTCATCAACTGTCTGAAAATCTTTACGACGTTCGTATAATCTATATTCGGGTCTTAGTCCATCAAATATTCGGTCAAGATTGTCTTGTACCGTCATGCGTGGATGCTGGTGTATCCAATACTGTGTCTCCATGATATACTTTTTCGCGGTTTCTCTTGGCCCCTGACGTCGGCGATAAATTTCATCCTCGAGCTTAGTAAAGTATTGGGGTGGTAAGAAAAACTGGGTAAATGATTGGTGGAAGTCTTCCCACGTTGTTAAACTATCAAGCTTAACTCGCAACCACTCCAATGCATTTCCCTTAAACAATTCGGGGAGTGTGCGAAGCATATGATTTCGCGGGATATCGTAGCATGTCGTTAATTCTGTAACTCTTTTTATAAATTCCAAGGGGTTCCCAGTTCCATCGAATTTGAGACCCCTTTTACGGACAGTATTCATCACTTCTGCCTCATAGCTTAAAGTATACCGACCTGATGATCGAGGGCATGGTAAACTCTGTGATGATACTACATGGTTGCTGGGCTGGCCCGAGGGTCGTTCTTCCGTACGCCCTGGGGTGCTAGGTTCCTGTCTAGTCAGACCTCTACTCATACATGGAACACTAAACTGAATCTCCGTGTAATGCGGAGTCTTCGATATTTGCGGCATTATTTCGTCGGCGTTCGTTTGAGTAGGTAAAACAGGAGTAATCGCGGTACTGCTAGTTGGATCTTCATCTTCATCGAGGCATTTCTCAATCGTATTTTCCCACGTCTCGCAAAGATTCTGTGTCGAGCCGTGGTCTCTCAACTTCCTTAAATGTCGGCTGAGACGTTGTCGTAGTATTTGTACGCTACCGGTCGTGTCTAATTTACGAGCTGCCAGTGTTTCAATCAGCTCAGATTTTTTTTTTTTTTTTTATACAACCAAAATAATGGTTTATCGCTCTCTACAATCTCCTCTACTTCGCGATATCGATCGCCTACTTCCAAATTTGTATATTCCATCACAGAATAGACTGGTATTGTGACCTTTGGCGTTACTGAGATGGTCGGTAGGGTAAAATTGGGGCGTATAGCTTCTTTCTTTTGCACGAAGGTGTGTGGTTCAGCTATGAGCCCTTGGCTGGTGGATGGTTGGGGTGACTGCTGTCTCTCCTTCTTTTGATTTATGACAAGTGGTCGTTTGAAACCTGTCATCTTCTGCCCTTCTGGTGGGGCGAGTTTCTTCTTCTGGAGCAACTCCTCTGTAGTTGTACTTCGTTCTCTGATAGCTTTCATATTCTCCTTGGGTGAATCGGGGATTGTGATTGGCTTCGGTGATGGTACTCTTTCTGGTCGGCTCGGTACTCTGGAATGCACGGGGTCGCTTATGTGGGTGGGGGCAGCCATGGATGGCCTTTGGTCGCTGATAGCGTTCAAACTCTTCTTGGAGGAATCGGGGATTGTGATTTGCTGCGGTGACGGAGCCTTTTCTGGTCGGCTCAATACCCTTAAATGTACGGGTTCGCTGCTGCGTGTGGGGGCAGCTATGGATTGCATTCGGTCGCTGATCACGTTAATATTCTTCTCGGGGGAATGACAATTCAATTTACAGTTCCAGCAGTGAGTCTGGCAATCGTAAGAGACTACGGACGCGGAGGTTTGGTGGCGCATAGGGGTGGAACTCGCATTCGGTCGAGACGGAGTAGTAGGTATATACCTTTCATCTCTTTTAATAGCGTCACACTCCTCGACGAGAAGTAACAAGTCATCAACTGTCTGAAAATCTTTACGACGTGCGTATAATCTATGTTCGGGTCTTAGTCCATCAAATATTCGGTCAAGATTGTCTTGTACCGTCATGCGTGGATGCTGGTGTATCAAATTCTGTGTCTTCATGATATACTTTTTCGCGGTTTCTCTTGGCCCCTGACGTCGGCGATAAATTTCATCCTCGAGCTTAGTAAAGTATTGGGGTGGTAAGAAAAACTGGGTAAATGATTGGTGGAAGTCTTCCCACGTTGTTAAACTATCAAGCTTAGATCGCAACCACTCCAATGCATTTCCCTTAAACAATTCGGGGAGTGTGCGAAGCATATGATTTCGCGGGATATCGTAGCATGTCGTTAATTCTGTTACTCTTTTTATAAATTCCAAGGGGTTCCCAGTTCCATCGAATTTGAGACCCCATTTACGGACAGTATTCATCACTTCTGCCTCATAGCTTAAAGTATACCGACCTGATGATCGAGGGCATGGTAAACTCTGTGATGATACTACATGGTTGCTGGGCTGGCCCGTGGGTCGTTCTTCCGTACGCCCTGGGGTGCTAGGTTCCTGTCTAGTCAGACCTCTACTCATACATGGAACACTAAACTGAATCTCCGTGTAATGCGGAGTCTTCGATATTTGCGGCATTATTTCGTCGGCGTTCGTTTGAGTAGGTAAAACAGGAGTAATCGCGGTACTGCTAGTTGGATCTTCATCTTCATCGAGGCGTTTCTCAATCGTATTTTCCCACGTCTCGCAAAGATTCTGTGTCGAGCCGTGGTCTCTCAACTTCCTTAAATGTCGGCTGAGACGTTGTCGTAGTATTTGTACGCTACCGGTCGTGTCTAATTTACGAGCTGCCAGTGTTTCAATCAGCTCAGATTTCTTCATAAAATAAATGAAACCCAGATTTTTACACGGGTTCAAGTATTGGTCGTCCTGGTCCTTGGAGTCTGACATATTGCTGGTTCTAGTCAGGTATGCCGTCAGCGGTGGTCGGGAGAAGAACGTCAATTTCGAAAATTTGCTCTCGTTGGGGTATGTGGTCTCTTAGGTATGTGGTCTCTTTCGAAAAGTATTGGTTTTGGCTTGGTAGTTCGGAATCTTCTATAGTCCCTGCTCGGGCGCCATTTTGCGATGCTTTCTTTCTAAGGCTGAGGTAAACTCAGCGTGTCCAAGGTATTCTCGACGAAGCACCAGAAGTCGAGATAAAGATTCCACCAAGACTTAGCCAAAATAGCCAAATACGACCAACTTTATTTTTTTCAATGAATTCCTTTTTATTTATCGTCTTAATAACAACAGGTTTTCTTAAAATAGCATATACAACAATAATTCTGTCCTTAGCGCAAATGCCAAAGAATAATCGGGTGGCCAAAGCCTGTCCTCGATACCTTCAGGAGGAAGGGAAGGAGGAATAAACACAAGCAATATTGTCCTTGGCGCAAATGCCAAAGAATAATCAGGTGGCCAAAAGCCTGTTCTCGATGCCTTCAGGAGGAAGGAAGGAGGAATAAACACAAGTAATTTTGTCCTCGGCGCAAATGCCGAAGAATAAACGGTTGGCTATAAGCCTGTCCTCGATACCTTCAGGAGGAAGGGAAGGAGGAATAAACACAATAATTCTGTCCTCAGCTCAAATGCCAAAGAATAAACGGGTGGCTACAAGCCTGTCCTCGATACCCTCAGGAGGAGGGGAAGGAGGAATAAACACAAGTAATCTTGTCCTTGGCGCAAGTGCCAAAGAATAAACGGGTGGCTGTCAGCCTGTCCCCCCTACACTCAGGAGGAGTGGAGAGAGGAATAAACAAGCAGGGTCTCGCTTCTGCCTTATGTCCAAAGCACCAATGCAATGGAATTATCGTTGAAGCCACTTTTGCGTCAGCAGCTTCCAATGTCCGTGAGGATTCCTGACGGGAATTCACACGGAATAAACGTTTGAGCCTTCCGGACTCTGTCCTCAGCGTCCAATGCTGAAGAATAATCAGGTGGTTTTCAGCCTGTCCTCCCTACACTCAGAAGGAGTGGAAAGAGGAATAAACAAAGCAGGTTCTCGCTTCTGCCTTATGTCCAAAGCACCAAATGCTATGGAATTATCGTTGAAACCACTTTTGCGTCAGCAGCTTCCAATGTCCGTGAGGATTCTTGACGGGAATTCACACGGAATAAACGTTTGAGCCTTTCCGGACTCTGTCCTCAGCGTACAATGCTGAAGAATAATCAAGTGGCTTTCAGCCTGTCCTCCCTACACTCAGACGGAGTGGAAAGAGGAATAAACA